>CM056204.1:20274537-20874537 GCA_029692085.1 Gymnothorax javanicus
TAACAAACAGAATCCACCTTTCTGGTTGGCTAATTTTCCCTATTAAAACAACACAGCAGGCAACCTGGCGGCAGTGGGAGCCGAAACAAGGGTTATTTTAAAATCCCTCCACCTGCCCCCCCAGAGCGCGCTGCGGGGTGTGTGTGTGTGTGTGTGTGTGTGTGTATGTGTGTATGTGCGTGTGTGTGCGCTTGTGTGCGTGCTCACAGAGGTGGGAGGCTACGTTTCAGTTCAGAAAACTTACCCCCGTTCCCCATTGTTGTCTTGTGTTGCATTGTCACTGTTTACCGACTTGCCTTTTGTCGACTGCGATTGATTCAGTCCTTTGTATCATTATTTAATTAATTGCTGCGTCATCTCTTTTCTCCCAGACGAGCGCGCTCAAATCGCAGCTCTGCTCTCGCACACGAGCAGAGAGCGACTTAATCCCCTCCTGCCCGTCTGATTCAGGCGAAAATCCTCCCGGCTAATGCGAGCGCACATCTCCTTCTCTGATCCCTCTCTCCTCCACCCCTCCACACTCCCTCAACTCTCTTTTCTTCTATACTTCTCTCTCTCACACTCTATCTCTTGCCCCTCTATACCTGAGCACTCCCAGCACTCACTCTCTCACTCTCTCTCTCTCTCTCTCTCTCTCTCTCTCCTCAGTGTTTGAGAGGTAGTGGTTATATCACTCCTCAGCCAGGATTTTTTCATCGTGTTTAAAGCTTCCAATAATTACAGGGCAGCCAAGCACATTTATTTTGTTTTAATATTCTGGGACCAATTTATGTAGTAATTATTTATCTCAGAAGTGTAGCATTTCATCTCAGGCTGATTTGACCATTGAGGGCTTGTTTTTTTTTTTTTTTAAATAATTTTTCTCCCCAAACTACAGTTGTATTTAAGATTTTACCCTTTGATGTCCGCTATTTGCGAAACTTAGCAAATGCAGTGGAAAAAAGAACTGTGAGTTTATGATTCTTTATATGATTTGTTTGCATCAGTGGAGAACCTGAAAGCGTTCTTCAAGAAAGCTTTCTGTTATTAAAAATGCCTCTTGCTTTTTCATCGATTTTGATTCATATCACAATCGCATTTGCAGTTCATATAGTGGAATATTTGATAATTACATTTTGACTTCTGTCAGAGCGTTATTACTGCAGTTCTTTATTATAAACCCCTGTAGCGGTCTATAGTTCATCGTATTTTGATGAATAGTTCCCCTCCAGCTGAGGGTGTCGCGGTGATGATTTCATGGCGGAGCTGCGGCGGTGAAGCGTCAGCCGTGTTTGGGAGAGCTCATTAGGTCGTGTCGCGCGTTGTACCGCCACTGCGCGATCGGCTTTGATGGCCGGTACAAGGCCGTCTGTCTCGCCCCTCTGGGTGTGTCCTGTTTGTCTCCATCGATGGACGCTGCGTGGCGGCAAAGTGCTGAGGTGGGGGGGGGTACAGCGTGACCTTGTGGGGGTACCTCGAGCGGCGGTCGCCTCCCCGTGGCGCGCGTGATGGAGGGAAGATTTTATTCAGATCCGCCGCCTCCTCCTGCCGAGCTCAGGTCTATTTCTGCTCAGGCTAGACGGCGGACGAGCAGGGGGTGCGTTTAATGGGCCTCCGAAAGGACCGCCATCCAGGGGCGACTGCACTCGCTTAATGATGTTTAAGGAGCAGTGGACTGAGAGAGAGAGAGAGAGAGAGAGAGAGGGTTAAATGGAGGAGAGGAAGAGAAATGAAAGAGATAGAGGGACAGAGATGGTGAGTGCATTTTGTGTGCATTTATCAGTGTGTGTGGGTGATTTCCGTTATGCAGCTTTCACAAAAAAACAGATATTCGTTTAAAAAACAAAACTTAGATAGTTTTACCAAACTACCATTATAAATTATAACAGTATTACTCTCCATGCTGGTATCAGAAACAATTAACACAACAAGTGCAGCAGGATGCATCTCAATTGTAGATGATCGCCTAAGTTAAGGGTTAGTTACACACACATACACCAATATGCACACACACACACACACAAACACACGCATACACACGCTATCTCACACAAAGACACACACACTCACAAACGGACGCGTGTACACACACACACATACAAGCATACACACAATCTAACACACTGACACAAACACACACGCACTCAGACACACACATATACTAATGCACACACATTAACGCGCACAGACACATTAACACAGACTCAAATAAACACACACACACACACACACACACACACACACACACACACACACACACACACACTATGATAAACTATGAAAGAAATCAGATGCAGAAACTTGCTTCATCATGAATTCCAGGTCCCTCACTGCTTCTGCCTTATGCAGGGAAAAACGCTTAATCTGTTTTTAAATAAAGCTAACTTTTTGTAATCTACCCAGCGCTTAGAGGGGCTGTCATTGATATAGGAGTCCTATGATTTAAAGCACCTCTCGGCTGTTGCATTGGTTTCCGTCCAGCGGTCTGAGCTGAATGCTAAACAGGGGATAGAATTTATGTTGAGGTGTTATCAGAGAAAGAGTCTCTGGAGAGAGTCAGACTGTGAGCCACTATGACAGACGGAGAACTGGCCGAAAAGCGGGGGATGGGTGTGTGTACGGTGGGGATGAGAGGGGAGTTTACCAGGGTCATAAAGGAGAGGAATATCCCAGATTACTAATCTAATCATGTAAATAAAGAGGAAGAAGAAGAGGCGAGTGGAACTGCATCCATTAAAACAGGTGAGGACCACATTATGACGCAAAGCTACACTACTTGCTTTTCTCGTGGGGAGAGGAAGAAAGATTGAAATAATTTAGGTCAATGTAAATAACTCACTGCGTAAGCGCACTCATATACACTAAGACACGCACACGCTTACAGAAACACATACAGACTGACACGCACACACACCTACAAACACGCACACATACACATAAACAACATCCTTGAAACATGTATGAAACAGAAGTGAATTACCATACCGACAATGTGAACCAGGCCTATTCCAGCAATCCATGTGGGAATAGGCTTCACTTTACAAAAAAGGAAAAAATATCGCCAAAAGGCGAACACTCAGTCTGAGGGTCAAAGGGCAATGCGGCTAAACTCAACCCCGGCAGCCATTTTCCTGTGACACAGAATCCCAGGGAGAATAGACTGCTTTACGTGCCATTTCCAATTAATGAACTTTCACGTGAAAGATTTAGATCGTGGCCCGATTTGTAGTTTAACGGCTAACGATTTCCTGTCCATTACTGAAATATCTCACAAGATGTCCCCTCTCTTTCAAAGGAAGTGCACACTGAGTGAACTTGGGAATTTTATCTCACCCAAGCTCTGATGGAAGCCTCCGTCTTTCCCACATCTGCACTGGAATATGAGGGTAAGATCATTTAATAAATATTTTCATGGACGCAGTAGTTAAGATTCAAATTGTACATCATTAATTATTCTTTTTCACCTCCAAAATATTCTGCAATAAAGACAGAGATTCGACATAAGTACACAACAAAAACAGTGCATATGTGAACATATTCAGAGGGAAATTTAAGACAATTGATTATATTAAAGTATGTTGGATACAAAATTTAACTGAAACACTTGGCTGAACTAACATCCTGTTGATGTTCCAGGATAAAGAGACCCTAAATTTGCTGAAATTTATCTGCCTCGATCTGAGCACAGTCCCACAGGAGAATTTTAACTCTATACTACTGCATCAAGGTAGGAAGGTTACGATAAACTAAATTTGGCAAAAAGCATGATTATCCAGCATATTTCAACAACAGTGAAGTCTTAGGAGACCCCACCAAAATTGGCAATTTTCTGAGAAGTTGATTCTCAAAAAAAGAGAGCAGCCTGCTGATATCTCAAAATTGGGATCAAAAAAGTGGACTGTCATTTTTCTAATTTGCCAAATTTGTATTTAGCATGATTTGGTTGCTCATCAACTTCCCTCAGATCAAAATTTTTGGGATGTTTTCAAAATGCAAACGGACACCAGCGTGTCCTATTTGAGTGTTTCCTGGTAAATATCCTTCTATTTCTCTGCATTGAAAATAACAAGCAAACAAACAGCAATTTTTAAATAATAAAAAAGTTTTAAGAGAAAATGAGAAGACAAGTCAAAATTGAGATTACCATGAAAAACACTTAACATATTTAAAATTTAATGGCAGTCTGAATTCTACCTTTTGAAAGTGTAAAAAAAAAAAAAAAAAACGGTGTGGGTTTTTTAACCTATTAGTATTAATTACGCTATGAAGCCTGATTATTTAACATACTAATGGGAAAAAAATAAGGTTTTGAATTTTGCCTTCACTCTCTAAGCTACAAACACTTAAGAAATCATAGAACATAATTCTGTTACATAAAAAACCTTCTGATTCAAGCTCAAACCACTGTGTCTCACGCTCTGACTAACTTTCTACATTGATCTACAATCTAACTTTCTACATTATAAATTCCTTCAGCGACTACACACATTACTGTTCTGAGGGAGCATTAATTCTGCATGCTAACGGTAACACTGGAGGTTCATGTCATGACACTTCCTGACAAAAACATATCAAAATAACAAGTCCTGGTCATGCTGCACATCTCTCATCTGAGCTGAACTATACCCACCCGTCCTCTGATCATAAATTTCTGACTGAACTTGCTTCCGTTTTCTAATCTTTCCCTGAGCACCTCCAGGTGTTCAGTCTGGTGACAATTTTAGGTGACAAAGGTGATGGGCAGGTGCAGTATACTGTTTAAAGAGGAACGAAAGAACCATAGAATAAGATCTAGTAAACTCCTATGTAACAGCCCGGTCCTTTCTGTTAGCAGTCTCAGGAGGTACCAACCTTAGTGCTTCCTTCAAAACACACAGCTAAGCTTCATCTCGTCTCCTTCTTCACTGTGATCTCAAAGCTTCGCTGAAACACAGGGACTCTCCCAGACTGCTCAGTCATCAGTCAGCTCGACCCGGCAGCCGCCTGACGTATTGATTGTTCGTCCTTGTCTGGATGATAGTGAGGAGGCTGGCTTGTCCCTTGACTTTGGCATTCATCAATGTCTGCACAGCAAAGCAGGGAAATGTGGTTCTCTCTTACACCACAGTCTACACTAGTGAGGACCAGATACATTGTAATTATTATTATTATTATTACTATTATTATTACCATTGTTATTATTATTTCCTGTGACGCCATTAGGCCGCGCTTACAATTCTATAAACACAATTTATATTTGCATAATTTATATCCACGTCCAAAACAGCAGCTAAAATAACATCGTTCGCTGTGTTTATACTCCGCGTTTTCAGGGGTTGGACTAATTAGGACAATTCAGAACAAAATTGAGAGAAACGTATTTAGATTAATTCACTCAGGCCTTGCAACACGATCAGAATGGGTAAATGGAATGAAAGCGAGAGAAAAAGTGAGCATGAAAAAGAGAGAGCATGTGTTTATGTATTTGTTAGCCTGTGCTATCGTTTGTTCCTGTCGCCTGTTGTTGATATTTTTGATGTGACACACATTTTAGAGTTCCTGCGTGTGGGTGCAATTGTGTCTAAACCTGTATATTTAATTTTCAATGCTCCACATTCAAGTCTTTCTGGATTTTGGAGAAGATATTGAGAAAAATGAATCATGATCAACAAAATCAACCGCGATAATTCAGCAACTACTACTGCTGTGACTGCAACTACTACAAATGCTGCAATTAATAATAATAATAATAATAATAAACAGTAGCACACTGCATTATAATACAGTGCATGAATTTGCTATGCCCAACAGCAGGGGGCGTGCCCAGGTGAGGTGTGTGATCTGGAATGCAGATGAATTCAAGCATTTGAGTACCCAAGTAGTCTCACCAGCGCAACCTCAAAAGTACACAAACACAACGGATACATTCTCAAAATAGAGCTCTAGAAATTTAGGAAAGGGCAGCTGACCTCCACTTCCATCTCCTGAATGATGTGGGCTGAATTTATGGAAACTAAGGGAACATTTTGGTGATTCTCGTGTGCCAACTACAGAGGACAGAGAGAAGGAGAAAAAAGAGAGCAAGAGAAAGAGAGAGAGAGAGAGAGAGAGAAAGAACTCATTTTATTGGGACAATGTTCAAAAAGAAAACTTACAGAGCATCACAAAGCGTAACCCTCAGGGAAGAAAATAATATATAAAAGAGAGACAAGAAAACAGAGTTAGAGAGAGGGGGAGGAGGGGGAGAAGAAGAGAATGACATAAGCAAACAGAAAAAAGAAGAGAGAGAGTGATACAAAGAGAGAGAGGGAGAGTTAGAGAGAGAGAGAGAGAGAGAGAGAGAGAGAGATTCGAGGGAGTCCTCAGGAGAGCACAAGTCAGTGATCCACAGTGAATCAATCAGAAGGCGGGCCTTAATCAATCATCTCCAATCAGAAATCTCCAGAGGGCAAAGCCATAGCAGCATAGCGACAGCTGGAAGATGCCTGACAGGGCAGCAGGGGTTCCTGATGGAGCCCACACTTGCACAGATAAAAGCAGGACTGGAGTGAGATGGAGGTTTCAGGGCTACCGTGACCAATCCTCACGAACTATCGCACAGCGCAGGCCTGTTCCGCGCGCAAACCCTCCATATCAAATCGTCACGATGTGCCAATCACTCACCTGTGATGAAGACATTGACTTCCAGATAACTTTGAATAAAAGGGAATTCCCATGACATGACTCTCATTGATGTTTGCTTTTCTATGCCTTTATCATGGCATTACACATACCTACAAAGCAGCACCAGTGAATATCGAATAGAAAACATACAAGTTGCTTCATTGGCTGTTTGATTGATCTACGGCCAGTGACTTCTTCACCCGCTATTGTCCAGCTCCTTCCTAGAATGATCCGGTTTCCTAAGTCCTAGTTATCTGGGAGTGAACCTTTGGGCAGCGGGTGTAAAGGGTACCGATGAACCGTCAAATTTCACCACATGCCCCCCGCCCACACCCCAACCCCCCACCCTCATCTCCTGCCACAGCCTGCCGCAAAATGCAAAGAAGGCAGTTTGATCGGGGATCAAAAAACTCGAGTAGTCACGTCTTCTGGTCCGCAACCCGTCTGAGTTGTCTGGTCCAATCTTCCCGCTGAACCGCACCCTGATTGGTCCCAGAACTCAATCACAGGCAGTGGGAGTGTCCTTCGAATGCTTCTGTCGCTTTGGGTTATGGTCGGCCTCAAATCCCGAACCCGAGTCAAACTCTCAACACGTGTGTCTCGGAGTCCGCCGCTGAAGGAGAACGCACGCGAAGCGGCCGCAAACCTGGGCGTGATGTCTCAACTCCAGTCCGACAAGCGGACGGGGCGAACGGACACCTGTTTCGAATCTTCTCTCCTCGCCTACTTCTCGCCTGATGCTCTGTTTCCAATGAATTTCCTCAAAAATGCAAATGAGATCAATGCACCCGCATTACATATTCAGATGGCGGCCTCGACGAAAACAGGGCCTTCACTCACCATCTGTCGCTGCGGATAAAATATGACGGCGTTAGGGCGTTCGCCTTTTGAAATCATCACATCAGCATATTGTACCATGGAGCTTAAATTCAAGTTTCGCCATCAACAGATACATGTCAACAAGTAGGCCTCTGTTTAGGATGATACATTCCTTCAATGTAGTAGGCCGAGCCATCTTACAAAAACAGTACACATCTGTAATAAGTCTTGGTCTTTTCAACGCCTGAACACTTAAAATGTCATCTCAGGTATCTCCATGGAAAATCAGAACTCAAGAAGCTTTTCTGACTCAACATGTGCCGTAAAGATTTCTACCCTTAGGTTGAGATTATATTGGTGTCGTGTGTTTTTGTTCTGAATTTGCGTGATCACCTCATCTGCTTTATTCTAGCTGAACAGCCTTTAAAGTTAATGGAATAGTATTGTAACCACACTAAGCAATTCAGTGGAATAAATGTGCTTCCTAATGTTGTCTTTTCTGCTCTCAGATCCAAGGAAGCCTATCCACGTATGGCAGGGGTGTTTCTGTTTCATTTTATCGAAAAGCATAGAATACGAGACCTTTATTTTGTAAGTATCAGCATGGTTCGGGCCATTGACTTCAATTCATTCAATGCTGGAGCTTGTCTTTGGAGACACATATAAGAATTTTATTTTCCCTGTAAAATTTTCATTCCAATCTGTAATGCAGTTTTATTCACAAATTACAATAGTAGTACCAGCCAAATGAACACTGGGATTTATTGCAGCCACATAAAAGTACAAAGAACCAATCAGGCAGTCCAGCGACTGCTGAGGTCAGCATATTACAGCGAAGTCAAACAAAGTCAGTGTTACACCAGAGAGTGTGTTCAGAGGTTACTGTGGTATTATGTTTGTAATGCGCAACACAGTAATAGGACAGACTCTGTACACACCTTGTGTCTTACATTTGAGGTTATAGCACAAGAACCTTGGGTGAGTCTGGTGTTTTTATATCTTAGTTTGACCATGACGGCTAAAATGACCGAACAAACAAACAAATGAACAGACAAACATACAAATAAAAAAAAACCCTTGTTTGTCTCTTCTATTCTTGGTGTAGAAGTGAACATGTGTTTTCGTTGACCTTGAAATCCTCAGTTTCTTGGGAGGAGGAACAGGCTCTTCAGCTGCAGGTTTGTGCCAGGATGGCTCCAGCAACACAGGAGAGGTTAGTGATGCATGATGGCCGCACGCCAGGTGAGGTTACCGGCGGGCGGATGCCTGGGGACGCGCAGTACAGTCACGAAGACACAGTCAAATTGTTCCACTTTGGCCAAGTGGGGGGGATCGGTGGCATTATTCAGGGGTGTAATTCGGGAGTGCCGTTTCGAAGGTGCATTCAGGGTTTCGAATTTGAGGGCAGTAGCTCACGACAGCGGAGAAGCAAGCAGCTCTACGACGCTCCTCCGCTGAACGCAGTTCTGTTGCCCTGCCACATGCTGAAGCAATTAAAGCCAGGGTGGGGGAGGGGTGGGGGAGAGCATATTCAAAACAGAAAATAAAATGATTGATGATGCTGTCAATGGGGGAGAGTGGGGAACGGCGACTGGGGGACAGGACTTAACGTCAGAATAATTCCAAGGCAAATAGATTACAGGCAGTCAATGGGATTAAGTGGTGCGCACTACCAGCTTCAAGCAGGAGGCACTGGTCACAGGCACGGACATTAGCATTCTCAGGGCTACGCAGCCAATACCACTAGCTGAAATGAGTGTTTCATAGCGTATAGCAGAGTTAATGCGCTGCTTCAAAATAAATACTGAGTTATTGCACGTCTTTGCAGTGCATGTTATACTCCTTACATGTTTTCATATTGCCAGTCTGCAAATACAAAAATTTTAGGGATGCAATTAATGTCCATCTTAAGGATAAATAGAAGATAGGCCCAAAATAATTCTGACCTGAAACATGCACAGTTTCTAGAATTCTGTACCGAACTGGCTCTAAATAAGCTTTTGGCGAGCATTGATATGCCATTGTGCGGTATGATTATGCGTGCTGTGTAATTTTGTTTCTATCAGTTCAGCCTCTATCCTGTACGCTCTGGTTATCTGGTAATGGAATCCTTAAGGGCAAAGCCGAACACTTTATCTCGCACCTTTTCTTGCTCTGTTCCCTGAAATCACATGTATCATTTAAATGTGCAAGAAAAGAACAAAGTCTTTGGCATTAGGAATAAAAAAAAGAAATAGAACAGAAGAGTTCATTATAAGAATGAATGAAAGGCTGAAATATTAAAGTGTGTTCCAGTTCTGGAGCCTTAAGCCTGATCATTGTAATGCCTTAAAATGCTAAAAAAAAAAAAAAAAAAAAAAAAAAAGAATGATAAATGCAATAAAACAAACATTCTCGCTCAAAAAATATTTGAAATGCCATACACAATGATATGACCTATACAGATTGCAGAGCGGTTTCCAACAAGAAATGAGAATCGAATTTTAAATATGCTTTCCATGCTTTCTTTAACACCCGCCAAAGTCGTTTCTTACTGCTTTTTTTTTTTTTTTTTTTTTGCACGATACATTATCCCAAGCCAATGGCATAGCTTTTATTTTTGTTCTCGTTTTCCCCGCGGTGTAGACGTGCTCGGAACATAGAACCGCGGGACTTAGTCTAAAGCCGCTGCCGCTAACTTTAATCCCCTCTCCGAATTGGTGATCAGAAAGCCGCCCGTACAATACCTGCCCCAAATTAACGGGAGAACGCCCGCGAATGCAATGGATAGCGCTCGCGCACCCCTCTGGTAGCGCCGGCTAATCACGGTAAGCGGAGGGAGCGAGAGAGGCAGTGATCAGGGAGGATTTAGGGTACTTTGCCATTGTCTGCTGGCTCACGGCCCGCAGATTAATTTTTACGCACAATATAAACAAAAGCAGACATAAACATATTACTGAGCCTGTGCCGCAGAACAAAGGGAGAGCCAAAGAATGCTAATTTCACGGCCGTGTATTAGCGCGCT
Organism: Gymnothorax javanicus; assembly: GCA_029692085.1. Lineage (NCBI taxonomy): Eukaryota > Metazoa > Chordata > Actinopteri > Anguilliformes > Muraenidae > Gymnothorax > Gymnothorax javanicus. The sequence continues at coordinate 20,284,982 of CM056204.1, forward strand.
CCCCAGCTGCAGAAGGCGGTCGAACTTGTTACTTGTTTTTTTATGAATATAGTAATCAACTCTTAGCTTTCCCCTCAAATCTTCTAATGTTTATGCAAAGTCTGATAATATTCATTGTTTATAAAATAATACCGCCAAATTTCCATACTAACTGACGGAAAATACACAGGAACGGGCGAGAAAACACACGCACGCACACACACACACACACACACACACGCACACTACTATGATTCAACATCGTATTTTTGGTCACAGGACCTTTCTTAACTGTGATTAAATTGCACAATTCTCTATGCCTCATTTGAGACGGTTCTTCTGTCATATGTTCAATTCATAAGCTTCTTAAAAACTGTTTATACAGTACTTACTTTTTCCTCTCTCTGTTATGTGAGTGTGTAATGTCTTTAAAATCTGGTACAGTGAAAGCGGCACTCTAAGACCATGACTACTTTCAGCAGTCATTATTATTTTTTTTTATCTTGAGTTAGTTGTCTTTCTTTTAACAGTAAAAATACTGTAGCACTGGCATGCCATGTCCTCTGTCAGTTTCACAGTGCACAGACCAGCAAATAGTGAGTACCATAATTCACTGGACAGTGACACATTCTTCTGTTACTTTGGCTCTGTTGCCAAGTCAATCATCAGATCTGAATCCAACCAAACATACATTTTACATGCTGAAGAGGCAAAAAGTCCCATAAACAAGCCAGAACTGAAGATGGCTGCAGTACAGGCCTGACAGAGCATCACCAAGGGTGATACCAAATGTTGAAGACTTTAAACAGTCCTTGCATGTAATCAATAAGCAACAAAATGTAAAAAAAAAAAAAAAAAACTATTACATTCTTCTATTAAACTGTCCAATATTAAATAATGGGGAGGGAGATTATATTCAAAACCTGCAGTCGTTTCAAAATGGTTCATCCAATTAAGATGAAAACATCAATACAATTAAAGCTGACTATTCAACCCCATACCATATATATATATATATATATATATATATATATATATATATATATATATATATTGCCACATAATGGTCCATCTGAGAGGAAAACTCAGCTTACCTCAATCAGCCTGAGAAAGCAGCCTGCAGACATTAGACTGACCAGAGGGGGAGCTCTTGTGCGACTTGCCAACAAAATCCTTCCAGACACAGACATCACAAACACAGGCTAAATTGAATATAACACCATACCTCTCAGAAACCGTGAGATGTGACTATAGGATGCTGTTGCTCTAGAGCACCAAGCCCCGACGTGCGTAGAGGACACGGTATATGAGAGATATCCGTTCATAACAAGTTTAATTGCACTTTTTACTGACCACATAATCAATCTATTAGCCAGTTAGCCTAATGTGATTACCACCGACTAATGAGATGGCTCTCAAAACTGTCACTGGATGACGAATCGTGCAGCGCTTCTGGTTATTAGAGGGCCCGTATCTTTCGCTTGTATTTTCTGATAGCGATGACAGGGACACTTAAACTCCGGGTGTTAAGCTAAATGTAACATTACTGCACATTAGTAGGAGTATTGTGAGGCATTGGTGGTTTACTATGTTTTTTTTCTTTTTACTTTTAGTTTTGTGAAAGAATATCCTGGCCTCCCTTTGCTCTCAGAATCTAGGACATGATCAGATGAAGTAACACATTTGATCAGCTATGCCGACTGAAGGAAAAAAAGAAACTCAGTTATGATTGGATTGTCGAATGTTAGACAGAGCACATCTTGGATGCCCAAAATTCAATACCTAAAATGTCACAAATTTGAGCCTGAAAGTGGGCACGCGTCATGAGCACAGCAGCATTTCTGCAGGAGTGATTAAACGTAATTAAGAACTTGGCCCAGGGGTGTAGTGATAGCAGAGACTCAGCGTGGGGTTTAATCCCATGATCCTCTCTGGCTGACAGACATCGGTTTTCGTGGAGGAGCAGGATGGTGAACATGGTGATATGCTTCAGAGTGATGTCATAGCATCAGAAGAAGGAAATGATGTACATCCATGTAAACCTCCAATGATCTCAAAGTCCCATATTGAGCTTTTTTTTTTTTTTTTTTGCAATTTATTATATTCTCGCATGTCCAGAAGGGAAGTTTATAAACTTTTTAGGAAATAACCCCATAAAAATACATGCAGTGCTGTGAAAAAGTATTTGCCCCTTCCTGATTTCTTATTTTTTGCATATTTGTCACACTTAAATGTTTCAAATCATCAAACAAATTTCAATATTAGACAAAGATAACCTGAGTAAATACAAAATACAGTTTTTAAATGATGATTTCATTTATCGAGGGAAAAAAGCCATCCAAACCTACCTGGCCCTATGTGAAAAAGTAATTGCCCCCTTACTTGATAACTGGTTGTGTCACCCTCGGCAACAACGAATGCAGTCAAGCGTTTGCGATAACTGGCAATGAGTCTTTCACATCGTAGTGGTGGAATTTTGGCCCACTGTTCTTTGCAGAATTGTTTTAATTCAGCCACATTGGAGGGTTTTCATGCATGAACGGCCTGTTTAAGGTCATGCCACAGCATCTCAATCGGGTTTAAGTCCGGACGTTGACTAGGCCACTCCAAAACCTTCATGTTGTGTTTTTTAAGCCATTCAGAGGTGGACTTGCTGGTGTGTTTCGGATCATTGTCCTGCTGCCTAACCCAAGTGCACTTGAGTTTGAGATCACAAACTGATGGTCGGACATTCTGCATCAGGATTTTCTGGTAGAGAGCATAATTCATGGTTCCATCAATTACGGCATGTCGTCCAGGTCCAAGTTATTCAGCATTTCTTACTTTAACTATTACAAAATACGACCTGTGTACACTTGTACTATTTACATTTGCACTTTCATGTTTTGGCGATCCTATATTACCGATTTACGTTGTGTAAACGAGTTGACTGATTAGCGTTTATATGCATGGAGTTGCGAAATAATTAGTATTTAACAGATTATTTTATTTTCACTCATGGACAGCTCCTGCTATTAATAGAAAGAAGGTGATTGCCCTCTTTTTATTAATTCAGATGCTACAAAGGAGGAGGAGAAGATTTTGGGTTCACCCGCTGAATCTTCAAAGATGACAGCAGGGAGCCTTCCATGACCTGGTTGCAGAGCTGGCTTAAGACAGTGACAAACACTACAGATCACCTGATGCTTTGACGGCAGTTGCTATTTCTTTCCTTATAGACTCCTTTTTGAGGTTGTCCTTATAAGGAGGGTTTGCTGGGTCGAACAACTCCGGGTGTTTTTCAACTTCTTCAGTCGACTTCTCCTCTACCATGTTTGTGCCAAACTGTTTCGCAAAATGTCCGTGACCCGACCCCCACCTGGAAATTGGAGTGGGACACCTCCTACCCCCAACTCATTTGCATTTCTCCTGCTGTGAATCTTCCTGCTGTTTTAGTCCACAGATGATCACCTTCACTGCCCACATTGAGTATTGCCATGTGATATGTTTGCTTTCTGGTGTACAATAGCGAAGTATAGCCTACAATAAAAGGTGTTGAATTTTAAATAGATCGTTTTAACTTCAGAATACACTTTGAGGAGATTGTTCTTTTTTTTACCCACAATATAAATCAAACAAAAACAAAGCTAGACTCCTATGACTCTGGTACACTCAAATTTTTAAGTTTAATCACTTTTAAACTTGTTGTACTCATTTTTGATACAGTTTTATGTAGTTTTGCCGTTGGTGGGGCCGCTTTGCTGCGTGTAGAGGGAAAAAAATAGACCAGCTACGTAAATGAAGAGATTTGTCACGCGGGCTAGCACGATTGCACGTGGTTTACATTGCCGATGGAGCAGCTTCACTAGAAAATAATGGGTGTGTTCTGCTGCGTCTGACGTGTCGCACTGCAAACACGCCTGGTGTATTTCCAGCCTTAGTTTTACGCCAGATGTAACGGGGCTCACACCTTAGAAAAAGTTCAACTTTTGTCTTGTCAGTCCGCAGAATATTTTCCCAAAAGTCTTGGAGAATCATCAAGATTTTTTGGCACTTGTGAGATGAGCCTTTGTGTTCTTTTTGGTCAGCAGTGGTTTTCGCCTTGGAACTCTCCCATGGATGCCATTTTTGCCCAGTCTCTTTCTTTTTGTTGAATCATGAACACTCACTTTAACTGAGGCAAGTGAGGCCTGCAGTTCTTTAGATGTTGTTCTGGGTTCTTTTGTGACCTCCTGAATGAGTCGTCGACACGCTCTTGGAGTGATTTTGGTAGGCCAGCCACTCCTGGGAAGGTTCACCACTGTTCCAAGTTTTCTCCATTTGTGGATAATGGCTCTCACCGTGATTCGCCGGAGTCCCAAAGATTTAGAAATGGCTTTGTAACCCTATTCAGACTGATAGATGTCAATGACTTTGTTTCTCATCTGTTCTTGAATTTCTTTGAACTACGGCATGATGTGTTGCTTTTTGAGATCTTTTAGCCTACTTCACTTTGTCAGACAGGTTCTATGTCTATGTTGCCTCTGTTTTAATGAGCACTGCCCTGATTGGCCGGTGAAGAAAGCTAATTAGGACAACAGTAATATTTCTGCCTTGAGGGAAAGAGAGGTGGGCAGACTGAGAAAAGCAGTGGGAGGGAGCAGGAGATTCAGGCAGAGCTAATCAGGGCAAACTATGCAGAACAGGTCTGTGTGATGTAGAAAACAGCAGGAATTTCAAACTGAATGTTTCAGACTCTTATGTGGAGAAAGGAAGGCCTTACAGTTTAAGAGGGAGGTCCTCAAAGTCAACCTTTTCCAGGCAGTAATATACAGCGGAGATCACTGTACAGGTGGACTGAACTGGGAAAAACGTATGATCCATAATATGGGTCCCATAGGAGGACGCGGGTGTAGTGGTAACTTGCATGGTACACGCACCAATGATGCTTGAGTGACACTTGCTAGTGCTGTCCGTATTTCTGCGGAGTGAAACCATAGCATCACCCAGGAAGGGTTCACATCTGGAGAGTATTCCCAACATTAGTGCTCAAAGCAACCACTCTAGCCAATCAGATGCCTGTGGTTTGTGGTCATTTGTCCATTGCTGTTGCTGTGCTCTGCCTGAGCTCACTGCACACAATGCAGACGGAGATTCTCTTCATTGGAGATATGTCAACGGGGGCTGGTACAATGGATAGAATATTGCCACCATCATTCAAATATGAGTGTTACAGCTGATGCTAGAAACAGACGTGAATGGAATAACCTGTCTCTGAAGAACAGTCTGTCACAATGGCAGCACTACTGAATGAAAAGCACTGTGATGCACGTGCTTCTGTGATCATGAATGTGCATCTACACCCCCTTCATAGTGGTGAAAACTGACAGCCAATGATGAGACTGACTGTAGGGTGAGAACATGTCCAGTGGGAGAGCTGACCTGAAATGCCTTCACAGGGTCACATCCTCCTTGGTTCAGTATTTTTCTGGTGATTTGTTTTCCATTGCACAGTTCAGAGAACGATGCCAAATAACGATTCCAACTGTTGAAATGCTTGGCATTACTGAGTATTTTCTTTTTCTTTCCAGCTTTATCTGTTAACCCGAAGGACGATGTGGACAAGCACTTGCCAGTTACCCGCAGTGAATAAATGGAAATATGAATGGAAATTAGTGGGATTCAGCAGAAACAATGAAAAAAAACTGCATAAATTTCATTTAAATGATTTCTTTAAAAATATCCACTGGGGGGAGGAAAAAATATGTAGTACATTTTTTTGCGTTCTGGGCCCTCAAATTACATTCATTAACCCTTAGTGACTCAGGGTCCTTGCAAAATTTTTTCACCATCTTTTTTTCCTTTTTTATGAATTACACAGGTTTATCTAATAACTGATTGAATGTTGTACTCCTTATTTACTTGCTTGAATATAAAATTAGGCCTGGATGTTATAGGGCCTAGCTGGTGAGCCTGATCATGTGTGAAGACAAATCATTTTTGTTTTGAAAAAAAAAAAAATAAATAAAAATGTTCACTTGAGATTCTCCAAGTCAAGTCAAGTCAAGTCATTTATTTGTATAGCACATTTAAAAACAACAGGAGTTGAGCCAAAGTGCTGAACAAAAGGTTAGCTAAGGGGTCATAACAAGGACAGTAAGACCATACATCTGCACAGGATTAAGCGTGGTTATTTGTGGCAAAAACAACAACAACAGCAACAAAAGTAAATAAAATAAAATAAAAATAAAATAAAATCAAGTAAGACCAGACATCAGTCTGAATTAAAAGCAAGTGAGAAAAAATAGGTCTTAAGATTGGATTTAAAGGAGGTAATTGTAGGGGAGGATTTGATATGTGGAGGGAGGGTATTCCAAAGCCTTGGAGCAGCTACAGAATCAACACTAGCAGCTCAGTAATATCGTGACATAGCATGCATATGCTGTTGGGAGTATTCACGTCCTAGAGTCATGTCAGTGGGGCATGCCGTTGCTTTATATCATATCAAAATATCAGCCAAATACCAGGTTAAAATATGCTCAGAGGCCGAAATCGTTTAATAAACTATTTCCTTCTTTTTGATGTTGTATTATGAAACAAGCAATACCTAACTATACCTAGCTATAATACTCTATAAAATGAAAAAGAAATGGCCATTATCCATAAATTGTTACAAACAGCAGAATAGCCACTAGGGCACTAGAGTAAAAAGACTTAAAAAGCCATAGTCGACACTTAAAAATTACAGAAAAGGAGTTACACATACTTTTAAATTCTAATCCCAAAAACCAGAGATTACAGCAGTTAGATACAAATAGCCACAACATAAGGTGCATAACAATCCAGCAAAGGGGAGACAAAACACAGAAACTTAAATAAGCAGAGACAACAAGTAACAGTTGAGGGAAAGGGAGTAAGGAATATAAGGGAGAAGGGGAGAGGAACAAGACAATAATTAAAAAATCGAGGATCAATTAATGGCAAAGAGACTGAAACAGACACAGACAGCTGGATTTAAGAGAGAAAAATTGACTCAAGGAGAAGAACGTGACATAAATATATTGCAAGAAAGAAAACAAATATACTGAGAGGCATTAAAAATGCATACTAAAATATACTGTTTTACAGCAGTGGTAAATGGTTTCTCTTGTAGTTGCAAAACACAGTCTAGGGAAACCGTACTATTGGTAGTGAGACTTCCCATCTATGCTATTGTTACATTGGTAGTCAATTCAGCAGACGTTTTCGGGAATGTGTTTTTGTGACATCACAGATGACACACTTTGTTGGGATGATAGCTGACACATCTGGTTAGTCTGTGTCATCCCTGCAGTCTGGTTGCACTCATTTAATGGACATTAATGTGTCCAGAGACTTTTCTTTGAGACTGGCCATCATTCAACATTCTAAATGATGAATTCTTCTGAGATTCATTCATTTATGGTATTTGAAATGGGAATGACGTGACTTTCTTGCTGTGTATTTTTATTGGCCCTAACCTTGAACTTTTCGTGTGAAAAATAATTTTTCACAATATGTAATTCACAACCATGATCCGGGGAATTTTGTTGTATTTGGGTAATCAAAATGAGGTGTTAAACCAAGGAGGGATTTGAACTCAGACACCTCCTTTGGGTCCAGGGAATGTATTGCAGACAGAGTATCTCTTCTCCATTATTTACCAAATAGAAAGAGAGAGAAACACTTTAGCATTTGAAAAAGACAGCCAAAATAAGTCATGTTTATATTGTCACTGTAGGACAGAAGCAGCAATACAGATATGCACTTGCACCGAAACTGAGAAATAGAGATTAGGAAAAAAAATCCTGCAGAAAATGTTGTTAATTTACAAGCTCATTGCAAATCCTACTGCGAGGGGGACCAGTAGGCCCTCTTGCAGCTCAATATGTTTCAGCCTGTAACAACCTCAGGGGCATTGGGCAACTCACCATATAGACGGTCCAATATTGCATGTTAAACTAGCAGTATTGTAGTTAGTTAAATTCTATATGGTGGCAGAGTGTTACCGTTGTTGCCTCGCAATAAAGAGGTTCTGTGTTTAAGTCGCACCCGGCCAGGACCTCTTTACACGGAGCTTGCATATTCATCCCATGTTCCTGTGGGTCAGGGGTGCCAAACTCCAGTTCTGAAGGGCAGGAGTGTATGCAGGCTATAGTGTTCTACTTCTAGGTAGCGGCTAATTAGTGCCTTGAGAACAAGATATGTGGATTCTTCAGCCAATCGGTGACTTACATTAATTACCTGTGCAGCAACACAGCAACCTCCCAGTTTCCCCCACCCAGAAAGACATGCTCTATAGCAACACTCCAACCGTTGCCCCCGACCAAGGCTCTGGCTTAAGTATTAGTGTTAGTCCCCGCTGCACTGTGGTGGCCAACTGCTCCTTAGAAACTAGGATGGGTCAACTAGGACAAATTACCCCTTGGGGTTAAATATATCTTCAGCATATACTTTCCTCCTCTACTTATAATTATTTAAATTATTGTGCCTGAGTGTGTTGGTATAAAAATAATGCTACGGCCATATTTACCGGAACAGCCTGGTGCCCAAGGGTGTTGAAAGGGCACCAGGAGAGTGATGGAACATGAAGGACCCAGGAGCAGGAACGTGGATTTATTAATCAAACAAGTGAATAAATAACACAAACGCAAAACTTCAAGGGGAATAACAAAGAGGGAGTGCTCACAGCAAACGAGTGTTACACACTAAGGCTACCTGTCAGTGAGGGGGAAAAAATAAGATTTAAATGGACAATGGAATGATAATTAACTAAGGAGAGCCAAGTATATTAATTTACTGAGAGGACAGAAGACATAATTAAAAACTGAGGTGAGAGCAGGTAACCATGAGTCCGGAATGTCTAGGGGCAGGGGCATGTACAGTGTGTATTGTATTTCTTGCCAAAATTGCATTTGGAATCGAATTGAGAGTTGAGAAAGGGAGTGCCGTTGGCAGTGAGAGATATATAGACAAAGGGACAAAGAGAAAGTGAGAGTTGATGGAACGTTATGGGTTTTGAGTCATGTGGGTGAAGGTCGAGCTTCTTAAACTGAGCCTAGCAGTGCTGTCAACGCAGCTGCTCAGTGATTCCGTCCTGCCAAACGAACTGTGCGAATCATGGGCATAGACGAAGCGAATCACCCGCATCGCCATGCCGTAAGCATTCCGTCTTTTTCAGCGAGGAAGAAGGTGTCGGCGCCCAAATGCCGCGAAATGATGGAGTATCACCTTGATTACATCAGAGGGCTGAATGGCGGGAATAAAAGGTAGAGTGTGAGCAGGATCATTGCGCACACGCTCTGTAAAAAGAGAGAGAGAGAGAGGGAGGAAAGGGAGGGGAGAGCGAGGAGCCATCAGCGAGCGTGTCGGCGAAGAGCGCGACAGTAAACGTGTCACGGCGGACAGTTGTTAAAGTGAGTTACTGCCGAGCTGCCGCGAAGCGCCTCTCACCAGATGCAGGAGGCAGCTGCACAGAGAGAGTGATACAGAGTGGGGTTTTTAAAGAGAGAGAGAGAGAGAGAGAGCGAGAAAAGGGGGACGCGTGGGAGGAAAAGAGACAGGTGGGAGCGAAAGAGAAGGAAAAAATGAGGGGGGTGAAGAAGGGTGTGAGAAAGGAGGGGGAGAGAAGAAAGGAAAGACCAGGTAAGAGGAGGGAGGTAGAGAGGGGCGTGTGGGAGAGATCGAAACAGAGATAGAAAGGGAGGAAAAGGGGGATGCATGGGAGGGAGAGATAGAAAAAGAGAGAGAAGGAGTGAGAGAGTAGGAAACAAGGTAAAGAAGGGTGTGTGGGAGAGATAGAGAGAGCGAACGATAGAGAATGTGAGAGAGGGAGAGAGAGAGAGATATAGACATTGTGTTGTTGTTTCAGTGAGTGTTTCAGAGGCACGAAACACGAACCTCTGACTCATACCGGAGATCAAACAGCAGTGATGATGGACAGGGAGTCGAGTCTGTCAGCAGAACCAGAGTACATCTGTAGCGCCTCAGCCCTCTGTTACTAAACACTCAGCTTGCGCGCTCCCAGCATGCAAAGCGCTGTGATTAATGACACCTTACTCTGCTCTTCAGCGAGGTGTGGGGGGGGGTGTGTGTGAGAGAGACGAGGATATAGGACAGTGGGAGGTGGGGGGGGGCACTTGACGCAGTGTTGTTGTTGTTGTTGTCCCGGTGTGGGTGTGCGCACATGTACACTGCATGTGATGATGCTACAGCGGTAATGACACTAGCAGACGCACAGGATCTTCAAGAAACAAAATCTCAGCCTTCCTCCACCATCGTCCGCAGGTGAGGGGCTAAAGGGCAATCCGCTTCACTGCTGTACTCCCCAGGCACGTGATGACTGCACTTACGCTGTGCAGCGCTTGAATTGCACAGTGATGGTGATGGTCAACGAGTTTCAAAAAGACATGCGGCCATTTTCCACCAAATACTATATAATTATGCTTCTCATTTAACATTTTTCGAGGGCACCCACATTAAATAACTAAAAGCACTATTGAGTAAATTACTTGCTACAGTGTTTTTACCTAATTCAGTAGCTTTCACTTTGTGCCCATCAACTACATTACAGCTAAAAAATGAGCAAAAGCTAGCCTTCCAATCTATTACCATGTAAAAGGAATTATGAATAAAAGATATTTTTCACCATTGCATTGTGTAGGTCTGCTTTCGGTAAGAATCCTAACATAGCCCCAATTAATGTTCATTTGCTCTCATTCCAATCACTTCCTGTTCTGGGACATTACACACTATTTGTGTGAATATTTATAAAGGCTTCACTCAGCTACTAGCACATAAGGGCATCTTTATGATAATCGATAACTACATAGTTGTGACGCTGCATTTCAAACAGCATTACGGAACTAACCAGCGAGTAATTGAATAAATGTACAGAACTGCTTTCACTGAATGGTTTTCCACATGGAACAGTTTTGAGGCAAGGCCTACAGACAGCACAAAAAGTACAGCCAATGCAGGCATAGCAGATGATACCCGATCAACCAACACAGCCCACATTTGTTAAGAGGCAGAAAAAGCCCTGCTAAACAAAGCTCTCCTTCAGTATTTTATAGTTAAAACCAGTGTCATGGTTTGAATCTGCCTTTGTGTCTTTTTGTTACATATTTTTATCATTTTTCATGTTTCACTTGTACTTAATCTATCTCCTTAGCTGTCAGTTGTATTAGTTTATTTGTTTCTGTTACCTGTAACTTTCCATGTGCTTTTTGTTTTCATTCCCCGCATTCATTTCACTCACCCTCCCTGTTCTGTTTGTTGATTAGTTCCATCCATTCCCTAGTTTGTAACCACACCTCCCTGCTCCCTCTCTCATCTCACCCTCACCTGTTTCCCATCTAATCAGCCTCACTCCTATTTGACATATTCCACTTCCAGCCAGAACCTAATGGTGAGTCTGTTTGCCAGCATTCATGGAGCCTACTTACGGGCATTCCTTGATTCCTGGTTACGGTTTATTTTTGTCTTTGATTATGATTCAGTCCAGTCTTCTGTGTACGAAAGCTGGACTGTCTGACAAGAGTTCTAATAAAACCTGTGAACTGAGTTTCTGCCTGGATGTGAGTTCTGACTCTGCCTTCTGTCAACTTCTGTGCATCACTGTACAAAGTACATCATTTCAATGGAGCTATTGGAAACATCAAAAATTTATTTACTTGTAAAAAGTTTATTTAAGATAATTTGTGCCATGCTAACTATTGTGTGGCTGAGGGTACTCAAACAGGGGTATGTTCCCCAAAAAACACAGATGCAACTTACATAGTTCGAACCACTGGATTTATGACTGTATATGGTTGAACTATGCAAGTTGCTAAGGTAGTTGGCAATAACGCTTTTTAGAAATGTACCCCAGGTTGTCTGTTTTTGTCTGGTGTCTGGTTTTGTCTTTGTGGGACTGTCAAGAGGGCTGCACTGAAAAATTCATTTTTGATTTTCATTTCATTGTCCTTAATTCATATTAAAATAACAAAGATGGAAGATTTCTGTTGTCCTCTCTGAACTCAGCCATATGTTAATTTGACAAGCATTAGTTTGGGAAAATATTTTTTCTCAATGATTTACATTGACATTGTGATTTTTTTGCTAATGCTTTCATTTCAAGCGACTTAAAGACAATTAGTCTAAATAGGGCCAATTCCACCAGGAGCAAAGTTAGGAGCCTTTCTCAGGGGCCCAACTGCATCATTTACCTTTGCAGCAACATGAGAGTTTAACCCATGAAGTCAAACACCATAGCTACTAAGCTACAGAACTCCCCAGCTACTGCCCTAATGATTCTTCATAATTTAGTTTAGCTTAACCTACATGCAATCAAAAATATGTCAGACTTTGCCGCATCACAATGGATATTTTAATTGACGCATAGTCTGACCTCTGTTTTTGGCTTTAAGATGCAGGGAATGTTTTATAATAATCCAGTCTCATGCTATGGTCTTTATGATGTCATAGATTAATCGTGCTAAGTATATTCATTCAAATTGTGTCACCTTATACTTGGGGTATTATAGCCCATTTGATGTTGCTCATAAAGTCTGATGACTTTTTATTCTACTTTATTTCTGAAAGAGCAAACACTACCGTATACTTTTTATATACACCACATACCCTGGTGAATAAAATGCGGCTCATTGTGCAGTCAGAAATGTACTTTCTCGAAAACACATTCACAGCCTTTTCTGGTGGTGCGAGGACAGATGTTAAATTACAGCATAGCAGCCGGGAAAATGGAAATGTCCTCACATATCACAGATTTTAATGCTTAGCGGTTGGACCCTGAAGCTAAGTTCACCTGAATTTCTCTGGGAAATATGCATCAGAATTAATGGCTACCATGTGACATGCAGGTTACGTGGCATTGCCAGATAAGAGCATCTGATGGGCCGGTAACATTATCAAAAGCCACGCTGGATTGATCTAATTGATTGAGAACAGAGAACTTAGAAGAGCCATCTATCTGACAAGTCTTTTCATCGTACTGTTTCTCATTCCATTCAATACCACATGGGGTAATCAAATCATCATAACACCTCCATGCATATCAGCTTTGTGACAGTCACATCATACTGTTTTTGTTGAGACTAGTTCAGATATAGATGGATTTGATTCTGAGGAAATGCTTATCACTGTAGTTCTGTGGTTATCAGCAACTGTTCCACCAGGTGTTTGTCTGTCTCTACCAGACTGCTCTGACTTCAGGCCACAGTGATTTATTTTACCGCTGCTTTTCTTTGCTATTGAAAATATGTTGTCATAATTTACCCGTACCAACCATATGTATATAAAAAGTTTGTGATTGTGTGACTGATACAATGGCAAAAAACTATTTGGCCTCTTTAAAACTCTTAAAATGATCTCAGCCTCCTTTGGAGACTTAGGCCTGACAAAGAGCAGTTGACCTCTTTCATGCAGAAACATGCTGCTAATTAGGATTCATGCTAATGGAAATTACCTCTGAAGATGCGTTTGTTACTATAGTTTGAGATTTCAGAAACATTGCCATTTTTAGGGGTGTTTCTGATATGCCCAATCAACCGTGCATTATCCTTGTTGAAATAGACAGGAATGTTTTGCTGTAATGCAAGGGCACACACACGGGATCACTTTATCAGGGTATATGTTAGCCAAAGCGAAGAATTTCAAATATAACAGCATATGTCTGACTCATCCAATACATTACATTCACGGCTCAATTAAAAGTGGTGATCTTATCAGTGGCTTTGTGTAAAAGGCCGTTAGTTGTCCTTTAAGCGATACATTTTAGTGGATCGCCAATCATTCTAATGTTTACCATCAGGTTTTGACTGCTATGTTTTTGGTGTCTTTAACTTATTCTGTTTTACACATACGTGAGATCTGGGCCAAATACTTGGACACGCCATTTTTTATATTTAATGATGCAGCCGCACAAAACAACCCAAATTCAACTACAGTGCAGTCACCCAGTAGTTCACAGAATGCAGAGTTATAATCCCTAAATCCATCGCTAATTAAATGGCGAGGAGGTAACGCAGCTAATAAAGCACGTTAAGAGTGTAAGAAACCTGGGATACTGAAAAAGATGCAGTGGCCTGGGGATAGCCTACTCACCAAACCGCAGCTCCGTTGACTCTGTGCATGAGGCTAATGGAGAACGCTAAAGGAGGTGGAAATTAAACCACAGTGGAGAAGTATGATAGTGGTGTTTCAGCCGATAACATCCGCAGGCGCTCCCGAGTGGGACGGGGTTGCGGTTGTCGGTTTCTTCGCGCGGTGCGGAGTAAGTAAAGCAGGCCCTCATTAACCCCTTCCTCTCAGGACCTCCCAGTGATCCGTGTGCCTTTCCTTTAACGGGATAGCCCCTAATTAACCACCCAACTCGCAGGAGAGTAGAGGGCAGAAATTACGCGGCGCTCAGCAGGAGGAGAAAATTCTCTGACAACATTATGCGGCTTCCTCTTCCTATTCTCCCTTTCCTTCTCTGGTGCTCGCCCGCTCACGTTCCACCACACAGAGTCTCTTTAAAAATGAGGACAGTACCCACTGAAGAATATATATTTATGATGTTAGCCGAGAGGACTATTTATACCTTTCTGTTTTACTCTTAGTGTGCTTTACAAATGATGAGAATGCAGTGCTCTCCGTATTGGGAGAGCAATACTCCACCCATTTAATGTATTTAGAATTTCATTTCGGTGTTAGGTTTTCTTTACTTAAAATAGTACGAATTCTATATGTTACACGTGGACAATGTCCGTGTCCAAAACTGTCCTCAAAGTGTAGTAGCCTATCCCTGATATATTGTTCACTGTCTGCTCAAAATGCTTGTGGTTGGCTTCTGCCCAGCCGAAGATAAAGTTGAATATACTGGGTGAAGTTTTTGTTAATTTTTGCATACATGTGTTACTTTAAGTGATACTTAATATCCCTGTGGTTTGGCTAGTGCATTTGGGACAACACTTTTCAGCAAATAGACCGGTAAAACCACACAGAATGGGGCCCAATCATATTTGGCCGCATCATGGAAAAAGAGACTTTTTTGCAAGGGCATAAGACACCTTCTGAGACACCAGGCCTACCGTTAAGATAAGATATACTTTCTTGAACAGCGTGGCGCAATTTGTCCTCTGCATTTGGCCCATCCGTATTTAGGAGCTGTTGGCAACCACAATACAGCGCTCTTGGACCAGCCCTATTTCGAAAGCCAGAGCCTTGGGGCAGTGGGAGACATATTCCAATAGTGCGTGATTTTTCCAGGTGCAGGAAACTGGAATACCTGCAGGAAACCCACGCAAACGTACAAATTCCATGCAGAGAGGACCTGGTTTAAACCAATGCAGGACCTCTTTATGGCGAGGCAACAGTACTAACCAATGTGCCACCATAGCATCCAGAAAATACTATGGAGCAATAATCGTACTGTCTGCATAGTATGTATAGTAGGTAGTGCGTACTTGGGTTGCAGTAGTTTTAGGCATAGCCACACTCATAAAAATCATGGAAACATGTTACATCACTCAGGTATTTTACATATCCATGAAGTTCTCAACTCTCTAGTCCAGTGCGCTCAATTTCTCTAAGCAATGGTAAGCAGGTTAGCTGTTTCAGACATGGCCTTAGGCGAGTTCTAACTTGGATGAAGTACTCGGGGTGGACAAAATATCAGAAGCGTCCCAGAAAATTAGCTTTAACTTAGTAGTCTCTGTACTTCACTTACTAAAGCATCTATGCAGGTCATTAAATTAATTTAAAGGCTAAATAGCTTATTAGCTTAAGCTATGTCCAACCAGTAAATCTTCGCCTGGTATGTTTCCAAAGCAAGGTGAGGGTACTTACAGTTCTAAAGGGGTCAAATAGCTGCAATTTTTGCAAAAAAAGGCAAGTTTTTGACAGTGCAAGGGCAACAGTGTAAAAAAAAATATAGAAATGTATTCCAACACCCCCCCCAAAAAAAAAAAAAAAAAAAATCAACAAAATCAATACAAAGTCAGCATCACAAATTTGGCTCACAAATTACCACTGAAACATATTTTACTGGACCAGTAGCTGGCAGTCTGACCAAATCAGGAGATTTGTGGCATGGTGCTCATATGAAGCTCTGAGCTATCAGTGATGCCATCAATTTGATGCAATGTGAGGAATAGGACCAGATTTGCAGTTGTAACTAAAGATCACATGAAAGACATTATCGAGGAAAAGGCTCCCAGGTGCACCCCAAATCTGCATATAATCAATTGTCTGATCTAATCATTCCTCAGCTTAATTTCACTAAATTAGATACTTTCCAACTTTATCAGATACGTGAGGAGATTTCTCGCACCAAATGGGTGTTAAGCTTCACCAACCTGTATTTAAGATAAAAATCACGGTATCATGTAGGTATCATGTAATTAATAATTGCTGCTTTTGATGTTTAGTACATATATAAATATACACTATAAGAAATAAATGAATATATTATTTATTTATTCTTAACCTCTTCCAAACTTGGGCTAAATGGGTCCATTTGTTTTTGGTTCATGTGACAAAAATGCGATATGGTTCAATGTTTAAAAAAAAAAAAAAAACAGGGGAAGAGCGTTTTACAGTTGAAGAGTTGGAATGCAAGACCCACAAAGTCCACTCAACCTCTTTTGTTTTAAATTGAGTTTTTTTTTACTCAGCATAATATGCTGAGTAAAAAAAACTCAATTTACAGTTTTTCTCAGTGGCTTTGGTACATTTCTCACATCACTATTAACATTTGCACAACAGTTAGTGCATTTCTCAAGACAATTAGTGCAAACTGCAAAACCTAGTTGATAACCTGCAAAAGCGTGTCACTTGCTCAAAATGCATAGTTTATTCCTCAAAAGCAAGTATTCATGTCAATGAAACTGTCAGTGTCATCAAAATGATAAGTACTGACACCATTGTTTATGAACAAGATAGTCAAATGCCTTTGTCATGTTTTCATTATGACAGTTTACTCTGTAAGTGTTTTCCAGTGCAAAAAAGTCAAATCTTGGTGACAATACCTGAAAATGCTCAAGACAGTACTATACACTATTTGTATAGCCATTTGAAAACTACAGTAAAGTTACACATTACTGAATTTCGTGGGGTGATTGAGTACAAGACACTGAATACGTATGTTTCACATTTTTACTGCATATGCTCTTTGCAGTTCTAATTTGTTCACAGCATTGTGCAAAAGAAAAATAACTACAGTCACGTATTTACAACAAACATAAGAAAAACCCTCTGGGTAGAGCTGTGCACAACTGTAAACGATATTGCCGTACATATTGTAACTGGACATACAGAGTACTGTAAATCATTCCTGCACATCCAGACGCTCCTGTCTTTCTGGCCATATATTTTCATCTACATCACAGAGAATATCATCCCCTGCACTGCACTGAGGAAAGTATCTCCTCGAGCGGCGAATGCACCCTCTGCAGGACTCTGCTGTGATGTCATCACATGCTGCATCCATGGCTGCTAGCAGGGCCATTTGGGTGTGCGGACGCCGGTCATATACCTTCCATCTCCAGGCAGAAAAACTCCTCTATTGGATTCAGGAATGGGGAGTAGGGAGGGAGATATTTCCAGGAAAAAATGATAAAGAAATGTTTAAAATTAGCTTGACAGATTTTGACAACTAGTTCAACAGTTTTGTATGTAATGACTCAAGCAATGAAATGAGGACTATTAGTTTTATAGGGAATGACTATTCAGCATTCATAAGTACAGTTAATTTTGACTGACATGATATAAGCAAATCATAATGTTATAAAACAGCAGAGAATTGTATGGAAGCAATTGATGCATGTCCAAAAGCATTCACAATTTGTTCAAAGTAATGAGAAATTGCTACTATGATGCGCACAAGTGACTAAATGTTGTGGAGGTTGAACTAATAGTGATGAGAATTTTAATTCTGATCAGAGAAATGCACCAAAGCAACTGAGAAAAACTGTAAAACAAAAGAGGTTGAGTGGTCTTTGTGGGTTTTGCATTCCAACTCTTCAGTTTTTCTCAGTTGCTTCGGTGCATTTCTCTGATCAGAATTAAAATTCTCATAACTATTAGTTGAACCTCCACAACATTCAGTCACTTGTGCACATCATAGTAGCAATTTCTCATTCCTTTGAACAAATTGCGAATGCTTTTGGACATGCATCAATTGCCTTCATACAATTCTCTGCTGTTTTACAGTTTTTCTCAGTCGCTTTGGTGCATTTCTCACATCACTATTAACATTTGCACAACAGTTAGTGCATTTCTCAAAACAATTAGTGCAAACTGCAAAACCTAGTTGAAAACCTGCAAAAGCATGTCACTTGCTCAAAATGCGTAGTTTATTCTTCAAAAGCAAGTATTCATGTCAATGAAACTGTCAGTGTCATCCAAATGATAAGTACTGACACCATTGTTTATGAACAAGATCAAGTCAAATGGCTTTGTCATGATTTCATTATGACAGTTTACTCTGTATGTGTTTTCCAATGTAAAAAAGTCAAATCTGGGTGACAATACCTGAAAATGCTCAAGACAGTACTATACACTAATTGTATAGCCATTTGAAAACTACAGTAAAGTTACACATTACTGAATTTAGTGGGGTGATTGAGTACAAGACACTGAATACGTATGTTTCACATTTTACTGCATATGCTCTTTTGCAATTTTAATTTGTTCACAGCATTGTGCAAAAGAAAAATAACTACAGTCATGTATTTACAACAAACATAAGAAACACCCTTTGGGTAGAGCTGTGCACAACTGTAAACAATATTGCAGTACATATTGTAACTGGACATACAGAGTACTGTAAATCATTCCTTCATATCCAGACGTTCCTGTCTGTCTGGCCATATATTTTCAGCTACTTCACAGCGAATATCACCCCCTGCACTGCAGCGAGGAAAGTATCTCCACGAGTGGCGAATGCACCCTCTGTAGGACTCTGCTGTGATGTCATCACATGTTGCAGCCATGGCTGCAAGCAGGGCCATTTGGGTGTGCGGACGCCGGTCATATACCTTCCACTTCCAGGCAGAGAAAAACTCTTCTATTGGATTCAGGAATGGGGAGTAGGGAGGGAGATGTTTCCAGGAAAAAATGATAAAGAAATGTTTAAAATTTGCTTGACAGATTTTGACAACTACCGTAGTTCAACATTTTTGTATGTAATGACTCAAGCAATGAAATGAGGACTATTAGTTTTATAGGGAATGACTATTCAGCATTCATAAGTATAGTTCATTTTGACTGACATGACATAAGCAAATGATAATGTTATGAAACAGCAGAGAATTGTATGAAAGAAATTGATGCATGTCCAAAAGCATTCGCAATTTGTTCAAAGTAATGAGAAATTGCTACTATGATGTGCACAAGTGACTAAATGTTGTGGAGGTTGAACTAATAGTGATGAGAATTTTAATTCTGATCAGAGAAATGCACCAAAGCAACTGAGAAAAACTGTAAAACAAAAGAGGTTGAGTGGTCTTTGTGGGTTTTGCATTCCAACTCTTCAGTTTTTCTCAGTTGCTTCGGTGCATTTCTCTCAGAATTAAAATCTCATAACTATTAGTTGAACCTCCAAAATTCAGTCACTGTCTAATTATAGTAGCAATTTCTCATTCCTTTGAACAAATTGCGAATGCTTTTGGACATGCATCAATTGCCTTCATACAATTCTCTGCTGTTTTACAGTTTTTCAGTCGCTTTGGTGCATTTCTCACATCACTATTAACATTTGCACAACAGTTAGTGCATTTCTCAAAACAATTAGTGCAAACTGCAAAACCTAGTTGAAAACCTGCAAAAGCATGTCACTTGCTCAAAATGCATAGTTTATTCTTCAAAAGCAAGTATTCATGTCAATGAAACTGTCAGTGTCATCCAAATGATAAGTACTGACACCATTGTTTATGAACAAGATCAAGTCAAATGGCTTTGTCATGATTTCATTATGACAGTTTACTCTGTATGTGTTTTCCAATGTAAAAAAAGTCAAATCTTGGTGACAATACCTGAAAATGCTCAAGACAGTACTATACACTAATTGTATAGCCATTTGAAAACTACAGTAAAGTTACACATTACTGAATTTAGTGGGGTGATTGAGTACAAGACACTGAATACGTATGTTTCACATTTTTACTGCATATGCTCTTTGCAATTTTAATTTGTTCACAGCATTGTGCAAAAGAAAAATAACTACAGTCATGTATTTACAACAAACATAAGAAACACCCTTTGGGTAGAGCTGTGCACAACTGTAAACAATATTGCAGTACATATTGTAACTGGACATACAGAGTACTGTAAATCATTCCTTCATATCCAGACGTTCCTGTCTGTCTGGCCATATATTTTCATCTACTTCACAGCGAAATATCATCCCCTGCACTGCAGCGAGGAAAGTATCTCCACGAGTGGCGAATGCACCCTCTGTAGGACTCTGCTGTGATGTCATCACATGTTGCAGCCATGGCTGCAAGCAGGGCCATTTGGGTGTGCGGACGCCGGGTCATATACCTTCCATCTCCAGGCAGAAAAAAAACTCTTCTATTGGATTCAGGAATGGGGAGTAGGGAGGGAGATGTTTCCAGGAAAAAATGATAAAGAAATGTTTAAAATTTGCTTGACAGATTTTGACAACTACCGTAGTTCAACATTTTTGTATGTAATGACTCAAGCAATGAAATGAGGACTATTAGTTTTATAGGGAATGACTATTCAGCATTCATAAGTATAGTTCATTTTGACTGACATGACATAAGCAAATGATAATGTTATGAAACAGCAGAGAATTGTATGAAAGAAATTGATGCATGTCCAAAAGCATTCGCAATTTGTTCAAAGGAATGAGAAATTGCTACTATGATGTGCACAAGTGACTAAATGTTGTGGAGGTTGAACTAATAGTTATGAGAATTTTAATTCTGATCAGAGAAATGCACCAAAGCAACTGAGAAAAACTGTATAACTATCATTTGCTTATGTCATGTCAGTCAAAATGAACTATACTTATGAATGCTGATTAGTCATTCCCGATAAAACTATTAGTCCTCATTTCATTGCTTGAGTCATTACATACAAAAATGTTGAACTAGTTGTCAAAATCTGTCAAGCAAATTTTAAACATTTCTTTATCATTTTTTCCTGGAAACATCTCCCTCCCTACTCCCCATTCCTGAATCCAATAGAAGAGTTTTTCTGCCTGGAGGTGGAAGGTATATGACCGGCGTCCGCACACCCAAATGGCCCTGCTTGCAGCCATGGATGCAGCATGTGATGACATCACAGCAGAGTCCTACAGAGGGTGCATTCGCCACTCGTGGAGATACTTTCCTCAGTGCAGTGCAGGGGATGATATTCGCTCTGATCTAGATGAAAATATATGGCCAGACAGACAGGAACGTCTGGATGTGCAGGAATGATTTACAGTACTCTGTATGTCCAGTTACAATATGTACGGCAATATTGTTTACAGTTGTGCACAGCTCTACCCAAAGGGTGTTTGCTGTAAATACGTGACTGTAGTTATTTTTCCTTTGCACAATGCTGTGAACAAATTAAAATTGCAAAAAGCATATGCAGTAAAAATGTGAAACATACGTATTCGGTGTCTTGTACTCAGTTACCCTACTACAGTAATGTGTAACTTTACTAAAGTTTTCATATGGCTATACAAATAGTGTATAGTGCTGTCTTGAGCATTTAAAGATCTGACTTTTTTACATTGGAAAACACATACAGAGTAAACTGTCATAATGAAAACATGACAAAGCCATTTGACTTGATCTTGTTCATAAACAATGGTGTCAGTACTTATCATTTTGATGACACTGACAGTTTCATTGACATGAATACTTGCTTTTGAGGAATAAACTATGCATTTTGAGCAAGTGACACACTTCTGCAGGTTATCAACTAGGTTTTGCAGTTTGCACTAATTGTTTTGAGAGATGCACTAACTGTTGTGCAAATGTTAACCCTTAGGGCGCCGAAATCAATTTTCAAACGCTTAAAAAATTAAAATGTCTTGAGCTTTTGAAAACCTATCATGTGGCTACTTGTTGAAAAGAGCTCCCGGGGAGCTCTTTTCAACAAGTTGCCACATGATAGGTTTTCAAAATCTTTGATTTTATTTAATTGTATCAGCGAGCGGCAAATGCTGCCTTTGGCGCTTTAAGGGTTAATCGTGATGTGAGAAATGCACCAAAGCGACAGGGAAAAACTGTAATAAATCCTGTAACACTGGTGCTATCTCTGAGGGGAGCTGTGGTTGAAGGGGTTCAGCCTTGTGTTCATCACCAATGTGTATGGATAAATGTGACTAACCAGTATGTGAACTAGACATTGACAATCAACCATATGATCGGATATCAAAATTATGATTTCAAAAAAACTGTCAAATTCAATTTTGATTCACTTTATGCCACGGGACTATGTAATGTTAACCTTTGGGTATATTGTGTGGCAACAGCACTTTGTTTCCTCACTTTTCTTGTCGATGGGTGAAGGACAAGTTCTGACACATTTCAATAACAGGAGAATTTTTTGTTCAGGTTTTGTGATGAAGAGCCCATTTTAAATGTTCATGATGCATGTGCTTTTTCTCTGCTCCTCTGGCCAGACACAGAGTAGTGCATTAGAAGATTAGGGCTTTTTTAGCGCTGAAACATTAGTCCAGATTAAACTCAATGCTTTCCACGTGCTTCTTCAGTCCATTATTTAGAGGTGTTAATGGAGCAGGGCCATTTTTGCCTGAGAGATCACCCAATGTGGATGTTCTTGTGCAAATCAAATGATCCACGTAGATGAAGGAGTGTTGATAGTTTCAAACAGTTTGATCGAGGTTCGGTCTTCTGCTGAGGTGACGGGACTCATCTCCTCTTGTCTGTAATGAGAAGGTACCAGGTTTGGACAGGTTTTGGACTCACTGTCTGTCCAAGAGTCTTTTTTTGAATAAAGCATCCCATGATGTTAATGACGATTTTCTCTGCGGTAGTCATTTACCAAGCCGCACTTCTGTTCTTCAATAATTCATTTATTGAGGTCCCCATTAATATTTATACTGTTGACTCACAAATGGTTTGCGTGATGTCCGAGAACAGGAAGTGATTGAAAGATGAATATATAAAAAAATGATCTGCGCCATGGGCGTGTGTGTGTGTGTGTGTGTGTGTGTGGATGTAGGGGGGGATGTCGGTGGTCGGGGGGGTCAGACAGACAGACAGGAGGATGAATGACGTGTGTGTGTGAGTGAGGAGAACTTCTCAAACTAATCCAGGCGATTCTCGCTCACTCACGGCTTTGCCCTGTCGTACTCAGTGGCAGGGCTCCATTCAGCTGGGCCTTCTGCATCATTACCCTGCCACAAAGATTCAGAAACTGTTTCATTCACTGTCGACGGAGCACAGGGGCCTCCACGGATTGGGGATTACTGTCAGGAGGGGGAGCCGCTGAGGGGTGGGGGTCCGAGGGGCCACAGAGGCCAGGGCTCTGAGGAGGGGCCGATTGTTAAATAAGCCGAGGGTCCATTGAGGAGAGTAAGCCTTTAACCTCTTCTCTGCCAAAACATGAGAGAAAAAAAAAATTTATCTTGATGGGCAGAAGGAAGCCTCACACCGAAGCCTGAATAAAAAATAGCAGAAAATGCATTTGGTGATCTGATAACATGATATCTGAGGGCTGGAGAGCGCGCAGCTATGTGAAGTGTGTTGTTTATGGTGCTGCTTCTAACACTCCCACGGCTGTAGGTTGGTGCAGTACACTGCCACACATCATCACGCTGCCACACATCATTAACAGCGCTGACCCACCAGCTCTCACTGGGTATAAGCTGGACTGAGCTGTTCCTCTGCTCATCTTGTATATTAATTTTATTTAATCTTGTATCTAATCAACATTCGCAGGTTTTTTTGAGTATTCAGTTCTGGTCCCCTTACTGTCCTTAACTACACAAAATCAAGTTATTGGAAACACTGCCGTAAGTACCAGACTTTGTAAGCTCACAATGTACTGTTTTTGTTGAAACTGATTCAGATATGGATTTCTAGAGCTTCTGTGGATATTAGCAACTATCCTACCAAGTGTTTGTCTGTTCCAGTTGGAGAGCGCTGACTTGCAGCCACAGTTCTTTTTCGCTTGTTTTTTTTGGTGTTTGGCATATGTGGCTATAATTGTTGACAGTTCCTTTAGCCACCTCAAACATTTTGGCCATTTTTGATACTTCTGCTATTTGGGTACCAGCTATTTAGCCCTACCAGCTATTTGAGTTGGTATCCTCATCTTGCTTTGGAGTCTTACATACTGGCCCTTGTTAAACATTTTTAAGCAGACACATGCTTCCAATCAGCATTCAAATTAATAAGAATGACTCATGTTCATGCTTTTGTATCTGTATCTCAGAGACTTCAAAAATGAAGCCATTTTTTCAGGGGTCCTTCCAATATTTTGTACCTGTACCTATACTGCAAATACCCATTGTGGCGATGCTGTGCACCGCACATAAAATAATTTGTTCACTCAACTTGACAGAGTCATCCTGTTGCTTTGGCTAAGTTATGTTCCGTGAATGTAAACAGTCAAGTTTATCACAACCTTTTAGATCCACAGATCTTGTCTCAGTCAAAACAACAAGATGACTTGACTTTGTCAAGTTGAAGGAACAAATTATTTTTTAGAGTGGGGCAGAGGTGATAGTCTTTTTCTGCACAGATATACCCTTATAAAAATTTACTATAGTTAACTATAGTTTACTACTGTAAAACTGATGTGAACTATAGTAAACTACACTTTACTACAGTAAACTATAGTTTGTTGCAAATATACTATAGTGATTGAATATCATTGCTATAGTTTACTATAGTAGAGTTTGACTTTTGTGATTTACTTTAGCATCACTATAGTAAACTACAGAGTTAACTATAGTATTTTTACTGTAGTATTTTGTGGTAATTTTTCATGAGGGTCGTGCCAGTTTAGAATCCATAGCAACTACCTTAAATATAAATCCCAGGCCTCGTTGTCTGTAGGGCCGTCCCTCTTAGTCCATCATTGTTCCTTTTTATCTATTCAGACAGTGAGAGAGCTAGGAAATGACCACAGCTGAGAGAGTGAGGGGAATCTATGCTGCACCCCAGAGAGGGTAATCATATGCTGAGAATCAGCTGACACATCCCTCTGTATGTCACACCTGGAGCGCTTCGTTCTAATCTCCATTTTTCTGGAATCTTCCCCAGGTCTGAAAGCTGCCAGGGCGTATTAGCTAAGGCCTGTTCTGAGACGCGGTGGTGTGGAGGCAGACGGAGATCTGAGGCATCAGCGGGAGACCCTGTGGAGAGTATGTTTGTTTTAGCAGTTGGAGCTGCTGCGTTCTTCTTACCAACGTCTCTTTGAACGAGAAACTTCCCATTATTTTCCAATATACTGGACAGGCAGAATAAAATGTTTTGTATTCAGTATAAATACGGTTGATATAGTCGTGGAAAAGCTCATTCCTGCTCAATTATCCTCATCATTGAGAAATTGCATGCTCATGTTTAAAGGCAATGGGATAGCCATCTTGGCTCCAGCAGCCATTTTGGCTACAACCCCCCTTCCCTCTTTCCTTCCCTGTCTATCCCTGCACACTGTTTGGCTGAGAGAGGTTGATACTAGATGAAATGTTGGAGGCTCTCAGGTTGATCAAGGCCATCACGATCATGAGTAAAGACTGGAATCTCAACCACTCCAACCAACATTTATGTATCATTATCCCAATGTAAGAGCAGTGGGATAATGTTATCTTGATGCTGGCTTATCCAATACAATGCAAAAATGTCTTCAAATTCCCGCCATATTGAGGACTGTAGGGAAATCACATTATGCTAAGAACACACTGCAGCAATGCGTGCTAATCAAATTAGCTGTTTGTTCATTCCAGCCGACCATTCATCGGTCTTTTCACAAGACGTCCAGCAGGTCTGGCAGGGGAAAGAAGCATATATGTTGTTTTCCCAGATGCGGACGATGCCACCGTGCAGAAGTGAAGTCACTCGAGGCAGAGCCTGCGCAGTTGTGATCAGGGGGTTGAGCCAAGGAATTAAGGTCCTGGCCATACTGTCACCCACATACCCTCCTGAACTTTTGATGCAGCCAGAGTGCTCTAATGTTTCCACGGATACTGGTCTTTGCTGCTGATTGTACGTAGAGACCATACAGTCTGAGTCAGTGTCAGGTTCCACGACGACTGAAGGATTTTTAAAAGGTTAGTTCAGGCTTTTTAAAGTACGTTAGGTTGCCTAGTTACGCGGACTCAGTGTATTACCTTCGGTAGATGGCAATTGGAGTGCCCCCAGCAGCAACACGCGTTTTAGCTACCCAAACAACTCAATATCATTTTATTTTTACGCTATATTTAGAATATTTCCACCCCTTTAGCTTGCTGTCAGACAGCCCTCGCCTTTGACACTAACAATACAATTTCTGAACCGTAACTTGAAACTCCAGTATCCCTGTACGGTGGAGAAAATGTAGTGCCGAAGGAAAGGGCTACCTAAATGCAAGGGAAAGTGGGGAAAATATTCTAAAATATAGTGCGCACCTAAACAGATATTGATTTTTTTTTAGTGGGCCTTTATTTTGGTGGCTACATTTGCTACTTTCCCCATCCATAGCAGTACATTGTACCTTCCACCCTGGTGTCTGATGCTTCTGCCTGCTTCTACTAACTGGTGGTGTGCCGACTGCTATTGACTATATGTTAGGTAACTACTACACTATGGATAAGCACCTCCTATAACCCCACTTCAAAAAATGTAAACCAATCATTTGAAACAATGTAAATACTGTCTATGAGTAAATATAGGCCCACCAATATCATATGTTCTAACATTAGCTCTAAAGACAAAACAAGCTTGCTAAGGTGACCTGTGACAAACTCTTGATTTACTAGCTAACAAGCTACCTGGATAGCTGATTTTACCTCCAAACGGCAGCGCTGCTAATGGTAAATTACGCTTTGTTCCGAGCAAAGCACTTTTTACCATCAATTTGTGTTGCTAACTACAGTGACCTGTCATTGATTCTTGCTTAACTTGCTAATGAACAGATTTTTCTTCCCGCCAGTAGCTTTAGTGTTAACAGTCCATTATGCAATTTTCGGAGTGGCAAACATATTACTTTGGATTTTCATTTCTAACTAAGGTGATCTATTATTGAGTCCTGCTTAACTGGCTAGCTTGCTAGCTAAATGATTGAACTTCCCCCATCATCGGTAGATTCACAGCAAACAGTACATTACGCTGTATACATAGTGGGGAGCATTTTGCTATCAATTTCCATTGGATTTTCAAAATCATTGCTGGTTTGTGCATGTGTAACCTGAAGTTAAATCTCCTCTTGACGTTTCTACTTCATGCTCACTTCCCAAAAAAGATGTCTGCGGGAGCCTCCGCAACTGCATTGCTCAGAGCAGCTGTCAATCGCAGCTGTCAATCATGACTTCACCCACTATTCATCATATGAAATAACTTACTAAAACCGAACTTATCAGAAAAAAATGGACCCTTAAACATACATCAGTATAGTAATAACAACCTAAAATGACAGAAACCCTCTTTGGGAAAAATATATTTGACACATACTTTGATTTTTAGTTTGGCCAATGTCCCATCCGCTAACGTGTAGGGGTGGGGATTGCAACTTATGCTGCAACCAGCCATGGGGGGGCGATCAAGATGTTTTGCTTCACTTTTGGGGAGCTGCCAGGTCGACCATCTTTATAAAGTCAATGAGTAGCTCAAAATATTTCCCGCAATGACTCGAATATAATATTTGTGTAACAACTCAGCAGTAAATAAGAAAAATTAGTATTGTGACACTGGTATTGATAATCATGCTAACTTACTGCTGTTTGTTGGTCAATTATCTGCAGTATTTCATGAGTAACCTTGTGTATGCTTTCAGAAGAGGGACACCATGTTGCATTGAAGGTGATGGCAAGAATAAGCGTGAGCTCTTTGACAGGCAGGGGCATTAGAGTGAAATGACAGCGCGATCGTGCCTCTGTTCCAGCCGCGCCGATGTTGTCACTGGCCTCCGCCGGAGAGTGACAGCGGAGTGATCTCGGAGAAGCTGTTCCCCTGCCTGCGTGACCTCACCGCATCGCGCCAAACAAAGACGGAGCTCTCACTGCACCTCACACCCTCCCTCTCTCCCCCTCTCTTCCCCGTGCTGTCTTCCTTCATCCCACTGCCTCTCTCCCTCCTGTCTCTCACAAACACTACAGTAGCTGCTCCCCCTTCCCCTCCCATCGCCTCCCCCCTGTTTCCACGGGCGATGTCCCTCGCAAAGACCTATTCATCTCAGCGCTGATAATCCCCCTCTAGTGGCCAGTATGTTTGAAAGCTTTGTGGCCCCAGAAGACAGCCTTTTGTGAAAACAATGAGGCCTAAATGCAAGCTGAAATAATATGTGCAAAAAAAAAAAAAACTCTTTATCTAAAGCTGCATATTACATGAATTTAATTAGCATGTTGGTATTTTTGAACCAAAATTCCATCACTCTATTATTACACGCCATTGCAAAAAGGTTGTGTTGCCTCACGTGCTTTGCCGGTCTCGTATTCACTGTTCCATCTTTTATCTCGAGTGTTTTAATTCTTGCTTAAAAACAAGTGCCAGTTTATGGAATCTGATTTTCAAAAAGCAGGCCAAGCAGAGTAGTGGGAGATGTTCAATTTCTATCCAAGTACAGAAAATGAAAGCGGCAGGGGTCATTGTGCAGTTTGCAAAGTTCTCTAAATGAGTTTGAAAGCAAAACATTTTTCATAAAATGCAAAATTCTATGTTTTAAGGCACTCAGATTTGAGTGTAGGTTGAATTGAGGGGGTGGAAATGTTAGCTCGGGAAATTAGCAGCTCAATTCGAGTATAAGTGCGTATTTATGAATATTTCTGCGCAGCAAAATGATTTCATTTCAACAACTCTGTGCAAAAAGATACCCTTTTGCATAGTTTATCAACTGTTACTGGGCCATTTAACAAATGTGTCTCATTTTCAGCAATAATTACACCATTACAAACTACCACTAGGTAGGGGAAAATGTAGAGTGATAATGCAGGTAAAGTAGATGTGTTCTGAAATAAATCTGACCCAGGTCAACCCATATCTACATTTTTCATACTTGATAAGTTACACCTGACAAGAATGTTCACATGGACTTTTGAATAAAGTTTCTCCAATCAAAGGAACTATAACCACAAATCAGACGATGTTGGGACACTATTGCAAATTAAAATGAAGACTGAAAGCAGTGATTTGTAAATGTTTAAGCTGTCGTACATTGAAAACAACACAACAGCGCATTATTCTATATTTAACTGCATAAATTTTATTGATTTTTCAAAATAAATTTTAATTTTATTCAGCGTGTTTCAACAAAGTTGGGACAGTTACCATTTTGTGTATTGCCATTCTTTTTCTCAATACTTAGGAAATGTTTAGGGAATGAAAACACCAAGTTATTGAGTGCTCAGGGGTATTTTATACCCATTCTTTCAGCAAACAACTCTTAAAGTACGCAACAGTACAATGCCATTGTTGTCATGTTTTGCATTTCAAAATGCACCACATTTTATTTTGGGGACATGTTGGGACAGCAGGCAGGCCAGTCCAGCACCCACACCCTCTCTTTATGTAGTCATGCCTTTGCAGTGCATGCAGAATGTGGTTTTGTGTTGTCTGCTCGAAATATGCATGGGTGTCCTGGAAAAGATGTTCTCTTGAAGGCAGCACAGTTTGTGCCGAAGTCTCAGTGTTCTTATCACCAATAATGGTGCCTTCACAGAAGTGCAAGTGGTCCTTACCAGAAGCTCTGATACAACCCCATACCATGACAGAGCACAGCTTTTGAACTTGTTGCTGGAAACAGTTTGAATGGTCCTTTTCCTCTTTGCTCTGAAGCACATGGCATCCATTTCTCCCAAATAAGACCTGCAAAGTCAGACCATAATACATGTTTCCATTGTTCAATAGTCCATTGCAGATGCCTCTGAGCCCAGAGAAGTTGAAGGTACCTCTGGATACTGTTAATATAACGCTTTCTTTATGCATAGTAAAGTTTTAACCACCATTTGTGGATGTTACCATGTATTGTAGCACTTAACACAAGCTTGTGAATATAATCCTGAGCCCATGTTGTTAGAGCACTTATAGATAAAGGACAATTCCTGATGCAGTGTCATATGACTGATGGGAAATGATGAGTATTCAGTTTAAATTTACGCACTAACTCTTTATGCAGAGAAATTCCTCCAGATTCCTTCAATCTGTTAATAATGCTATTGAATGTAAAGGGTACAATATTCAAATCCCTTCCACTCTTTCTTTGAAGAACATAATTGTAAACCTTTCAATGATTTTTTCACACATTTGTGGGCAACTTGGTGATCCTTGGACCATCTTTGCTCCTGAAGGACTCTGCCTCTTCCTGGGTGCTGCTTTGCTACCAAATCATGATTTAAAATCACTCTCTGACTTTCTTTGGAATGCATTGCGGGCCAGAATGGCAGGAATGGATGTATTTTTACGGATAAAGTTGACCTGACAAAACATCAAATATCTTTGTCTTCATACTGTATGCAACAAAATACATGTCAAAGTATATTAAGAAATCACTGCCTCCTGTTTTTATGAGCATTTTCAATACCATCTCAACTTTTTCCAAGTTGGGATTGTATGATCATATGAAAAGATACTGTTGATAATATGAATGGCATCTATGTGATGGATTGATAGATGACAAATAGATGAAAAGATGGACGGAAGGGCAAATAGAATGACTGACAAACAGACAGATAGATAGATAGATAGATAGATAGATAGATCGATTTGTATTTTTAATGTCAGTAGACACAATAATGCACATGTTAATGTGGTTTTATTTATTTTAGTTTATATTTCACAGCTTGCCCCTGATGGAATAATTACAGATGTAGGAAACATCCTCTTTGACTAAATGGCACTTGTAATTATAGATTTACAGGGTTGCACATTAAGTAAGCAGCAATAACAGTAACTACAATAATAATTAGAACAACAACACTAATACTTTGGCTAATAGCGACGAAAATAAAACGCTGACACACGTAGGAGATTTTCTAGTCTTTATTGTCTTCTAAGCACCAGAACAACAGAAACAGATTTGCACGTGCTCTAATTCATGGGGCTGGTTCTCTCAGTGGAGAAATTTGCTGCACTGTAATCAAATAATAGCGATGGGGATAAATTGCACGTGTTTGCGTTTAGTGGTCAGATTCTGTACATGCAGAGTGGGGTGGCGGAGGAGGCATGTCAAAGCGTTTTATCTATACCACGACGCTGCTACATCACACAATCAGTGTAATCACCGGGGCCAGTAACAGTGCATGCAAGTCAATGCCACTTATAAGGAAGCTATGTCTTTTACAGAAGAGTTACAGGGGGAAAATGGAGCAGACTGGGGGGGGGTTAAAGACATATGTGCATCTAGTTGGTGTAGATATAGTAATTTCCAAAAATAATGACACAGAATGTTGTCATTGCTTAGCAGAGATGTGCTGTTCATATAATCAAAGCAAAAAGCTTTACAAGTGTTTAAGGCCAGGTGCTGGAGAGCTAGATATCCACTATACATTAAATCAATAATTGAAGTGATTCAGAGCCCCCTCTGGAACATTGTAAATATATCCTTCAATAAATTCTTATCAACCCCAGGCAGCTAGAAAGTGTTTTTGCTTTTACCGGCTTAGAGGGACTTTTGGAATAAATGTTCCAGGAGTTGGATACCAGGAGACAGTAGCATGTCCACATAATGGCTGTGCTATGATTTACTGAGTCATTCTACAATAGCACCAGAGCATTATGCCTTCCAGTACGCATTCAAGATGATTATGTATTGTCATATTTCAGGACGGCAGATGGCAATGCACTGTATATCAATGAGAAAGTATCTCAGTTTAGTGTTGAGGCTTTGTATGAAAAGGCTGTTTACTGTTCGTTTAGTGGCAGAGGAAAGATCATTCGATGGGCATTTCTCCTATCTCCATCGTGAGTGAAGTGATGTCTAGCTGGGGCCTCCTAATATTTTTGAAACATCTCAAAGTTTCTAAATGCAGCAAATTCATTCTGTGACCTTTGTAATCTAACTTGTCATACTCTGCTCACCGGACAAAGTATGAAATATTCTATTAATCGCGGCCATTGAGTCAAGCCCTGTGTATCCACTGTGTGATACGGCTGGTCTGATTGTGTGACGTTTCTGTTCTAATTGCATGACTTTCTGTGACCACAGTTCTTCTCCTTGTTTCCTATTGTCTAAAAATGACTTCCTTCCTTCCTTCCTTCCTTCCTATATTTTGCATGCTTTGTTCTGTATACTTCATATTCTGTATTGTAATCTGGTAAGTGGGGGTGGTGCAAGAAAAATCTTGGGTTTTCGTAAACTGAATCTCTTGTTGGAGTTGACTCATGAAGACATTTGTACAAAGAACAAAAACAAAGAAAAAAGTAATACATTTCATCTCAAACTTGAGGAAGGGAGGAGCAGGTGGTAATGATGAATTCGTCGTTAGGAGTCACCCGACCGCAGTTCTATTACAGCCCCTCTGCCACTTTAAGAATGCAGAGGGAGCAGCGATGCTCAGTAAACAGTTGTGCAGGATCGTGCCTGGATTTCGCCGCTCGCCTTAATGATGTTGGTTTTCTCTCTGGGCTGTCGGAGGGAGGAGGTGAATGCTGCGGCTCTGCAATTACACCGCTGGGTATTGGTTTGCATGGTTCACTCCCTCGTGTCATTATCCCTGGGACGGGAAGACGTGACACCCCGTCAACCCTCCACCCCCCCATTTCATACTGCAGTCAGGGTCACGTGACTGTTAGTGTTATCGAGTGAAGAGTAGGTCCTGTTCCTGATCCAACAGGTGATTCACACTGAGAGGGAGTTAAAATCGAGGACTAAAGGTCATAGGATAATAGGTTAGGTCCAACTGATGGTAATAGATATGAAAAGTATTTCTGCAGTTTCAAATACAAGTTGGCTGAAAGACTGAGGAAAAGTTAAGGACAGATAGGCAGTCTTTAAATGGCTGGTAGATCCTCAAACACCGAAAACAAGGTGGTAAATCAAACCTTAATTTATTATTATTAATAATTATTATTATTATTATTTATTATTGACATTGACTTTGCTTGGGTGACTCAGTGGTTCTGTGTTGTTGCCTCATAATAAGAAGGTTGTGGGTTTAAATCCGACCTGAGGCCCCTCTGTATGGAGGTCACATGTTCTGTCCTTGTAGGTCACATGGGTTTCCTCCTGATTCTCTGCTTTCCTCCCACAGTCTGTGGACATACAGGCCTTGCTAATTGCCCAGAGGTATATATGTGAGTGAATAGTGTGTGTTCTCAGTGACTGACGGGCAAACTGTCCTGGGCAATTTCCTGTCTCAAGCCCATTTAATGCTGGAATCTGCACCACATCTCCCACTACTCTGCCCAGGAATGGAAGGATGAGATAATGGATGGATGAATGGATGGATGGATGGAAGCAGTAGATCTGTCACTCATTTTCCTACAGCAGCATAAGAAATGCATACGCAAAAATAGCATATATATATATATATATATATATATATATAAAAAACTCTGTTATAATTACGTCCCAGGAGGACTTCTCTGTGCAACACATTCTCATACCAACTCGTCCTATTGCGACGCTTCCTGACCAACCTTTGATATACGATGAAAAAGGAGGCTTTTTGCATCCTTATTTGATGTTTAGGGTCAGGGTTCGTGGTAAGGGCTGAGGGTAAGGGGGTAGGGTTCGTTTTATACTGGCATTAAACAAGGACGCCAAAAGCCTCCTTTTTTGTTGCATATCGACGCTTGGTCAGGTAGCGTCACAATATGACGAGTCGGGATGAGGCCTCTGTGAATACTGGACTGTTTGAGCATCACTCCACACTTCTATCCACCAGTGTCTCCTTCCACTCGCACTGGGCCCAGCAGCCTTCCATTGCATATATCAGACACGTACACCAGCTCTGTCAGCAGGGGCCAGAAAACTGTAGATGAGATCTGAAATTCCAAATTATATCTTAATATACAAGCCCAATTCCAAAATAGTTGGGACAAAGAGTAAATTGTGAATAAAATCAAAATGCAATGATTTTCAAATCACACCAGCCAGTATTTTATTCACAATAGAACAGAGATAACATAGCAAATGTTAAAACTGAGAAATTTTACAATTTTACTCACAAAATAAGCTCATTTCAAATTTGATGGCTGCTACAGGTCTCAAAAAAGTTGGGACTGGGCCCTGTTTACCATGGTGCAGCATCCCCTCTTCTTTGCAACACAGAGTGGAGGCGTCTGGGCATTGAGGAGACAAGTTTCTTGAGTTTAGCCATTGGAATTTGATCCCACTCTTCTTTAATACAGGCTTCTAGCTGCTGGAGAGTTTTGGGTCTCCTTTGACAGACTTTTCGTTGAATTATACGCCAAATGTTCTCAATCGGTGAAAGATCAGGACTGCAGGCAGGCCAGTTCAGCACATGGACTCTTCTACTACAAAGTCATGCTGTTGAAATAGCTGCAGTATGTGGTTTTGCATTGTCCTGCTGAAATACACAGGCCTTCCCTGGAATAGATGTCATCTGGAGGGGAGCATATGTTGCTCTAAAACCTTTATATACCTTTCAGCATTCATGGTGCTTTTTAAAACATGCAAGTGTCCCACACCATATGCACTAATGCATCCCCATACCATCAGAGATGCTGGCTTTTGAACTGAACGCTGATAACAGGAGGGGTGGTCTTTCTCCTCTTTAGCCCGGTGGACACAACGCCCATGATTTCCAACAAGAATGTCAAATTTGGACTCGTCTGACCACAGGACTCTTTGCCACTTTGCTACAGTCCATTTTAAATGAGTCTTGGCCCACAAACACGGCGGTGCTTCTCGATCATGCTCAACAATGGCTTCCTTTTTGCATGATAAGAGTTTTAGGTAGCATCTATGGATGGCACGGCGGACTGTGTTTATAGACAATGGTTTTTTTAAGTATTCCTGGGCCCATTTAATAATGTCAATGACAGAGTCATGCAGGTGAGTGATGCAGTGGCGTCTGAGGGCCCGTAGGTCACGGACATCCAGTAAAGGTCTTCGGCCTTGTCCCTTACGCACAGAGATTTTTCCAGTTTATCGGAATCTTTCGATGATGTTATGCACTGTCGATGATGAGACCTTCAAAGCCTTTGCAATTTGACGTTGAGGAGCATTGTTTTTAAAGTATTCCACAATTTTTTTTATGTGAGCCTTCACAGGTTGTAGAGCCTCTGGCCATCTTTACTTCTGAGAGACTCAGCCTCTCTAAGACATCCCTTTTACAGCCAATCATGTTACACACCTGATGCCAGTTAACTTAATTACTTGCTAAATGTTCTTTCAGCTGATTCTCTTATATATTATTTGCTTTTTCAGCCCTTTCATGCCTGTGTCCCAACTTTTTTGAGACCTGTTGCAGCCAGAAAATTTGAAATTAGCTCACTTTGTGGTTATAAATGTAAAATGTCTCAGTTTCAACATTTGAAATGTTATTTATGTTCTATTGTAAATAACATATTGGCTCATGTGATTTGAAAGTCATTGCATTTTGATTTTATTCACAATTTACACTTCGTCCCAACTATTTCGCAATTGGGGTTGTAAGATTATTAATGAGCTTTGCAAAAACTCTGTTGACAGCAAGGAAGGTTTGTTCATGTAACTTTGGTGTAAACTGTGTATGAGGAGAAAGAGAACTTCCACTGCTGACAAAAACAGGACTGGAGTGTATAAAGGGCCATGTTTTGCATTCTAACATAAAGCATACTGACCCTATATAACTAGCTTCTGATGGTAATTTTGTGCATGATGACTTTAGGAAAAAAAAACACAAAATGCAGAGGGCTGAGAGAATGCCTCAGTGGGAATTTGAGGAGTGAAGTCTACTTTTGATCACCTGATATCACTGAAGGGCTTATAGAGCAAGGTACACCTGTTAAACTCCTACCAAGTCTTACAGTTAGACAGTTAAGGTCATACAGAAACACCCTTTTCAATAAGAGTAAATAATTTCATAGAGGCTAAAACTAACCACTCTCCCCATTTGGGATACCTAATCATATCTTTGGGGTAGTTCGAAGACATTTTGCCTTGCTGGATCTGACCTGGAACGCTGTCCCTCAGCTACTTATGCTTAAAAAAAATAATGTAGCAAGGCTGTGCCAATATTTGCCGCGGAATTTTGAAATTTCATGGGTTTTTCATTAAACGGTTACTAAAACAAAGATTGCAAAAGCTCAACATAACATTTGTTTCATTTATATTTTGTAAGTATTGAGATTTAAGTATTTATTAAGTAATTTTGCATATTGTCACTTGATGGAAAATTCCATTGTTTCGAGTATGCTAACAGCCTGCTTGGCGTCAGCCTGTAAACCAATTCTTACCATTGTGGGAGCCCATGGTAGCCATTATTCAAACACAACATGCTCTTCTTATTTGAAGAATCTTGTTGCCCAAAAGGATTCAATTGTCGCCCAGGAGAATTCCTTTCGAATTTAGCTTTCAGTGAGATGCTTTGTAATGGTAGGAGACCATAAGATTTAACTATAATCTGTCACTTTCTAACTGTTATTTATAAAAGATAAGGAGTTACAATTTACGGGGAGCTTATCTTCTTGTGACGCCGTCTCTGGTTTGTGTAGAGCATACCGAAATGAGTAACAATAACTGTGGCTTCTATCGGTTTATACGTTACATATTGAGAACTGTAGCTACTATGTTGCAATGTTTGGGAGGGAGACTAGAGGACATTGAAATGTGCCCAGATTTTGATGTTCTTTAACCCCATGTGCAAATTTAAAAATGGCTGCCTGGAGACCCCACTAGAGGCCCCCTGCCCCCACTGAGGAGTGTCTCTGGCCGCTGTCGAATGGCTGATACGTGGACCTTGTCGCAGGGCCGGTTCCTGCCATCGGGGGGCAGTGTGGGGGAGAGGGAGCAGCACTCGTGGGTGATGCGCTCCGCGCCTCTGCACAAGCGCCGAATTCCCAGCGGGCCGGCGGTGAGTAATTAGGCTGGCCTCATGAATGTCTGCCTTGGCTTGTTTATTCTCATTATTTTATCATTTTAAAAACCCTCTAGGTGATGAGACATGCAGTATAATTACTGCTATTAGCATACTAATTGGGTGCCAAAATAGGCCAAGTTACAAGGTAGCCAACTGCAACGTTTTCACATTAATCAAACGGTATGGTAAAGGCAGTCCATTGTTGTGGCTAGTGCTAATTGGTAATATTTTTTCTTTAAGTATCCTACCTGGGGTTTTCTCATACACCTACTCCACAAGGTGTGTGTGTGTGTGTGTGTGTGTGTGTGTGTGTGTGTGTGTGTGCGTGTGTGAGGTTGTAGCTGGCTGAGGCAAAGGAGGTGTAATGTAACTGGTGCATGTGTGTGTGTGCGTGTGTCGACAGGGAGAGAGAAAAAGAGGGAGAGAATAGAGGAGAAAGCATCTTTGTCTTAGGCTTGGTCTCAGAACAGAAGCAGATCTTTTAAAAATCAAATTTCAGGGAAATGAATAATAATGATC
Organism: Gymnothorax javanicus; assembly: GCA_029692085.1. NCBI lineage: Eukaryota > Metazoa > Chordata > Actinopteri > Anguilliformes > Muraenidae > Gymnothorax > Gymnothorax javanicus. The sequence continues at coordinate 20,322,591 of CM056204.1, forward strand.
CTGTGCTGTTGCGGTCTGGCGTAGCATGTGGCTACACTCCTATCAATTATGAAAACAAAATTCCTTCTACTTTTCCTCTATTTGCATATCAAAGGCCCAGGACAGTGAGCCAAACTTGACTGTAAGGAAGTGTCAAAAAAAGGCAACATAAAAAAAAACTTTTTTCAGCTGTAATTTTCTCTCCATCCAACTAACTTCTCTTACTGTTTGGGCTCTGTCAGTCCATCGCTTTAATTCTCTCACCATTATCTCCCAGGAGATCCCCTGGTGAGCAGGAGCACAGAGTGCATGACAGGAAGTAGCAGCTCCGGGGCTTTACAGACCTGCAGCTTAGCAATTTGCAATGATGGGCACCATCCATCCCTTATTTTAATTGACCGAGCGAGAGAGGAACTGCGTTTCAAAGAACGCCGGTGCAGATTTTACTGATGCGTCCTGTCTTGTGTCTGTCACTCACCTGTGAGCTCTAATGAAATTTAATTATAGCCGCTGGTGTATAAACACTGACAAGCTGCGCATAATTTTTTTCCGTTCTCACCCGAACTCCAGCGTCCCTGGAGTACCTCCTGCTGTCACTCCTCTACCCCTCGCGACTCTCTGCTCGGGGTTCGGAGTCAGGCAGTCAGGTGACGGGAGGTTGTCCGAGCTGAAACGAGGTCGCATTCGTTTTACGGTGAAGCCGAACACCAATGCCAGAGCTCGCACTGTGGGCTGAGGTGGAGAGGTAGAGGAGTGGAGGGGGGAGAGAGAGAGAGAGAGAGAGAGGAGGGAGAGAAAGAGGGAGAGAGAGAGATAGCAGTTGTTGCCGTGGAGACTGGGGATGGGATAGTCTCAGTGGGCAGCTTGTGTGATGTTCTGGTCCATGCTGAGAAGGGCAGGTTGATCGTTATTGTGTGTGTCTGTGTTGTCAGTGGAAGTCCTGCTTTTTCAGGTGCGTGGAGAAGGTAGAGATATCCTGCGGAGGCCCAGCGGAGGCGATTATGTGTGTAGGGAGTGTGTGTGTGTGTGTGTGGGTGTGTGTGTGTTTGCATGTTTGTGTGTATGTGTGTAGGAGGGTAGGGGGGGATGATATTGGCTTGGAAAACCCAGATCAAAGTGATGCTGTTCGCTCTGAGGCTGTTTACTTGCAAAAACATTGTCTGGCAGGCAGGCCCTGTCGTTGCCCATCAGGAGGGCCCGCGCTAACAGGCTAACAGTGCAAATACACGCGCGCATGCCTACATCTGTACCTGCACACCTGTCCCAATAAACACACGGGTACATGTACACAGAAACCTGTGCATCCACTCACACAATCTTTCCAACACACGGGAATAAACACAACACTGTAAACCCTGATAGTGTGATGAACTCAAATGTTTCGTGGAAACCGATCACCTCAAAAAAGATTGTGTTGGCCAACTTAATTGCATTGTTTGGAAGGAACTTGAGGAAAATAAGGTAAAGTTATTTTTTACGTGTTTTTAAGTGCTCTGAACACAAATCATTAAGTTGGCATACTCAATTTTTTTGAGGTAATCAGTTTCCACAAAACATTGGAGTTCACCACCCTTGTCAGGGTTTAAAGTGAAACACACAAATGCACAGATACACAAACCAAAATACAGCAACGCTCTGTATATTACTGTTGTCTGACTCCCCCTTCCCTAGCAGCTGTGGAAATGAAAATATCTCAACTCACAGATACCTGGGCATTATAGTACACCCACGCGCTCTAATGCGCAGATACACACATTAAAATACTCCAATGCTCGGTATATTGCTACAGTCTAACTCCCTCGTCCCTTGCAGTTATCTTGACTCATGGATATCTGGGTGTAAACACACATACGTGCTAATGTGCAGATACATGCACTTATTAACATGAAGTTCCCCCCCACTGTGTGCAGTACGGATGTCCAACTCCCATGTCCCTGGCATATGTGGGGCTAATAGGGTCCCAGCAGGCTGTGGATCACAGCCTGTCTCTCTCCATCAGCCCCCGTCCTCCTCTCTGCTACCCCTGCTCAAGTACCAGTAATGCGCTTTCACCCACTGCAGCTCATTCAGTGTCCACTAGCTTACCCTTTTTTTTCACAATTCACTTAATAATGTCCGTGTCTGAGTCTGTATTGTTGTAATAATTGTGTATTTTGCTTTTGTATTTCTTATTTTTCATATTTCATTGTTTTATTTTAGCGGTTCTATTTATTAGTCTAGAGCAGGGCTATTCAACATTATCCTGCAAAGGCCAGTGTGGGGGCAGGTTTTCATTCCAACCAAGCACTTGCACATCTGATACCACTAATCAACCCCAACAGTCTTTGCTAAAGAGCTTGATTAGTAGTATCAGTTGTGTAAGTGCTTGGTTGGAATGAAAGCCTGCACCCACACCGGCCCCCGCAGGATAATGTTGAATAGCCCTGGTCTAGAGATTCCATGCGTCTGCCACTGGCCACGTGTTTCCTGTTTTCACTCTGGCACAGGCATCACCCCATGTTCATCGTTCATTGAAGCCTTCAGTTTCCAAAGGGCCCAACTCCAAGGAACACTCTTTTTTCAAGAAAGGGAAAAATTGACTTATTTCCCATATGTTATAACCCATATAATTTTAGTTTATTTCTTTACAAGAGAGTGTCATTGGAATACTTTTGGCTGAAATTACAAGAAAGTTACCCTTTTTGTTATAAGATGTGCAGACCTCTAATTCATTGGAGTTAGGCCCTTTGGAAACTCAATGATTTGATTGTTCCCTTATTTGTAAGCACACCTCCCTGCACGTTCCTCAGTTCATCTCACCTGCACCCAATACAATCAGCCTCTTAATTTCTCTTTGTATTTCCCTGTTTCAGTGTTCATCCTTGCACGTTTGTCAGCCAATTTTATCTGTTTAACTATGAGCATTCCTTGATTCCTTGAACTCCTGGATATGGTTTGGTTTGTTATTTTAGTTTTAAAATTCTGTCTAGTCCCTAGTGTTTGTTTGTCTACGGATTAATTACCTCTGTGTATTTTTGACTTCTTTCCTTCATTTGTCATTGTGGCTTTTGCTTAACTACTTCCTGGTTTTTATTCTTGGAATGAACATTGACTATGACTCTGGATTTGCCTCTTTGGACTGTATTACCACTGCGTGTTACTGACCTGGATCGCTCGACCACAAGTACAAATAAAACCTGTGAACTTAGTTATTGACTTTGCCTGAGTTCTGCGTCTACCCTGTTTTAAATAATATAATGTCCTCTGGTTCCTGACAACTGAGTCCAATTACACTGGAAAAAGTGAAATGTTAGATTTACTTAAAAATTTAATGTGAACGGTTGTAAACAGCAGTTTTCATTAACTTCTAATTAAATTCTTAGATTTTGTGCCAATTTGATTAATCAAATCAATAACAAGTTACTTTTTTTGGTTGTGTGCAGCCAATTGACTCAACATTTTAAAGCATAACTATCATTTCACTTTTTCAATGTGATTTGTTTTATTAAACTGGCCAAAAATTTTGATGTTATTTAAAGCAGTTATATGGAACCAGTTGACATAACATTTTTAAGTACATCTAACGTTTCACTTTATTGCGTGTGGCTGTAGTCACTACAATGCGACTCCATCTTCTCTCTCTTTAATACGTTTCCCATCATCCCCTCATTCCCCTCTTCTTTGCTGCCTTTGCCAGACTCAGGTACGAGACTCTCTTCCCTCCCACTGGGAGATTCTCAGCACAGATACACGCACGCTTCATTTCGCCCTAATTTAGAGTTGGAGCGCCGGTGTTTTATCTGTGCATGCCAGCCCTGGAAGAGTGATATGCTGCAGTGTTTGTTCATTTATTTATTTATTTAGCTGCTAATTTGGAGCTAATTTTGCCCACGGCTGATTGGACTGCAAATTTCCGGGGTGCAAAAAGAAAGTGGTTCCCACTGCCAGAGAGTGTGATTCATCATCTCTCAAACGCAAATGCACACACTTATCCGGATATTCTAATAAACTATGCACCACACACACACACACACACACACACACACACACACTCAAACAAGGACAAGCAAACTAAAGAACTCTCACTCACTCTATCTCTCTCTCTCTCTCTCTCACACACACACACACACACAGCATACATACACATACACATACACACACAAAGAAAGACATGCAAGCTCAAGAACTCTCACCGACTCTCTCTCTCTCACACACACAAATATACATGCATGCCAGCACATGCGTACTCTCATACAAATGCTGATAAATAATGCAGCACATCCACAAGTTCTCACACATTCTTGTAAAAAATACACTACTCACAAACAATCACACATCGGCTCGCAGCTCCACTCAATCTCTCACTCTCACTCACTCACACACAAGCACGCAGACACACACATTATTATAAACAATACACCACAAACACAGACAAACACACAAGCACATTATGCACTCGCAGTATCTCTCCTATCACACTCACATACTCTGAAGCAAAGACATATACCCACACTCCTATATGACCAAAACACCATGCATGCACACCCTGTATCTCACACATACATCTGCACACACAAAGCTTGCATATTAATACTCCTGCTCAAAATACCAGAAATACACTTTTAAAATATTATTATTATTATTATTATTATTTATATAATACAGACTCATAAGTTAGAACTTTCTCTTTGGCACACACACACACGCACACACACACTCAAAAAGAAAGACAAGATCAGCTGTACATCACTTTTTATAAATTACATAACCATGTTCCCACTTACACATTTTCCATTACAGAAGCGTTTTCATTACATTGGCTGTATATCATCCGTGTAAATTTCCAAGTTGCAGAACATTTAAGATTTAAATCTAATACATCAGCTGTAAAAGGTTTTTGTGATGACACGATTTATTTATGTTTTCAGCACCAAGACCTTTTGATTACTTTTGCGGTAATGACTTCAGTGTTGTTCCCTATTTGTGAAATCAACAATTTACCCTCTAATTTTAAAATTATCTATGCATGCACTTGAGCGCCATTAGCCGTCGTATGTGAAACGCATTGAGTCATGAGATTGATTCATGAGCGATACAGTCATTAAAACGATACAGAAAATAAAGTGAACGCTGTCTGTTCATTTAGAGGCTACACATTCGCGCTTTGCATGGTTATCGCGTATGAAACCATATGACATAATAGCTCATTGACGTCGGAGCCACGGGGGAGGGAAAGCACACAGTCACCCTCATTTGCATTTCACAATATGACCTTGACTTTGAAAGAAACAAGTTAATAAGCCTTCAACAAATGATAAGCTGTTTGGTCGATTTGCTTAGTGAACTGTTAATTGTAAAACTGGAAGACATTATGTCGGGGCTCTCTATATTACATCTTTTCTGTTTTAACAGCGACACTTCATTGGGTGCAATTAACAAAGCCCGGGAGATTTATTAGCGCACTTCCTCATGGTCAATGATCCATTACACTTAAGACATAACATTGTAAAATGCACATTATCATCTTTTGGCACTTACAATAATGCTTGGAGAACAGGAGAGACATATGCTTCTTCAGATAAAGAGGCATTATTAGCTGACAAATCGCACAATTTATTGGACATTTAATTTAGCTGCACTGAAGGCACTTAAGCCTGGAAGACGTTAACCATCCTCTTCCATCCTGGAATGGGAAAAGTTTATTGAACAAACATATTTTTGTGGTAAATGGTCAAGAGGTGTAGGGAACATAACAATAGGAATACATCTGTCATTGAAGTTTTCAAGTAAACTTTTAAATGATTATTCTTTGGAGATATATTTTATCGCAGTGTTCCTCATCTACATCTACCGAAGGGGATCAACATATATACCCAAAAACCAAGTGTACATGTATAAATAAATTATTTACGTTGCTATGCTGTTCCATGAACAATTTTACAGTAATAGTGTACGTTATTTACCAGTTTTTCACAAACATCTATTGTCTACTAATGTCTACAGTGATCTACACTGTAAAAATAATAATAATAAAAAAAATTTTAACTATCATTTCACTGTTATTGGATTGAAAATTCTATTACTACTTATTTTCTGTAAAAAAAAAAAAAAAAAAAAAAAAAAAAAATATAGCTTATGAGCTAAGGAAATTTGCCTCATTTGACAAAAGATTGACAATGATTTGTTTTTCAAGCTAAAACTAGCATAATACAAAATAAAGCTTTCTATTTGAGCGAAATGTGTTTGATTTGAATTGCCAAAGAATTGCAAGATTATACAAGCTTTTCCCTGGGTACAAACCAAAGCATGAGTGAGCACCAATAAACTCTAGGATTGAATCAAACTTGTGCCATGGACACAGTCGGTTGGTTTAAAACCTTTGTATTACATAAGTTGCATACAGATTCCCATTGCTTGCCCTCTCATAGCACCAAATGACTACATTTCCCTTCACCCTGCTCTGCATATGAGATTTGGCTGCTGTGTGAAAGCAAACAAGAAGTTAAATATCATTGACATATAAAGATGAGATACCAAGACTGCATGTAGAGGCACAAGGGAGGGGGCCGAATTGAGAGCCTTGAGGTACGCCTGTGGGAATGTTACGTAGATGGAGCAAGTAATCATTCTTTTTTCTTCTTTTTTTATCTGCCATTTTGGGATTAGACTGGGCGCTGCCCCATTTACTCCGTGAAGCATCTTTGTGATGTCCTTCTGTGGTGCCATAAAAATCAAATATAATTTATTTTAACATTCAGTCCCCTTCAGAGTCAGGGCCAAGGCAGAGGGAGTATGCCCTTGCAAAGCTCATTGCATGCTCTGCATAACATCTTTAGCAAACCAAGAAAAGTCACGCTTTCATGCTTATACAATGATGTCATATGAGCAGAGCTTTGTATTTTGTCCCTTATGTTTCTATGGTGACATCATTGTATTTAGTCACATATTGAAAATTGTTTATTGAATTTTGGCTATTCTAGAGAATGCTAAATAATAGGTCAAAAGAATGACTTACACAACTGCAAATACCTTTTTTGTATAACTTTTCATTGAAAAATGCAATAAGAGGAGCTAATTCAATGAAAAAATATTTTCTTTACGTCATTATTATTCATGATGGGAGTTTCATTAGAATCAGTCAAGTAACAAAAATAATTTTGGCCAAAAAAAAAGTGGCAAGTTGCAAAAAGCAAGAAAAAAGAAAACAAAATACACATTTGTTTTAAACATCAAGGATACACATTCGCTTTTTACACTGTACAATCAAACTGAAACACTGCCACTATGATCTGCTGACTTTGCCTCATTGAATGAAAGGTTTAAGTTCATTTTGAGACAAGAGCAGGGCACCTATCAAAGTAAAAATCTCTTTAATTTTCATCTGCTGCTCAGATTTTTGTGATGAAACACTGTTTAATTTATATCTGACACATACATGGCTGTACAGTAAACTGAGCTCAGACACATCCATTGTACAGATGCTCTGGGGTGCTCGATGAAGACTTGTATCGTTCGGTTGCTGCCAGTTCTCAGCGCAATCGCTGCTGGTGATAACAAACCTTAATCCCCCGGCCCATCCCAGGCATCACTGCACTGATTTCTGGGTCAAACCAAGGGCACACTGAAGACCTTGTTTACATATTTTTCTTAATTATACAGAGGGATAACAGGCTGACGTCTCTCTCCTCCATCTATGTTTTCCTCTCAGCTGGAGAATTCCTGCTGATACCGCTGGGTATCATTACCATTCATTCTTATGCTGGGCTGGGAGTATGGCGAATGAATATTGTACAGGCATGTTTGAATTAATCTCCCTACTGCATACCTCCGCATTTGTTTTACTTCCAACCCAGCACCTCCTGTTTTCTTTTCCTCACTACGTCTTTCGCCGATTTCTCATTTCATCTCCTCGCGTCCTTTATTTCTCCATTTCATCTCGTCTTTTCATCTTAGTTTTTTTTTTTTTTTGCCTTCGTGCTTCCTTTGATGTAGAATAGGAAATAATTCCAGAACCTTCTGCGGCTGTGTCCTTTTTCACGCTTGTGGTCATCCACTGTACTTTGGGGAAAGGTTCGAGGAGATATCAGTGTAGTCCTGTGTGCCAGAAGAGGGAAAAAACAAGCAGGGAGAGACGAGCCATGCTGATATTGGAACCTTTGAAATAATCAGCTCTGTCTAATGGGCACCTTTAATTAACCTCGCCAGAAAATTAATAATCCTGTTAAATGGAGAAGAAAAAGATTTTTTGATCACTGTTGCAAACCTTCTGGGGCCGATTTCTCTTTCAATTTGCCCATCAGAAAAAAAGAGAAGAAGAGCAAAAATTGCTAACCCACCTGACTTTCATCACTGTGTTAATACTGCTGCTGATAAGAGGAGAATTGGACCTTTCAGACTGCCATGTAGAGTAGAAGTGGTGCTGAGTTGCCATGCATGTAAAGCATATGGTACAGATTATTTACAACCTGAAGCTTTCATGAGATGACAAATCTTTCTGAGAAATGCACAAGTTATGAACTTTTCAGATAATGTAACAGAATCGATATGGGGAGATGTGGTGGTGCAGTGGTTTAGTCCGCTGGTCTTTGGGTCAGAGGATCCAGAGTTTGAGTCCTAATCTCTGTTGTCGATTTGTGTTCTTGGGGAAAACACTTCACTCCACCCAGCTGTATGATTGGGGAGACCTGACAATATGGCAGGGGACGGGGTTACTTGCTAGTCCATTCAGGGGGAGAAGCGATACTCTTAGTTGCTTCATCTTACAAATATCAGAGGTAAGTTCGGGCCTGATGAGCCACTTGGCTCGGTACAGACTTCAGTTTTTTTCACCTCTATTTTCATGATAACCGAAACAAAGAGAAGAATGACTGAATGAATCCTTGTTAAATTCTGCCTGTAGGTCTTTCATCACACAAAAGCCTCTGTATAATGGAATGAGTGAGTCCGTCATCTCTCCCAGTCAGCTGCGCTGTACAAGCTCGAGCCTTAAATCCTGTCCTGCGTTGCAGTGGACAGCCGGGCCCAGGAGCCAAGGTCAGTGACATGCTATTTGATGAACCTCAGGTCTCCTGCCAAGAACCCATTCAGAACCAATCAGGTGACTGACCTGCTCTCCATCATCAGCTGGGATCAGGTGCTGATTGGTCCACTCACGGCAATGTCACCGGTGCTACCTGGCTGCAACATCTGCTGCAGGCTGCTACAATTTAAGGATAAAATGGGCCAGAGTCCAGATATGCAGGCAGTTATCTGAGGATGGCCCAATGTAGTTCTGAGAATATTCTAGAAAGACTGATGCTGGTGAGAGGGGACTCTCTCCTGGTGTCACATAAGCTGCTTCATCACCCTGCTAGGCTCCCTTACCCAAGCAGCCAGGTAAATGCAGCATTAACTATGGCCTCCCTGCCAATGTGAGTGTCTTCTCACAGAGAAGTATTTAAGTTAGAACAGAGGATGTGTCTTTCACCCCCCCCCCCCCACATCGAGTTTTGGAGAACATCATATATTCAGAAATTACAAGACGGTCCGGAGGAATAGCATATGCTTCAATCTCAGTACAGTTTGTCAAATATCTCTGTAAAGAGGCTCCCGTTTTGTGAGAATTGTGAACTGGCAGTCAAGCCACGAATTCCTCACAATCAGACTAGAGTTTATAAATACCTTATAAACAGTTAATTAACAGATTTACGAGTGCAATTTGCGAATTTAATTGGCTAGCTGTACTTTTTTCCACAAAACATGTTAAATATAGAGTAAATGACGTTTTTTATGAACCTGTCCATGTTTTCTCTCTGAAGGTACAGAGGAAGAGAGAATATCCTCAAGTTGGAGTCATGTTATGTTATGATCAAGTCACATAACTGTGATGTAATGCATTCATGATAAACAGTTCTGATTGCACTGTGTTACTTTAGAAGGCTAGTTGTCGAGCACAGTACCCTGTGGTATTTTAAAATTATAGCCGGTTAGTTTAAAGCAGAGGAAAAGAATGTGAAAAAAATATTACACTGTTATGAACTGGCACCTTTTTTGCCAGTTATTTTAACTGTAGTTTTACGATAAGTTTACAACAGAGTTCTTTGTATGTTGAGTGTAAACCACAGTTAAATGCATGCAGAACTCCACTTACAGTTAAAATAACCAGGAAACACTGCGTTAATTTAACTGTTAAATTCAGTCAGTTTGTAACAGAGTGTTCTTGCTGCTGTAGCTGGCCAGTCCACTTGCCTTTATGTTAGCCCCCATATATGGGGGACACTGGCCTGTCAAGTGAACTCTGAAAGCTACCTGCCGTTCTCCCCAAATGACCTCACTACCAACACACACAAACCTGGCCTCATGTCCTCTGGCTCTTTGAGGCTCCAGGCAATGTCCTGTGGGGGTCACCTGCAATAGACTCGGCCTCTATTAGCCATGAGCACCGGCGACCTGTGGAGGAGAACGAGGCCATCAATTCAGAGTCAGGCGAGTACTAAGCAGGATGAGGAGGGGAGGGGGGATGGAGAGAATGTGTGAGGTGATGTTGGAGCAAGGGCACCGTAATGGCCGACATTACCGTGGAATCTCCAGCTGCTGCCGGAGAGTCAGACTGCCAATTACAGCTCAGGACTGCAAACACATGTACTGCTGCAGTACTCTCCCATTAAACCTCACCATCCACAGCAATACAAGCAGGGGAACTGGAACACAACAACAGACTTGGCAGATACACTGCTATAATCTGGAGCCTTTTTTGCCAGTTATTTTAACTGGCTCCTTTTTTGCCAGTTATTCTTATTGTAATTTTACAATCAGTTTACAACAGAGGTTCTGTGTATATTAACTATAAACCACAGTTAAATGTGCGCAGGACTCCACTTACAGTTAAAATAACAAGGAGACAATGCATTACCTGTTAAATTCAGTCAGTTTACAACAGCATAGCTTTCCAATTGAAGACCTGGGTGCAAGAAGTACTTTAGACACAAAATAACACTTTTGAGATATTAAGGGTCAAAGTTTTGAAAACATCCTGCAGATACTTTTTTGAAAGATAACATTCAGTGGCGCCTGCTGCTAGTCCCAGGGGTTATACAAAGTAGACAGACACGTTTTTGTGGAAAAATAATGCTTTATTACGAAAAAAACAAGAAAATCAGTTTCGGACTTTGGTACTTCTTACCATAAAAAGCCTGGACTTCGGTACTTATTGCCATAAAATGCATGGACTTTGGTACTTTTACCACACAAATGCCGTTTCAATCATTTTCTGATTGCCAAACAGTCATTTTTGCTACGCTTGTCACATGACACATACTAGCAGCTGATTGGACAGTCATGGACTTAGGCACTTGTTCCTGATGACATCAAGGACTTGAGTACTTCTGCAAAGACTTGAGTATTTCTTGCACAAAAATTCAATAGATTCAGGGAAGGCCGTATATCAGTATTGAGGACTTGCGTACTTATATTTGGAATTTTTTGGCTTTAAATGATGCACATGACACTCTACTTTATGGTAGTAGGGTCAGCTCATTTTTTGGAAAATGTGACTTAAGTACTTCTTGCACCCAGGTCTTCAATTGTTCTTTTTTATCAGTGAATTTATGAAGATGTGGCCAATTAGATACACGTTATGATAGTGTTCAGGTACAATGGAGCTGAAAGTAGAGAAATTATGTAATTTTACTTTGCTAATTTATAGAATTTAGAACTTTGAGATGGACAATGACAACCTCAAAGCTCTGTGAATGTTTGTTGAACTAAAACAAGCAGCAGTCACACATAGGAATGAAAGGAGGTCGACAACATGTACTGTTACACAGGTGTGTGCCGAGTGTTTCTGCTCAGCTTCAAAGCCGCATACCTCAATGAGCTTGTTACCAAGAGAGGGGTCAGAGAGGGCACTGACGGTCAGTGAGGTGCAGAATCACCATCTGCTAAAGAGCTGCCATATTTCACACATATATATGCGCACGCACGCACACACACACACACACACACACACACACGTGCGATGTCATGGGACACGTGGCTGTTAGCTGCTAACGAATAATAAAAAAAAAAACAATAAAAATGGTGGGCCTTAAGCAAACTGTGCAAATGATTGTTACAGTGGGACTGATGGGAAATAATGAATATTAATTATAAACTAAACTGCGACTGCCTCTTTGCCGAGCTCTGCAATCCTCAGGTGGAGCCAGAGTATCGCCGTCTCGTAATTACACAACGTGATGGTGCCCTGCCCAGAAGGCTAATTTGTTTTTGTTAGTTAGGAGGGGTCAAATGCTTTAAACACAAATATTACAAGACTACCGGTAGATTGGATTACATTATTTAAATAAATACAGGGCAATTTATCAATGTCATGTTAAGGAAGACCCCCCCCGCCTTCCCCCACAACCCCCAGCCACCATCTCGTCCTCTCACCCCCACCTCCTCGGCACACACCCCTCTTTTCTCCGCAGAGCGAAACAGCAGGAAGTGCTAATCTTGATTGCATTAACCTCTGCTAGAGACAGCTGACCTGAATTCTCTGTTTAGGTAAAGATAATGTTCCTGGATGGTAGGGGAGCGTATATAATGTGTGTGTGTGTGTGTGTGTGTGTGTGTGTGTGTGTGTGTGCGTGTGTGCGCGTGTGCGTGTTTTGAATGTGTGTCAATGATGGCTGTTCAGATGAAATTAGAGGAGGCGTAAAAAATCGGTTTAAAATTATAAATGGTCTTTACCTGTTTCCAATAATTTTCCTCGATTAACCAGTTTTTCAATGATTAAAATATTAGCAGTTTAACACAAAGCTTCCCTCTTATTTGGAAAAATGCTTTGTTCTCTTTACAAACAAGATAAAGCGCTATGTTAACTTCCACGTTTGCTTTTGGCCAATCCTGCAATGCCAGCTATCTCACTTTCTTGATTGTTTAAATTACAGCAAAGTAAACTCAAAAAAATGAAATGTTATGAAATGTTAGATTTTCTTAATAACGTTATGTCAACTGCTTCCACGCAATTGCTTTTCGTAACCTTTATTTGACTTCTAACATTTGTGGCCAGTTTAATTAGTTGCACTGGGTGGAATGTACTTAACTCAGTTTTGTGGAACCAGTTGACATAACATTATTAAGTAAATCTAACATTTCATAATGTTTCATTTTTTTGAGTGTAATTTGAAGTAGCACAAAGACCTGCAAACAGGTTAAGACCAATCATTAGTTCAAAGGGATGTTCTGTGCATCCAGTGTGCGTATGTTTGTGCATGTATATGTGTGCATATGTGTGAACATTTGTGCGTGTGTGTTTGTGTATGTGTGTGTACAGTATATGTGCACGTGTGTGCACACATGCAGATGTGCATTTATATATGGGTGTTTGTTTTTGTTTGAAAAAAAAAAAAACATAATTTAACCAAAAGAAAATTCCACATCTAGCAATGCCTCCAGACATTTACATTGCATGAAATGCAAAAAAACTCAGCTCGCCAATAAACAGCTTTGAAGCCAATTACTTTTTCTCCCATTAAATGGGGGGGAGACTGCAAACGGCATATCCATTGTTTTATTTCAAATGAAATGAGCTCGACTGTATAGCCATCAGTAGGGTAGTTTGCTGGAATGCACCAACTTTGAATCCTTTCGCATGAACGGAAAGTGAAGAAACAGGGGTTATACTTTCTACCTCCTTCCTGTTCTCATTTCATTTATTTTCATTAGCATCATATCCCAAGTGTTCTCAGCAGTGCACTATGGTAGAACGGGTGGCGTGTCAGTGCAGTGTCTGTCGCTGTGTCCTCTCATGCAGTCATGGCTGATTTTGAAAGATGAACTGACTTGGCTTCTCTCATGCTCCATACACAGTAGCTACCGATTCCACACAAGCTCTGTCTTTTACATGCATCATGCATCATTAGTATGGCTTCCCACTCTTTAAAAAGTCTTACAAAAGACAGGCAGTATGGTTAGCAAGCATTCCCTCATGTCTGGGTTTAAGAGCTTTAAGAACAGGGTTTAAGAGTCTAGGTTGAAGTCCAGGAGTGAGTTTTTAAATTGTAAGAGGTGATAGAGGTAATGTCAAATGTCACAGCCTGCTGCCCAAATACAGTAATGAGCCAAAAATCCTGAGTTCAAAGCAAATAGGAGAGCAATTCACAAAATGCAAAATTAATGTGTACAGAAAGTCACAGAAGTATTCAAACATCTCACCAAATGAAGTTTTACTGATGTTTTTTCTGTCTAATATTGTCCATTTATTTACTTGCGTCCTCTCTGCACAGATTGCATAAAGTAAATTTTCATGCAGTTCAGAGAGTACTCTGATTAAATAATTATGCTTTTCATTTAGACTCTTTAAGGAGAAATATGTCAATGAACATATACGGCATTAAAAAAATGTATTTGAGTGCAAACAGGCTGTAAAGCACACCAATATCTTACAAAGTCAAGTGAAATGTAAATCCTGCCCCAGCCACCCTTTCCCACACCCCCGTCTCTGTGTGGACAACCTCTTACCCTTAAACACATCCTCTCAGGGTAGTGTTTGTACCTCCTCTTCCTCTAACTCTGACTGAAATGTGCAGGCCATGTGTTCCCTGTCTCCGGCTCTTATTGCCTCTGAGTACACAGCCTGAGCTGAATGTTCTCTGCAAAATTTTATGAAATTGAAAAGAATAATTTTTCAACTAAAACAGTTTTCACTTGAAATCTTAGTCCGTGCAGGAGACTGTGCTGTAAGTTCAGGCGTAGCGTGCACCAATGAGAATGCCCAAGGTTTATCTTGGAGATTCACTGAAATTGCTTTTCATCCAAAAAAACATTTTCCTTCCACAGTATTCAGGCAGTGTGTTGTGTTGTATTGGCAACAAACCATATATATGTCAGGGCAAATTCTTTGTATTTGTCAAACATTAACAATATTATAACTTTTAAATTATCTTTTTCATGTCTTATTCATAATGTGCAATTACATCAAACCATCTTGCTTTTCATATCATTGTTCAATCATACACAGTTCCAAACTCACATCAAATAGTGCAAAAAATTAAAGCAGTTTTAAAAATGTAATAGTGGAAACTCAGCCCAGAGCAGAAACAATCTTCTTCAAGTTTTTGATTCTTTTTGTTATTGAATAAGCAAATACTTGTTGACTTATGGTGAACAAAATTTCAACAATTGATTAAGGATATCATGGGGTCTCTGAAGCTTTGCTCAGTCCCTCACTAAAGAATTGCAAATAAAACCATAAGCTTTTAAGACAATCATTCGCAGATCTCCAGTCATTGAGGAGTCAAGAAACTTCTAGAGTAATTTGTTACTCCATTGCCTTCCACACACTTTTTTTCACAGACGACAAAGCTCTCCTTACAGACTCCTTCGCATCAGAAATACCTCCCACCACTGGCAGCAAGAGAAAATATTGTATTGAGGAGGAATGTTCTGGAAGCGGACTCCCCACTGAATGAGTATATTTTGTCAGTAGTATCCGATCACATTAGCCGCCTGTCTTGCTTTGCCAAATCAAATGGCAAACATCTGCTTGTTCCATGTCTGATGTTAAAGGAGAACAACATGTTCTTGATCCTTGTGGTCTATGGTCCTATAGTACACCAGCATAATCACATATTGATCTTAATATCAAATTTTCAGCTAATGTGGCATAATACAAATTCCTTTGCTTGTAGTCCGCTCTCCCCAGCCCGGATAAACACTGGAGGTAATGTGTAATTCATAGATGTGGAGGAAAAAAAAAGCCCTGCCCTGGAAGTGGGTGACCAATAAGCCAAGTTTCTGCATACATTTGACCTACATTTACCTGATTCCCAGGTAAGACAAACCTAAGTTTAAGGAGTATGCACTGCTGCAGCTTGTTTGCACTGGAAACAGCAGTGCTGTGAGGTGTAAGATCATCAAGGCTGTTTTATTGTTCTGCTGTGTACGAGTGAAAATAGGTCTGCATGGAGGTTCTGCCATATGTGAGGCATGTGCTGAGATTTTAAACCACATACAAGATGTTCAAACCCACAAATATCACATATCTCCTCAAAAATGAAAGAGTGTACAGTTAGCATCTATAGGTCATGTGTTTCCCACAGTTGATGATTGGTTGACTCGTGAGGAGATGTGAGATTGGGATCACTTGTTATGCTAATTGTGAACAACAAACTGGAGCAGATTGATCACGCGCTTGCCACGTTTTCACATTTATTAAGAAATAATTGTAAACATACTCTCTACATTATTCAAGAATTCTGATTTTGTGGACCACCCAACCAATACAACATAGACCCTGTTTACACTTGGTTTTAACATGCGTTTTGGGTGATTGGGTCAAAAGTGGTCAGTGCTAAATGCAAGTGTAAACGGGCTCCAAGACGTATTGAAATCCGATCACTCAAACCACTTGCGGAGGTGGTCTGGGACGCATCTGACCACAAATGTTTGGTCGTGTAAACGCTCATCCGTCCAGACGCGTCCCTGACGAGGACTTAACAGGTAAACGTCATCGATGTAGGCCGCTGGCTTGTAATAAAATATTTTTCTCTTCCATGGGGTCCTGTGCACTCTTGCAAGTAGCAAATGTGCCTGTCTGGCCTATGTCAATAACTGAAATCTCCCGAAAATGTAAACTATAGGCGGAAAGAAGTTAGCTCCTCCAAAAGACAATGTAACAACGTGAAATAGGGGTCAAAATCTTGGCTTCATCTGGCGGGAATGACTGCTATTGTTGTTATATAACATATTAACTGCATGCCGGATATCTCGCGCACGTTGCTTAGAAAGCAACAAAATCCGATCTCAAGCAATCAGCTTGACAACAAGTGTAAACAGGGCCATACTGCATTAGAGCAATTGAAGAGCCTAGTGCTGAGAGTTCGTAAGGTTAATTTTTTACACATTGTGAGGTGAGGATGGGAAAATGTCTTTTATAGCTACCTGAAACGATATTCTCAATTTTCTCAAAATGGAGGTTTTGTGACTTAAGTACTTTTAGCATTGGATCTTCAAACACTGCATTCACGAGTGCTGCACGCAATGCAGATCATGTTAGCATACACAGTATGAAACAGCCAATAGGGATGAGCACAAACCTCAATGTGCATATCTGGGCTAATGATCCTCCCTCAGTAAGATGTTGTATAGATGTGACTGGGCGCTGCAGTGACAATGGGCATTTATCAAAACGAAATATATCTGGCAATGACAGAGGGCTCTCCCATCACTCTGTTTAATGTAATAATTATAATTCACTCAGTGTGGCGGTAAAGAGAAAAAATGTGTGCTCACAGTGAGATTTCAGTGTATAGGGCCGGTACCTCCCACTGTTTACATACTTGCGATAAACAGAAGACTGCATCCCGACATTCAAGCAATGCAAGCTTCAAGCCATTGTTTCCACAGGCTTCTTTTTTTTTTTTTTTGGTAAAATAAACCAGTTACCTGCTGTAATGAATTTTGTTCAATTACCATGCCAGTCCTTTGCCTAGTGCTTCTAGGTTGACACAGTTGATTCATTGTACATTTGACATCTGACTATTTGGTCATATATGCCATAGGTCATTTGAAGATTATTCACCAAGCATTTGCCTTTATTGATCTGTAACAAAAAGCAAATGTTCAGCATTTAAAGTACAGGAAAATATACTATCCAATTAATTTCTAAAAATGGCACAAATTTTGTTGAAATGAAACAAGTATCACTTTCTAGTGATCTGATTGTACACTGGGTTAAAGTCTGGCATTTCCTCGTTCCCCAGTGTCATTACACTCCTGTTCGTCGAAAGTGAGGTTCAGCTCCTCGAGGCCATGTTATAACTGTGTGGTTCATCACTCAGGCCTCACGGCTGATGAAAAACCCATGGAATCATCCAGTTCTGCTTTCGTTAGCTTTTCGCAAGCAAGGCATACGGCTCTCTACAATGACAGCCAAACGAGTGTTAGCATTTCCGTAGGTATGTATCCATCCTGCTCTGAATGTTTGACTGACTTAACAGAGCAAGACTACAGTCCGGACTCTGGATTTCTGTCAATCACAAACCGCTAATGACTAACTGCAGCCACTGGTATCTACGCTAGTTACACAGGGGGATGACGAAAGGAATGGATTGCTAGTACCCACAGCAGTAGCAGTGATGGAAAAGTCCAAAGCATTAGAAATGCAATTATCTCAGCCCTCCCAGTAGAGTTCGATTCTGAGCCATCCCACCTCTCAACCCCACCAAAAAAAGAGAGAGAAAGAAATTATTTCCTCCATGGCCTGTGGGTTGTGTGGTGTTGAAGGTCCCCAGCTGAGGGTAACAGTAAGACAGTGTCAGGTTTAGCATCGCTAACAATGCTCACATATTATTATGCATGGATGGACCTTAACAGATTCTCAGGCCCATTGTTGGTAGCAGTGGTGGTGGTGGTTGGAGATTTCCCTCAGGAGCTGGAGAACATTCCGGGCTTGTGAGCTCTGGTCTTCTTCTGCGTAACGGCTGCCGGTTTTCTGGTTTAACATCATTTCCACACTCCCTGGCTCTCTCCGTCTTCATAGCGGAGCTGAATCGGGATCCGCTCACTGTATTTCGGGGGAGGTGCGGGTGGGGGCGGGGGATTGTGGGTAATTGTGTGTGCAGTTTAAATGGAGCTGCACTACCCTGCTGAGATTCAGATTTCTGACAGCTTTCATCCCCCCCCCCCTCCACCCGCACCCTCCCGCACCATCCCTCTCCGCCTCGTCCCATTGGTGCACCGTCTTCCTCTCTCGTGATTACAGCCCAACATCCACTCCTCCACCCTCCCACCGCCGATCCAATCAATCTTCACCCCGCATAACGCACCATCATCCCCGTCCCTGCACACACACACACACACACACACGCTGTCTCCCATCCACACTATCCAAATAGTTCAGCGCTCCCAATTTTTCTCTTTCATCTCTCTCCCTTTTTTTTATCTTGCCTGTACCCCCTCCCTCCCCCGACATCACCCCCCCCACTCAAATATTGCTGTATTGGCAGCCAGGGCTTCCACTGTACATTTCCAGAGCTGCAGGATTTTGTGGCCAAACAGATAAGGCTGATTTACATTTGTTACCAAAAACAAAATATTATTATTGTCACCCAATGACAAGCTATTGCTCTTAACCCATTAACATCTTTACTAATCTAAAATTTCTTTGCAGAAAGTGAACTCTAGCAACCATATGTCGCATCATAAACTGAAATGCTCTCTAGAAGTGTCTTCAGATTGCCCGTATAGAATTTTTCCTTTCTATACCTTATTACGGCAGAAAATTCTGTCCATCATCACTGAAAGTAATTTTATTTGGACGGTTTATGTTTTATCTAAAATAAATTGATATCTGGTCAGGTTAGAATGTGTAAGAGCGTGGCCCCTGTGATGCTCCATTGGGCCCTCAGTCCCCCTTCCTCTCTCTGCGCCTGTGCTCCGGCTGGGGCCGCAGGATTATGCTGTGCATGTCTGGCCCCTGCTGCCAGTCCCCTGGGAGATACCTTACCCTGAATCTCAGCTCAGCTTCTTCCCATTCACCCCTCCTCCCTCTACACTCCCTCTCTCTTTCCATCTTTTTATAATGCTGCCACCCCCAAACACACACCCGCACCCCACTTTCAGACTCTGTTTCTTACCCCAACACATACACACACACACACACACACACACTCCTGACTCAATCTTTTTTCTTCCCGACATACCCCAATATAGTCAGCCCCATTTCTCCATATTTTATTCTAACCCTGAAACACATGATCACACACACAAAATATAACACATGCACGCACGTTCACACACTCACAAGCACACAATCACACATGCTCACAACGCTCACTCACACTCGTGCACACACACACACACACACACATACACTAACACACACACACACACATACACACACAATTATAATGATTCCTGAACGCAGCTATCATATCTGAGGGGACATAATTTGATTTGAATGATAAATAAATAAATAAATAAATAAATAAATAAATAAATAAATGGAAGTTATTTATACATCCCAGCAGTTTGCTCTGTTCCAAATGCATGCGGTCTATTAGGGCTCGTTTGGCATTATTGATGTTGACTTTGTAAAGTTGATGTAATGTTCCATGTACCCAATTTATGAGGACAATATTATCATTAATTAGATATTTTCTGGAAGTGATGAGAAAACAATTTATCATGTATCTGCATAAATGCACAGTAAAGCCCAGACCAACAGTGTCTGTGGGATAGGAGGGAACTGGAGAGATTAATGTGTGTGTGAGTGTGTGTGTTTGTGAGTGTCTGCATGTGTACATGTGCTTGTGTGTTTGAGAGCATGTGTGGCATAATGCATGTGCGTGCATGTGTGCCTGTGTATTAGTGTGTTTGTGTGCATGTGTGGTATAATGCATATGTGTGTGTGTGTGTGTGTGAGAGAGAGAGACAGAGAGAGTATGTGTGTCTGTGTGTTAGTCTGTTTGTGTGCATGTGTAGTATAATGCATGTGAGTGTGTGTTTGTTGTCTCAGATACTCAGCCCTGCGTCGGTGATCTTCACAGTGAAATGAACACAAGTAACCCACCAGACAGAGGCAGTGCTCTTATTGAATTTCAGCTGCTTCTCTCTCTGCCTGCACTGTCATGAATAACTCGTCTTATTTGAGCATTAGAGTCCAATCACAGGAGGAGCAGCGTGTGACACGCCTGCGAGTAATATGCACACTGTGTGCAGCCTCACGCATACGGTAAAAAGCCAATGAGATTAATGCATGGCTGGCCATGGTTTCAACTGAGTGCTTTTTTTTTCGCTGAGGACCTATATTTCATTCCGGTAAAAACAGGTTTTTACGAGTTTTTTTCTTTATTTTCTCATGCTCATCTTCCATTGTATTCAATAAAAGAAGCAGTGCTGAGGGTAAAAAGGGCAGCTCATGTGGGCGTACATTAATAAAAAAAGATCAAGTTCGTTTATTTAGAAAGAAATAAATGCTGGTTCTACCGTGCAAATGCACTCCAATAAGGACCACACCCAGGAGAGACGGTGTGAGAAGGAACACCTGGGACAGCCCTCTCTCTCGTTTCCCAGAATTCCCCAGGAGAGGGGTCAGAGACCCAGATTGTGGTTTGGAGGCTCGTCCGTACGCTTCTTGATGAATGAAAAGGATTCTGCCAACTTAATTACACTGTAACCCCTCAATAAAAGCAAGGCCACCGCTGATTAACGGGTGAATAATTGGCCGCTGATTGATGGATTCTTCGCGCCGAGACGCCGAGGGCTTGGATAAATAATTATTTTGCCTTCGGGCCTCTTTGCTGGCCACCGCCAAGTCTAATTTATGGATGGAACCCCCCCTCGTCCCGTCTGTGACTGGTCTGACAGCCTAAAGTTGCGCCCCTCCGCACCGCACAGCTGTCTGTGTTTAGCAAACACTCGCACCTTGCTGATAGCCAGAGTAATAGGGTTAGCCCTATGCTAATTCCCAGGCCCTAGTGAATAAGCTAGCATGGCTCAAAGCTATTTCTGATGCAGGTTGGAGTCCCAGTATTCATGTCTCTCTCTTTTTTCGATTGAAAAGTATGACAAATGACTTGTAGTGTTGGTCTGATTAATCTTTTGGGTATAATAGTCAGAGGAACCTGACACGCATGGTGCGTAATCATATTCTGCTTTGGGAAAATATATATTTTTCATACCTTCTCCTATTATTTCATCAGTTTAGAATCCCTCATGGTACTCATACATTTTTTCTTAAAGCAGAGAATCTGACCGACAAACAACAACTAACTTTCCGCCGAGTTTGCAGACGATGTTTACATCATCCTCCCCAGGAGTTATTGTGCAAGCATACTAACTTCACACTCGTGAGTATAAGCCACCATTCTATCAGCTGGCACTACACCTTTAGGGTAATGTTGGCAAATATTTTGTTTTAGCTCACCAAAGGCGCATAAGCCGCAAAGAACGATGCGGCCGTGTTCCCATAGAGTTCCCAGGTTTATTAACCTCCTCCTTGAAATAGTCCCTCTATTGCATAAACAGTTGGTTGAAAAAATGTATAATTCAAAATTTAAAGTAAAAAAATGACATTTTATACGTGTGTACTCTTTGAGGCACCTAAAAATGTACATACACCATATATCCTCAACATTGTTGCAATGGGATGATGGCGAGCAGAGATTAGGAGGTATTTTTTTAATGTGACTTTGACCACTGTGATTGGCAATGATGTAGTACAGGGTACACACATGTACACAGAATATATCCACCTCTTTTTCTGTTGAATTACAGTTTGATCACCTGTCAGCCAAAAAAATCCTTTGAAGTACATGGGATGGCATATCCACTTTCTCCTTAGTGGGCTACACATCTACCTAACAGAGTATACCCACTTTTACAGGGGCCACTACACCACTGGCAGTTGGTAATGATAGGCAGGAATACCTCTATAGATGGAGTGTGTGTGGTCAGGCATTTGGGGATGCTTTTGTTTGTTGATGGAGGAAAAGCGCATTGATATGACTCGTATCTGCTCTCCTCGTTCACATCCACACAGTCTCAGTAGCATCACTCCTTTGCTGAGCTGCTGGTATTCTGCAGAGGTCTAATTGAAGCACTGAGAGATCCAAACAGCAACATCGATCCACAGCGCCACACCCCTCCCTTTCTCACTTCTACACAGATTATTCCCTGTTCCTCTGTGTCAATCACTCGTAATCCTCAGTGTGTGTGTGTGTGTGTGTGGACGCTGGTGTGTCTGTGAGTGTTTGTGCGAGCTTGTATGAGTGTGCAGGGAGTTGCTGGTTTGATACATAATCGTGCATGTCACTCAAACACACAAACAGGATTGGCAAAAGACAAGTGTGCGCATAAGCTTGTGTTTGCGCGTTTGTCTGTATCTGCTGGTGTGTGCATATAAGTACATGCATGTGTTTGTATTTGTATGCACATTTGTCTAGTGAGCAGATGGTTTGAAGTTTATAATTCCAAGACCCCAATAGATTGATTAAAACACTAGGGATCTGCTTGCTTTAAAAATAGATAAATCCACAGATTCATCATGACGGGACGCAAAGGTACATGTATGAATTCCAAACGCTATTTAACGTCTTCTAGACTTTTCAGATGACCTCTCAACCTGCAAAGAGTCATAACTTTATTACATGAGATTTAAATTGTCTTGTATAGTGGGTGGAGTATAAGGATTGAATCATAACTATTAACATAATAGCCATAATGTTCTACATGATAGCTAGGTAATTGAGTTTGTCCAAAATGAACTGTAGCTCTGCTGGGAAACAGCCTTTTCCTCAGTTCCTGATCTTTCTTTAACTGACGTACAAGCGTAACTCGTACAACTTAAAACACTTAAAGAAAAAAACAAAAACAAGTGCAATACAAAGAAGAATTGGCTAATGCTACATAAGATAAATAAAATAATAACTAGAGGGCACTCGGTAGAGTGCATACCTCCGCCACGTTATATATCAGTATTATTGGTTCTTCTGGATCTAGAATCCAGAATAAGTTCCAGATCACTTACAAAATTGAATCAACCCATCCTAGGATTACCACCTTCCATCCGAACAAATTTTGTGCCAATTCGTTTGTAACTTTTCGAGTGATCCTGATAATCCACAGACAAACAAACAAACAAATGACTCCCGCCTTGCAGGACCGTTGTCGAAATCGTCTGGTGTCTGACTCGAGACTAGGGTCAATTTCGTTACGTGGTGAACAGTTACTTAGTACTTTGACCTTTGCCTTAGAACTTTAAATGTGTGGCGTAGGACAACTGGATAAAATAATATTGCTTAAGGGCATTCGGTAGAGCACATACCTCTGCCACGCCAAGGCAACTCTGTGCATTAGTTATTTTCGTTGGCTGATGTAGGGTATTGTTGCATTCTAAATTTAATCACTTGTTCCTCTTGTGCTACTGTAACATCCAGCAAAGTTTGGTTGAAATCTATGCAGCAGTTTTTGGGATATCCTGCTGACAAACAGACAAACAGACAGACAGACGACTAACAGAACAAAGTGACATGAGCAGGAGTGAAAACATAACCTTGGCAGAGGGGAAAAAAAGACAAAGGTCACATACACAACCGTGGAACCACACACACACACACACACACACACACACGTTTGTATGGCTATCTTGTGAGGAGATTGCATTGACTTTCATTTACTTTGTGCAGCTGTTCCTGAACCCCAACCGAATATAAATTATGCCTAACCCTAAACCCAACCATAAGATTAACTGAACCCTAATGCTGTGTTTACTTTAGAGCCACAATTATGCCGATCTGATACAAACCAAAGATCGCAGTAGATCTTCATGATCGCGGAACTTTTTGTTTATTTTTCCCATTTTTGACGCTTCTTTACAGTTTCATACGCTCTAAAAGGATAGGATACGTTTTGTTAGGATCCTGCACAATATCTGCCGTGATTGGATATCCGATCCGTTACCATTCCATGAAGGTCCGTTACAATTCTATGACTATCTGTCACAATCTTCTACGATCATCACTATTTGGGTCTAAAGTCTATTACGATTTCATACACTTTCTTACGTTCCTTGACGTTCATAAAGATTTGTTGCCTTTTGTTAAGATATAGAAGGGCGATTGAACATGATTGGGACAAGACTGGTATATAAAGGAGGTAGATTTTACATTTCGTTAGTTTGTCCAGTGACTCCACCGAGGAAACATGGATGAATGTCCAAGCACACACATGAACACACACACACACTTCAATCCCGTGAAGTACGGCTGTGATAATTCACAGTCAAACCCATTCAAAAGTAATTGAAAGACTAAATTTGATTTAAAAAAAAAAAGAATGATACTTTTTGAGATTCAGTGACTTCTTCAGTAACAATCTTACGAGTTAAATTCAACTGGGAAGCATGTGATAGCTGTGAAGTTAAAGATACTGGTGATCTCTTGATGTGCTCAAAGATGTTTCTATGCAACTGAGATGAAGTCTTTCAGGCACATGGTGCATAAATATATATAAGCGAAGGCTGGCATTTTACCACTTCAATACGCATGATTGAAGGGACAGGGGGTAAACAGAGAGAACGATGTGACAATGGGTATTTCTAGTCTCTGAATTATTAAGCACAATAAAGAAAAAATACCAGCAGGAATGGAGAGAGAATATAGAAAAAGGGTTTGTTTCAATATGTGCATTTGGCTAAAAAAAAAAAAAAAAAAACAAGCCAAGCTACCCAGCAAGATGGATGAACAGGAAGAAAGGAGAAATAAGTGATACTGAGGGAAATATGACAGCAAGAGAAAGGAAGAACGAGGCAGTGGAGAAAAAAAAGGACTGAGACAGTGAATGACAAGACTGAGGGAAGAGAGCAGCGAGAGCTTTAGAAAAACGAACACCGGTGGGCATAAACTGCTGGAGTGTGGTTTTGAGAGAGAGAGAGAGAGAGAGAGAGAGAGACTGATACTCGTCCTCTTCTCTTATCTGACTGTGATTCATAAGTCAGAGTGAAGGAGGCTGGCAGCAGCAGTCAGGGCCTTGACTCCGCCCCCCCGTGGAGGGCATGCTCCATTTGGGCTGTAGGCAGAAGAGAGCAGTGGGGTGCGGAGAGTTTGGGGGGATGAGGGGGGGAGAGGGGAGTGGGGGGAGGGGGGGGTTATCAAAAATGAACGGTAAAGTGCACATCTGTCAGCAGTGCGGAGCGCGTGACGTGCCCTCCAGCGCCGGGTAAAGGCTTCCCGCAGTTCGCCGCAGAGCGGGTGCGGGGGGGTGGAGATGCTGTTTGTCTCGCCCCTGGAATTCCGACATCAAACCCACTGCGCTTCTGTGCATCCCCACCATCAAACAAAAGAACCCTCGGTGTGTACCGCCGAGAGACAGCTCGCTAACCCTGCACAAAAACAGCGAAAATGCCGGGTCATCGCCAATTTAAAGGCAAATTTGGGCACCCGCTCTTGAAGACAAATAATGCTCCCATAGGGCCTAAATTGTGAGAACCAGGCGAGGTGCTCCACATTAGATATGGTGTGAAGATGCAGCGATTGGAGTGTAGAGGTTTCAAATCTTGCAAACCTCGCCCTGGCAAAATTAGTGGGAAACTCGTCCTCTGCAGCATCAATCTGGAAATGTGGGAGCTGTCTGTCTCTCTTTGTCTGTGGAGAAGGCATGAGGTGAAGTTATGAAATTGACTTGAGCTCCTTGTGATGCTGTAGAACTGCTTTTGGCATGTGGGAACTCTGCTGTGGAGGATTAACACCAGGTGGCGATGTTTGATATAATAGCACCATGTTATGTCACAGAGACCGCTGGAAATGTGCATAACTTAGAAGGAGCTGTTTTCCTTTTGACATTTATTCACTCTGGGCCACTAAATGAAGTTAGTTGCACAATAAAAGGGAAGCATTCAGGTGTGGGAGAGAATTTGTTAAAGTGAATAAGGCGCTTTTTTCAAGTATTTGGTCCTTTGATATGCTTTAAAAGCATTTTGACATTAAAACACTTCTAAAATTTATTTGAGGTCATTTTTTTGCGCTCAAATATACCGCTACATTGATTTGAAATTTGTCGCATGGATGCGCGTCACGTGATTTACTCTTGTGAGGTCAGCTGATTTGACTCACAACACAACTCGGCGAAAAACAAGAGGAAAGCAGTGAAGAAAGGTGGCCGATATTGTGTGGCTAGAGTTGTGCGAATACATTTTATACACCGGACATTTCGACGCATGTATTTCCCTCAGATCCCACTTCGAGGGCAAACGGGTCAAATTCCTGAAGCGGCATGGCGTTGATTTCAGCCCATAATTGTAAGAGAAATGACTCAAAGCTGAACCACGCTGAGACTGCAGTCAATTACACTGACGTCACGAGTTAGGCATTCTTGGACCCAGTCTCCAGGACAATGTTAGAGGGAAAATCAGAGCATTTCAGGCAGCAGAATGTAATGAAATATTTTTTAGTCATTTGTAAAAAAAGTTTTTGTTTATTGAATATTTCCAACAACCGCAAACAGGGAAAAAAAATTGTGTCTTACACACTTTCTGGAATTTTTGAAATAAATTACTTGATGGCTTGTCACATTTCAATCCAGGCATTATGCGTTTAATTGAAGGCTGTCCTCTCAATGTATCTGGATGTATGAGGAATCAAAGGAGACTCACACTCATCTGAGATGAAGCTTTCAAAACCCACACAGACACAAACACACACTTACACATCCACCATCCATGCTCGCACACACACACACACACACACACACACACACACACACGCACGCACACACACACACGCGCGCACACACATATATCTATGCACACACGCGTGCGTGCACACACACCCACACACACACACACACACATGCCACATGCACAAACTGCATTATTTTGTTTTGTCAGCTAATTCCTTTTGATGAGCTTCTCATCCTATACAAATCTTTTCCATTCTCTCTCTCTCTCTCTCTCTCTCTCTCTCTCTCTCTCTCTCTCTATCCTCTGAGCTGAGATTGTCGGTTGTGTCATATCAGCACCCAGCTCCATTTCCATACAGACCCCTCACGTTTGACTGGAGCGCCCAGAGCCAGCGGCAGCCCAACAGCTGGTGCCATTAGCATGAGAATGGGACGGGCTCCTCTCCCCGCCGCTAATTCTGCACAAATAAGGTGATAATCAAGGGCCTGAAAATCGGCAAAACAAAGTCGGATAGGCGCTTTGTTTGATTAATGAATGGGAAAATGCATCTTTTTTATGTGCCCACGCATGAAAGAGTGACTAAAAAAAGTCCCCATTGCTGCTAAGCTTTTTACATCCATCCTCATGAAGGGGGATTGTTTATAGCTGGTGCGCACATTCCCATGGAACGAGATAGTTTTATTTTTATTTTTCTTTCTTTTTCTCCCCGGGCTGATACTTACGCCACAAAATGCGGACAAAATGACAAGAGAGCTGCAAATGAACATCATTAGCGCTCTGGTGTTCTGGCAGAGTGAACGACTTTTATTTTATTGCGAAAGACAAACGAAAAAAAGGGTCCCCTAAGCTGGCTTTTATGTTTACAGCCTGATCTGATATAGGTCTCTTTTACGCGTCTCATATCTCAGCATTATTTCATCGTTTAATTAGGCCTTTATTGCCTTTTGTTTCCCGTCTCCATTTTGGACGCTGCACAATGCCTCACATGTAAAGTGAGAGGTTAATTGTATAGTGCTCATTGGGGAAAACAAAGCTTTCCGACTGCTATTTATGGTCTAACAGCACCACGATCGGGGACGGGGCCCTCTAGTGGACCACTGCCACACCCCCCCGCCCCGTCCCACCTTCCACATAAACTGCCTTTCCGTCACTCTACCATTAAAATCAATTCAGTGTAGTCTTTGGCTCACGAGGGGTAAAGCGTTTGGCTTGGCGTATGTTAAGACATCACTTCTGAATAACTGTAAAGATAAACAACAAGCTTGCCGTGTTTTATTGATACCTAATAAATCTATCAGTGAACCTGTAGCTGTATGTCACTGGCATCCGGAATCAATAGTCTTAGTGTAGGACTTCATTATAAACATTTAGTAATTGCTTTGGAATGTATTCCTGCCCACTGCTTTTGTCAATAATGACAGTTAACTCTCATTTTGCTCAGTCTGGTGATCTATTAGTGCTGAGGGCTGCAGCACTAGGTCAGTTGCATTGAAAAGTAAGCTGATAGTTTGGTAATGGGTATAAGTGAAACATAACTTGTTGCAATCTACGATAAAAATAGGTATGAGACTGTTTAAATTCTTATTCGTCCAAAAAAAACAAAAAAAAACGGGGATGCTATTATGGCAGATTCAATTTAGCCACTCAGCGGCAATAAACAGTGAAGAAATTGATATTTCATTTACATTGTTATAAGGGTTACTACTGGAAAAAAGAAAGCAATTTCTGTGTTCTGCAAAAAATACCAGGCTGCATTTTGCCTTCATTACCTGTGATTGTTGTCAAGAATGTAATTGTTCAAAGGCCTATGTGATATAATCTTTATACAGTGGAGGTGAGAAAATGATGGCAAGATCTGATAATGTAATTTCTGTATAAGTCATCCCAGGACAACAACGTGTGTGTGTGTGTGTGTGTGTGTGTGTGTGCGTGCGTGCGTGTGTGTGTGTGTGTGTGTGTGTGTGTGTGTGTGTGTGTGTGAATCTATTAGCTTGGGATGCCAGTTTGGGGCTGCATGACATTTAATGGTGGACAGAACTGTGGTAAACAGCATCGGTGCTCAGGAAGAATACCGCAAGATTAAAAAAAAAAAAAAAAAAAAAAAAACATTTTTGCGTGAGGACACTGATGGCGTAACCTTGAGCTAAGTGCTTTTTCCCGTAAAATATAAAAGGTGGAAAAAAATTGCGGCAGCTTAAAAGGGTTCATGAATCTGCGAGTTGCCTCAGTATAAAAAAAAAAAAAAAAAAAAAAAAAAGGTCAGCCAAATCCAGAGCCGTGCTCCTCCGCGACGTTCGGGATCATAAATCAACGTGTCACTGGCGTGAGACCGCGGCACATCCCGCTTCCTGCCGGAATATTAAAGTGGAAGCGTGTCACGGCCGCAGTCTAATTGAACGCCTGTGCAGAGCAATCAATTCTGAGGGGGCGGGGGATGGGAGGGGCCGAAGTGCACCGCGTGTCCTTCGTCGGAAGGTGCTCAGCTCTTCTGCCTGCTTTCACTCAGTGGTGCCTCTGAGGTATGGTCTGCTAAACTTAAACGAAACCAGATTAAAGAGGTACCCTGCTGGGCCCAACACCAAAAGCACGCTCAGTTTGACAGAGCTCAAAAGATTGGATGGGTAGTGGTGGGCAAGGTGTGGATTTATTCTATGTACAAATACTGGGAGGGCAGAGCAGTGCTGTAATGTTTCGGAGTGTGGAGATATAGGGATATGGGGGAAGACCGCGAGTTGCATTATCCATTTGATTGTACCCTCTTAATATGTTTTTAATTTGTCTGTCTATTGCTCGCGGAGAGCAACATAAAGATGGTAATTAAGAAATAATTAGGGAGGCTAAGGGAATGTTTCTCATGTGAGGAGAGATGCATGTGTAAGTGTTCGTGCCTGTCAGAGAGACGCACACTCACACACACACACACACACGCGCACAGCTGTTCCATTCCTCCCCCCTGCCCTGCTCACTCACCCCCTCACTGTTTGCCAGCTTTAGATACTGTCGCTTCCACGAACGCTTTCCACATTCCCGAGTTATTCCGACGGCTTTTGAAGGATAGGTCTCATGGACTTTTATCTTTGTATGTTGGCAAACTAATTAATATCATTTTTTTCTCTCCTCTATCCCTTTCAGGCAAATATTTGTTTCCTCCGATATAAATGTGGGTAAGCATCCTCTCGGCTCTTCTGTCAATCAAATCACATTCTGTGACCCCCCCATTCACCCCACCCCACCCACTACCACCCACTCAAACACCTACAAATTCGAAGAAGGCAGAGGTCCTTCTCAGTGAGGCGGGTAAACAATATCATGCACGTGTTTTTCCGGGATAAAGACTCAGAATGACATGGAGCTCATTTCTGGATGCGCCTGTTTCATTCCAGACATCTGAAAAGATCTGTTTTTTTCATCCTTCTCAGCCTGTGTATGAAATCAGTCATGTGAATGTTGACGTTCAGCTATAGTCCCTCCGGAGTTCTGGGTAGCTATTTTTTCTCCATGCTCCATTAAGGAATGCGAATAAAGTCGTCCTGTTTAGAACTGTGCTCTTGTAATGGCGCTTTGATTCAGCCAATCAGAACCAGGCTGGTTAACATCAGCATGCGATGAGGTTCTTCTCATTTGTACCCATCTGTCCCTCTGCGCATGATGATGTGCACATTTAACCGGTTACGCTTCTGTTTCCATCGCGCTGGTCGGAATAATGCTTGGATATCCTTTTTAGCGTTAGCCTGAGTTCAGACAAAGACTCGCTAGGCCCTGTTTAATGAAGCAGGATCATTAGCCTGACTATTTCATCTCAAGTGAAACTTGGAAATCTTTCAAATCTGGAGCAGGGACAGAACTTAAAGGAGTTGATCTGGGTTTTATACAGTGTGGTTACAGTGAGCCCCATAATTCATTGGACTGTAACACGTTTGGGATCTGAATCCAGTTGAATGTGCATTTTACACGCCGAAAAGGAGGCTGAGGGCAAAAAATCCCCAGAACGTGCAGGAACTGAAGATGGCTGCAGTACAGGCCTGGCAGAGCATCACCAGTGGAGATACTCAGTGTCTGGTGATGTCTATATATCATTACACATTAAAGGCAGTCATTGTATGCAGAGAATATGTGACCAAATGTTAAAAATGATTATTTTATATTATGTTAAACTGTTCTCCTTTTTTTGGTGCACACTTTAATGACGGGGGGGGTGACTATGTATCAAGTTTCTATTGTTCCAAAAGGGTTTATTCGATATGACTGAAAACTCCCTTAACATAAAGCTGACAGTCAGTTTAAAGCTGCCCTTCAACCTCATTGTCAATGTATCTATTCAACTCAAAGAGAACAAATGGCAAAACTTGACACTGTCCAGTTATGCTGCTCGCTGGACCTGGCTACCACAGTGATCCTGCCTTTGTGAGATACTCTCCATCCCTATATTCTGTACTCCATCTCTTCTTGCAAGCTTACCTCTCTTTTGCATTAAAAAGGTTTTAATATGATACGCTCACTGAATCATTCTGTATTTGTTGTTGATTAGTGGCTTCTCTGGTTCTGATGATGCTCCTCAATGGTTGGGCTGCTAATACATCTTCAGTTGGCTTAGCAAACACACAACAGCAGAACAGCAATTTCCATTATTGTTTTAGTTGTTGCTATTGATCTATTTTGTTCTCAGAAGTTTAATTGTGGGGATATGATGTTCCACTTCATTAGCCTTTAAGACCATGTTGATGTAACAGCATGAAGTGTTTACAAGCCCATTCAATGTCGTCTACAAGCTCTTTGAATGAAGACATGCAGGAGCCAATGGCATGCTGAAAATGACAATCTCTAAAGGATGTACTGAAACAAACTGTAATAGTGAAGAGTTCCCTTTACATGTGTACTCCTCTCTCTCTCCTCTGAATGTAAGTCTATCTTTTTTTTCTAAGTTGAATTTAAAGTGCATGAAATGAGGACAGTGAGTCGATACACAGCTCATTGTGTGGGTGGTTGAGCTGGGCCCCAGGGTTAGAGAGTGTGGGAGTTTGTTTGGACACTGAGCTCCAAGTGCCTCAAACTTCATTCTCCGCAACTGCTTGGCGCCAACCGAGTTTTACACAAGCAATTTCCCGCCGTGTTTGTACCCCCCAAATACACCCACTCTCTACCAAACAAAGTTGTGCAGTGCTGGCGAGCGGCTGTCGATGATTTTTCGAGGGCGCGCGCGGGTGTGTGTGTGTGTGTGTGGCTTTGTATGTGTCAGAGGATAGAGGCTTGGAGAACGACAGCTTTCATGAGATTAGGGGGGAAAGCGCATGACTCAGGTAACGAAAGCGGCGCCCTGTACGCAGGCGGAGGGAGGGAGGGAGGGAGGCCTCGTCTCTAAGACTTACCAGGCCGCCATAAAGCACCTGCTCTTAAGCCGTTCCGCAGAAGATCCTGGATTTTTTTTCCTCGTATACAAATTTTAAATCCCTCTTGTGACTTATGTTTCATTCTTTTTTGCCTTTTTTTTTTTTTTTATTTCCTGGTCCTCGGCTCCGGTACCTTCTCTAATTTATGCCAGCAGTATTTTGAGGGCACGCGTAACCGATCCTGTCTTTGTTAGGTTAATTAGAGGCAAGAGTTTTTGACCGTCTGAGGCATAATCTCTCCTCGCCCTGCCTGGTACCACTTTAATTACTGCTTGTAAGACATTTTTTTTAAAAATATAAATGCATACAGGGACCCCCCCCCCCACACTCCCTCCCTATCAGCCACCATCCCACCCACCTCCACCCCTCTCGTCCCCGGCGGAGGAGTCCAGATTAGGCCTGAGGATAGGTAGGGCTTTTGACGTGTCTGGGAGGAAAAAATGGGATTTAGGGGGTACGAAAGAGAAAGGGGGTGAGTTCAGTAATTCTGCGAGTTCTCTTTCATGAGCTCTTATCAGGAGCGATGTGTAGACAGGCAGCGAGCCCTAATCAGAGCGCCGGCGAAGCCCCAGTCTGTCGCTCCTTCATGGGATTTTTCCCTTTTAACTCCCCTCTCTTATGCTCCAGGTAATCTTCTAACCAGAGCTGAAAGAAAGCACTTGCTAGGGGCAAAGATTTAGGAGAATTCTCTATGATTCCTCCATTTTGGGACATTTTTTTAAAATCGTTGCGCCGTTAAAAACTCTGCGCGTTTCTCCTTCTCAATCTCTCTCTTTAATCCTCTATAACACACACATATTTCCTCACTGTAAATGATACACCTCACGGTACAACTTTCAAACATTTTCCTGAGATCTTGTTTCCTCAAAGTGGGTGCGGGTTGGACTGGAAGGTCCTAAGGAAGGTTGAGTGGGCCACCAGAACCCAATCCAAAGAACTGGGGTAAACCAGACTATTTAGACCAACATAGTTTTGACCCTAAAATACATACAGTGGGTCTTTAGCAACTGAAGGTATGCACACACCCCCTCTAATTCGTTCACTTCAAAATTCTGCTCTCAAAATTCCCACAAGTCTTCATCAGTCTCATACATTTCTTCACAAAGTATGTAGGTTTTGTTGGTTTCTATTGTTAATTCTATGTTCTGAAATGTTCACAAGAGCTGTTTTATTTTGATGTTTTGCTCAATTTTTTTTCCTAATTACAACCCCATTTCCAGAAAAGTTGGGACGCTGTGTAAAACATAAGTAAAAACAGAATACAATGATTTGCAAATGATTCAAATCCTATGATTAATTGAAAAGAGTGCAAAGATAACATATCAAATGTTGAAACTGAAAAGTTTTATTGTTTTCTGAAAAATTTTCCTCATTTTGAATTTTATGACAGCAACATGTTTCAAGAAAGTTGGGACAGGGCAATATTTACTGCTGGGTTGCATCACCTTTTCTTCTAACAATACTCTGAAAGCAGCTGGGAACTGAGGTAACCAACTGCTATGGTTTTGGAAGCAAAATGTTTTCCTATTCTTGCTTGATATAGGCTTTCAGCTGATCAACACTTCGCAGATTTTTATTTCATAATGTGCCAAATATTTTCAGTGGGTGAGAGGTCTGACCTGCCGGCAGGCCAGTTTGGCACCCAGCCTTTTTTTACTACAGAGCCATGCTGTTGTAATACGTGCAGAATGTTGTGTTTGGCATTATTTTGCTGAAATAGGCGAGGCCTTGTTGGTCAAAGATGTCTGGATGGCAGTATATGAAACCCCAAAACCTATGTATGTTGTTTAGCTTTAATGGTGTCATCACAGATGTGCAAGTTACCCATGCCATGTGCGATAATGCACCCCCATACTATAATGGATGCTGGCTTTTCAACTGTGCACTGATAAGAAGCTGCATGGTCCCTCTCCTCTTTAGCCCAGAGGATGCGCCATTCATAATTTCCGTAAATAATTTCACATTTTTGATTGGTCAGACCACAGGGCAGTTTCCCACTTGGCCTCAGTGCATCTTGATTGCCACAGTGAAGGTCATAGCATTTCTGGATCTTGGTCTAATATTTGCATGGCAGAGTTTTAACTTGCATTTGTGGATACAGTGACAAATGATGTTCATTAACAGTGGTTTACAGCAGTGTAACTGAGCCAATGCAGTGATTTCCACCTCAGAATCCTGCCTGTTTTTAAAGCAGTGCTGCCTGAGGGCCTGAGAATCATGGCCATTCAGTATTGCTTTTCGGTCTAGTCCCTTATGTACAGAAATTTCTCTGGATGCTCTGGATCTTTTGATAATATTATGTACTGTAAAGGATGAAATTCCCAAATTCTTTACAATTTTACATTTTGAGAAATGTTATTTTAAATTGTTGAACTATTTGCCCACGCAGGCTTTCCCTGAGTAGTGAAGCCATTGCAATATTTCTGTCTGAAAGACAATCATGTTACTGATCTGTTGCCACTTAACCTTATTTGCTATGAGATGTTCCACCAGGTGCATTTTTTGGCATCATCAAAATTTTCCAGTCTTAAGTGGCCCCTGTCCCAACATTTTTGAAATGTGTTGCGGGCGTCAAATTAAAAATGAGCTGGTGTTTTTCCAAAAAACAATAATATTTCTCAGTTTCAACATTCTATATGTTGTTTTTGCATTATTTTCAATTAAATATAGGGTTTAAATGATTTGTAAATCATTGCATTCTGTTGTCATTTACATTCTACACACCTTCCCAACTTTTCTGGAAATGGGGTTATAATAATCTAAGGTACTTTAGGGAGACATATGGCAAAAACTCCCATGCATTTTGGGGATACTGTATTTGACACTAAAACCCCACATGCTTGCAGTGTGCAGAGGCTCGCCGCTGCCATCACTGTTTTCTGTTTTCCAAGCGTGAAGCTTCGTGAAGTCTCCGGATACGAGGCCTGAGCTTGGATCAATTTGGGAAAAAAGGTGTGGGCCGAGGGCACTGGAGTTCTGTCAGATGTAAAGAAGCCAAAAAAGCGCTGGAAAAAAAAGTAAATCTAATGGGGTTGAATATGGGGCTCCCCCCACTCTCTGAACCCCATTGTTTTCTCATTGCTGCAGTCCTGGGGCCGTGAGGGCCTGGCCTGTCTCAGTGTGGCCCACTGTTACCCAGAGTAAAGCAGAAATCTGTGCATGCAGTGTGCCACTGACACCAAAAGGAATTAAATCGCTGCTGTAAAATCATTATTATGAGC
This sequence comes from Gymnothorax javanicus, assembly GCA_029692085.1. Lineage (NCBI taxonomy): Eukaryota > Metazoa > Chordata > Actinopteri > Anguilliformes > Muraenidae > Gymnothorax > Gymnothorax javanicus. The sequence continues at coordinate 20,358,296 of CM056204.1, forward strand.
TCAGAGGGCGGATGAGTCTTCACACCGATGTTGCTCCCAGTTTCCTCGTCAATATCTGTGCAATGCTATCTCCACCCTGTTTTCCTCCTTTTATTTCAAAATCTCGCTTCATTCTGCAGCAATAAACAGACACAGGGGCTTATAATGGGAGTTTATAGACAATGGGAACAGTCAATATTAATAACACTTTTTAGTATTTTCCTGTGATTCTCTCTCTCTCTCTCTCTCTTTCTCTCTCTCTTACACACACACACACACACACACACTCTCTCTCTCTCCCTCCCTCCCTCTTCTTTCTCTCTGTCTCTAAGATGATGCGGGAGTGCTTTGAGTTTGTGTATGATTGAGTAGCTGGTTGAGGGAAAGAGGTTGGCAACTGTCATAAGGCTCTAGCGAAGATAAAAAAAAAGGAGAATCTGAACAGTTTGAGAATCTACCTCTTCCTTGCCATTGTGACCTTCAAAAAAGTAGGTTTACGTACACTAATGTTGGGTTTTGATAACCAAAGGAAAGAACATTTCCATGTTTCAAACCAGAAACCCATCTGTCTGTTTGACCAAAGCAGGGATCATCAAATTTTTAATTTAATTTTTATTTAACCAGGGAAGTCCCGTTGAAATTGAAATCTCTTTTTCAAGGGAGCCCTCTCCAAAATTCGTTGACCACGGAAGCTGAAACTTGGCATGTATGCTCCAACCCATGGTAACATCAAAGTTTCTTTGAGGCATTCTGATCTCATTTTAAATACAGCCGCCCTGGCAGCCATCTTTAAAATGCCATTTTGACTGATTTTTCAATCATTATCGCATCAACTCAGCTGAAATGTGATATGTGAATACTAAGTATTGAGGCTATTTCAGGTTTTTAATACATTCCATTCTGACCTTCATTTGACCTCAGTTATAAGTTTGCACCCCTACATTTGAACATCTTTAAAAATCACCTCCAAAATTACCAAACCAAGGGAGCTGACATTTGGCATGCATGCATGCTCCAACCCATGAATGAATGAATGAATGAACATTACATTTATATAGCACTGTGTCATAGACACTCAAGGCACTTTGCAGTCATATAGGGTAATCTCATCTCACCTCCACCAATGCAAAGCACTCACCTGGATGATGCAATGTCAGCCATTTTGTGCTAGTATGCTCATCACACACCAGCTTGAGGTGGACAGGGATAGGACAAAATCTTCTCAAAAAATTTTTGATCAAACAAACTTAAAATTTACAGATGTCTTCTTGCCAATCTGGATACCTCGATTCTACAGAAGGTCCAAATTGGAATTGAAATATGGCTGCCATCGTTTGTTTGCATCATTCTAATCTGATTCAAATATATTTTTGCCATGTGCCCATCTTGAAAACGTCTTTTGTTAGCAGCAAAAAAATGGATAGGCCTGTGGGTACTACAACCCCAATTACGAAATAGTTGGGATGAAGTGTAAATTGTGAATAAAATCAAAATGCGATGACTTTCAGATCACATGAGCCAATATTTTATTTACAATAGAACATACTTTTGTAGATAACATTTCAAATGTTGAAACTGAGACATTTTACATTTTTATCTACAAAATGAGCTTATTTCAAATTTTCTGGCTGCAACAGGTCTCAAAAAAGTTGGGACATAGGCAAAAAAGGGCTGAAAAAGCAATTAATATATAAGAGAATCAGCTGAAAGAACATTTAGTAAGTAATTAAGTTAACTGGCGTCAGGTGTGTAACATGATTGGCTATAAAAGGGATGTCTTAGAGAGGCTGAATCTCTCAGAAGTAAAGATCGCCAGAGGCTCTCCAACCTGAGAAGGTTTGCGTAAAAAAATTGTGGAATACTTTAAAAACAATGTTCCTCAACATCAAATTGCAAAGGCTTTGAAGGTCTCATGATTGACAGTGCATAACACCATCAAAAGATTCATAGAAATTGGAAAAATCTCTGCGTGTGAGGGACAAGGCCAAAGACCTTTACTGGATGCCCGTGATCTTCGGGCCCTCAGACGCCACTGCATCACTCACCGCCATGATTTTGTCATTGACATTACTAAATGGGCCCAGGATTCCTTCAAGAAACCACTGTCTGTAAACACAGTCCGCCGTGCCATCCACAGATGCCACCTAAAACTCTATCATGCAAGAAGGAAGCCATTGTTGAGCATGATCCAGAAGCACCGCCGTGTTCTGTGGGCCAAGATTCATTTAAAATGGATTGTAAGCAAAGTGGCAAAGTGTCCTGTGGTCAGACGAGTCCAAATTTGACATTCTTGTTGGAAATCATGGGCGTCGGGTCCTCCGGGCTGAAGAGGAGAAAGATCACCCCTCCTGTTATCAGCGTTCAGTTCAAAAACTAGCATCTCTGATGGTATGGGGATGCATTAGTGCATATGGTGTGGGACACTTGCATGTTTTAAAAAGCACCATGAATGCTGAAAGGTATATAAAAGGTTTTAGAGCAACATATGCTCCCCTCCAAACAACATCTATTCCAGGGAAGGCCTTGTGTATTTCAGCAGGACACTGCAAAACCACATACTGCAGCTATTACAACAGCATGGCTTCGTAGTAGAAGAGTCCGTGTGCTGAACTGACCTGCCTGCTGTCCTGATCTTTCACCGATTGAGAACATTTGGCGCATAATTAAACAAAAAGTCCGTCAAAGGAGACCCAAAACTCTCCAGCAGCTGGAAGCCTGTATTAAACAAGAGTGGGATCAAATTCCAATAGCTAAACTCAAGAAACTTGTCTCCTCAATGCCCAGACACCTCCGCTCTGTGTTAAAAAAGAAGAGGGATGCTACACCATGGTAAACAGGCCCCTGCCCCAACTTTTTTGAGACCTGTAGCAGCCATCAAATTTGAAATGAGCTCATTTTGTGGATAAAATTGCAAAATTTCTCAGTTTCAACATTTGCTATGTTATCGCTGCTCTGTTGTGAATAAAATACTGGCTGGTGTGATTTGAAAGTCATTGCGTTTTGATTTTATTCACAATTTACACTTTGTCCCAACTATTTTGGAATTGGGGTTGTACATTGTGACCATATTGATAAACTGACTTTAGCTTACATTATGTCACCTATAATTGCTTCAAATTGGATGGGTTGACAAACAGGTCCAAAAAAACATGCGCAGCGCCAAATTTTGCAATATTTTTATTAACTGGCCTTGATTTAATCTCATTCATATCCTGTGCATTGATTAATTCAGGTGAGCTACAGTGCCATGGCAAAAAAAACAAAATTATTATCAAAAATAAGTGACAATTTTGGGGAATCTGAGGGAATGTAATGTTGCATGTGAATTTATATGTACAAGAGCACTCACAATGAGGCGCTGATATGAAGACAATATTTTTTTGTTTCAGATACGTAAACACACTTGATTGTCTGATATTTTACAAAAAAACATTACACAACATGGCACAGTGAGTCACTTTCATTGAATGTACTTGGAAGCTCTAATTTCATGTCTGATAACACACATGATTGACAGGAATTGATGTGAACACCCTATTTATTACACAGTGATAACTACATTGTAATTTTTAAAAAAGGCAAGTGCTTTTTGCTTTGTCAGTTTGACTGTGTGCACATATCACGGTCAATACAAAAATTTCATAAATAATGATCTGAAGAGCAGTGGCAGTAAGTATTGTGATGGTGACAATACAGTGTGTCAAAACAACATGATATGACAATTAACATCTACATAGCGCTAGCAATTAGAATGTACATTTTATAAATGAGTGACAATGAAGTACAAAAATCCTTTGTTAAACAAGTGCTGTATGAAGCAGTTTTATACATAATGTTCTGAAATATTGTCATGTTTCAAGCACCAGTGAAAATCCAGGAGATTACTAAATACAGTTTGTTCAAAGAAACATTTAATTTTTGTTCATTTATTAACCATTATTTTACCAGGAATAAATCCCATTGAGATACAAAATCTCTTTTTCAAGGGAGTCCTGGCCAAGACAGCAGCATAAAAGTTTCACACAGAAAACAGCAATGGATAATGGCAAGCAAAAACTACAAGAGTAATACATTAACGGGTTTTAGCAGCAATAATAATAATAATAATAATAATTTTTTTTTTTACATTTCAATTTACCTTTTGGTTTATGATGTGTCACAGAAAATTCTGGGAGAAGATTCAAAATGTAAACTGCATTACGAACTGAAGACTCAACATTTTGAGTGTATTGAACCTCGGTCTCGTTGATTCAAAGCTGATTCAACATACAGTTAGCCGAGGATTGCACACAGCAATGCAGCAAGCGCTCCAGCAACGTGAAAACACCTCTTAAAGGAAGAATACTGCAGAGCGTAGACGTTTTAAAAAAATCAAATTAATCCATCCCGAGCTGGATTTTTAAATGACAACTGTCAGAAAAGGCTTATATTGCCAATTGTGCCAGATGAAAGATAATGACTCCTGCTCTATTCGCCTATAATAACAGTTTGCCAGTGATGACTGCAATTACTGGAGTGGCATACGGTTTCAGAACTCAAAAGAGCTTTCCCTGTGAGAGAGCTGGAATGAGTAAGAAATGGAGCGTCATAATGAGTGATGTTTGATAAGGAAGATGTAAGACCTCACCAAAGACTGTTAATCACCAAATATACTGAGAACCCAACATCAATGTCATTGTCAGTTCAACCTGTTGAATGTCATCAATCACTGTCATAAACCATATTTATTTATTTATTTATCCGGTAAAACATGATTAGCATATCAAAATACATAGACTGATGACTTATTGTACACCACACTTAGCATATCTGTCTTCAGATACTGAGGCCTGTTCAGGATTCCCCTGTTATCCAAAGCAGGTGCCTTAGGTATTGTCTAAAATAAGAGTTTATAAATATTTTATACTGGCTGCATTGAATGTAAAACATTAAATCATGTACTCATGTTTTTTTGGGGATGGGGGTGGGGGGGTGATTAACAACAATGAAAAGAGTCAATTGCCATTTGCAAGCAATTACAATTACTGATCCACAGATTTGCAAATAATGTACTTTTTTTTTTTTTTTTTAGAATTTTTCTATTTGCTTTTTTCCACCTCTTTGAGGTTTCAAGATGAGGTTTCATGGAGGTCCCTCTGAATGCCTGCGACTAATTAATTACAGAGTCACCATTAGCATCAGTCTTGGTGAAATGAGTCATTGCTCACTCTAACGGGGGTTGATGTGAGCTATGGCCTTGCTAACCACACACTTCATGTTGCGTACATTTTCACTAAATAAGTAAATAGTCAAGGCAGTGAATGAATGCTATGCACCCATCCGTTAGTGATTTTATTAAATGAGGTTCATTACCTCATGATGCCATCAATTCCAAGTTGGCACTTTGATCCTTTGTTGACGGTAGCACTTTTCTGTTATGGTCTGTGTTTTAGTCACTGTCGAGTTTTGATGAGGGCAATAGGACACCATTGGTCAGTGAGTGGAAATCATCATTAGTCATATTTGTTAGTTAGTTAGTTAATCTCTATCACTCTTGCATGAGGAGGATATGATTGGCTGCAGATGACCGGGACCTGTTGGGGCCCGCCTTATATGTGCGGTGTGGGTGGAGTCCTGCAGTAACATCAATACCATTGCCAGAATACCAGCTGTCACCTCTCTCTCTCTCTCTCTCTCTCTCTCTCTCTCTCTCTATCTCCTTCTACCTATTTTTTTCTTCCTCGCCAAAATAAAAAGTCTCTTCCAATAATAAATATGATAATGCTTTCAAAAGTAGTGGGCTCCTGCTTCAAATTGTGAAGCCTTTACTATTCCATTTTGTTTACCCTTTCAATTCACGCTCAATTCTATCTTTATTAAAGCCATTTTTGCTTAATAATGCAATTTCCATCGTCCCTCCCGCATATTTCTTCTCCCTTTGACAGGTTATAAACCCTTGGCTAACACATTCCAGGACTCGAGACACGGTAGTAGGAATCCTAGCATAATTGCTGTCAGGGTGCATGATACAGTCCCTTTGTTTATAGGTGCTACTGCTGGACTTATTATCTTACTACCACAACAGCATTTGCTAATGGCCCGGAGTGCCGTTAAGAGATCGGACAAGGTTAATTTGCGAATCATTAAGTTGTATTATTCCTTCGTTCACAACTCATTTTTAGGCCTCTAGCTCGCGCAATCAATGACACCCTGGCGGTCGTCGTAATTGTATAGCAAATGAAGCAATATTCCTATTGTTGCAGGTGACAAGGGAAGTGCAAGTGAGGTTAACGGAGATACTCTTGCGCTCTCGGCCGTCGGTTAGCTGAACACATTGTACGCACTGCTTTCCCACCTCCTGGAATATGCTTTTCAATGTAAGAGGGAATATCTACTGTGCTCTTGGATCAACTCCAGGGTTTGTGCCATACTGTAACTCAATAAGAGTGCCAACATGGAAAATAAAATTCTAATTGTGAGTATTTAAACTTGCCAGTTTGAATTTTACACAGCAACAAGCCACATTTACTCCAGAATATTTCATATCTCTGATATTTCAACTTCATGGCATCTTAATGGCTGTTATATTTTATATTCTGTATTTTTATGAGAAAGAAATAGCCCCAAATCTCCAGAAATGCTATTAATTAGATGTTAGGATTTTTATTCTTAAGCTTAGTGTGCATTCAAAGGTACGAATATGTGGACCACTGCTTACAAAGTATGTGTTGTGTGGATTTGTTGTGTGAGAGGACTGGTTTGGCTTCTGAGCTGGTGAATATGATTTAGCTACACAAACACTGCAGTGAAACAGCAACCAGTCAAATCAAGCAGATGCCAGAGCACAAATACTTTAATCCTGGGAAGTAATAAAAACACGTTTTCTCAGAATTTGGCAGCTTTTGGACAGTGAGTTGGTTCAGAGGATTTTTTTTTTCCTTAGTTTTTGGATCGTGCTGCTCATGTACAAGTCTGTAATTGCTCTTGTTCCTTTTTTATGCTGGATGGCCATGTAAAGTAGCTGCCTAAAAGAACAGACTAAAGGATTTATGGTGTCTTGGGTCAGTTTGTCATACACAGCAGTGTGCATGGTGCTAATGGTGGAACTACGTAACACATATCATCATCATGGAAAAAATAAAGAAGTTATGAGGCTTTTGACCGGGAGACTTACCATTTCATTTCCAAGTGCAATTCAATAGGACGGTAATCTCCTGTGCGTAGGAATTCCTGTAAATTTCCATTCCATCAATTTCTTTTCTAACCCCTTTGCACGGAGTACAAATAATGCCAAATTTTTCCTGTTATGCATGAGCCTATTTAGGCTTCATAACTCATTATTTGTGTCACAGAGATTATGGATAATTATTCCAGTGAAGCAAGACATTTCTAAATTCAATTACAGAATTATTTAGGAATTAAATATCGGAATTTACGGACGTCGGCTTCTATATCTGCGCAAAGGGGTTAATAAAAATATGAAATATAAAAGCAAAAGCAGTGTTAGCCACCCTGGATATAAAAACATATTAATATTTTTTTTTTTTTGATTTCTTGGAAGCTGTAAGTGACAAATTTTACTGCATACTGTGATAAACAAAGTAATGTGTGGGTCTTGAATGCCTTGTTTTAGGGACAGATAAAATATGTCCATCTCATGCTTAACTGGGGATTTGGCAGCCAGTACTGCAGTACTCCCCTCTTCTTCTTTCCTTTTTTTCATTATTAATAACATTCCATGATTGACCCTATTCTTAATAGGTGATAAAACTGACTTTATGAACAGGTTTTGGCAGTACTGATTATTTAGAAGTCGTAAAATTGGATGCGTATGCAGTTTGTTAAAAAGCGTTCAACACTGGCCAAGACAACTAATGAATTGGCGATACAGGATTGTGCTGAAATCATTCAGTAGTATGATGAGATGTTCAGTTTATCAGGAGTGTGCCATACTTCATGAAAAAATAACATTAACCTTTAGAGCGATGAAATAAATTTTATATATATATATAGTCACCACATGATAGGTTTTCAACAGCACAAGATATATAAATTTACTTATCTTGTGCTGTTGTAAACCTATCATGTAGGGAGCTCTTTTAAACAACTCACATTATAGGTTTTCAACAGCTTTGATTTTGATATCTTGCATCCTTGAGCAACAATAGTTGCATTCAGCGCTCTAAGGGTTAATGTGAGTAATTTTTCATTATTGTAGCGGAAAAATTCCAAGCAAAATGCAGCAAAAAAGAAAGAGCTGTTTATTTGATGTTTTTGCTTTTTTTTCTCCAGGTATAAATGTTTAGTTTGAGTAAAATCATAGCAGGGAGGGCAGAAGAGGAGCGAGAAGGATTATGATTGGTTGCCTTGATGCCCTCGTTGCGTCTTTAGTCATGGTCAATGATTGGCTGAATCCAAAGTCTCTGAAACAAGCAGCCCTTTTCATTTCCTTTCCACTTTTCCTCAGCCTTGACAGACAATATCACACTATTGAAGGGAAAGTTGCCAGGACAGTTTTAAGTTACCTTGTTACATGTTTGAGAATACACTTAAGTCCTTTCCTTCAATACATCTTGAGCTTCACGGCCAACATAGATTTTGCAATCTATGGGAAAATTTAGGACGAGTCTGACGTAACCAGTCGCTATACAGTTGCGGATTGTGGACCGTATTTGATCTTTCCTTTCTTCTAAGGTTGGCCCTGTGTTTCTTTCCTGGAGGGAAGCAAGGTAGGAGCTGATTGCCTCCTCCCCTTCATGAAATAGACAATTGGGTTCTCCTTGTCATGGCTACTAGCCAAACTGGAAGGAAGGTTCCTTGTTCTAGTTGAATGAGTGAGTTAGAATTCTTACAGACTCAACACTGACTCACAATAATTTAAGGCATACTGAGCTCTGGTTTGTGAGAATGATGTGCAGGTAGAGGTGCTATGTGGAGGCAGGAAGAACAAGGAATATAAGAGAATGTAGGTGGACTGAGGAGAGATGTTTTTGTTTACGTCACAATCACACCCACCCCTTCTGAAAAAAAAAAAAACATAACCGTGCTCTTGCCACGTGTCAGTTCCTCCTGTCATTTTCATGACATTTTTCATCATTTTTTCTCCCTTTATGTACTATATTATTCCCTGTGAGGTGCAAGAGAGCCCTCTAGTGATAAGTAGAAGAAATGCAGCCCAGTCAGGCAAAACACCTGAAGACAGATGAGTGAATGAGTGACGGGGAATGAGCTCTCAGGTGTACGATCATAGTTCGTGTGAAATGAGAGCTATGGAGCAGGTGCCTCAAGGAGCCTGATCTGATTGAAAACTCCAAATACATCCTGTGTCCAGCGGTGACTTATGTGACCCTGCACATTATGTGCCTTTAACGAATAATGCTTTAAAAATAATGCCCTTCTGTCTGAGATGCTACATATAGAATCAATAACAAACAATAAAGCTGAAATATTTTTAATCCCACTCAAAATAGCTTGCATCGTATTCTCATCGTATCATATATTTTTTAAGAAATAGATCATTATTCACGACTATTTATTTCAACTTCTTTATTTAATGTATGTCTTTATTTATCAGCTAATGTTTACAGGATTCTATTCAGATGATAAGATATTATATTTCAACTAAGGAACAAAATTAAGACTGTCTTTGGTTGTCCAAACCGTTTTTGAAGGTGGATAAGGCCAAAAGCAAATTGACGCACTTCATGAATATCGCTGTCTTTCGGGAGATAATAAGCCTGCACTGGTACGAAACGAGAATAAGAGGGAGAGGGAAGAGAAAGAGAGCGAGAGGGGGAGAGATGAGCGGGAGGGTGTAAAATCAACTTTAACCCCGGACGGGCAGGCCCTGCAAGGGCTCTGCTTTATGCAAAGTGACGGTTTGCATTATTCCTGCGCTTCAGCTGCTCAGCGGACCGTCACCTCGCCGCGCGACTGGAGGGATTAGCGCGCCCGTCGCCGGGCCGACGGGAGTTATCAGGCCCATCCCGCCCGAGGCTGACGCGCGCAGATAGGAGGACCCGGGCGTCGCCGCGGAGTCAGTGGAGTCCGCAGAACACAGCCGTCATCTGCGAAACGCGGCCGTGAGTCGCCCCCCTGCTCGCCACCGCGCTCATCCAATTACTGAGACCCACCTCGCCACGCTTTTCTCTTCCAGTCTCTACCCCCACAAAATTAATTCCCCTCCCTCCGCCGGCTCCCTCGGCAATAGGAAGGTGTTTGTCCTCTTACCCCAAATAAAACTTGCATGACTAAGTGCATGAATTGGGAATTCGAGGCATTTCAGACAGTCATTGTTGTTGTGGTTATCCTCATTTTTCTTGGTAGTTCTGCATGTTATTCCAGACTGGATTAGGGATTTGTAGTTTTTAAATGCTTGGTTTGGTAAACATGTTGGAGCAGGTTACCCGCGGATCAGCTTCTGTGTTTAGGTTCAGAGATTTAAAAGTGTGGAAATCAAATTAACCCCTCAACAGAAGCTTAAACTCCTCCACACATACAGTAATTCCAATAAAATATCTCTAATTCAGTACATTCTCTCTCTCTCTCTCTCTCTCTCTCTCTCTCCCCTCTCTCTCTCTGAATGATTAGATGGTGTTCTGTGGTCGTTGATTGGTAAGGTAATCGTGACAAGAAATGTGTGATTAAATACAAGATTGGGCCTGTTTTCTGAATAGTCACATCAGAATCACCTAGACAGACAGCACTGTCAGCATCCACATCATGCAAATTCCCATAGACATGACATGTGCCCTGTTTACAGATTAGCAACGCTATACCGCCACACGAGTTGCTAAGGTATGCATTATTTTGTGTGTGAATGCGCATGTGTGTGCCTACATGTTTCTGTGTATGTGAGCTGCGTGAATGTGTGTGTGTGTGTACGCAAGTGTGTATATGTACACAAGTGTGTGCGGACTGAAGACCATTCTGAGTGCCTATTAAAGCGAGCACTTCAGCACTCTATTAGCATTCCTTTCATCCTCTCTGACAACAGTTTGATCACTTGTTACTTTGAAGGCTGGATTTTTGTTCTTTCCTTTTTTTCCCCAGAAAGGAGATAAAAGATAACAAGCGCTGATTTTAGAAAGTAAATCTGAGCCTGGTTTTGTGGAGAAAGAAGAAAAGAGGAGTTTGATCCAATATTGTTACTGCAATGATGCTATCAAATGCCCATGTTTCTGCTGTGCTTGTCATATGTGCTTGAAAGGGAGAGAGAGAGAGAGAGAGATAAACTGAACAGGTGCAGTTGTCCGTGAATGAGAGAAATTTCGCTCCTCTCCACTGTCATCTCTCATCAGTGCAATGCATGCACATCCCACAATGCACCAGCGCTCAAAAAAAGGATTTCAACTGTCTATCAGTCAAACATTGAAGAACTTGAACTTTTCTTCTCAGGAGGTTTTCATCATGATGTTCAGCAATTTTTCTCTGTGTGTTTGTGAGCATGTGAGAGACAGTCAGTATATACTTGAATGTATGGAGAAGTGTTATGTCCGTTTGCATGTGTAAGCGTTAAGTTTGAGCTTGTGTGTCTGAGAGCGTGAGATGGTGTGCAGAAGAGCTTATGTCGCTATTAAGTGTCTGTACAGTGAATGTTTGAGTTCAATTCTGTATTTTTTTCACTTGCGTACGTGCGCAAGTGTTTTTTATTTGTGCACATGAGAGGAATAGTCAGAATGCGCTTGAATGTATGTGGTTATCTCCATACGGATATGTGAATGTATTTGTGAGTAATTGTTTATATCTTAATGTGTGGAGTGTGTGTCTGTGTGTGTTTGAGTGTGTATGTGTGTGCGCATGCGTGTGTGTCTATGTGTGCGCCAGTGTGCGTGTGTGTGTTTAGTATTGTTTATGTGTCGCTGTCGTTCGCAGCTGTCTGACAGCCACGGGGGTTCACTTTCTCTTCAAGGTCATCTGCGTGCCTACGTGTGAGTGTGTGTGTGTGTGTGTGTGTGTGCGTGTGCGTGTGTGTTTGTGCGCACGCGTGTGTGTGAGCTGTCACAGCAGAGGATAGAGATGGAGAGAGAGAGATACAGATACAGAGATAAACAGAGAGAAAGGAGAGATTTGGAGGAGATGGTGACGAGCATCAGCACTAAATAGAAGAGGACGGATGGAAAAGAGAGAAACAAAACAAGAGAAATAGAAAATGTCTATTTGCATGTGTCCACCAGCCTTACAGGCTCCTGTGGCATGAATGCATATTTTTGGTTGCTTTTGTCCTGTTTCTGTTCTGTCTGTGACTTATCCTAACTGATTTTACGCACATAGAGGGACACGTCTTAAAATTAAGTGTTAGACGAGTTCGATCTCAGCAGTCAGAACTGAACACAGGGCTATTCGCACAAACAGATGAAATTGCGGGAGCGACGAAGTGAAATGGAAAAAGCACAACTTCAGAGAATGCGGCACTCACATCGCGGCGGAGTGGTATTTTTTCATATTCAGATGCGGCGTAGATATTCTGCATGTTTTCAATTATTTTTGCAGCAATATATTTCCCACTTTATTAGCACATTGTGCGCTTTTCAATCTCACCACGCTCTGCTGTCTCCTCTCCCGGAGCTCGGAGTGGAAGATACCCTCTCACAAAGGGGCAACCGTGCCGGAAGTTGATAAGGAGAAGGGGCTCGGCACTTTTTAATGAAGGCTTTCAGTTACAGCTCTGCATCCATCCCTCATAACCCCCCCGAATCCTCGCTCCATGAGCTAAATGCTGAATAGACAGAGGGTAGTGTGTGGGAGTGGGTGTGGATGTGGGTGGAGGAGGAGGCTGTGATATGTAAATAACCGAGATGAATGTCGCAGTACCCTGCGGATATAGCTCCACCCCCCCGAACTGCTCGCTGCGTCATGCGGCCCTGGCCGGGGCTGGGGGTCCGGTCGGGGGGTGAGGGGCTCGTTGGGGGCTGACAGAGAGAGACAGGTGGCTCCGGTACTGTACGCCGACAGCCCCGCGGAGCAGGCGACCGCTCATTTATCAAAGGCCAGCCAGCGTTTGATCTCATCTTGCACGGCTGGTGCGAGGGGCGATGGCCCAGCTATTTATTTATTTCCCTATTTACTCATGTATGCAGCTCATTTTCTACCTCTCCCATTGTGCTTTCTGCCTAGTTTAACACAAGGGCTCAATACTCTGAGAGTGTGTGTTGTATGTGTGTGTGTGTGTCTGCATCTCCACATATGATGCCAGGCAAAGTGCTGCTGAAGCATTCTGGGAGGTATATGTATGGCCACCTCTGTATAGAACATTATTTAATTACATTGTACTGGATGCGAGTGGGTGCAGCGTATTTGAAGTGATCATAAATCAATGCAGAACAACCAGCCCAACGCTGAAATTGAAAAAAATACCTTGTTCAGCTGTTGCTGAGATGCCATAAACAGATTATTAATATAAGTGAGAACAGAGCCGTACCACACACAGCGAGTAAATGTAGTACAATCCCAGTCAGAAATCTTCTTTGATCCAACGGCTGCTAACTATTATGCAGAAATACTAAGTTTATGCAGCTCCCGTCCCAAAAAAAAAAAAAAAAAAAAACAAAACAAAAAAACAATTGCCCATTTATGCAGTTATGCCTCTAGGTCAGAGGTGAGCAATGAGGGCCGTATCTGTCCCGGGGTTTCACACCAACTTCTGACCTTTAATAAGTTAATTATCTTAATTAGCCAAACAACTTGTGAAATCAAACAGTTCTGCTGCATTTCTTTAAATTATTATGAATGACCACCAAAGACTGTTCTTGTCATCCCTAAATGTAATATTTTACATTGGCCTAATCTATATGCAAATCTGTGTTTGTGTGCACAGCCAATCAGCTCAATTAGTCAAGGTAATTGATAGAAATAAAAACCTGCATACACACCAGCCCTCCAGGACTGGAATTGCCCACCCCTGCTCTAGGTGGTTCAGTTTTGCTGAATTTAGTGACACCCTGTGGTCACTGATTATCACAAGCTTTTGCTTTTATCCTCCAAATCCTGAGTTCCATTATACTCAAGTATTCAATAAGACCAAGTCTAGTGATTATTATTATTTTTTGATACTTTTCAAAATAAACAAACAAAAAAAGCTAATTCAACATATGTTGTTTTAGTACTATTTTCAATGAAATATAAGGTTTAAGTGATTTGCAAATCATTGCATTTGTTTTTATTTACATATAATGCATTGTCCTTACTTTTTTGGAAACGCGGTTTTATATGATAAACAAGTTGAAGCCCATTTGGCAAAGAAAAACTGGAGATGATCAACAATGGTCTCTGACACTGATTGGCATGTGTAAATATTTGAAAGATGTTTTTTTTTTTTTTAAGTGCTATTTTACTTTGTATTCTTCATGCAACATTTATTGCAAACATAAGACCTTGGCAAATCATTACTGCACTTGCTCAATACGTGTCATTTTATTTTAATATGTGGTAGGAATGTCACACCTGACATGGCCTATTTAAACCAGCATATGGAGGTGAACGCTACAAGCACAAACATGAGCGCAATCTATATTGCTTCAGAAATGACATCTCAGGAGGCCATTTTAATATACTATGGATTGACACTGTAAATACTGATATTTTTCCGGTCTCACAAAAATCCACAAACAACTATTATACATATTGCATAAAATAGTACCTCCTCACTGCAAGAATGAAAAGTAATGTGTAACAGTTAACATGAAAAATGTAATATTTTGTGCACACATTCTTCAACATGACAATGTACAATTTTATTAAACTAAAATACTTAAATTATTTAAATGATTCATACGAATGAATCAAATTCCAGCAGAAAACAAAAAAGCTAAATTAATATATAATTGCAAATTTAATGCAGATAAATTAATACAGAAGAATATATATTCATTCTTTTGTGTTGCAGGACTGCCTTCATTTTTTTGTTCAAAAAATTTTAAAAAGTCAGTGTCATTGTCTGGAGTTTTAATTATTCTCCCTAAGGTTCAAAATCAAGTTTAAATGGTAAAGTAAGGCAAATAATAGTGTCAGAGAGAGTAAAATGTCACAATTAAGATACAGTACATGTTGTGCTGAAAAGCACATTACTTTTTACAGAGTCAATAATGTCAGTCAACCTATTGGAAGAGTCTCTGTGTCATGTGACGGTCTCAGTTAAACTCATGATTATCGTACTGTGTATATCAAGGATCATAAACTCATGATCTCTGAGCACCGAGAACTGCTGGTTTTTCACCCTTTCTTTACCTGGGAGTCAGGAGGGGTCAGTCTGGCTGATCAGAACCACTAATTATTAAGTTAATTGGTTAATTACCTGGGGGAAATGAAAACCCAGGCTGGATTTGTATTCAAGGGTCAGAGTTAGCAATTCATGAATACGATGGGCTCAATAGAGAGACAATCATACCTTCCTCCTGTTGAGAAATTGCTTAGATGTTTGATGTTTCACAGTTGCTTATTATCAGATTGTTAGCTCTGGAAAGTTGAATGTGGTTGAATGCGCTCTTTCTGTGGAATTAGTGGGTTGCATATCGTACACCCCACCAGTGTTAAAAGCAAAATCCACTCAACCACAGAGTCTAATGAATAGGTGACCCAGTTAAATTTGATGAAAGAGTAATTAAATTAGCACAAAACCATGCAGACCCATGCCACATAATGGACATGCGCCCCACTAAATGTCCCAACTAAACGTCCATGAGTGAGTGACCGTAATTTGCAATGCATAGCCCATGGCAGCAGTTTACAGTGATGGGGAAACGTACTGGAAATGCCCATTCCAACATTGTGTTCTCTATGGATCGTAGTGGTTTTATCTGAATTTGTCTGTTTTCTGTTTGCTTCTGTGGATAAAAGTTTGGACCATGAATTTTTGAGCTGATGGCAGTGGTTCTTGGCTCCAGTCTGGAGGTTGATATCATGTTGATCAGTACATAATATATCTATCTACTTACTCCCTTTAAAATACAGTACCAGTCAAAAGTTTGCACACTGACATTTTTGAAGGTTTTGAGAACTCAGCAGTAGACGTCCCCACAGATGTGCTGCACTTGAAACATTCTTATGCTTTACCCAAGAAGTCCCAGACTGGCTTGGTTTACCGTGATTCACCTGTTGGAACCTGGCAAGATATTGTTCTTCGGTTCATTCAGCCAAACATGGCTGTTTCATGAGATCCAGAATTTAGTATGATAACCCAGTGAGGCTATTTATGGGGGTAAAATCACTTATCTTTCATTAAAAAGAGAGTACTTCATCGCTCAGAAGGGACCACTACTGGTCGGCCAGGAGCTTGTAGCTGTACAAACTAAATTGCATGCTGACTACGTGATCCTCCGACAATATAGGCTGTGTGCAATTAGTGATGTGACTGCACAGTGTAAAGACGCGAGCGTTATGTGAGTCGAAGGAATCATGAGCCATTGCATCTTCATCCTGAGTCGATGGTAGCAGGTTGCTTTGCAGTGGGTCAAACAGTTTGGCAGTGTTCAGGGTGGGAAAAAGAGGAAAAAAGTCCAAAAAGTATTAAAAACAGAAAGTATTGAAACATTGCGCAATGCATACTTTTGACTGGCACTGTACATGAAGCCCAGCTCAGTATTCTGTCTCTAAATAGTCATTTGTTTATGTCTTTGAATGACCACACCAATCAAGAAAAAGAGGATGCCGGAGAGGAGGACCAATGGGATTCCAGCAGCAGCGGCCATGAAGGACCAGCCGTAGTAGGTTTCCAGGTGAGAGCCGGGACACATCTCTCCCCGTTCCTGCAAAATGTACCTTCCTACATCCACCAGCTCCTTCCAAATCACGAAGAGGCACACAAGAGCCAGGAAGAGGCAAGCTGAAAGACAAAAGCTGAGATCAGGGGTGGAAATACCGGGGGCACAGGGGGCGCTGTTGCACTCAGGCCCACGTGTGATGGTGGCCCCTTTGTCAAGTAAGCTCCTGACTGTGGCAAAACTTGTCACTGATACAGCGTCATCCACTAACAATACCTCTGCAGTGATGTCAAAGCAATGATCAATAGATAACAGCTTAGCTTGAAAGATGCAGAGAATTCTGGCATCATAAACCACCCCAAAGTCAAACAGAGACATTTTAAAGTATTTAATCAGTTTATGTTTAATACTCATGTCAATATACCCCAAGTTAGACCTTGTTGATTAATTTTTTTAATTAAACTTGAGGATGGTTAGGCTGCATATCATTTCTTAATATTATTAATATTATGGAACATATCTGTCCTCTTGTTTTCTTGCTTTGGGAAATATGGTGCCCAATCAAGTAAGCTATTTTGGTTAGCTAGTCTTACTCAGTGATGTGACTTAACTGAAAATGCAGGCATTAAAGAGAAAAACACAAGAACGGGAGCCAAAAAAAAGAAAGTAGAGAGAAAGAGGAGACAACGGTAAAATTTCCTGAATTAGATTCTTATTTTTTGTCTTCTTATGCGATGTGCAGAAGCAAAACAGCTGACAAACAACAGGTGGTGAGTGTTAGTTGGTAAGCTGATGTTTGCCCTAGCTAGTCATGTTGCTAACCAGCTAGCTAGCTAAGAAAGCAAATTAGCTCACTGGCTGTCAAGACTGACTCCACCAGCATCAGACTTTGTATTTTTACATGACGCTGGTTTATTAATCACGCGTGACCATTTTGCCTACTCAAGACAGTCGGCAATTGAATGTAATGTTCGGTCCCTAGCTAGCTCCTAGTTTTCGCAGGCCTATAAAGTTCAAATGGACATTGACATTGAATGGAATATTGAACTTCGAATAATTCAGTGTTGAAACAGTTGTGTATGTAGAAACTATGTCAGGCTAAATACAGTAACCAACTAGCCAGCTACCTACTAGCATTTCTTGGTCCAGGATCTGTGCGACAGTTATTGTGTGGCTGGCAGCAGACTGTAGCTAGATCATTAGCTAGCTAGCTAGCTATCGCGTGAATAAATTATAATGATAGCAACGTTAGCTAATAATGCAACACACTATCATGTAATTATATAAAAAATTGCGAAATTATCTATCTATTGTTTGACATTGTTAATGTTCATAATAAATGTTAAATACATTAGCAGCATTTGTTCGCTTGCCTTTGTTTTTATTAGATGGCTGGCCCGCTAATCTGTAGTGCAAGATTCTGGGCAATTTATCTTCCATACGGCAGAGACGGCGATTCAAAGACATAATGTTATGTGCCATTCCTTATACACAAACTGATGTGATGCCTTTATATTTTACCTGTTGCTGTTAGTGCGTGCATTAACATTCAGAAACTAACGCGATTGTAACAGGAGTGTATTATGTAAATGAGTGGGCTAGGGGGGCCCGAAAATAATTCTTGAACCCCAGCCTATCATCCATCACACGCTTCTACCTCTGAGGTTAAAACTAGAAGTTCTGCTTTCGCAGCGATGCTACACATAATCACAAACCTTGTACAACAGGCTTAGGCTATTCCAGTCCTGGAGGGGTGGTGTGTATGCAGGTTTATAATTCCTCTGATTACACTGACTAAATGAGCTAATTAGCCCAACAACCAAACATGCATTTACTCATAGATTAGATCACAGTAAACAGTTTCATTTAGGGGTGCAAGAATAGTTTTTGTTCATTCACAAGCTTTTCGAGATATGCAGTGCAAATGCAAGATCTCATCAATGTTTTGGCAAATTAAAGAAATTAAGTAAACCTAGAAGTTGTCATAAAAGCCAGGAACAGATACAGTACAGCTCTCATTTCCCATCCCCTGTAGAAGAACTGTCCAATCAGCATGATTTTATGCCGGTCCGCTATTGAAGATGAAGCATACATTGATATGCATGAGGAGGCTCGACCAAGGACAGGTCCAGGGGCGAGTAGCGGGTTCATCACCGACAGTAATAAATGCACCAGAATGTGAACGCCACACAGAAGGAATGCTGGAGCTGACCATCTGGTTATTGTAGAAGGTCTTTGAGCCAACCCCTCTTAGTCAACAACTGAGACTCAGTGACGAATCCCAGCTTGTCCAGCAGAATGTGTCCATTAGCATGTCAGAGGTTTTGTTTACTGATCTGATATCTGCCAATGCTGAGCCAGTAATGTGGCGCAAGTGAAACACTGACTACTTTTATGAGCACATTAATATTCTGTCATTATTCCAAATAGGGCAATATTCTGAATTTGATACGGGTCTTGTAAACAGTATAGTCTTCTCATATATTTGGGTTTTGGCCTTATCATGAATGCAGCATTTTCCAATCCAGACATGTGGGATATGATGATATTATTCGGGTTTTTGGAGCATTGCTTGCACATGTATACAACGCACTCAGAATGCACGTCTCAACTGGGGATTTTTGCCACAAATTTCGATAAACGGCCACCTTTACGGTCAAAACAGCCCACATTTCTGGTCTGAAGGGGAAACTCACAAAATTTTAAACATTATGAATGACTTGGATATCAGCAAGTTTTGGATATACCTACATATCCCGATGCCAAGGGTTGTTGAACAAATGAAAGCGAGAGGGTGCGTTTGCACGGTAAAACAAGTCCACAACCTTTGGACAACATTTAAAACATAGAATGCAATGCTAAAGTACCCTCGGCCGTGTGGGCATAAGACAAGGAATGACTACATATTAAGGGTTTTTTTAAGGTATGCCTATGTAACACAATGTGTTTAATACTTTCGGGCTTGAGAGAAGTTTCAAGAGTGAAAAGGAAGACAGAGGTAGTTGTTCAATTTCATCTAGGACCTGGCAGGTTATATGGAAAGTGTGGAACAGGACAGTTGGGACTTTAAATTGTTTGGCATTCAGAATATGAAGTATGACATGATGCGCAGTCATCAAAATTCGATGTTATATTGAAGGTGACTGAACAGTTTGGTTGATAATTTTGCTACATGAAATTGTTATTAGAAGGTATTTAAAGTAGGTGAAGGCCATCTATAACCCCAATTCCGAAATGGGTGGTACGAAGTGCAAATTGTGAATAAAATCAAAATGCATTGCCTTTCAGATCACGAGCCAATATGTTATTTACAATAGAACATAGATAACATTTCAAATGTTGAAACTGAGACATTTTACATTTTTATCCACAAAATGAGATTATTTCAAATTTTCTGGCTGCAACAGGTCTCTAAAAAGTTGGGACACAGGCAAAAAAGGGCTGAAAAAGCAATTAATATATAAGAGAATCAGCTGAAAGAACATTTAGCAAGTAATAAAGTTAACTGGCATCAGGTGTGTAACATGATTGGCTATAAAAGGGATGTCTAAGAGAGGCTGAGTCTCTCAGAAGTAAAGATGACCAGAGGCTCTCCAATCTGTGAAGGCTTGCGGAAAAAAATTGTGGAATACTTTAAAAACAATGTTCCTCAACGTCAAATTGCAAAGGCTTTGAAGGTCTCATCATCGACAGTGCATGACATTATCAAAAGATTCAGAGAAACTGGAAAAATCTCTGTGCGTAAGGGACAAGGCCGAAGACCTTTACTGGATGCCCGTGATCTTCGGGCTCTCAGACGCCACTGCATCACTCACCGGCATGATTCTGTCATTGACATTACTAAATGGGCCCAGGAATAATTCAAGAAACCACTGTCCGTAAACACAGTCCGCCGTGCCATCCACAGATGTCACCTAAAACTCTATCATGCAAGAAGAAAGCCATTGTTGAGCATGATCCAGAAGCGCCGCCATGTTCTGTGGGCCAAGGCTCATTTAAAATGGACTGTAGCAAAGTGGCAAAGTGTCCTGTGGTCAGTTGAGTCCAAATTTGACATTCTTGTTGGAAATCATGGGCATTGTGTCCTCCGGGCTAAAGAGGAGAAAGACCACCCCTCCTGTTATCAGCGTTCAGTTCAAAAGCCAGCATCTCTGATGGTATGGGGATGCATTAGTGCATGTGGTGTGGGACACTTGCATGTTTTAAAAAGCACCATGAATGTTGAAAGGTATATAAAGATTTTAGAGCAACATATGCTCCCCTCAAGACGACATCTATTCCAGGGAAGGCCATGTGTATTTCAGCAAGACAATGCAAAACCACATACTGCAGCTATTACAACAGCATGGCTTCATAGTAGAAGAGTCCGTGTGCTGAACTGGCCTGCCTGCAGTCCTGATCTTTCACCGATTGAGAACATTTGGTGCATAATTAAACAAAAGTCTGTCAAAGGAAACCCAAAACTCTGCAGCAGCTTGAAGCTTGTATTAAACAAGAGTGGGATCAAATTCCAATGGCTAAACTCAAGAAACTTGTCTCCTCAATGCCCAGACGCCTCCACTCTGTGTTAAAAAGAAGAGGAGATGCTACACCATGGTAAACAGGCCCTTGTCCCAACTTTTTTTAGACCTGTAGCAGCCATCAAATTTGAAATGAGCTCATTTTGTGGACAAAATTGAAAAATTTCTAAGTTTCAATGCTATGTTTTTACTGTTCTGTTGTGAATAAAATACTGGCTGGTGTGATTTGAAAGTCATTGATTTTTGATTTTATTCACAATTTACACTTTGTCCAAACTATTTCGGAATTGAGGTTGTAGCTTCCATGTCCTCCAGCTTGATTATCGAGTGAGTACACCTTATAAATTCGACATAGCTACACTACACCAAAAAATGTCATGGTAGTGCAAAGGCGTAATGAAAGTAACACTGTTCAGAAACAATGTGACCTTTTGACCCCATTAAGCAGGTCAAGATCATCCACCTTTAATGTTCTGCAAGCTGATTATCCAGAACATACAAGCTATAAATTTTACGCAGCTACAACAAAAATAGTAGATGTAATCAAAGAAACAGTGTTTACAAAGAATGTGACCTTTTGACCCCTTAAAGTAGGTCAAGGTTACCCATCTTTGAACTTGTCCAAGCTATATGTCCCAAGAACAGTCCCTGTGAATTTCATGACCCTGAGATTAATAGGAAAAGAGTTATTGTCTACGCAGACGGACAGACAGACGGACAGATGGACGCGAGGTCTTCGCAATACCCGATGGCCATACTTTGGCCTCGGGTAAAAATCCTATTTTAATCAAAATATTCCTGTCTTCATGTAAACAGGAATATCAGTGGAATATTCATCTTCATCAGCTATGTAAACAGCTTAGTAGAAATATTGTATTTTTTGGAATAAAGAAAACTGGAATATTTTGAGCATGTAAACATAGCCACTAGTACACACACTGGACTGTCCCATTAGTGACCGAAGCAGACATATCAATCTCGAGTCCTGGAAGATTGCAGTTTCTGCAGGCTGTTGTGGTTTCCTACCAATTAGCAGCTAATTAGTGCCTTGAGAACATGGTATGTGGACTCTTTAGCCAATTGGTGACTTAAATTAATTACTACTGCAGAGACACAACGAAAACTAGCGGACACTGTGGACCGCCAGAACTGGAGTTTGACAGCTCTGGGCCAGTGCAAGGATTCCACAATTATGGCGACTACTAGTGTTATAAACTGAATTATGTCTCATCCTTCAAAGCACGTGGCTCCACCAGCTTCCTCATTCTGCTGAATTGTCGTTCGGATATGGCATGCTGTTGCGCATGTCAAAATGGCAGGAGCTTGGAATGACATATCCCATCAGAACTATTGTGGTCTTTAAAAATACTCACCACTGGGGGAATGCCCTTTGCAAACTGTGCTTCTCTCTCTTCGTCTATCACTTACACACACACACACACACACACACACACACACACACACACACACACACACACACATTGTGTTTTCATGTTTTGTGGGTACATCCCATAGACTTAAATTAATTCCCTAAACCCTTACCCTGACCTTAACCATAAACGCTGCATGTCTAACCCTAACCCCTAACCCAAATTCAGCTCAGTTACCTTGTCAGGACCAGAGAACATACCCATGTGAGTAAAAAGGAAAAATAAAAATCTGGTATTCCAGATGTTTGGTCACCTTAAGGATAGGAACACAACCACCAACATATACACACACACACACACACACACACGCACGCACACACTAATTTGAGTCAACATACACTTAACTCTTACAGACAGTGTGTTGGCTCAGATATCACGCCTCAGAGTCAGTGGGGTGGCAGGATTCTCAGAATACTGCTGATGGCATGAACTATTTCTGTACTGCACTGGCCAGGGTCCGGCCCTGAAATACACCCGGTCCTATAAACACATTTGGCGCATCAGACACATTGGCCTAACCTAGTGCAAATGGGCACGCTGCACAGAAGAACGCACTCTCATAAACACATGCACATGTGCAGGCATGTCATCACACATGTGTGTACACAGATGCCGTGCACATGCACATGTGCACGCACGCAACATAGGCATTTGAACTGAGTCACTAAATTGAGACCGCTTCTCTCTCCCATAGAGTTCAAAATGCAGTGAAACTGTATCCATACAGCCCAGCCCATAGCTCATGGAGTCTGGGTGAGTCACAATGACATACACTAGGCCGCCATCACTGCCAACCAGGCTGCAGTTTGTCCACCTTAATATTTTGATTACAATTGAAGACCAAAAAGGAAAAATGATGAGAGTCCAAATTTTGCATTTTTGTATATGTTATATATTATTACAATATTTATAATAATATATAATAATATTATATATTATTATAATATTTCATATATTTTATATTTTTTGCATATTTTTTCAGTGCTTTGTTTCTAAGATCGTTTTGAATTTTTAATTCATCATTTCTCCACAATGTGAAAATCTGACTGATCATTTTCCCATTGTGGTCTTCAATGACAATACAGTTGTGTTAATTGAATTGCACCTTTGATTAAACAAAATACATTGTCACTATTTGCTATCATCTTTTTAACAGATGCACTCACCTGCGGTCATCAGGAAGGCTCCGCCTACCTTGTAGAGCTTCGCACTGTAGAAAGGCACAGCACAGACCAATAAGAACCCAGCAACCACACTGGCGGCCATAGCCAGTATGATGAAAATGGTCCAGAACCCTCGGAACACTGGAGAGACAGAGCAAAACGACATCAGCCCCATTTCACCATTGTGACATCACAGTAAGAACGTTTGAAAAGAATGCTTAGAATAAGGCAGAAGAACGAGATCTCTTACCTGCTGTAGCATCATAAATGGGATGAGGGACAGGGCCAATGGCAACAGGCAGGGGGAAGAGGTATCCTTGGATACAATACTTAGGTACTGGTTGATTTGCTGCAAACAAATTGAAAGCTTCATCAGCAACTGCAAGTACTTTGCAGGTGTGCCATCAATGAAAACAGGGTTGGAACATTTCAGGGAATAGAGAAAGTTGAAGTCTGTATTTTTCTATCATTCATAAACTCAGGCAGCTGACATTCCTGAGAAGTTCCACATCCTGGCCGGACAATTGTGCCAATTAGCATATCAAGGGTATTTATTCTACATACTAGGCAGGGCATTTAATCCAGCAACCTGAATTTTCCCTCTGTGACTGAATACTACTTTGTTGCAAATATCAAGCATACTGTACACACGAGCCCATTCTCATCCCGACTCGTCATATTGTGACGCTAATTAACTAAGCATCAATATACGATGAAAAACAGGCTTATGGCATCCTTATTTGACGCCAGTGTTAAAACGAACCTTACCACCGGACCCCGAACCCCTAACCCAGACCCTTACCCTAAACATCAAATAAGGACTATCAACGCTTGGTCAGGTAGCGTTGCAATATGATGAGTCAGGATGAGAATGTGTTGTACACACACGATATTTGACCACACTCATACATGAATGATAACCGAGTCATATTCCCTGCATAGCCATTAACATTACTTCTGGATTGTGTGCAGTCTCTGGGTCATCAGTACAGACCAATGGCTGAGAAACCAAATGGTTGTGGGTTTCGGTCACAGTCTCACTGTGCTGTATGTTTTCCTGTGACACACACACGTGTTTTCCTGACACTCACTGAACAGAACAGCCCAAACCACATGGAATGAAGGGTCCCCTTTAAACCAACATCGCCAGAAGAAGCCTTCATGATGCAGCATCACTATGGGGAGAACAGGGCCTGCCGTCACAACCAGAGCCTGAGATAGAGAGAGATAGATAGAGAGAGAGAGAGAGAGAGATAGATAGATAGATGGGGGGCAGTTGAGGTGACATTGTACAATGTATAATGCTTTCAATAAAAGCATACAATTCTCATCCAGTCATGAGTGGCATCAATGGAGTGCAAATTATATAAAGATCAAAATGGATATTGAATTTTCTGAATTAAGATTCTGAAGTCAGACATAATTTTCAGCCCCTGGATTACAAATTGTACACATTAGATGATGACCTCCATCAGGCCATTTGAAAACTTGTAGTGGACAATCAACGTATATGACAATCTTTTGAGATTACTTCCTTTGGGTGCACAGCTTTATATACAGTTTCCAGCATTGATGGAATGAGGTCATTTTAAAGCACACAGTGAGGTATACTTTAAAATATTAGTTCACCGCATAAAAGTCTATGGCATGTATTGCACCCAAAATTGATGAAATTGTTTTTCATCTATGGCATTATAGCACTGTTGAACACACATTGGACTGAATGTATCTGAATGAAAATGATTCAACGCCAATATATTTCCCTCTCACATGAGATGTTACATACGGTAGAATTTCTGTTTACTTATCAGTACAAACATACTATGAATCCTCACCGTAACATAATACTAGTAAGCAATGGAGGAGTAGTGCTTCTACTTTAGTTCATTTACTGGTGCCAAAACACTTACAGAACACATGTTACTCTCTGACAACTGCCAGCGACTGCTCCTGATGATCTCAACCAACCTACCCAAGTTCCTCACCTGCCAGTTTGGCATTTCAGGGTAAATCTGGGCATTTTGCCAAGCACTTTTGGTGCGGTGACAGCACTTGTGTTCCATTTGCTTTCGAGCTGCGCATGCATGAGATAGAACCACTACATCTGTGCCATGGGACTGTGGGGTTTTAGGGCTGGAGGCGTTTTAGCTAATCTGGGTGTGTCCCTCACATAGGGAGTTGTTGAGAATTCAGATCATTTGTCGCAGCAAGTGAGAATGACAATCATCCATCCACATTTGGGCTGAGTAATCGAGGTGTGGCCAGCACAAGTGATGCCTCCTCTGAGTCTATTTCGCCAAACTTACAGTCGCACCCCTCTTAGCTCGTGTCTTATAGCCTATGAAGGCAACAGAAACTTCTGACTCAATAATGGTGAAGTATCCATATGTCGTCATCTTTTCACCAAGGCATTCTCCGTGTAGCCAAGATTACTAACACTTACAGTTGAGGACTTTGTTTCACTTCCTAAAATATGCTTTCCAAATTTAATGCAAGTCAAAATACTGACTGCACGCCCTTACCATTTAATTAAATGATATTACATGATATTATGTTGAATTACATTATGTTACATTACAGGCATTTTCTAGACACTCTTACTCAGGGTTACTTACAATACAAATTGTATTTTAAAATGACAAAATCTGCTGAAAACCCCAAAGGGTGATTGTGGTCCAAGTGCTATAGGTGGCCATAATGCTTAGATCCTGGAGGAATCCCACCAGAACAATTGAAGAGTTTGTTTCCAAAAGGCAATAAGTGCCAAAATTACAAAAATTGAGATAATACCATAAAGCGATAGCACTGTGCTTCTTACACATGGTGCAAAAATCCATTTTTAGAAATTTATACTTTAAGGGGTCTTCAGGGTATAGTGTAGAAATAACCATAATAATGTAAAAACTAAGAAATAAACAAACGCAACATGATTTTAACCTCATAAAATGTAGTATTTTGATAAAAAATTTACGTGGTTGCCATAGAAACGGCACTTTAATGACAAAATCTGAAAATATTTTGTGGCACTGATATTTCAATAACCCATGGTCAGATTCTACTCAAATTAGTCTCATATGAAAGGTTTAAGATAGTTCTATGAAATGACTTTGGACTTTTTTGTTTGGAGCATTTATGAATATTTAGTGAGCTCTGTTATGTAACCATAACGAAAATTGCTGTCATCAGCTTGCTTCATTTTCAAAATTAACCCCCTAGGGATGCACCAATCAGGAAAATCCAAAATTCAGTCTAAATTTCAAGTCAATCACATGAATATTAATGATTTCATGAATGCCACAAGGTTGAAAATCAGTCAAAATTGTGATTTTCGGTAATTTGCATTTAAAGTCACAAGTAACAATTGAGGCAGAGGAAAAATATGGATTCTTGGTGTTTACTGGCATCTCACTGCATTCCTTTATTTATTTTAAGTGAAAATCAAAAATATTAAAATTTTCAAAAAAAAATTTGAAATTTTTACCCTGAAGACCCCTTACGGTGTATTTTTCCATGGTCAAAGTTTGTGTTTTTATATAAAATGCAATGGGCACCAATATCGAAGAAGCTGATTTATTCAAAATAAGTAAAATGGATATATTGCATTTTGGAGACCAACTCCTCAATTACACCCTTATGGACCTAGTATTTGTGTGCATATAGCTCAGGTAATAATCATTCTATCCACTATGCATGCACACTGAGCATGGGGTGAGTCTGGGAATCTCCAGTGTATCCACACCCCTCAGTTTAAGACTGTTGAAACGCCCCTAAGTTCAGCGCATTGTTGAAACATCTCAGAGGGACCCTTGGAATGAAGTTAATGCACCCTCATGTATCCATCATTGATGGCACTTATAATTGGCACTTAAAACATAATTGGCACTTAAAAATAGCAAAGGAGAGAAGGACTTAAACCCCACCAATGTCATCACAAACAAATCTCAGGGCAGCAGGGGGTATCGTCCAAATCAACAACCAGTGCTGTGATGTGAGTAAGTGACACAACAGGCAAGCGTCTCAAGAGGTAATTTCCCACACAAGAGACACAGTCCACTGTAGAAAATCTTATGGAAACAGCAGCTATGTTTCAATCCTCTACCATGTGCAACAGTTTGACTTGCTAGCAAACATTAAGTGCTAAACTTTTCCATTCCAAAGCTTAAACAATCTGTTTTATTGCAGCATACTCCAGATCATTAAAAATTGAGCAGACCATATTAATGCACTCCACTACCTTTAGTGTCATTTGAGCAGATGGGGAACGCCCCTTTGACTGTGTAAAACTGGAGGAAAATACTGGGGGTGGCCAAATCATACAAAAACATTGTCACAAATCCCAACATTTTGAAGTTCACAACGCGCTGTTTATTTTAGGATATGAACCAATGCAATTCTGCAGTTATTTGTAGTGATGTCCTGCAGTTATTAGCAACTGACCTATCAAGTGCCCCTCTTTTGCTGTCGAAGAGCAGTCTCTTGCACCTGCAGTTTCCCTCGCTAACTAATTTTGCCGTTTCTGTGACCAATGCACCTGCAATTTCCACACGAACACCTGGCTTTTGTGTAACTCTGTAAATGTCACCTTGCTTTGAAGGTTTACCTAGCAATATTCTGTTAGATGTAACTCTCTCCAGCGGAAGCTTGCTGCTAATTAGCATCAAATTAATGGCAATGGCCTGCGTTGATGCTTTTATAATTGAAGCACAGAGACTTCAAAGTGAGTCAAAGTAAGTATGTTGTCCTCCCCCTGAATACCATTATTCATCAATCTATTCAACAGCATAGCACATGGCATACCTACCTCGGCGCTGGTTGAGACCGTAGTCTCTAACGCTGTGCTGTATGATTCCGTAGTGCTTGACTCCGTGGTGTTTGACTCTGTGCTGTTTGACTGCGTAATGTTCAACTGCGTGGTATTTATCTGTGTGCTGCTCGACTGCGTGCTGCTGGACTGTTCCTCCAAGCTCGGGCTGGCAAACGTCGTCTCCTCCAACACTTCATATCCCCCACAGTCATCGCTGGCCAGCAACCAGTAGTCCGTAGCGAAAGCTACAAGGAAGAGCAGCACCCCGATCCCCCCAAATATGGCTGCCAACAGGGCAACTACCCCTGTCTTCATCCTGACGGTGTCTGTGAGAGCTACAGGGACCGGACAGGGGGCAGGGGTACTCCTGTGACTGAGGGTGGGGCACTGGGAGGAGGGAACAGGCTGGGGTACGTGGCGGCTTTGGCTATTTTGGGAGGCCAAATGAGCAGGGCAGGGTGCAGGGTGCCTAAGGCAGGCAGTGGGCGGGCCTCCTCTGGTAGAGGGCGGGGAAAGTGAGTGTGTGGTCAGGGGTGTGACAGGAGTGTGAAAGTTTCCTACATCATGGGGTCTGGAGGCTGTGTGTGTGTGTGTGTGTGTGTGTATGCATGTTTTATCTGTGTGAGAGAGACAGAGAGTGGATCTGTGAGTGGTTGCATTCATGTTTGTGTCTGGCATGCATACGTGGTGTGTGTTTGTGTGTGTGTGAGAAAGAGAGAGAGAGAAAGAGAGCGGGAAATAGGGAGTGTGTGCTGGTATGCATGCATCGTGTGTATATGTGTGTGTGTGTGTGTGTGCGAGATAGAGAGAAAGAGGGAGTGAGCATTGGTATGCATACATCGTGTGTGTGCATACGTGTGTGTGTGTATGCGTGTGAGAGAGAGCCTTTGTCCTGGTGTGTTTCAGAGTTTGTAACTGTCCAGCCAAAGGAATGCTACACCATGGATTCACTAGACCTACTATGTTTTGAGACTCTGTTTATTACTGGCAGCTATTTAGCCCCTTAGTGCTACACTTGAGAATGAAGAAGGAAAATAAATTAGCCAGGGGATGCCAACTGCCTTTACAGTTAACCCTGCGTAAGTACCCGTGAGGTGTGAGTATGGAAGAACATATTTCTAGACCTCACAGTAGGTTTTGAAAACCTGCGCGTCTTTACTTCAGAACAAAAATGAACCTGAGCTCGCCGCTGAATTGATTACGATTGTTCCTCCCATTTTTTAGAGGAATCTCAACAAGTGATGTCAGAATCCCAACAAGTGATTCACTGTAGCACTTTCCTTAGGACACGCGTGGTGCGCAGGAGTGCGATCTCCTGCCCTTCAGTAGCTGACAGACAGGCTAGTATCCAATCTCTTCTTAAGTCTTCTAAGCACGCCCATTATGACTGGCACCACTCCCGTCTTGGCGTACTGAATCATGCAGATCTCGATTCATAGATCCTTGTACTTGTTGTTCCCCAATCATCTTTCGGCAAGAGGTTTGTGTCATTTTTGATGGCAACTTAGATCCGAAGACACTTCCTCTCTGACTTGTTGTGCAGCACATTCTTCGGACAACTGGCCAGTATTGTTTTGCCAGTAAATGCAGCTATGTTCCACATGATGGTAATGTCCTTGAAACTGGGTACGTCCCCCGTGATGGTAGTCTTGACATTGACTAATTTCTCTAGGGCATGCTCATAGTACTTCATCAGGGAAGAATTAATTAATTCTTTTTCTTCTTCTTCTTCTTGCAATAAAATGTAGTATTCATGTTTACAGTGGATACTTTAGGAACGACTTCTAGAGTTATCATGCTCATAAAAAAGCATGTAAAATGAGACATGCATTTTCAAAATTTTGCAAAAATGAAAATGATGAAAGTGAAGTATCTTCAAAATGATTTATAAAATTATTTCCCATTTTGTGAATGAAGTCTCAATAGTGCAGATTTAAAAAAATAATTATTCAAGGCAATAAATATGTTGCGCAATAAGAATGGAATTGGCTGATTTACCCAAAGGATCAGTTCTCGGAGCTGGTTTCATTGATCTAATTCTTTTGTCTTTAGTTGACTGCTGTTACTGTGCAGTATTGCCCTCTAGTGACTGTGTGCATAGCATAGTATAGGCTACCCATCCATCCCAGTGTTTCTCAAACTTGGGCCTTAGGGACTACCATGTGCGCAAGTTTTATTTATTTATTTATTTTCCCAACCACAATTGCAATTCCAGAATTAAAAAAAAGGTTAATTTTTCCTAATTTGTTGCTGTTCATATTGAGAGGCATTTGTCACCTTAAACCTTGTTACGACAAAAATGGCAATGCATTCCATGAACAATAAAAATGCAATCTTTCTCTAATTTTGTTCTAAACTTGATTGAGTCCAGCTTTTTTGTTTTTTTTTTTCCATTGACTTTTCCCATGTATTACAAAAAAAAACCCTGCATTAATCAAATCAGAAAAAATGTAATTCTCAAAATAAAAGCATACATTTATCTACATATTGTGTTTATTTTCACATTTTTCTAGAGAGAACAACCAAAATTCCAAAAATTTTTTACGAACCAGATTCAAAACTTTAAATTTTTCAAGTTCCCTCAAAAGTATTTTCCTTAAACGTAACATAAAAGTAACAAAAAACAGTTCATGATGTTTCTGAATTCTTCATTATCTTTGAGTCCACAATTTGACTAATTAGAAGAACATTGATTCTTTAATTTCAGCAGTCACTATTTTTCCTTCTTTTTATACAAGAATAAGTATATTTGCAATTTTTGATGACATTAATATGGAACTCTTCAGAGTATGTATAACTAATTCTGACATAATGTGGCTTAAAAGGGGTAAATAATCTTTATAAATTCCCTGGGATAGTGGACTAATATGGCCATACTGGAAGTGAGTGAGTGAATCACAATCATACCCAATAACTCAGGAATGGTACAAGCCATAACCTTCAGGCTTTGCACATTAACAGATTTCGTGTAGCAGATCAGATGATTAAAATTAGGTTGAATCTGTGAAGTTGCATCATATTAAGTTAATATGCAAAAACACACTGCATCGCAAGGTCCTGTACAATCCAATAGGACTATACGTTGCTACTATGAGTAAGCTTGCTAACCAAGCTAGCTAGCGTGTTAATAAAATTATTAGCGATTAAGTCAAAGCCTGATAAGGGCTCAATTTCGCCAATTGTTATGCTAGCAATGTTTCTTTTGTTTTTCTGGCTCAGTTGGAGCATACCACACAACGTTACTTGCGTATGCGTTCATTTCACATCTACAGTAGCCTGCTTGCTAGCTACAGGGCTAAATTGTGCTGGCTGGGTAGGAATAATTTAGGCATTAGCTTTATTAGCTGGACAGATCCTGAGTTTACAAGTGTCACTTCAGCTGTGTGTTTTATCAATGGCTTTTGAGCTGTCGTTTTTAACTGACCCACATAGTGTGATGAAAATCAAATATGACTTCACTTGCTACTTCTTTTTTCCCCAAAAAATGTGTACCTTCATTTTCTCCTGCAAAATTATTGATGCTTTAAAAACTGTCCATGAGGACATTGTGATATTTCAGCTTAAGGAAACATTGAGGTGACAGCCAGGCAGCCAACATTTAAATTAGCTAGCCAAGTGCTGTTGTCTTCAGGCAGTATGTACCTGCTGCCAGTTAACAAGCTGATGCTATATCTCTTAAGTTAGGTGGGTACAATACTCTATGTAACACCAAACCTTGCTGTTAAACACTCCGTTTTCATGAAGCCCCGTAACAGCTAGCTGACTGCTGTCAAATTATGCTGGCTGGGTATGAATAACATGAGCCATTATGCTGACTAGCTAAATGCATTTCCTAGACAGATGTTAAGTTCACAAGGGGAACTAGCAGACTGATAGTAGGCTGTAATGTTGGCTTTTTGGTTGTTCTTTTTAACTGACCGCCACAAATTTCATTCACAGTAAATCATAATTATTATGCAAAAATGGACCACATTGAAGGGTCCTGTACAATCCAGTAAAATTGTATGTTGCTTGTATGAATAATGCAATTAAGAAATCATTACAGCTGGTAAAATTTCTGAGGTTGCAATAATGGTTGAAATGAAAACCGGCATACGTAAAGGTCAACAAAAGACTGAGTTTGAAAATGTCTGCTGTTGCCTCATAATTATAAGCCAGAATTCTACTTTACTTGCAGAGTGTGCTTGTTAGTAAACATGATGAATTGAAGTTCTCACACTTTCCTCCAGTCACTGTCTTTTGATATTAATGAAAGTCTTATGCCTTTTTTATTGAAGACAAAAAAGCACAACAAACGAAAGAGATTTTGATGCTGTGCACTAGGTCCAGCTGTTTCTTTATTTGAATGAGGTCACAAATTTTCCATAGAAGAAATATGTCATAGAGAGCATTAATTAGCCAATGGCTGGCTATTGTGCCAGAATGTGGGATTCTGTATGTTGAAGAGGGACTAATGTGTCTATAACAACTGGAGAAGTAAGTAATTGGCCAAGTTCTCAATGGGGAGAGCACCATTGTTTCATTACACTATCACTCTGTGACACATGCACGTTTCTACACCAGCTCTCTGATGGTAACCAGGACTGCCTTAAGTTTAAAGCTGCTTTCACACCGGACGCGAAACGAATTTCCCGCACGACAGATTACATTCAAAGTCAATGCAAAGACGCAAATTCGCATCTTTGCATTGACTTTGAGTGTAATCTGTCGTGCGGTGTGAAAGAGGCTGAACACAGAGTATTCCGCAACTAAACAATAAGGAAAAGATTTTTTGAGGCAGTTCAGCAGCCTTTACTGGGCTGTTTTAGCTTAGCAGTCAGCGGAATTATGGTTACTTGCAGCCAGACAAGTGAATCAGAGGCAAGTGAATACACTCTTCACCTTTTATAAAGAGGTGTGGCCAGTGTAACAGAAACAGGGACAATGCTGGACCACAAATTGGGAAGAAAAGGGATACTAAGCAGAAACAAAAATTTGTATGATGGTGTTCAGTACCTGAGACAAGACGTCAAAATATACAGCCGCTAATCAGCACTGTTGACCCAAAGTCCTAGTAAGTCTTTCTTGGCCCAAATTATTGTCTTTTTCCCCCCCTGGAGACAGCAGATGAGAGCAGGTGAAAGTGGGGTGTCTGACGGTGGGTAGGAAGACGTCCGAATGTCTCCAGAGAAAGGCAGGGTAGAACAGAACTCAGTGTCTGCTTCTGTCTCTCTCATCCTCCAGAGCAAAGCTGAGTTTCTTAAGACCCTGGATTTGCCGTGTTCCTGAGGGACGGGGCGGAGCTATCTCATCCCTTGGTGATGTCATCTCCTCCGTATCTCCATGGATGCTCAATGGGCCATTTGGACTCGGTTGAGCTTGACCCACTATGGAAATAGAAAGCACAGGAAGTTGGGAGCTCTGAGATGTCTCTGTTACATTCTTAAGAGTGTGTGTATATAGCTGTATAAATAGAGCACTATAAAACTGTAACCATAATAAAATGCTTCATGGTTCTCAAACTCAATCCTAGGGGGATTGGGGGGATGCACTCTATATGCTGGTTTTTATTGTGACCACAATTCCCATCCCAGAATTTTAATACATCAATTTTTCGTAATTGCACGATATGTGTTTACAGAAATTATTGACCATTTTAAACAACTTTATGTTTATGTTAGATTATGTCATTGGCTTATAATTAGTGAAATTGTAGACACATGGTTGCGATTTTTTTTTTTTTTTTTGTGAAGTTCTAGATTTTTAAAAAATAGTTAAATATAATACAAAAGAACTTAAACACCTGCTTTCAGAAGCTTAATTCACGACTTATTGATTAAACAGCCCTGAATTTGATTCAGGTAATGTTGTTACCTCTAAAGCAGTTCCATGGAATATAGCTAAATAAACATGATATGATCATTTGATTTATGGAATACATGCAACCATATCTATCATCCATATTTTAAGAGAGTACATCATCCTTCTAAACACCAACAGCAACTAATTAATAAAAAAAGCAGCTTCGTAAAATTCTGAATTTGCAATTATTATTGCAATGAAAACCTGTTAACACAGCAGTCCAAGTATTTCTCCCTGTGGATTTTCAGATCTAGTGGGTGGAGCTTGATCAGATTCTACGCTGCCTGCGGCCCCATCCTATTGGTTAAGTGGGTGGAGTTAGTTCAGGTCAACGGTTAGGTTAAGGGAAGGGTTAACCAAGAGAATGGGGGTGTGGGTGGAGCTGGATCTGACCCAACTCCGCCCAGTGGGAGGGCCAGGCACGAGAGCTACTGTATTATGCCACACTAATAAAACAGTGCAAATGTTTAGCTGTATTGCCTTAGGCAGGAGAAGGATGCAGTACCTGTTAGTGATCTGGAGAGCCTACACTCCCGGTCTGTGCCCCAGGGATCCTCGCTATAAAACTATTTAGGGGCGTTAGTGCATAAAGAGACACACATTTAATACTGGAATTAAGCATGACTGCCTGTTTGTGAATCAAAGGGTTTGCAAGACATGAGTGCCTGATCATGTCTGCACCAGTCAGATAGTTTACTGTTTATATGTCAATATTTACCCACAGTCTGCTCTTGGGTCCATCAACACACATCAAAATAAAGTTTACGTATAGGATATTTTGTGTGTGTGCATGTGTGTGTGTGCTTAAAGTGAGAGGCATAAATATTTCTGATAGCAACACAATTTTAAAGGGCTGGGATTCTCCCATGGTTCACCCCATATGGATGTACAGACTTTCGGCTCTAACTTGAGGGCATTAATACACAGCCCTTTCGCATTGAGTCTCTGTCCAAAGGCTGCATGTTCGGGTGTTGAGTGGTACCTGTCTGTGGTGGCTGAATGCCTGTCTCCTCTCATGCAGACTCTGGTATCGGTGCAGATGGGGATTTCTGCTCCAGCTCACAGTGAAATCCTGATTCACAGCGTGCCTGCTGTAAGCAAAGAACTGCTACACGCCCACACACACACACGCACATGCATACACATGCACACACGTACACACACACATACACACACATACATACATACATACATCCACATACACACATCAACAAACACACATACATCCACACATGCACACACACACAAACACACAAACACACATACGCGCACACACACACACACACACACACACACACACAGTGCAGGTGAGTGAAAGAGTAAAAGCCAGATGAAAAACAAAAAAACACAGTAGAAAACTGCAGTTTACCTTCCTGTTAAAGCTGTGCAGATTTCTGGTCAGTACTCGCCTGATGTTTTCCAATTCCTCAGGATCTAGGGGTTTGCTTTGGACATGAATTTCCTCGCTAAGAAGAAGAAGAAAGAGAGAAATGGTTTATGAGTGACGGTTCAGGCAAATAAGCGATCGACTGATCATCATTTTAGAAGACGACAGTCCAGTATAATCTAAGGAGTCAGTGTGTGCGCATGAATGGTGTGTGTGCCCTGCGCTGGACTGGTAAACTGTCCAGGGAGTATTCCTGTCTTTCGCCAATAGCATGCTGGGAAAGCCCAGTCACCCATCAGTCCCTCACCGCAAAGAAGCTAGGCAGATAATGGATGGGTGGATTAAGGCAGTTATTTGGGAGGATAAAGGTACATTTTACAGAGTATAAAGTCATGGAACTGAATCAGAGCATGCACTTAAAAGGCTGTAGGGCAATCCCAAGGTATTGTCAACCAAATGCCCCCTCTGTGACAGACACTAAAATGATCCTTAAATTAAAATGGAGGGAAAAAATGGAGCCTTTTCCTCCCAAATATAGTAGTGCACTATTATACCC
Source organism: Gymnothorax javanicus (assembly GCA_029692085.1). Lineage (NCBI taxonomy): Eukaryota > Metazoa > Chordata > Actinopteri > Anguilliformes > Muraenidae > Gymnothorax > Gymnothorax javanicus. The sequence continues at coordinate 20,394,652 of CM056204.1, forward strand.
ATAAAAAAAAAAAAAAAAAAAAAAAAAAAATAAATAAATAAATAAATTCTTTTTAATACATCAACAGAATTTTGTTTGGGGGACGGTTTAGTGTCATGTAACGGAGGGGTCATTTTGCTAAAATACCCCGGAATCACCCTGTAGCTCTTAAACCCTTCAATCATGCTATACGTTTGACCACTGAATTGATGGTTCAATTCTAAACACTGTTTTTGTCTAAGCACTGTTTCAGCAAATATCCGGACATATTAATAGACTGCAAGCAAAATGTTTGCGTGTTTCTTTGGACAAGAGCATCTGATGAAATGTAATTTGAACAATTACATACATATTCAGCTAAACTGTCAATGCCTCAGTGTGTTGCCAAATGGCTACCCCTTGTGGTAGTTTATGAAATTACAGTATTCTGAATGTCAAGTGTCTTTGTGTGCGTGTGCATGCCAGTGTGCATGCAGGAAAGCATATGCGGCGCAAACAAAATGGAAAAAAAAAATTGACAATTTTATATTAAATATTTAGAACCACGTGGGCTACCCAGTGGTATAATTACGTAAGCACACACCCGGAAGTCACACTGTGTCTGAATGTGTTGTGCTCAGTCATAATATTTCTGCTGGCTTTAAATGCAAAAAACTCAGAGATGACCTTGATTGACCCGTCCCAGTGCTCCCATGATCCTCCTCTCTGATCTGCTCCCTCCTCTCCAGCTCCTGGTGCACCAGAACGATGCTGGACTTGAGTTGAGTGTCTTCCCTGATGAGAAACTTCTTCAGGTACTCTTTGTTAAACTGCTCAAACCTGTACACTCAAACAAGGGATGGGCAAAATAGCACACACCATCAAATGTACTTGATACATGGATAAAGCAAACAAAGCATTGTATAAACTTTCAGATACCAGCTACTCAACCACTGCTGTAATCAATGCACCCACCATCTAGATTTTTTGTCGTTGACTTTTTATTTTTCTGGAAAATAGGTTTTCAAACTGTTATACAGCAGTAAATACATTTTGTTGGACGTTTGAAAGCTGTATATTTTTGCTATTTAATGGTGGATTTATAAATCATGTGATTTACTTCAGTATTTCCTTAGAATGAAATTCTTACTTATCTTTCCAATAGTGCTGGCCCCAATGCCCAATGATGTCCTCGATACCAGTCAGCAGATGATCCAATAACTAAAAATCAACAGACAAACCTTGAGTTTTTTTATTTCTCTCTCTTCACAACAGGAATATCAAGAAGGCACATTCATGAATTCCAGCTGCAATAACCAACTCTGAGTTCTGAGACTCAATGCTGTAGACCAGTCCTGCAGATCACTGTTTATGCTGGTTTTTGTTCCATTGTTCCAACCATAATTCAAGGGATCACCAATACAAAAAAAAAAAAAAAAAAAATACCAGCGGTGGCTTTTTTGCTGAAATTTTTTACACTTCCGGGACTGCCACACTTCCGGTGAGCAGCTAGCGTAGCTGCATGACAACAACAATTCAGCTATACTTGTGAAACTGCAAATGATATAAACGCTAAAATCAAGCCAAGAAAAACTACTGGATACATGAAGAATTACTACTGCTTCGACGCTCGGTATCGTATGGCCAAGCACCAATAAGGATGCATACTAACGCAACTTTTCCCCGCAACTGCACGAGACCGGAAGCGACTTGGCCACTAAACTATCCCATAAAGCATCGGAAAGAGGGCTTGAAATCCAGGTATTTCTTTTGTACTCAAATTGTGATTCTAGATATTTAGTTTGTAACTCATTTTTTCTAAATTGCATTTTTCATGTTTCTTTGGATTATTAATTTACTATCAAGCCATATTTTGTTGGAAAGAGCTATGCTTGGCCTGAAAGGTTTCATATACATATTGCACTACATTGTGAATGACTTTTTTATTATACGGAAGAGGAAGAAACGTAACTGTTGAAAGGAAAGAATCAGTAGGATTGTAATTGGTAATATTGTGGCCACGTGATCACTAAAATTATTTATGAGACAAAAATTTAAAAAAAACTTAAACACCATTGGTCAGAAGCCTAATTAGCATCTTCAGCACAATGTTATTATTTTTTTCTGTTTATTCATCACTTGGAAAGTAGCCAAATAAACACATATGAACAGTTGGCTTTAATTGTTCATGGAATGCATAACCATTAACGTGGTGTAAGGAGGTAAATAATCCCCCTGAGCCCGAAAAGCAACTAATTAATTCATTCCCTACGGCAAGCCGCTGCCAACGGCGCGGCGAATTCTACAACATACTGTAATAAACCTGCGGTACTAACGGCCAGGCACACTCAGGATATTTATTTTTGGGTATGACCCTAACCACAGGCAGACCCAGAGGAACCAAAACGCATCAGACCACCACTAAGAAATCAGATACAGCTTTATTTCATGATACATATATAAAAGACAAACATATGCCGGATCCGTAACGATAACTTGAATAAGGGACACAGGAAGCTACGGGAATACCGTCCCACAAATGTGCAACACAGCAAATCAATCAATAGTTATGGCAATACCACAGCACTAAAAGAAGTAGTTTTCAATGGGATCGCTAAACCACTACAGAACAACCCACTCAAGTGCATGAACACAGCAAATATATTCCCAGCCCCTTTTCCCAATTATTGCACAGGCCCAACTATCTAAAAAGACACACCCGCTCAACACACGCACACTCACACAAACGCGCACAAAATATCAGTAGATTAAAAAAGGGAACTTCCCTGCTTTCCCCCCCAAGACCCAGCCCTAGGGTCTAATGCCAGTCTGCAGTGAACAGTCCAGATGACACAACCCAAGTTCACGTGGTCCCAGAAGTCAGTTCAGCGTCTTTAGTTTGACCAACCACAGGCACGACAGCGCAGTTCATCTACAATACTCCGGGACATGCTCGTCCCAGCGGTGGTCCTAATAAATATGCACCAGACCTATGCTAAATTCCCCCCACTGAACTATCTTCACCAGCGGCGACCCTAGTGACCACGACCGGCACAATTCGAACCCCAAAAGTCCGACCGCTTCACCCGGCGTTCTCTCGTGCACTGGTGTTCCTTTGATTTCCACCTGCAGGCTCCTATATAGATTCTCACAGGTGGACACAATAATTATCCTGGGCACCGCCCATCCATTCACCACAGTACCATTCCTTACGGTAAGCCGGTGCCAGCGGCGTGGATGACCAGTCGCAGTCTGATGAAAACACGTAATCAGTTGACGATCGCGGTCATGGGCCACCAGTACTTCAATGCTTTATAATGTGTAATTTTCGGGAAAAGTACTCCGTACAAACGCGACAATTTTATATAAAAGTATTCCGTAGGGAATGAGTTAAAGGAGCAGTGTGTAGAATTTAGATTGATATTTTGGCAGAAATGGAATATAACATTCATAACAACTTTTTTAGTAGTGTATAATCACGTGAAAACAATAATCTTTGAGTTTCATTTCGCTTAGAATAAGCCCCTTAAACCTATATGGGAGCGGGTCCACCTCTGTGGAGGCCGCTATGTTGCGCCGCCATTTTTTTTTACAGTAGCCCAAAACAGGAAAAAAGTAGATGAATAAAGCACTGACACAAGAGAGCACCTTTCATGTTTTCGCAAGTTTTGCGGCCACTGTAGGTTTTCTGAGAAAAGGAATGGTCAGTTGGTTGCAATCTATAATCTGACCACTTCATGGCTCTAAATCTTACACACTGATCCTTTAAGACAAATTATCTGCTTGTTAATATTCTGGGATTGCAACTGTGGTTGTAATACAAAACTACCATGTAAAGTGGTCCCCCAGGACTGAGAACCAAACCTTGAGAGCAGGATTTCTCACACGTTGTGATAGCTACCTCCTGTTCTCCACTGTTTCCTCCAGCTATCTGCCTTATCCAGTTATCCTATTATTTTCCCGCTCATTGTTAATTGGTCTCACCTGGTTATTTTTTTGGTTGAGTAAAATTCCCTCTCTCTGTTTAAATCTCTCGCTGACCCCTCGCAGGCAGGTAACCTTAGATTGTCTGTCAGTTTGTTTGTTACGCGCCCTTTTGCCATTTATCTTGCACCTATCTTTACAAAACTTGGAGACATGTTAGCATAGGTCACTCGCCACAAAAAAAAAAAAACACATTTTGATCCGAAACTTTGTTTCTAATTAAGCTAGAGACTTGAATCTACTGCCATTCTTTTCATCAACGCAATTCAGTTCTAGTGGTAAGGGGTCACGTTGATGTCACTCTGACGTAAGTATGTGAAAATGGGGTCACAACTAGACATCATTTTTTTTTTTTTGCCAAAATTAATTTTTTTGATTTTGTTCTTTAGACAATATGATATATCTTTTCACCTTTTTAAATTTCGGCAAGTCGTCGTTCTGAGAATGACCTTTCATATTTTCTACTACTTGATTTCCTGCATTTTGCTATAATTTTATAAATACACGTCCTCTGCACTTGGGTCTTCCATGTTTTCACTCACCCGATACCCCCACTCATTCCCGGGACGTCCGCCGTTGGTTACACACTTCTTCAATCAAGGGCCCAGTGATTAATGGCCCCTGGCATCTAGAGCATCCAAGAACCAACCCCAGCACCCAAAAAAATGCACTGTTTTTGCTTACTGAAAACCCTGACCAAACAGCTGACATTAGCACACACCCAGTGGTGGTGTAGTGGAGGGTATACACAAGTATACGGAGTATATCCACCGCTTTCTCTGTCAATTCACTGAATAATCACCTATCAGGTAAAAAGCCATTGAAATACATAAGAGAGTATACCCACTTTCTCCTTAATGATATACCCATCAACCTAATAAAGTATTAGGTAGATGGGTAGATCCAGGGACCACTACACAATTGCTGTTGCACTATTACCCATGTCTAGTGTGAAACTTTGCTGAATGGAGTGATAGATTCCTTTGTAAACCAAATATCTAAAGAGCATGGAATTCTACAATTGTTCTTTGCTCAAGCTGGTTTACTGACATTGGAGCTCTCTGAAGCTATATTAATCCCAGCTAAAGTTAACCAACCCTTCTCAGCTGTGCATCATCAAGTTTTTTGCGCTGTGCTGTGCATCTGCAAGTCAGACATCACGGTCCGGTGTCAGTCCATAGCCCAGATTTTTAGAAACACTGCCCTGAACTGCTCTGAATCAGGAGCTGTGGTAAGACTCTGCCCCCTCCACGCTTAACTCACCCGACTATGTATCTCCTCGCTGAGAGTGGGGGGCGCCCTTTTCCTTCGCTTCACGTCCAGTAACTCCACCATTGGCTTTATGGTCATGCCCTAAAACCCAAAAAAACATGGTACAGTGCCGTCAGAAACCGTCAGTCACGAATAAGGCTACACTCTGCACTTTGCTTCCTCCAGTCACACCAGAATCAATGGCTCACAACCTTTTCCTACAGATTTAGTGACTCAAACAGTATTTCAAAATGATTGTACTTATTCTTCAAATTCTAATTTTGTAATGCTGAAATAATTTAGGGCTTCAACTGTTTTGAACTCAATACTTTCTGACTAGTGTTCATACTGAGTGATATTGCAAGGTGGGGAAAATAAACAAAAAAAAAAAGAAAAACTCCTGGTAAAATTGTTGGGGATCTATAGCCTTGAAGTAAAAAAGAAACCTTCATGGCATTTTGGTCATGCAGTTTGTCTGTAATAAGCTTTACATTGTTATATTGGTGGTTCAGTCCCCACTGTATTCTCAGTTATATTGATGCAACCATTGAGCCCTTGAACAAGGCACTCAGCCCACAGTGTTCCTGAGAGCATACATGCCAACTCTACCGCTTTTGGCGGTAGACTACCGCTTTCGGGGCATTTCATTTTGAAAAAAACACCCCAAAAGCAGTAGTCTACCGCCAAAAGCGGTAGAGTTGGCGTGTATGGGAGAGGATTGTCTAATCAACCACTAAACCTGCTTAGTTTAATCAACTACAAGTCATGTTGAGTGAAAGCATCAGCTACATAATTATTTCAGTACGAAGCACACTGCGCATGCACAGTCTGGGGAATCATAGACTTGATTATTAGCATACAGGCTACTATTGTCTGCTTCACCTGCACGAAGACTGTGAAGAGGATGACCACGATGGTTGTGGTAATGAAGAGCTTCTTTTGAGGAAATTCGTCGATTAGGAAGACCAGAGAAAAACAGATCGCCCCTCTCAGTCCCCCATAGGCGATGATGAACTGGTCCCGGAAGGTGACAGGGTTTCGTCGAAGCTTGTTCATTACAGCAGTCAGGAGCAGCACACCTTCGGCCAGCAGAGAGCACTGTTGTGACTAAACATGCTGGCCTAGTGTCACTAAAAGTGCTAACCCAGTGTGAATGCTGTTGTCACTAAACGTGCTAGCCTAGTGAGAATGCTGCAGTGACTAAACATGCAAGCCCAGTGTGAATGCTGCTGTGACTAAATGTGTTAGCCAGTTGTTAATGCTGTTGTGACTAGAGTCTCTAGGTACTGAGTGTGGTGAAAACTTAAGAATAGCAGCCATTTAGTTTTCATTGCGCAAAACTGAGCCATTTCGAACAATGAACAGTTTTTTTTGCTCTTTTCTTGGAGGTAAAACATATTTATTTCGGGGGGAAAACAATAAACCAGCTGTCAGAGGTAACGACAAGCATAAGAGGGGAAAATGTTCAGATACAAGAAAAGAGAAATGGGGGGGTGGGGTACTTATTCACTGTGAGACGGTGCCCGATAACTCAGCGGAAATAAAATGGCTCTATGATCAGATTTTCTGGAACTCTCATGTGCCAACTGTTTCAATCTAGTGAACACTAGTCAACACAAAATGAGCTTGCCCAGTTTCCTCTCAGACTCGGGGAAAGTACATCTTAGTCGACAGATTGAAATTCCATTAAAATGTGAATTATTAGAACCAAGCATGCCATCTTAGGGTTTAAATGAAATATAAAGGACAGTATTTCTCCAAGAACAGGGTTAGTATCTTCTCTTTTTGGAGCTAGTTTATGCATGATGTGACTTTATGAGCAGATATTTACAATAACAAAAAGCCCTCAATTTGTCCCCAATGGCAGGGGTCTATATACACAACATCACCAAGAAGTTGACCTTAGGGCCCTCAGTGTCATTTCCTTACCCAGGGCCCTCCAGAACAGGCAGAGGACGAGGGTGGAGGGGATGAAGGCCCAGCTCCACTCGTGCGTATCCTGAACGATGGAGACGCCGAGGAAGATGAAGATCAGAGTCTCGCTGACACTACTCCACATCTTCAGGAAGTATTTAATGGTGGTGTTGGACTCCTGGGATACATTGGCCTCCACATACTGCTTCATACTAACCGCGCAGGTCACAATCCTGGGACGACAGAAGGACAGTCAGATGCTGTCATACTTCATTCTCCCGCTGGGCTGTTTAACTAAGTCCAATCTCAGTGTATCACATTCATTTATGAAAATAGTTTTGAAATGTTAAATTCATATTTTGAAACGAAAATGTTACAATCTGTTATTCTACAGCCACTATCAGGGATTGCACCAGCCACAACAATGATGCTGGTATTGTATATAGTATAGCGGTCCTCATTATAAAATATTCAGTGAGCACTCAGACTACACCTATCTCTGCACGAAGCCGTCCTTTTTTATCACAACTACTCATCTGTAATGTTTTGTGAATGTGTCTTAAAAGGTTGCAGTGCTATGGCACTCACAAGAAGAGTCCACGAACAGACATACCCACATACATACAGCATAAACACCTGCATAAATACAACCCCAATTCCAGGAAAGTTGGGATGCTGTGTAAAATGTAAATAAAAACAGAATGCAACGATTATTATTATTAAAATATTAGCTCATTTTTAAATTTGATGGCAGCAACACATCCCAAAAAAGGTGGGACAGGGCTGGGTTTACCATTGTTTAGTATCCCCTCTTCTTTTAGCAACAGTATGTAAATGTCTGGGAAGTGAGGAGACCAATTGCTGAAGTTTTGGGAGAGGAATGTTGTCCCACTCTTGTCAGATGTAGGATTCTAGCTGTTCAACAGTCCTGGGTCTTCTTTGCCAGATATTTTGCTATTTGTTTTTTTTTTTTTTTTTTTTTTTTGCGTGTTGATGCCATCAAATTCAAAATGAGCTAATATTTTCCATGAAATGGTAAAATGTCTCACTTTCAACATCTAATATGTTGTCTATGTTCCATTGTGAATAAAATGTGGGTTTATGAGATTTGCAGATCATTGTATTCTGCTTTTATTTACAATATAAACAGCTTCCCAACTATTTTGAAATTGGGGTTGTACTTAAAACTGCTTTCATTGTAGTTTTATAGTAGATTTGGAGTAGTTATACTCTAGTTTGCTCTGATGACGGATACAAACGCACACACAGATCAACTGAAACCAATATAATCATTGCTAGTATTTAAGCTTTAGTGGTGTGAATCTCTGAACATACAGTTAGCGCGCTGTAGACATGTAGGAGATTATCTTTTGAACTTAAGTGTAGAGGCTAAAACAGTTTTAAATACAGAATTATCATAATGCTGTGACAATATTTGTCAGTTTTGCAGGTATACTGGAGGGTAATATGCCTTGAAATGGAAGCTGCTGAAAGAGAGATATTACTGCTATGCGTACGTGTGTGCTCATTTCTGTCTTTGTTCCTGTGTCTTACTTTCAATTAATCTTTCATTGCATTAACAAGTACTAATAAGTCCAATCACAGCAACATTTCATCGCGGTTGCCACGTTACCTGGCAGGCAGACATGTCACCGTAGAGGAGAACCCCCTCATGTCCTCTAAAAGCATGCTAAACTGAGGAAAGATCTGATGGTTATAACAATGCTTAGCTGAGCCAAGCTCTGAAAGAATCTAATGGTTCTGAACTGATAATCACACGTGTAGTCTTTGCCCATCTCATTGGCTAGAATCGCATCTCATACACGGCTGAAGACAGTCTGCTTTCATTCCTGGGTGAGAAAGCTGTGAATTGCCTTTGTTATCGTTGCTCACAACATTTTTGGTGTGTTTATATTTCTTTTACGTTTCCATTGAAATATTACTGCAAGGGCCATGAAGTTTTGTGTCCTGCAATCCAGGGGGTTTACAGCCTCTGCTGTCTCGTGTTAGCATTGGACAGGTGGAATAGAAGTGGTAATGGTCATACTCCAGATGTACTGTAAGTAGTGCTGCCTACTTCTCTAGATTTGAAGTGTTAGAGGAGCAGGCCAGATTAGCCAGCTATCACTTAATGTAGTACAATATCAGAGGTGTAAAATCCAGGGGTCAGAAAGTAAAAGTCCTGCCAAGTTTTTCTCCCTCCCACAGAATGAGCTGATCACTCATATTGGCTCTGTCTCCTGTCTGAAGTGAATCCAGGTGGTTGGAATAAAGTTCTGGGGAGGATTTTTACTTCCTGAACCCGGACTTTACACCCCTGTAGTACATTCATACAACAAGCATGAAATACTCAGATCCCCTGCCACAGGATGGCTGATATCTGGCATGGAAACAAAATTAGGCAAATGAAAGGACAGACAGATTGACAGGTGGATGAAATGAAGAATGAAAAGTCACATCTACAAAGTAAGATGTAGCTTTATATAAAATTTTGTCGAGAAGTATTGAACGGTTTAGGAGTTATGGCCTGGAAAAGAACAGGATGGCTGATATCTGGCCTGGAAACAAAATGCGGTGGATGGATAGACAGACCTACAGGAGGACGGACGCAAGCATGAAAAAGCAATTATGCAAGAGACCTCAGGTCTAAGCAAATAAGCAGATCAGTAGAACCTGAGTAACTTTGCTGAGCTAATGCTGTATAGTGTGTCTATTCACCCAGTGGAGGTCTAGGATGAATTTCATCGCACTGGCGCGAGTGACAATATCTTTTACCCTTGTGTACTATTTTGGGTCCAGTAGACCCCAGAGCCTCCTTAACAGCTCAAAAAAGCTACAGAACATAGGTTCATGGTATCCCCTGCATGAAAGTATCGACGGATGCTATGGATCGCACTCCATCCCGCGTCTGCGTCCGTACATGATTCTCGTAATCGCTCTATAGGCTACGAATTAAATCAGATCGTTTTCGTGTTGGGTGCTATTATTAGTGGTGGTAACGTCACACAACTCATTGATTTTGGTTAAAATTAGGAAATTATAAATATTAATGACGTATTTTTATTTTACGTAAACAACAATTTCACGGTGTGCAGCTCGTAATTGCACTTCAGTTCACATGTGGTTTGATTGATTCTATATTTGGTGGAATGATTCATGACGGTTAGATCAAGCCACCCAGGAATTTTGATTGACATTGGCTAATGATAAGAATTAATAATTTATAATTCAATATGTTAACATGGCGATTTTGTAAGGAGTGCCTTGTAATCTGTCCCACATGATATTGAAGGGAGTTCTCATGAAACAAATTTTAAGGATGTCTGTTGCAGAGGTGGAATATTTGTCCTAGTATGCAGGATACCCACATCAGCTGTCCTAAGCGACAAAATTGTCTCGTTAGCTTTAAATTTCATGAGTATTCTTAACTAAATGAGAACTACTTATAAACATTATTTTTAACTTGACAACATTTCAGACGTGCCGTACAAAACAAAACAAAACAAAAAAAAACTGTATGCAGCTTTTGTTTTTTGACGCCATTAAAGCCAATTTCTACAAGCACAAAGGTTGAGCAGTGTTCAAGATTATAAACTTCCCACCCATCACCCAACTCCAGCAAGAACTCACGCCATAATGCCGGAGAGGTGCAGCATCTCAGAGGTGAGGTAGGACAGGTAGCTGAAGAGGAAGACAAAGAGGGGCGCGATGACTTGTGCCCGGGCGGTGAAGCGGGTGGTGAGGGCAGCCACCAGGCCAAAGAACAGCCCAATGCAGAGCCCACCCAACCCCACCACCAGAAACTTGCAGCCCCCTGCCAGCACGTCCAGCCCGGACACTGAGGGAATCCGCAGGAAGGACTCAAACAGCTTGTACAGGACCTACAGTGGAAAGAGAAGCCATTTTGAGATATGCTGTACCTAAAATGGCTGCAAGCTTTCACAGAGAAGGAATCCTTTATGGATAAGATCTAAACGAAGAGATTAGAATGTTCTACCCTAAACATTTTAGTGCCGATGCAATAATTACAACTGGTCAAAGAAAGGATAGAGTGCTGGACTAGAACAAGGTATTAAAATGATAGCAAAAAACACTTCCAAAATATTTTGTATTCTTTCCAGGGTTAATAAGCAAAGCGAAAGGACAATCTAGACCATCGCAGTTTATTTATGTTTATTTAACCCTTATTTAACCAGGGAAGTCCCTTTGAGATTGAAATCTCTTTTTCAAGGGAGCCCTGGGGTTTGAGGTGGGGAGAGAGAGGGCAATTTGCACAGCCAATTAGATCAGGGGATGATTAGGTGGCAGGTCGAAAGAGCCAGGTTGGGACTTTAGCCATGACACCGGGAAACCCCCTACTCTTGTCGATAAGTGTCATAGGATCTTTAGTGACCACAGTGAGTCAGGACCTCAGTTCTAACGTCTCATCCAAAAGACGGCGTCTCCTTCAGTACAGTGTCCCCGTCACTGTACTGGGGCATAGGGGATTATTCCACCAGAGGGAAGAGCGCAACCTAATGGCCCACCAACACCTCTTCCAGGTCTTCTCAGGATGGGGTTCACTACGCAAGGAGTACACCAGTGCAAAAAATCCCATTGTGATCCCTTTCCTCTTTACTACTTGCGCTTACCACAGTAACAGCGTCATTGAGCAGCGACTCTCCGAACACCAGGATATGCAGCTGCTCGTTAACGTGGATCTCCTCGAAGACAGAGAGAACAGCGACAGGGTCGACAGCCGCGATGAGGCTCCCAAATTGCAGGCAGTGCAGCAGGGTCATGTTCTCCAGCCCCGTGGAGCTGATTTGGCAAATCCCGTACAGGGACAGGCTGATGCCCAGCACGTTCCACACTGTGCCCAGGACGGCGTACCACAGAATGGTGCCCAAGTTCTCGAAAAAGAGCCGCCCCGGGAGGAAGTAGCCCGCGTCCAACACGATGGGGGGCAGGAGGTACAGGAAGAAAGCGTCCGCACTCAGGGCTGGCGGCGGTCTGTGACGGACGCCATAGATGACCCCGCCCACCAGCAGACCCACCATAATGAGCAGGCAGCTCTCCGGAACCACAGCGGGGATGCGGCCCGACCAATGGAATGCTGGGAAATGTAGTGTGTATGAAGATGGGGAGAGAAAGTACAGTCTTACTCATCTGTAACAGATGTGGAGCAGGGACTGCAGCACACCCACAGTCCCAAAATCGCCACTTAGAGTAATAATATTTAATTGATTGGCAGGAAGTTCAGCTTCCTTTCAAGTGCAAGAGTTTAGTGGGGGTGACGCATGTTTGCTGTACAGGACAGACCTTTTGGATATGTTAATAGAAATCATTTACCAGTGGCTTGAAGAATTGTAAGACTCCTCATTAAATATTAGTAATGCCTGCCGCAGTCATCTCTACATCCTAGATCTCGTTCGTGTGACCAGCTACTACTGTGTTCTAGCAGTGGACAATGAAATACTGTTAAATAAAAGCACTAAGAAAAGACAAGTGTCATATATTTTCAGCAGTGTGTTTGTCAGAAATGTACTGTATATTGTTTCATTAAAAGAGCAAGTGCAATTTTTTTTGCCATCTGAAAATCATGTACTATACAGTATAGGACTGTTATTTGTATATTCAATATCACAGATAAGCATATATCCATGTCAAACAGCTCCCTGTATAGATTGGGTTTGAGCTATGGTGAGATGAAGTCCTTTTAATGCACGGATTAGAAAGCTTCTCCATTAGACAAACTCAAGCATTCCAACGAACCTGACCAGAGCACGAACGCTGTCATTTGTTGTTTTACACCACATTCAAACTACTGCAGAAAGGAAAACAACCAAACATTCTGTATAAGTTCACTACAGCTACTCTACAGTAATCATTCCAGAGGCGGGACACCAGGACCGGAACATGCATCTCCACATCATTCAACTCTCGATAATCAAAACATCCCTGTATCAAATTAAAAACATTCTAAACGCACTGTGTTATTGCAATCATAATGAGCTGTTACCAAGAGACAGAGCACTGATGCAGAATTTTTTTTTTTTTTTTGATTTGAGGATTAAGTGCCTCACCCAGTTTGGCCAGCAAAGCCAACATGATCCACAGTGCAATCTCAAACGGGTCCTGCACATGATGGTAGTCCACGCTGAAGAGGGGGGGAGCCGGATTGGGCCCTGCTACGGGGGCCGTCGGGGAACTGCTGCTGCTGTTTCCGGGCAGTAGGGAAGAGCTCTGCGAGAGGGAGAGGGTGGAGGAGACTCCCAGGGTGAGGCAGAGCAGGGCACTTGGGGTGCGGAGTGACTGCATGGCTGTGCGGTGCCTGCAAAGTGAGGAGATAACCGGGTGGGATGCGTCCGCTTCGCTCTGCTACGCTTCCCGAACCCTATCAGTTAATCCTGACCACACAGGCTCCAGCGAATGAGGATGCACGTACACTAATGCACATCGGAATCCCTGACCAAGCTGTGGAGCCAACCAGCACTAATGGGGTCTCATAAACTAAAGGCTCAATTCACAAAGCAGGGCATATAAACAATGTCTCTGGACTCAACACTGTGGTTAGACTATTGATTTGTTAGAATGTTGGCATATATTTCCAGCTGATGATAAATCTCAATAACTTTCTGCTAGAGAAACACTTATTTTTTGACACTTATAATGTTTCCTTTGAACAGGGATGCCAACTATTATAAAACCCCATTTCCAGAAAAGTTGGGACGTTATATAAACAAAAAATAAAATCAGAATGCAATGGTTTGCAATTCATTTAAACCTGATATTTAATTGAAAATTGTAAAAAGATAACATATCAGATGTTGAAACTGAGAAATTTTATTGTTTTTTTCGAAAAATGTTTGCTCATTTTGAATTTTATGACAGCAACAAGTTTCAAGAAAGTTTGGACTGGGGCAAAGTTTACCACTGTGTTGCATCACCTTTTCTTTATTACTTTAATCTGAAAGCGTTTGGGAACTGAGGTGACCAACTGCTATAGTTTTGAATGCAAATTTTTTTCCTATTCTTGCTTGATATTGGCTTTAAGTTGATCAACACTTTGCAGACTCCTTTGTCATCTTTTTTTTCATAATGCGCCAAATATTTCTCAGTCGATGAAAGGTCTGGCCTGCTGGCAGGCCAGTTTATCACCCAGCCTATTTTACTACGGAGCCAAGTTGTTGTAATGTGTGCAGAATGTTGTGTTTGGCATTGTTTTGCTGAAATAAGCAAGGCTTTCCCTGTCAAAGATGTCTGGATGACAGTATATGAAACTCCAAAACCTGTGTATGTTGTTTAGCATTAATGATGTCTTCATAGATGTGCAAATTGCCCATGCCATGTGCAATAATGCACCCCCATACTATAATGGATGCTGGCTTTTGAACTGTGCACTGATAACAATCTGGATGGTCCTTTTCTTTAGCCCGGAGGAAGCGGCGTCCATAATTTCCCAAAATTATTTCACATTTTTGATTGGTCAGACCACAGGACAATTTTCCACTTCCCCTCAGTCCACCTTAAATGGACTTGGGCCCAGTGAAGGCTGTAGCATTTCTGGATCTTGGTTTAAAGGTGACATAGAATCAAAAACCGTTTTTACCTTGTCTATGCTGAATAACGATAGTCTACCCGCATTCAAGAACATACGAAAAGTGTTAGACATTCTGAACATCTCCGTTTTATAGAAATTCCTCTTTTAAAAATGACCGCCAGAAAACAGACCAATCTGAATAACGGATACATATGATGTTACATGTATCTCACTGCCCCCCCGCCCCCACTCTCACTCCGTTTCCTCCCCTTCAAAATAATTTGCATACATGCCTTTATGCAATTCCATTGCTTCCAATCCCTCAGTAAAGACAAGCGTGAGAATTCCAGAGTCATAATCGATTTCCGTGTCACTAGTGGAGAAATCCACCATAATGCACATGAAACAGATTAACTTATTGCACAAGGACTTAAATTCCGCAAATGAATTTCTTCAGAGCGCTTTGATTGAATACTTGCTGACTACGGCACAGGAACGTCAATGCGAGAGACTCACTCCGAATGTGTAAGCCTTGGCAGCTCGTTTGAAAAAAAAAAAAACATTCAAAAATACTTACCATTCAGAAACGTTTAAATCCAGCCTTTGCTGGACTGGTTCTTCTTCCAATTCAGTGTCCTCATCCGATTCGGGCTCAAACATATAAGGCTGAATCTCTGAATATGCCATCTGCATAAAGTTGGTCTGTCCATGTTCTGAAGCCGGCAAGTGTTTTCCATTTTCCCTACCGCTCTGGGCGAAGTTACATTCTTTTGAGTGGCTGCAAAGCCAGCCAATCAGCATCAAGTGCTTGCATTTCATAATGAGGTTGCCAGTTAAGCCCGAAAGGTCGCCAAATAGGTGCAAAACAACACGTTCAAAATCCCCCACCTTAACATAGCTTTTTGAGAGAGGTTTTTAGGAAGCTTCTGAGGCATTACAGACCCAACCAAAATTTTGTTGTCTATATTTCACATCACAGAACAAGGATAAATACCCCGTTCAACCATTCTATGTCACCTTTAATATTTGCATGGCAGAGTTTTAACTTGCATTTGTGGATGCAGCAACAAATGGGTAATGTTGGTAGTTGGGGAGTCTGACACTGGGGTTGGATTTGGTAGTCTTGGGTAAAAATTTGAGTCTCAATGATGTTTTTGAGTTCAAAATGTAGATTAACAAAACAACAAGCAAACTGAAACAGCTCTTTTAATGCAGCCATTTTATGGGAAAACATTTAATATTATTTGGAATTTGTCTCTGACGAAAAAATGATAGCAGTGAGAGACAACACATTTTGGTGAGAGATCAGGTGAGTTGGCAAGTTTGTCTGGAGTTGTCAGCTAATTGTGTAAATGAATGATTTATGCAAGACAACAAGAGCATATGTTTAATTGTACAATATATGCGAGTATTCAAGGTGGGTTAACAGCAAAATATTTTGCACTATTTTGAGGGACCATTTTCGCCCTCAATACTGTGTCTTTAATTACTATGATGATAATGCATTTGTCTACGTGCGCATTTAAAAACCTTTTGAAAAACTGGTCAAAATGAGACAGATTTCATGGATTAAATAGACCTGTGATCCCCAACCTTGTTCCTGGAGATCTACCTTCTCGTAGGTTTTTATTCCAACCCTGGAAAAGTATACCTCCCAAAAAACCAAGTAATCCTGTTTCTGCTAATTATTAGAAAAGGGTTTCCCAACCCTGTTCCTGGAGTACCCCTGCCCTGCATATTTCAGATGTCTCCTTGATTTAACACACCCAGATCAGGTCATTAGGTGCTCCACTAATGAGCTGATCAGCTGAATCAGGTGTGTTAAATTAGGGAGATGACAGGGGTACTACATGGAGCAGGGTTGGGCCTCACTGATTTAACACACCTGATTCAGCTGATCAGCTCATTAGTGTGTTAAATCAAGAAAACATCTGAAATATGCAGGGCAGGGGTACTCCAGGAGCAGGGTTGGGAAACACAGTATTAGAATCAGTTGTGCTAGATAAAGGATGCAATGAAATCAATCAGGAGGGCAGATCTCCAGGAGCAGGGTTTGGTTACCCCTGAAATAGCCAATGATTGAGCCAGGACATTAATCGGGCATGTTATAAGCCACACCACACAGTACAAATAAGTTACTGTCAGCCCTCTGGCAATATTAACAGAATCAAAGAACAAAAAAAAAAGGTCTGGATTACATTACCTTGAGAGATCATAATTTCAGATTATTTAAGGAAACCTCAAATACCTTCATCCAGGTATTGGTCAGCAAAAAGCAAACAAAAGTGAGCTTGTCCTGATCTACATCGCCATTAACCTTCTTAAATACAGTTTTCACAACTCTCATGTGAATGCCTTCTGTGTCTCCTCCCATTAAGCAACTTGCGTGTCTATTGGAAGTAATGTATCCTTTGATTGGTTTGTGTCTTGCATGCTCCCTCAATCTCTGGCTGTGTCTCGTTTCATATAGTTGCCTCACCTTTTGTGTGTGTGAGAGACACATTTATACCACCTCCTTTGAGTTGTAAGTTGCTGGATTGAACTTTATCTTATGTGCTTAGAACTAGTCAGTGTTTATGAGTAAAACTCGTCATCTTTTGGAAGTAAAACTTAATCTCTAATTATAGCAATTTACAGAAGTTTCCTTCCTTGTTCAATTAATGGGAACAAGCTCCCAAGTCTTTCTCCTGGTCTCCAGGATTGGGATCGCGTTTCTGTTGGTCCCTTCCCAGTATGTTCCTCTGTCTAGTTTATTAGGAACAAGCTCCCAATCCTTTACGGTCATCAGGATTTGAACCAAGTTCCTCTTAAGCTACTCCATCCGGCAGTCATCCGGGAAAGCCGCTGGCTGGAGATTGGCAATGCCCACTTTGCTTCGCCCGCAACATCTGAACTGAACTGTGCTATTCTCTTCTGGGCTCCGTCCCAACGTTACCATATCACTATAAAAAAAAAAAAAAAAAAAACTGCGTCTAAAAGTTGATTTGATAATTCATTCAACTGTTGTCAACTGACATTAAGGACAATAGCACTAACCTCAACTATTTTCATCTTAAATCCAGTTGTTAGGTTGTAAATCTAGTAATCCTGCAGTCAGTTGCGAGAGTAAAATTTAAATCCTCGCCGGTACCATGGTTGGTAATCTGAACATTCTAAAGAGGTTAGGGGGCATGCAGTCCCGTGATAATTTCAAAAAATTTTTTACAGCTAAATGAATTGATCTGGTATGACTTGAGGTGAAGTTACAGCATCAGCATCAGCATCACCTGACTCTGTGGCCTGTGGCATTGAGACTTGTGGCAGTGAGGTGGCTGGTGCAGTGGCTTCTGTCCCCAAGGGATTTATGGTCTCTTTGTGTAACATTATTGTAGCCTTCTTTTGACTCTGACTCCCCAAATCTGGCCCTCGAATCCAAATCCAGCCCTGATTTTCTTTCCTTCCTGGCAATTAATGAAATATTAGTGCTTCTGATTGGCCAGACTGTCTCTACACCTCACTCTCAGGTAAAGGGAACGTGGAAAACCAGCAATGCTCGGCCCTCGAGGACCATAATTTGGGGAGCTTTATAGTGCTTTTCACACCGGCCTCATTTGATTCGGTTGAATCACACCAGAGTTTGTTTTCCTTCTTGGAACGGTTCATTTGGTTCGGTGTGAAAGCAGCAATCAAACCAGGAATCACACCAAAAGTGTACCAAAACAAGTGTACCGAGGTGGTCTCGGTACGCTTTCAAACGAACTCTGTTGCGGTTTGTTTCGGCTAGAACGCGAACAGACCTAGATCAGACCCAAGCGCTAAAAAAACTGGGTATTTTGGACTAAACCAGCTACCGTAGTGAGGGGCACAGTGCATTTTGGGATGAGGATGCAAATTACCCACCTGTTCTGACCAATTGAAGACAACCTCAAGAAATACGTTCTGAGACACATCTGGCCAATGGGTGTTAGGAATGTGCTCACGTGACTTGTTTTACGAACTCATCAATCGATTTCTCACCAAAATAAAAAATGTGGTGTGAAAGGGGAGCAAAACAGCTAGCAAATATAACAATATATGTTTTTGCACTTGGTCCGAACCGAACTACCGGTGTGAAAATGCCCTTACTGTAAATCATCCCTTGAGTTAATTCCTTTAGTTATTTTCCTCTCTTTTTCCATGACAGCCTGCTCATCTGCCCCTCACTCCTTCCTCTCAAACAGTGGTGTCATATTTTTCACCACTTTTTTTTTTTTTTCCCCAATTCCCGACCGACAACCTTGTAGGGGAGAACCGGGTCAAATGTTAGGCGAGTTGAAAGTAACACATTCTGTTTTTTGGAGCAAGAAATGAAACACTTGGATTATTTGATTATCACATACAGCACGCAAATCTTGACCTCCCAGTCAGTGATCTAGCTGCTACGTCAAACCTTCTTTTATTTATCATTTAAAATGTATTTTTGACCCTGGTGAGTAAAAATCTGCTCATAATAGTACTTTTAAATTATGATTTTGCGCTCATCATTGAATGTTCCAATATTATCTTAGTTCAGTAGTACATTTAGGGCTTTTGATAACCCTCGGGGAGAAATTTTGCTTGATTGCTTTGCTTTGCTTTGTTGATCGGCTGGCTAAAATGACTAATGCAAGCGCTGGGGCAGAAGTAACAACGCATACTTTCACCTTTCCTCCAAAGGTTTACTTTTCAACAGCACTTACATAAATGTGCTTGTGTTTCGTCAAACTCACCAAAAATGTCGAGAATTAGAGTGAAGACAATGCAAAAAGGGCTGGCCAAGCCACAAATATATGAACAGTGACCTCTTAATTGTGTATCATAACTCCACAGGCACATAGTTAATATCGTTACTTTTTTGACTGTTACTTATGTCTCGGTGGGTATCCTTGAAAGTAAAAAAGCATAAGTTTCAGTTTTGAACCAATAGTGTGCAACCTGTTTGCAGAGGTGTAAAAGAAGACAGGAAAGTAAAGTAAAAGTCCTGCCAAGTTTTTCTCCCTCCTACAGAATGAGCTGATCACTCATACTGGCTCTATCTCCTGTCCGAAGTGAATCCAGGTGGTTGGAATAAAGTTCTGGGGAGGATTTTTACTTTCTGAACCTGGACTTTACACCCCTGTTTGACATGGGTCTGTAAATAAGACTGTTTTTGACATAAGGCAGATATAGACTGCATGTCACAAATATGTGTGAATCTACTTCACAGAGAAAAATGTTACTTCTGACCTGATTGTCATTCGGCACTTTGAATTTTTGCCCATTTCTGAATTTAGAATTAGAGGACTTATTATCTAATGATAATCACCACATTGGTATGAAAGTTTGCAACTTTTTAAATGGAATTTATTGATTCCGTTATTGCAGGCACATGCTACAATTTTATAGGATCTACCTCAAGTAGAAACAGCACAAAGTACCTAGTCTTGACTAGGTCACATTGTGAAAATTTGAGAGCAGGAACATTTAACCTTTACTTGCATGTAGTGTTGAGAAAATGAAGGTGAATGTCATCAGAAACTGTGTAATTTTTGTCTGTGTGGGCGCAGATGTGATCTTAGCATCGCGAGTTGCAACTACCCTGTCATTACGGGTGCTGACTTGTCATTTTAATACTGATAATGATACATGCAGGTGGGATGTAGTCGAGATACAAGCCTGCAAAATTAATTAAAGGCTTAGAGGAATTGTAAGTGAACCATTGAGGTCTTAATACAATTATTATTTCCACATTAACAATATAATTTCCCTGCCTGACAAAATGGATGATTTTTTTCATTTTAAATTTACTTTTTAAAAAATGTTGCCTTGTTCTGGCCGGTACCAGCTTATACTACGCTCACTCATGCCTATAGTCCAATTCAGTGCTACTGTTTATTCTTAAAATGTTGAATTTTGCATGTGCTAAAAACTGTCAAGCAAAAAGTAACCTCCAGCCATGCAGCAGAGTCAGATTGATTTCAGGCATCTGATACTTCAACCAGAAGCACGTGCCAGTCACTCTTTCGGGTTCGTTGCTAAACTTTCAAAGTGAACATTTTAGTGATGCGTATGATTACAGTAAGAGATCTGCTGGTAATTTTTATTATTTTATTTCTTCAGAGGGCCAGAATTTGTATTATTTATTATTTTATAATGCATGGGAAATGTTAGACGTGATACAGTCATTCACGCGACTCTCAAGTACAATGCACGAGAGTGGGCAGCTCTGCATTTAATTCAACAATACAAGTATGGTTAGTCATAAATTGGCTGAGTCATGATCTTGGTCTGCCAAAATGGATTAGGCAACAGTCCATTCAACATTAAATGCAATAAAAACAGTGTGTTTGAATTGCAGAGTAGATTATACCAATCACAAGTGATGATACATGACCTCTGAGCCCTTTTTATAAATTGCAAAGCCAGTAGCAATTTTGGCAGGTAGCAGATGCCAATACTATGCTAAAATTTTGGCTAGTTATGCTAAACACTGCCACATAATGCAGTAGATTTTGAGATGTGTTGTCTTGTCATTTTTAATCACTCATGGAAACCATTAGTGCCGTCCATTGTTTAATTGCTAGTCCCAAATGAGAGATATGGCTTTTTAAACACACAGATGCATTTGTATTTGACTTTTTCAGAACTTATTTAAATGGGGTGTACCATGCAAAGCTAGTTCAGGCAGACAACTCGAGGCATGCCCTCATTCTCATAAATGCTTCCCATGTTTATACATGTCTGTTACCACCACTCCATAAGGCATAGAACAGAGGTAGCTCTCCTGCCCCGCCTTTATTGCAAACTGCCTTTACCTGCTGCAGTGGTGCATCATTCTCTGCTGCAGGTAGTAAATATTGCTTGCAGCGGCTGCATCATCTTTACCTCCTGCAAGATAGCATCCCACCTTCACATTCTCATCTCACTTAATAGCTCACTATGGTGGAATTTCAATCTGAACAAGATACAGTATGATACTCTCTACATGCACATATATATCTCACTACACAGTGCTTGATTTCTTGTGCAGTGCATATTAATTTTATTTCTAGACTGTAATACCATGTGATATGAACATAATAGTTCAGCTAGGTACAATTTTAAAGTAGGCTTATTGATTACTTCGCTACACATATAGTTCTATCTTAGCTGAAGATGAGGGGGGTATATAAATGTGTGCTTTTTGGCAAAATAAAAATAAGTCTTTCTCGCAAAACAGTTATCTGCAAAACTTTACTGGTGTATGAAGTATTTCCAGTGATCATTTTTTGCTTTAGTCTTGTACAGAGATTGTACGACCATACTGTAAGTGGGAGGCACCTTGGAAATACACTGCAGGGCATCTCAGCAATGTGTTTTTCAAGGACATTCCTGTGAATTTCCAGTTTATTTCATGCTCTCTGCAGCAATTGAGAACATTGTCATTTGCGTACATGGAATTAATGGCAAAAATAGCTGACAGCACATTTTCAGTCATGAATATTTATTTTAGAGGACCTAATATTACACCTCAAAGGCATTCCTCAGATGTTCTGAATTAATTCTTAAGCATTCAAGTATGCTACTTGCAATTTAAAAAAAGAGGAACTACTGCAGTTTCACTTCAACGTCGCATTTTTGTCAACATATTTCCCGTCTTAGTTCTGTATGTGTGTGTCTGTGTGTGTGTGCGCGCATGCCCGCGCATTTTTTTTTCTCCACAGTGAGCACAAAGCTGCATCCCAGACAGCAAACCACTCTGATCTGGATTCATGCTACCTCCTGCTGATTTGGGTCAGAACCGGTGCAAACCCAGCCATAGATATATACACCTACATGCCGCCTCCCGGGTTGTCAGAAGGGTCAACACGGCCGCCATATTGTGTCGGGGATTCAGGCGGGGTCAGGCCACTCAGTCAATGTCTTTGAATGCAGCCCCAGTCATTTATTTTCACCTTCTTAAACCTTAAATGTCAGTTAGCTTACTGATAAGTTATTAATATTTAAATTTTGAACATAACAAAATTTTACTCAGTCAATTATCTTAGGTCGTTATAGAACTACTATTTACCGTAATGAAGCATTTTTTGCATGAAAACCTGCATTTTTAAATTAAGCAAGTATCCTGTATCATAAATACGTGGCGGCCATATGCAACAAATAATACAGCTCAATACGTAACTGCCATGCGATCTAACAGCGACAAAATAATTGGCTACATTCAGTACAGAAAAATAATTTAATTATGAATAGGTCTATGCACTGGCACTCCAACAACGTTAATTTTTTTTTTCAGAAGTTTCAAAGTCAATGCAAAGACGCCAGTATTTGTGTCTTGCATTGACTTTGAATGTAATCTGTCGTATTTTTTTCGGACAGGCCCAGTTCAAAGCGGGGTTTATCATTGCAAAGAGTTCTGAAATGCCTCCTCGCTGGAAAAGAAATTAACGCTGCTGAGTGCCAGTGCATAGACCTATTTGTAATTAAATTATTTTTCTGTACTGAATGTAGCCCATTATTTTGTCGCTGTTAGATCGCATGGGGGAGAGAAGCCGTGTCTTCAATTGCCACTTCGTTATTCTTGAATTGGAAAACGTGTTCATAATGGAAAACCATTGAGAACTAGCCAGGGCTATTGCTGTCAATAAAGGGATAAATATTTGTCCCCGAATTTTCAAATCTAGCGCTGGCCCTGACCCGCCATTACGAGTTATCTCGTAGTCGGCAGTCAACGTGTTAAAATTGTTTGAAAATTTGGTGAGTTGTGATGATAAAAATCATTGATTAACCTCTACCCCCACTGACTAATGCGGTAGGTATGCACGGCTTCCACCGACACAAGATGGCGCCCGCGTAGACCCATCGCTCCAATGGATAGAAGCAGCGAACGCGGCATCTAGGTGTATATATCTGTGCAATCCCAGCAGTCTGCAACTGTCCAGGATATGTAGTGAGGGTGACAGGTTAATGATGCTTTAGCGTGCAGTATGTGAAATTTCAAAATCTTTACTTATCCCCAAACCCCTCTTACTCTCCGCACATACACACACGCACACCAACTCTGACAAAATTTTGCTCCTGCCCATTTTACAATATATTGTTCTCGTCACAACTTATCAATGCGATCCCGTCATTACACATTACACACCTAGAAACACAAAACATAATTTCTGAATTGATGACACAGTTTGATTTAGTGGCACACCAAAATACCTATATATGTTTTCTATTTGTTTATTTATTGATTTATTGATAGTGCACTGATGATGCTACAACCCAGACCCAGAGTTGATTGAAATTGTGATCATAGGTTTGCAATACAGTGTAATTGTAATCACAAAAAAAAAGTACATGTAATTGTAATCACAGATTTTATAACTTCATAATTGTAATCATGATCACAAAAAAGCCCCGTAATCACCGTAATCGTAATTGCAATGATTTCACGTAATCAACCTGAGGTCTGCTACACCCACAGCTTGTGACGCAATCATATTTTCACCTTTCAAAGAAGTTGCTGTAATTTTTCCGAACGTTGAAATAATTCCAAATTATTTCCCACGCCTGCGTGCTGCAGTGAGGAGGAACCGAAAGTTTCCGTTCAGGATGAGTGCGTAAGCTCTGATGCTGTGCCATTGTTTCCAGAACGTCCGTCTGACCAGTGCTGTGGCTTGAGCACAGTCCCATTCGAAAGCAGCGATCGTGAGGGATTCAGCTGTATTTTACCCTTCATGGCAGAGCAGGTCACAGCCAGCTTAAACACAAACTCAGGAACAGAAACCGTCCGTATGAAAATGGTTTCCTGTCCTATGGTTCAGAAGTCAGTTAATCATTTAACAGTCAGAGTCTGGTTTGAATGGAACACCACTGAGAGTTGTGATGACCTCCCAGTGCACCCAGACAGAGGTCTTACAAGGGCTGGGTCAGTGTGGGGGCCTTCTTCTTCTCATCAGGCTGGGAGATACGCAGGACTGGGGAACTGAAGTTCGAAGTGAAAGTGCCCGTGCCTGTGCCTGTACAAGTGCGTGCGGAGCTCAGGTAGTTGGTGACAACGTGGCGGGCGACACTGGCTTCCAGTCCTTGCTCCAGGGAGAGCTGGCTGCTCAGCTGGTCCACGGACGGCAACACCACACTGGGCAGTAGGGTGGGATTTGCCGGGAAGCCTGAGCGGGCCAGACTATCCTGCAGGTGTTGGCGGTACACCTCCAGGAGCTTGCTCTCCAGGTAGCAGTTGAGCATGGAGTTAGTTAGCGGCTCCCTCTTGTCCAGGGTAATGCTGCTGCTGTCCATCTCCAGGTAGCCATCATCTTGGGGCAGCTCGAGGTTGGCTTGCGACCGACGAGGGACAGGCCCAGGCTGTTGGGAGAGCTCTGGTTCCCCCAAGTCCGGAGAAAGCACCGCGGCACCACACAGCACGTACTCTGCTTCGAAGCTGTCCAGATTACTGTCCACCATTTGGTCACCCCCTAACTGCAGATCAGGGTAGTCCTTGCAGAAGCTGGTGCAGTTCCAGGAACAGTACAGCTCCAAATCTTGGTTGCGCTCGGCCAGGTCACTGGGTATCAAGACGCTGCGACTGGGTCGAGGTGGTCTATCCTGCTCCAGACCCTGCTCTAATCCTGGATCCTCCACCATTTCTGTTGGCCACAGATTATTCACATGATGAGTGGGTGAGACCAGAGCCTTTAAACCCACAAATTGAAATTTCAGAGAAAAAAAAACAGTTTCAATGTTTCTGATTTCTGTAAATTCAGATGTTTGCCAAATTGTTGATGTTTCTGGTTAAAAGAACTTGTAACTGATGTTAAATATTAATGATTTAGGCATAGTCAGAGGGCGCACTTAACTCATTTTTCACCAAATGCTAGATAGTTGCTTCTGGCTCTCACCCACTTTCACTCTCGAGAATTAAACAGAAAAACATAGACATACAGCAAATCTCAAAAACTTTGCCATGAAATTCCAAATTCTCATCATTCGCTGTTTTTGTTGAGACTGATTTAGATATGGACTGAATCGATTCTGTGGTGATTTTTAGAGTTGTATAGTGACCTACACACCAGCTATTCGGCCCATTTGGAGCTCTGCTAGTACCCTCAACTTGCTAAGGATACAGCTGGTTAGACCGCTTTTAAGCAGACAAGTGCTTCAAATTTGTATTCAACTGAATAACAAGATGTCCGTGGGGCCAATATCGCTCACTTGGTTTGACACAACAGTTATTTTCAGTTATTCAAAATTCAATGTGTTCAGGATGGTCATAGATTCAGAATTATGCCAAAAATTAACAATAGCAGGTCTAGACCATGACACGAACAGGCACCAAGGCTAGTCCAAAACTGACCGGTGGAACGGGAGAAAACAAAAATGCAGCAAACAAGAGACCATGCAGGGCGACCATATTGGATTTCGAATGGAAGCGGAAAATAGCATCACTTGGTCAGGGCCTATCGACAAATAAATACACCTCGTCCGATCCAAATCTAAGCAGTGGGACTAGAGAAAAAGTTTAAAATGCATCAGCCAATCAGAGAACGGGACGGTCATGCTAGATTGTGAATCAAGCCAAAAAAAAAAAAAAAAAAAAAAAACTTGGTTAGGGCCATGAGACAGATGCTCACCAAGTCTAATCCATATGTGACCACTGGAATTAGAGAAGTCAAAAATGCATCAGCCAATCAGAAGTCAGGGTGGCCATACTGGTTTGCAAATCGACCCAAAAAATTACAACGCTCTGTTTGGGCCATGAGAGGAAAATTTGCTCCGTGCGATCGTAATCTGCTCGATCAATCTTCATAAGAGGTCATGTCAAGAAAAAAAATGACAGATGGACGATGGATGCTGCAGTAGGCTATAGCTCACCTGGTCGGGTGACCTACAAACTACATCAACGGGAAAGACCAGTGTGGATGCTTTTGTTAGAAAATGTAAACTTTTTTTTTTACATTTTTTATCTGTTTTACATTTTTAGGCATGCTTCAGATAACCTATATGCTGTAGATTCCAAGTGTTTTTGTGGTACACTAACCTTCCATCACGAACGCCATGATAACAAGAGGCTCCTCAGAGCCTGTACTAGGGCCGGGTCTAGGCCTGGACCAATCGCGAAACCGCGCGCGCATGAGCAAGACAATCACAACCCCGGAAAAAAAAAAAAAAAAAACGGAGCCGAAACTTAGACCTGTGGCCGGCCCGAGTAATAATGCAGAGGGTATTTTAATATTCTATCAATGCCATATGTTCAAAACTTAAGCGTGTTATCTAGAAGTCAAATAAACCCCTGTCCCCTTCACCTTTTATCAGTGTTAGCTCCTTCGACTCCAGCGTGGTTTTGCGTGTGGGGTTTGCACGTTTGTTTTGGACGCCGGGAGGAGTGGAATCTTTCCTCGGCTCCGCATATGTGAGCATGCTTATAAAACCTTCACCCAGCATGCCTGCGCTGTCAACTTAAAAAAAAAAAAATTAATGAGAGAGACAGAGAGGCAGAGAGAGAGAGAGGCTGACAGAGAGAGCAAGAGGGAGATATCATTACCTACATCGCACACAACTGTCAGTTTAATCTGAATCAAGAAAACATGCACTGAATAAAGAATAAATGCAGGAGGTGCTATATTCATCAGTAATACCTGGGATGAACCACTCAATCTGTGCTGGGAAACCATTAAAAGAAGTTAATCTTCCTTCATGTAGAAATTAATAAAAATTTGAGTGTTTTTCTACTTTCCATAATTATGGATGAAAATATCAATAAAAACAAATCCTCTCAATTTTAACGCAATCACTGGGCAAAACTGAAATTGGCAAAAAATCTCTCTTAATAATTTAATCTTATTAGTCTTAAGTTCCTCAAAAGTAGAAATATTAGCTTATTCTCAGTCACCATGTGCTTGCCAAGTGAAATTTTCTTTTTCCAATGGCAAACCTAGAAATTAGTGAAAATTCTCTCACATCAGTTGCAAACTTTTTGTCTTACTGTGAAAGAAAGGTGAGAAAAATGTGTATTAAGTCGAAATACAAGACTAAAATGCAGGTAAGATGGACTTATTTCTCATTTTTTGCTGTGTAAAACGACTGCAGGACAAGTGAGAGGAGAGGAAAAACAGAACATCCAATTTCAGTATGCAAAATTGAGAGTTAAAAGTGACGTACAATTGATTAAGAAGTAATCTGAGTAAAATATCTTACCAGAGCCTGGGTCAAGTTCCAACTGCGAATAAAATGTTAAAATAAGGAGATGCTGTATGAAGCGTGATATTGTTATCTACTTCACTCCAGACCATAGACTGCAGACTGTAGACTTCACAGAGAGTACTGGGTGCTATATCACTTCAGTCCTGTGTTTTACAACTCAGAAAAAAAAGGAAGTGAAGACAAGTGATGGAAATTAACTCTTAAAATGAACCCTGCTTCCTCCCTCTATGCGCCATTTCATTGTGACGTGACTAGAGAAAAAAAAAAAGGGGGGGGGGGGTCAGTGGTGACCATTATAGGTGGGAGAAAGCCGAAATGACTTGGCGACTTATGGATGGACTGTGTTCAGAACTTTCCCTAAAGCAGAATCTTCCTTTAAAAAGTCTAATGTTTGTGAAGAAGAAGAAAAGGCTGCGGAGAAATTCTTGTCTGATGGATTAGATTGAAATTGCCTTTTTAAGTTGGCATATTTTTTCATGTATCGTCAATACAGAAACAAGGAGGGAGAGATAAGCTCACAAGCTGCAGCAGTACCGGAATCATGTTGCTAAGTTTTGTTCCTGCTTTGAATGATCAGGTGGAGAGGTGAAATAAGTGACCTAAAGAATTGCATCAGGATACTGAGATAAACTTTATTCCCCCACAAAGTGGACAAAGTAACGTCAAACTAACAACTGAATTGCCATCTGAGGGATAGTCTTATCTCCCATCAAACTCCTGACTATAAAATCCACCTCAAGCTGATTGCAAACACAATATTGTCCACTTTTGCTTTCAAGTAACAGCAGCAACTTAAAAGGATTTTATTGGACCTAGTTCTTGTTAGATGAGTGCAAGTCAGATGCATGCTCAGTAAACAACTGAACTGCAGTTCTGCTGTGAGATTAAATTAGATATTGTGAAACTCTGGAATTTTATGTTAGCCAATAATCAACGAGGGACATGTTGTAACTTCAGAATTATTGACATTTATTCTAAAAATGACACGCATCTATTTATGCACGAGGCATCTATGAAAATTACCAACCCACAGCTACTTAACCCTTTAAGGCCTAATGCAAAAATCCCAGCAGAGAATCATGCGGCCATGTTTACCATAGTAACCTGTATTTGGGCTGAAGCACAGCTTCTCAGCTTTCAGGAACAGTTGGATTTTTTCTATTGCGCAAAACTTACAGTAATTATGGCACTTTCAAAATTACGCGCATATCTGTGTCGGCAACGACACGTTCTTAAAATGCACACATGCTGTCCCGGTTTAAATGGGTTAAGAGAATCAGGGATGGGTAACCTTTTGTCCGCAACTAAACTTAGGCCCTTCTGATTTAAACTTTAATAAAGGTAATGCTCCATCTAGAGCATCTTTTCAGATGCTGTCAGTAGATCAACATTATTGAAATAATTAAACAACACCTGACTCTTCTTCTTTACGCTCCGTTAATGCTTGTAAAGGTATTATCTGCATGATAACATAAGTGTTTTCAGCTGCTTCTTTCCATGTTTTAAGTTTGATTTCTGACTCAGAGAAAAAGATGTGCTCTGAAGCTGCCACAATACCCTCTGAAAATTACTTTCGGTTTTTACTGCAGAGGAACCTAAATTAAACACAGAACACTTTGGGGAGTAGTTCCTGTGGTATTTGGGGAAGTCATCAAAAACTTTGCAAGAACATTTACGGCTTATTTTCCGAAAACGGTCTCACTTCACTGTTCTCCAAAGAATGGAGGGTAATAGCTCTTTTTTCAGTTCTGTTGAATGCTCAGATGCACTGGTTGCACTGGCTCTTGGTGGACGCAAAATACACCGGTGCAAATAGAATGGGGATCACCAAATTTGGACCCCTTATCCAAATCCAGCCCTGCTTTTTTTTTTTCCTACTTGGTAATTAACAGAGCAATCACTGCTTCTGATTGGAAAATTCGCAGCTCTCGGACCTCGAGGTCCGTGATTTTACGATCCCTGAAATAGAAGTGTTCAGATAACGCTTTTCTTCCCTCCTCAGCCCAACTTTCAAACTCAACTCCAGAATCTGGGCCTTTGGACAGAAAAACAGTGAGACCATTGGCTATGGCTTTAATCAGCACTGCAGAGGCAACTGGTGCTGCAGGTGAAGCAGGCCATTAGAGAGACTGATAAACACAAAAACAAAATGTCACAGGTGGCCCCATTTCGCTCAAACGAATCATGCTTTCATTCATGCATTCTGTAGTTACATTAAACATAGCAGGAGGTTTAGCCATTTTGAATAACTCCGAAGTTATATGAATATTTGGCGCATTTTACCATTTCCTTCCATGATTAATGATATAAATGCAAATTTGCATTTATATTAACTATGTAAGGTATATTTAGAAACAGTCTAAGGCCAGAGAGGAACTCTCCAGTCTTGAGTATTTTAGATGAACTATTCAGTCAAACAGTTCCCCAATGGAACAATTCACTTCACTTTTTTTTGGCATGCCCTCAATGCTTTGAGGAACAAATACATTCCTAGTCTGACAGAACTCAACTAGATTTATCCTGTGCGGGATGCAATGTGTCAAGATGGTTGCAGTAGCTGTAAATGAGTCATACAAATGTACAGTGATTCTAACTGCTACGTTAGTGTAAGTGAGCTCTAGCTACTGAGAGTGATTCTGCTCCTTCGAGAGCCATAACCAAACAAAGCTCCCATATGCAGATATGCCATAATACATTCATATAATCAGGCTCTCTTTACCAGGACTTGAGACAACATTCCTGCAAGTAGAGAAAAATAATACACTGCAAAAACTGAAAAATAATTCTATCTTACCGAGAATTTTAATCTTGTATTAAGACTTAAAACACTCATTTCCACCTTTCTTCCCAGTGGGACCAAAATTAGCCAAAAAGGCGAAACATTTTTAGCTCATTTCAACATTTGCCAATGGAATAAGAAAATTCAACGCATCGAGCAAATGGTAACTCAAAATGAGGCAATATTTCCTACAAACCCCAATTCCAATGAAGTTGGGACATCGTGTAAAACGTGAATAAAAACAGAATACAATAATTTGCAAATCCTTTTCGACCTATATTCAATTGAGTACACTACAAAGACAAGATATTTAATGATGAAACTGATACTTTTTTTTTACATTTTTTGGAGTTTTAACTTGAACTTCTAGATGTAGCGATGAACTGTGTTGACTGACAATGGTTCTCCAAAGTGTTCCTGAGCCCACATGTAATATCCTTTACAGAATGATGTTGGATTTTAATGCAGTGCCACCTGAGTGACCGATGGTCACGGGCATTCAATGTTGGTTTTAGGCCTTCCGCTTACGTGTAAAGATTTCTCCAGATCCTCAGAATCTTTTGATGATATTATGGTCTGTAGATTATGAAATCCCTAAATTCATTGCAATTGCACGTTGAGAAATGTTGTTCCTAAACTGTTGGACTATTTGCTCGTGCAGTTGTTCACAAAGTGGTGAACCTCGCCCCATTCTTGCCTGTGAACGACTGAGCCTTTCGGGGATGCTCCTTTTATACCTAATCATGACACTCACCTGTTTCCAATTAACCTGTTCACCTGTGGAATGTTCCAAACTGGTGTTTTTTGGGCATTCTTCAACTTTCCCAGTCTTTTGTTGCCCCTGTCCCAGCTTTTTTGGAACCTGTTGCAGGCATCACAAAATGAATGAATAGTTCCAAAAAAACAAAGTTTATCAGTTTGAACATTTAATATCTTGCTTTTGTAGTGTACTCAATTGAGTATCGGTCGAAAAGGATTTGCAAATCATTGTATTGTTTTTATTCACGTTTTACACAACGTCCCAACTTCATTGGAATTGGGGTTTGTACTTCTGAGAGAAAAATAAGTTAATCATGAAAAAGATATAAGTTAATCATGTAATACCATTAAAAGATTTGTTAAAGGACACTTTTAGCGGTGTAAATGTTAAAATGTTCGAAACCTAGTAAACAAAAATAAACTTATGAAACCAACACGCATGATAAGAACCATGAGACAAAAACTACTAAAATATACTTTTAAATGATTTTTCCCCACATTTATTCCTTTATAAACATTTAAAAAATAAAATATTTTACCAAGAACAAGCAGGAGTTGAGGCATCATATAATTTTAAAGTTACAAGCATTGTTTGTCCATAGACATTGTATTGGTAGAACTCGCTTGACAAGGGCACGTGGTTTATAGCCTAAGATGTACTATATTCAATTAATCTTTTTGATTTGAATATTATAGTTGATCCTACTGTTTATTAATGTCCTCCAAAAAAAAAAAAACAACAAAAAAAAAGTTTCGTCGTAACAATGTACACTTTTTTTTTTTTTTTTTAAAGATATGACTGAGAATTTGTTTGCAGACTAAGCAAGACAATTCCATTCAATTCAACCTCCTTTAATAACAGTCTTTTTGGCAATTTTATTTCATTTTTTCTGCCCGTTAATAGCAAAAGGTGCAAAAACAAAAAAGAACAGACAATTTTAAGACATACAGACTTCTTACATTGGTACCCTTCATAGACGATTCATTCATTTATTTGGTATTGACCGAATATTCCCGGTCAAACTCAGCCGGTGAATATTTGTAGTATGTTTAGGCACTGGGTGATAATGGCCACAGATAATCCACACAACATTTAACAGCATGTGGTTAAGAGAGAAGCCCATATACAACAAAAGAAACTTAATTTGTGGCACTAAATCAGACATGGAAGAACAAGCCACTCATTTTATCAATAAGGTCACCTCTAGTCATAGGTGTTACTATGCTCTTTAAATCCGGATGTAGTAAATGAAGCACAGACTACATTAGTTAATGATATCGGAGGACAGCACACCATCTAAATTACATGAGTGCACTGCTGATCGAAATGAAGAACGCAAATGTTTTCGGTCTGTTCCCGGAGCATAATCCTGAGCGCTGCTCCAGACATCACAGTCGCTGGTTTGTTAAGCTGCAGTACTGAAGGCTGACAGAAGAGGGCGCTAAGGATAGAGGAAGGCGTTTTCCTGGCTACTGTTGCTCTGCTCTGGCCTTGGCTTCTGCTTCCTGTTGAGACAGAAAATGTGCATGGTATTAAGTGAGACAGTAAGCTTCTCCTGTGGCTCCATGTCGCTCATAAAAATACAATTCTGAGAAGAGCACTTACAAATGCAAACGCTACAGCTACAGGCAAGCATATATTTCCCTCTTAAGCACACACCTCCCGCTGGGCATGTTAAATAATAGTGCTAGCACTAATGTTAACTGTGTGTCTTCAAAGGGAGGTCTTCTCGATGACTGTGTCTAAAAAAACATGAAAGTCAAATACTGGTTCTTTTGCCAGTATACTAACTAAATACTAACCCTGTAGTACTCAATCTGTCTGATAGGGGGCACCCCAACACAAACTGGATAACAGTAGTTCAGGACCTCAAAGCCAGTGAAGCACGAGACAGAACCTTCAGCTAAATTAACACCTTGCGTGTCCGAGCCAGTCACAACTATAACTCTGCAGGGTCACTCTGGACTGGGTCGGAAGAGTCAGCAGAATTCAAACAGGACTGTCAATATATCTATAGGGTCGTCCACAAAATATTAATTTATTTGTGCATGTATAGCTTCTCTTTTGTCTGTCCACTTTCCTGTGTGCATAGTGTCAGACAGAGTCTACAATGTGTGTGTGTGTGTGTGTGTGTATGTGTGTGTGTATGTGTGTGTGTGTGTGTGCGCGCATGTGCGTGTGCGAGTGTGTTACTTGTGTTTGAAGTCAGAAGGAGGATATTACATGCATCAGTGACGTGCCGTCAAAGGTACGTTAGGGGAGGCAGAATCCTCACCGTTAAACAAACGATAACTTCCCATTACTTTGCTTGATTAGCAATCAGAGGACTGATTAATTCATTAAAGGAGACTAAACGGCAGAATGACGGGCCAGTTTCAGTTTCCACTGTATTACTGCTCAGTGCATCGAACTTGAAATGCTCACGAGACAGCAAATTTGCTCATGTTTGCTTACGAGCAGCTAACGCAATGCCATTAACAAATATTCAAACCTTTCTTATGCCGCGTTCAATGCTTGATCAATATGTTTAGGACAATGATTTCCCCTTATATACTTTTTAATGCCATCCCATAAAAAAAACACAATAGGGAGTTTATTTTCAGTCTTCTTTCATAATCTGAAACACGAGGTGAAAACGATATACAGAATTACCGAGAGAGTTGAGATTTTTTTTTCTAATTAATTATTCAGATTTCCATCCTTGCAGTCTCGAATCAAAGCGTACACGTAAATTAATCTTTTTGTCATCATCACCTCTTCATTAGCACAGGCTACATATAGGCCAATTCTTAATTGTACAGTTATTAAAAAAAAAAAGTAAAAATGTATTGTCAATCAGGCATAGTACGTGGAAACTGGTTGAAAAAAAATCCAGTGATAAAAGGAAGTCACTGCCTCCCCTGACAGCACATCTCTGACACATTTGTGTGTGCAGTTTGTGATACTCATGAGATGAGATATAGCGACTGTGTGGGAGTTTGCCAGTGCTGTTTTCCAACTGATATACTAGTTTCTGGACACAGTCATTCATCTAACCAGAAAACTGACATCTGATGACTGGCAGCCACACAGGAACACAAACAATCCCCCAGATTCAACTGGATTTCCAGAAGAATCGTAATAAAATTAAAAGATGGATTGAGTCCCATCAACTCTCAGTGTGTTAAAGGTAAGGCCAAAAACCACTTCTGAATGTGCATGATCTCCAATCCCTGAGACGTCGCTGTCTCAGGAACAGTTATGCCACCGTAATATTTATCAGCATGGGAGCAGCCACTGCATCACCAGATGCAAGTTAAAGCTTTACTATGCAATGCCGACTACGATACATCAACACCGTCCAAAAGCACTTCCAACTTCTTCAGATGACTAGTGACCTGATGCTTTATCCTGTTGGAAGTAGCCAGAAGATGATGGGTAGACTGTGGCCATTAAGAGATTCACAGGTCAGCAATAATACTCAGGTAGGCTGAGGGACTCATATAATGCTCAGCTGCTCTTAAGGAGCCTAATGTGAGCCGTGAAAATATTTCCCACACCTCTTCACCACCAGCATCAGCCTGAATTGTAGACACACAGCGGGCTGAGTCCAAGGATTAATACTTCTATGACAAAATCAGACCCTACAATCCACACGCTGCAGTGGAAATTTAAAGCCATAAGACCAGGCGATGTTTTTCCAATATTTCACTGTCCAGTTTTGGAGGGCATCTGTCCGCTACAGGGTAAGATTTCTATTCTTAGCTGACAGGAGTGGAACCTGCCCAAAGGTTTGGTGTGTTGGGCTCTCAGAGATGCCTTTCTGCCCACCACGGTTCTATAGAGTTTTTATCTGAGCGACGGTCACCCGTCTGTCAGCTCTAACCAGTCCGGCCATTTTCCTCTGACCTCCACCACAAACAGGGCCTTCTGTCCGTAGAACTGCCACTCACTTAGCTTGTTTTTATTAATATGTATATTTTTTGCACCATTATTTGTAGATTCTAGAGCCCCTTGTGGGTGAAGACTTAGGCATGGCGCAGTGATAAAAGGCATTTAGCAGAGCCATATTTAAATGTGCTTCTGTAAACTTTGTGAAAATAAGTGAATGTGCATTGAAGGAAGACGCCATTGACAAAAAAAAAAAACAAAGCGTTGCTGAATACCCCCTGGCCTGGACAAGATTTCCTGCCTCAAGGTCACAGCGCTAAGGTGAAAGGTGAAATCCAGCAAAAAAACGTGACGTTGCACATCCATGTGTCGCAGTGAGTTACCATGTCAAATTTGGTGAAGCTGCGATCTGTAGTTGCTGAGTACTGACCCGTACAAGATTTCCAGCCTCAAGGTCACAGCGCTAAGGTCAAAGGTCAAATCCAGCAAAAAACGTGACGTTGCACATATATGTGTCACAGTGAGTTACCATACGAAATTTGGTGAAGCTGCGATAAGTAGTTGCCGAGTACTGACCCGGACAAGATTTCCAGGCTCAAGGTCACAGAGCCAAGGTTAAAGGTCAAATCCAGCAAAAAACCCGACGTTGCACATCTATGGGTCATAGTGAGTTAATACACCAAATTTGGTGAAGCTGCGATCAGTAGTTGCTGAGTACTGACCCGTACAAGATTTCCTGCCTCAAAGTCACAGCGCTAAGGTCAAAGGTCAAATCCAGCAAAAAACGTGACGTTGCACATATGTGTGTCACAGTGAGTTACCATACGAAATTTGGTGAGGCTGCGATTAGTAGTTGCCGAGTACTGACCGGACAAGATTTCCAGGCTCAAGGTCACAGAGCTAAGGTTAAAGGTCAAATCCAGCAAAAAACCTGACGTTGCACATCTATGGGTCATAGTGAGTTAATACACAAAATTTGGTGAAGCTGCGATCAGTAGTTGCTGAGTACTGACACGCCCAAGATTTCCTGCCTCAAGATCACAGTGCTAAGGTGAAAGGTGAAATCTAGCAAAAAACATGACGTTGCACATCCATGTGTCACAGTGAGTTACCATATCAAATTTGGTGAAGCTGCGATCAGTAGTTGCTGAGTACTGACCCGTACAAGATTTCCAGCCTCAAGGTCATAGCGCTAAGGTCAAAGGTCAAATCCAACAAAAAAACGTGACGTAGCACATATGTGTCACAGTGAGTTACCATACCAAATTTGGTGAAGCTGCGATCAGTAGTTGCTGAGTACTGACCCGTACAAGATTTCCAGCCTCAAGGTCATAGCGCTAAGGTCAAAGGTCAAATCCAGCAAAAAAACGTGACGTTGCACATATGTGTCACAGTGAGTTACCATACCAAATTTGGTGAAGCTGCGATAAGTAGTTGCCGAGTACTGACCCGGACAAGATTTCCAGGGTCAAGGTCACAGAGTGAAGGTGAAAGGTCAAATCCAACAAAAAACCTTACGATGCACATCTATGGGTCATACTTAATTACCACACCAAATTTGGTGAAGCTGCGATGATTAGTTGCTGAGTACTGACCCGGACAAGATTTCCAGGGTGATGGTCACAGTGCTAAGGTGAAAGGTCAAATCCAACAAAAAAACCTGTCGTTGCACATCTATGGGTCATAGTGAGTTACCATACCAAATTTGGTGAAGCTTCAATCATTAGTTGCTGAGTACTGGCCCGGACAAAGTCATGGACGGACTACAGACAACGGACGACAGACGACAGACAACAGACGACAGACAGACACGCAGGTGACGACAATACCCCTCCGGCCGAAGTCGGCCGAGGGGTAAAAACCCTAAAACAATAGTGTGAATAGTTTAACTACAGCTTAACATCATTACCATCTAGTTTTACCTCTGCCAGGAGGTAATATATTTTCACTGGTGTTTGTTAGTTCATTTGTCCGTTAGCTGGATATCTTAAAAAGTTCTGAGTGGATGTCAATGGAATTTTGTGCATTGATAGACACTAAGCAGTGGAGAAAGTGATAAAATATTGGTGAAGATCCAATTCCTGTTCTTGATCCAGGATCTCAAAGAATTTCTATGCGCGTTAAGATACATAGGAATTTTTACCTGACCATTAGTTTTATTGTTCACATAATTCAGCTCTGTTTTGCCTCCACCTGTTTTTAAATTTATTTTAATACTTACTTTGTTTACTTTTGTTATTTGATTGCTTTTTTCCATGTAAAGCACCTTGTGCTCTCAGCTTGAAAAGTGCATTGCAAATGCAGTTGTAGTTGTACTAGTAGTTGTTGTTGTACTTGTAGTTGATGTTGCGCGCCATTGCCATGTACAACTAACATCAACCTCAGCCTTCAGATTACTTTTTAGCACAAATACTTCTTGCTAGGAGCAATCCGAATCAGACTTCCTCCAGTAACTAATTTCATAATGGCTGAGGTCATGCACTCTTCTAGTATTGTACCTTCTAGTATTGATGGTGTAAGAGAAGATTGCTGAAGTATCAAAACCATCAAAACTACCGTAATCTTTTTAGCAGTGAGGCTGTGATGCTTTACTATCCTAAATTCAAGATGTTATCATGAAGCTGGCTGATAACTATGCATGGGGAATGGACCACATTACTGAGCGCGTATAATGAGCTTGTCCGAAGATAGCTCCTCACCTGCTCATTTGTTTTACCGGGGTTTTTGATACACGGTTTCATTCAAGGATCTATTTTAACTATCCTTCCAGTGCCTGTTATCAAGGGAAAAAAACTGGCAAACCAAGTAGCATGGATGACCACAGACATAAAACCTTAGCTAGGACTCTTTCCAAAGTTGTTGAGGCAATTTTTTTTTAGATATGATACAAACCTATTCTCACCTCTGCCAATCAGTTTGATTTCAAAAGGAAACAAGTTAAAAACATGTCAATGCAGACCGGTATGGAAACTGATACAAAATGCAGCTGACAGAACTCCACATTCTGATGCGTCTTATTTACGTGTCAAGGGCATTCCATCATGTAAAGACACTTCTTTTAAAATTATGTGAGTATGGGGTTCCTGAATTTACTACAAACCCCAATTCCAATGAAGTTGGGACGTGTAAAATGTGAATAAAAAGCGGAATACAATGATTTGCAAATCCTTTTTGACCTATATTCAATTTAGTACACTACAAAGACAAGATATTTAATGTTCAAACTGATTATATTTACAAAAAAAAAAAAGATTCACACATTTTTGACTTTGATGCCAGCAACATGTTCCAAAAAAAAACTGGAACAGGGGCATATTTAATACTGTGTTACATCACCTTTCCTTTTCTGGACACTCATTTAGCATTTGGGAACTGAGGACATTAATTGTAGAAGCTTTGAAGATGGAATTCTTTCCCATTCTTGCTTGATGTACGACTTCAGTTGCTGAACAGTTCGGGGCCTTCGTTGTCGTATTTTGCGCTTCATAATGCGCCACACATTTTCAATGGGAGACAGGTCTGGACTGCAGGCAGGTCAGTCTATTACCCGCACTCTTTTACTACGAAGCCACGCCGTTGTAACGTGCAGAATGCGGCTTGGCATCGTCTTGCTGAAATAAGCAGGGACATCCCTGAAAAAGACGTCGCTTGGATGGCAGCATATGTTGGTCCAAAACCTATATGTACCTTTCAGCATTAATGATGCCTTCACAAATGTGCAAGTTACATGCCATAGGCACCAACACATCCCTATACCATCATAGATGCTGACTTTTGAACTTTGTGCTGATGCACAGGTGTTTTTTTGAGCATTACTCAACTTTCCCAGTCTTTTGTTGCCCCCGTCCCAGCTTTTTTGAAACGTGTTGCAGGCATCAAATTCAAAATGTGTGAATGTTAAAAAAAAAAAAAAAAAAATTATTCGTTTCAACGTTAAATATCTTGTCTTTGTAGTGTACTCAATTGAATATAGGTTGAAAAGGATTTGCAAATCATTGTATTCCTTTTTTATTCACGTTTTACACAACGTCCCAACTTCATAGGAATTAGAGTTTGTATAAGAATTTAAGCACGTCGTTGGTACGCTCAACAAACCATGCAGGTTTAATGGGGAATCATAGTATCCTCTCCCTTTTGGGTTATATATGGTGTCACATAAGGGGGGATTCAACCAAATTTCTCTCCAATTTGTACCTGAATGATCTGTCAAGGCAGGTAAGTGATTGTAGGAGAGGCTGTAGGAATGGGTGATACCCTTCGTCATCATCTGATATATGTGGATGATTTGGTAATATTCTGCTCTAATAGCGCTAGCGTACAACACCTGCTAGGAATGTGTCATCAGTTCTGTGCTGATTTTGACATTAAATACAACAGCAAGACGACATTTAGAAGCAGTGAGGATCAGAAAATATTTTTTTCCTTTTTTTTGTATTAGCCTAATAATGTCTCAAGTGTTTCTAATCAAGTACACTTCAAAAATATAAACGCCCCATTTGACACTTTTAAACTATAATTAGCATTAAGGGTTTTACAATATATTAAGTCATACACAATTCATTTTATTGTTCAATATGCAACAGATTACTGTGCATTAAAGCAAGATAGTAGCGTATGGCAATCAGGGATACTCGTAGACACGATTGGGATCACGATGAGGACGACGAGCGTGTAGGTTCGCTTCTCCCAGGCAGTTCCGGACAGTTTGAGGTGTGATACGGCTGTTGTGCAGACCAACCGTTTCATCTGCTGTGCGCATTGCTGGTCTGAGGCGATCTCGCAAGTGGAAAAGCCGGATGTGATGATCTTGTGCTCGTGTGGTCACACGTGGACG
Organism: Gymnothorax javanicus; assembly: GCA_029692085.1. Taxonomy (NCBI): domain Eukaryota; kingdom Metazoa; phylum Chordata; class Actinopteri; order Anguilliformes; family Muraenidae; genus Gymnothorax; species Gymnothorax javanicus. The sequence goes on from CM056204.1 coordinate 20,434,670, forward strand.
ACAAGGGTGAGGTCGATTTGCTGTACTGCCAGTCCGTCTAAAACACACTCTTAAACACCCAATTGTCCGATAGTGAACATTCATCTGCGCAGCAACCGCTCTGGAGGACGTTCCTGCATCCAGGATTCCTATGGCGCGTTCCGCATGATTTGCGACATTTGTGGCATGGTTACTTTTGATGAAATTTGACATTTTGGGGTGGCCTTTTATTGTCCCCAGTTTTAGGGAGTGTCTGAGTTCTGTTTACGCTGTTTGAGCAGCGTCTGCACATGCCACACCTGTGTTGTGGGTGGAATCACTGAGCAAGTACTCACTGGCAGTGATGAACACAAATGTTGTATACAAATCAAGACAAATAATGTCTTAATTGTGCAAAATGGTTATCAGCTCATTTGAGGTAACACATTTCATGTTACATAAATAATTTACATGGGGCGTTTATATTTTTGTTAAGTGTAAATCACCGAGGTCATTGCATTACTGATATTTTGTCTGGTGATCAGGATATTTTTAGTCAGTGTCATAATCCAAATGCATGGGCCAATGTTGTAGTGAAAATTTAAAATGAGCGCTAATGCCAAGATATCCCTGCTTTGAGCCTACTCAGCATTATTAAGATCACACCTTTGGAATGCCTATAGAAAGCCCCATTTACAGGATCTACAAGTTGCTTACAATGTTGCCATGAGGCTTTTACTGAGAATACCACTGCCTCAGAAAATGGTACTATACTGTACAGGTGATCACATGAACTGCTTACAGCTGCATAAAATACCAGTGTAAAACCGCCTACAAGTTTTTTTTTTTTTTTTTTTTTTTTTTGGTAACATTTTATTTTTTTCCTCAATCTCTGTAATTGCTTTAGAATCACTGTACAGTATTGTTCCATTTTCTATGTTTGCATATTTTTTTCCCCCATTCTTTTATATACTCAAATGGACATTTTGGGCAAAATACAGACTGACTGATTGAAAATCTCAGGAGATCTGCACTTCCTGGGATTCTCCAACACACTCCCGCTGACACAAGCAATCATTCCACAGTCACAGTTGCCAGGATCACTTCTCCAGCCTGAAGTTTCCTCTGAACGAAAACTCAATGTCTTGACCTTTTTACTGAATTGCAGCCACACTGTTGGCTGACTGGATGTTCAGATTTATGTGCACTTATACAGGTGTGCCTAATAAAGTGGCCACTAACTGCATCACGTACATAGGATACAGTGCAATTTTTGAAGTGACAAGCTTCAAAATATCAGATCAAATAGGCAAATTTGTGAAGACATTTTTATCGTTTGAATCCAGTATAATTTATACATTTTACCCAAATAAAATGTAACCAAAATTTAAACCAACAACTGTCCTCCAATCCAGGAACCGAATGGCACCAATATTGATTAAGACAAACTGTGCACAGAGGATGCTTGCTGCATATTTGCTTTCATCTAAAAGACTTGATGTCGCTTGGTTTTGATACAGGAATTCGTGTGCATGACCTACCTTTGATCCGGGAGGAGCAGTCAGGCCTAAGAATGCGTACACAGCATTGTCTTCTCGAGCGTCGAAGAACGCTTCATAATTCTGGGGAAAAAAGAGGGAAAGCTTTTCAATGAAACTTCATTGCTCACTTCAAAACCCATTGAGCCCAAACGATTCATTCAATCCCCTGTACATAAAGAGGTCGCTGACCTTTCTCAAAAATAGATTTCTGATGCAGAAACCCATACGACATGGGACATTTGTGAAAAAAAGAAAAAAAAAAATAATTTTTTTAACCCTTAGAGCGCTGAAATAAATAAAAGTATATAAATTTAATTATCTTGTGCAGTTGAAAACCTATCATGTGGCACATGATAGGTTTTCAACAGAATAGATTTTGACATCTTACATCATTGAGCGGCAATAGCTGCATTTAGCACTCTAAGGGTTAATAAATGCAAAGGCTTTGAAAAATATTTAATGATCAAATAGTTTGTGTCACCCTAGACATATTGATTATGTGTAAAAAAAAAAAAAAAGATTAAGCTACTTCAACTTTTTTTTTTTTTTTTTTTTTGGAGTGTCAGAGAGTATAGCAAGCAGCATAAACCATACAGCTATGCCACACTGTTTGTCATTTTGGCTCTGTACTCTAGGACTTCAGGATACAATGAAGCAGAAGTACAGACAGGCAGCTTTGAGGATGAAACGTTTAGAAATGACAGCACCTTTTGAACAGGGTCCCTCCATTTTAAGGTTTTACATGCATTTGTTGATTTAGCATCAAAGATGTGTTTGTTTAAATAGATCACACACACATACACAAATCAACAATCATTCACAGCTCAAACAGTAAGTAAATAATTGTGTTAACCGATGCCATACCAAATCTGAACAGAAATACTGTATTTGGTCATGGAACAGGTGGAATATTTGAAGCAAAAATCAGCCCACAATGACTGTCCAAGCATGAAGACTAAATGGTGTGATAGTTTGGGAAGCTGGTGTCCTCATGACTCAGGGGCCAAGTCAAAAGGCTCTGCAGGAGGGAAAATTTGTCACTGAAATGAGTTGTCACTTTCTACGTTCTGGAATGTGCAAACAACCAAAACTGAAATGATGCCAGCCTATTTTCTTTTTAATGTGATAATAACAAGAGTAAATAAAAATACATAAATGTAATGTAAATTTAATTTGAAATCTCATAACATGCATTGATTCAATAATTTAAATCAACTGATAGAGAAAATTTCAAGTAAGGACACACAGATCGGCTTGAATTCAAGGCCAGATAAGGACAACTGAGTCCACAGAGGGAATATTACAGGGAAAAGTGATATTCCTATGACCAGACAACTCTTGCCAACCCAGAGTCATGTCTGCTGCTTTTCACATGGTGAATGCAAATGCATTTACCCAAATGTCATGGACAGGTCGTGACCTTAGTATTACAAGGTTCTATCTGCCCCAGCAACACATACATGACGGAACATTATAATACTGAGGTCACGAGGTGTAAACAAATTATTTTCCACGAGGTTACATTGCTTTTGCCATCACTGTGATGCTTCTCGCCTGATTTAAGAAAACCAAACCGGCAAAGAATGACATTTTCACAGGAGTTATTACCTCCGCCAAGGAGGTTATGTTTTCACCCCTGTCTGTCTGCCTGTCTGTCAGTCAACAGGGTAACTCAAAAAGGTATGAACAGTTTGACACAAAATTTGGTAGGACGATAGGTGGTAGTCCACTGATGAGTTGATTCAATTTTGGAAGTGATCAGGAGCATATTCTGGATTCTGGATCTGGAAGAATTACAATATATCTGTTTAACGCGGGTCTGTGTGATATTTCTGACCGGATAACTGAAAAAGTTATTAACGGTTTGGCATGAAATTCGGCAGGATGATAGGTGGTAGTCCAAAGAAGAGTTGATTTAATTTTGGAATTGATCCAGAACATATCCTGTAATCAGAACAGATATGGAGTGACGAAGGTATGCACTCTAACAAGTGCCTTCTAGTTCTCACAGCAAGAGGGAAGCAAGTTCCAATCTGGAAAGCGGCCTTTCTGTCACGGGTTTTGCAAGGACGTGTATGTTTTCTCCGGGGATTACGGTTTTCTAACTGGAGACTCAAAATTGCCCACAGATGAGAGTGAACGCAATCAGGTCCTTGCAATGGATTGGGCGTGCTATATTGGACAGGCTCAACCCTCCCTTGTAACAAATGAGCGGGTTAGATAAAAGGATGAATCAGAGAAATATCAATGTGTTTCTGTTTAATGCTTACTTTTTGGTCTCAGCTAAGATGAGTAAAAGTGGCAGAGACTCCAGCTGCAGCCATATTGAGGCCACAGTTTGTACTACAAAGGAAACATTGCTATATATACACCGTGTGTGGTGAGCACTCCATAAAACACCATTTTGCTCCTTTTCCCACACCAATTTGTCTGCTGGCACTCCAGTCTTTATCATGTGTGATAACAGTTAAGCAATATGCAAACTACCACTGTAATGTCTGCATGACAGAGTAGAAGACACATGGGGAAGTGTACATGATGAGATGCCAGTCATGTTTTGTTCTTCAAGAAATTGCGAGTCAAATTCCCAATGACGGGAATTCTATAGCAGTCAAATGTGATATAGGCTGGCTGTGATGAACAGCACAGGAAGTGATGTTTATGTTGCCATGACCATGGGCTGAGGGCTCGAGGCTGAAGTGCAGGTATAAATTAATGAAATCCAGCCGAAATGTGAATGAAGGAGAAAAGCCAATCCTATTCCCATGGATCCAGTGGCTGTATTACATCATTTTTCCTCCGGTTAGGCACTTTTCACGTCTTTTTCAATAAACTTTAATGGCATTTCTAAGGGGATCTTCACAGAATAATATTCACCTTTAGTAATCTTTTCAGTCATATACTGTATAAATTAACTGAATAACACCAATTTCAACCTGTTCAACAGCTCATCAAGATGATTTACATGGTATGTAAACTAGACAAAGAATATCATGCTTTGACAGCAGTTTGTTCTTCTAGCACTAAAGCCATCATTTACATCTGAAATGAGAAGCCAATTGTCTCATTGTTGCTGTAGTGACCTTGCTAAAGAATCATAAAGTCAAATCACCCGTTTTAATTTTGCGCCCCCTTCAGCATCACAAAGAAAGTCATTTGCATAGTCAAGCCCAGGATAATGATGCAATGAGACAGCCAGTCAGAATGCAAGCTCAACCCTCTCAAAACAGTGCATAGGTACAAGGGGGAAAAAATGAGAGGCTGGAGGCCTTGTTTTACACCAAGGGACAGTCTGAAATGATATGATATTGGACCTTTAAATGTAGAATTGAGCAGCCAAATCAAGCTCCAGGAAACTTTTACGGCAGACGACCAGCCACTTTCACAATCTTACACTTACTACTGACGCGCACTCAAGATTTTTGGAGGTGGGCACCCTACACCGCACATGACCACAGACTCACCCCACAGTACTGCGCCTCATTGAAGATCTGTGGGGGGAGAGGGTTCCCTGCGGCAGGCCTGCAATCCTCCGGAACATTCTCCCGCATCCACTTCCTGTTCTCCTCGTTCGCCGCAATGTCGCACTCCTCAAACTCAATCTTGTTGGCAGCAAGGAAGCCCATGACATCCTGCTGCTGCTTTTTAATCTGGAGAGAGGGGGTGGGGAGGGGGGTGATAGGGCCAGAGAGGGTCAGTAAATGGTAAAAAGTCCTTATCAGCCCAATAGAAGAACTCAGCAAGTCAGCATCAGTACAGGTCTGACAAACACTTAACAATTCAAAACATACCTTAACATCTGGTAATTTTAACTTAAATAAAATAATTAAAAAAAATTATATACAGCGGGGAAAAGAAGTATTGAACGTGCCAACATTTTTCTCAGTAAATACATTTCTAATGGGGCTATTGACATGAAATTTTCACCAGTTGTCGGTAACAACCCAAGTAATCCACACATACAAAGAAATCAAAACAAATAAGTTCATAAATTAAGTTATGTGTAAGAAAGTGGAATGACACAGGGAAAAAGTATTCAACATGCTTACTGAAATTTATTTAATACTTAGAAAAGCCTTGTTGGTAATGACAGTCAAGAGGCCTCCTGTATGGAGAAACTAGGTGTGCTCAGGTGTGATTTTGGCCCATTCTTCCACACAAACTGTCTTCAGATCTTCATTCTTCTGGGGGCCTCTTCCATGAACTCTGATCTTCAGTTCTTTCCATAGATTTTCAATAGGATTCAAGTCGAGTGATTGACTGGGCCATTCTAGCAGCTTTATTTTCTTTCTCTGAAAGCAACTGAGAGTTTCCTTGGCTGTGTGTTTGGGATCATTGTCTTGCTGAAATGTCCACCCTCGTTTCATCTTCAGTATCCTGGTAGATGGCAGCAGATTCTTATCAAGAATGTCTCAGTACATTTCCCCATTCATCCTTCCTTCAATTACATGTCATGAAGTCTGCCAGTTCCATATGCTGAAAAACATCCCCACACCATGATGTTCCCACCTCCAAACGTCACTGTTGGTGTGGTGTTTTGGGGGTGATGTGCAGTGCCGTTTGTCCTCCAAACATGGTGTGTGCTATGACATCCAGAGAGTTCAATTTTGGTCTCATCTGACCAGATTATATTCTCCCAGTATTTCATAGGCTTGCCCAAATGTTGTGCAGCAAACTTTAAACAAGCTTCAACATGCTTTTTCTTCAGCAATGGAGTCTTGCGCCGTGAGTGTGCATAGAGGCCATGGCGGTTGAGTGCATTATTTATCGTTTCCTTTGAAACAACTGTCTGCTAATTCCAGGTCTTTCTAAAGCTCTCCGCGAGTAGTCCTCGACTCTTGGACAACTCTTCTGATTATTCTTTAGACTCCTCGGTCTGAAATCTAGCAAGGAGCACCTGGTCATAGCTGGTTTATGGTGAAATGATGCTCTTTCCACTTCCGGATTATGGCCCCAATGGTGCTCACTGGGACATTCAGAATCAGTATGTTTTGCAATAATAAGGTCCCAAAAGTCTTGAGAGCACTTTGCTTTAACCCATCGTGAGATGCTTCTTGTGTGACATGTTGGTAATGAGAAACCTTTTTATACAACAGGCCATCAATTAGGACTAAACCAGCAGATATTAATTTGCACTGATAAGGGCAGGATTGCTTTCTAAATACTGCAGATTTCAGCTGGTTTCTTGGCTTTACATGCCTATTTTCTCCTCCTTTTCTTCATGTGTTCAATACTTATTCCCTGTGTCATTCCACCTTATTACATATAACTTAATTTATGGACTTATTTGTTTTGATTTCTTTGTATGTGAGGATTACTTGGGTTACGGACATCTGGTGAAAATTCCATGTCAATAGCCCCATAAGAAATATATTTACTGAGAAAAATGTTGATGCGCTCAATACTTATTTTCCTTGCTCTGTGTGTGTGTGTGTGTGTGTGTGTGTGTGTGTGTGTGTGTGTGTGTGTGTGTGTGTGTGTGTGTGTGTGTGTGTGTGCGTGTGTATGTATATATGTGTGTATATGTGTGTATGAAGAGTTTGTTTCCAAAATGCAATATTCAATATATCCATTTTACTCATTTTAAGTAAATCAGCTATTTCTACGTGGGTGCCTACAGCATTTTATAGAAAAACACAAACTTTGATGATGAAAAAATACACCTCAGTATGAATTTCTAAAAATTGATTTTTGCACCATGTGTAAGAAGCACACGACTATCGCTCTATGGTATTCTTAATTTTTGTAATTTTGGCACTTATTGCATTTTTGAAACAAACTCTTCACATATTGTACATACTTATATGATTCATACATTATATACAGACATTTCAAAGATTAAAAGACCTAGAAAAAGGGCTAGATTCTGTGTGGACCTGAAATAAATGCCACCAGTGCACCAGTGCCTGCGTAGTCAGGGCCGAACCACTGCAACTCTCAGTGTTTACATGGCACACGAGATGGCCAACTGTTAGGACTCTGACAGCAGGAAAACTTTCCAAGCTAACTGGAGCCAACTGACCAATTATTCACTCATGCCTCCAAACTCCGGACCACGTGGTGACATCAGGGGTGACCTTCCCCCAGAGGCACAAAACCGACAAGAGCCATCAGGTTGAAATTTGTAAACTGGCTCATGCCTCCAAACTCCATATCCCTAAAATTCTAAGTTCAAAATGTGCAAACTAAATAATCAAAATTCATCAACCCAGGGTGACTCATTCCCCAGATTAATGGCCAAGTTTTGCCAAAATTGAACGGTTTTCAAGAGCCATCAAAATGGCGTATCCAGATGGACGGACAGACGACTGACTGACAGACAACCGCACCCATGACTATATCCCAGGGGGGATAACAATGTGATTCCTGTTTTTACTACATACACAGCAATTTTTGATGAACGAGCAACAAAAATAATGCCCGCGTATACTTTCCTCAGTCCCATTTCACCCTTCCTGAGGACAAAGAACGCTCTGAGATGGCACCAGCAGGCATGTCACTCCAGAATGAGACATTGTCGAGAGATGCTCAGTAATGGGGTGGAAAATCTGGGGCACAGGAGGGTGTGGGGGCAGGCGGCTGCCCACTGACTTCCCAATGACCTCTCGCAAAAGTCGGCAGGCGCCTCCATAATGCGCCCAACAGAGAATACTGCGCTAGCGCCACCAAAGCTAGCCCAATTAGGCTGCTGTTCCTTGTTAGCTGAGAAGAGAACAGCAGGGCGAGTTACATTTGTAAGAAAAAAAAAAACACTAGGACCCGAGCTGAGGCGCAGGCAGGAGCGGCAAAGACAGAAAATCCTCTCCGAGAGACCCCAGGCAGTCTGTGTGCCCCAGAACCAGGTTAGCACAGACATACTCTCATTAGAGCCACACGCCACATGACATCCAAGAAATCTCTGGAACATAACAAATTAAAACTACGGCCACAAAGAATCAGGCTAGCCCAGTGATACACCCATTAGGGCTATACGATACACGACGGCAGAGAAATCTCTGGAACAAAAGAGCTCAGAACCATGGTGACAAAGAACCAGGACACCTCAGTCAAACTCCCATTAGAGCCACACAACAGCTTATAAATCACAGGAACACAACAGATTAGAGCCATGGTCGCATAAAATGACTAATGATAGAACCAGGCTACCACAGAGTCACACGCTACACAAAATATCTCGTTTACACACAGTAGGAGTTTAGTTGGATGCAGAGTTGGACATTCCAAGGGTCAGCAATTAGAGGTCCTGCTAAGTTTAACTTCCCCCCCATGACCTCAGGCCGATGACTCTAATATTTAGTTTCACATCCTGCCTGAAGAGTTTTTTTAAGTCTTAAATCCAGCTGGTTGGAACTGGGAATGACTTCAAGCAATGAAATACTCAGAAAATTACCAAACCTGGATTGTTCGACTTTGGTTGGGTATATACACTATTGCTGAAAAGCGAAAATCGTCTCCAGCCTATATGCGACTTCCTCCAGTAAGAGTGGCAAGGGAAGACAGGTTTCACAAAAGCCACCTTATTTTCTGAGGTTCGTAGAACACTTGGCCAAGGATTAACTAGCAAACTAACTTCTGCTGCTGGATTGAGCGGTTATCAGTATCCGGCAGAAGTCAAAACTTCCTCTGAGTAGATGGCTCAAACACACAGCTATCCTGAGGCATTCTGAATAAAGTCCAAAAAACCAATCTCTATTTGGATAAAGCCCAAGACCAAAGCTGAAAGGGCAGCATTCCATTTTGATCTTTAAGAAAGTCAATAATGATATATAATATTGATTTCACTTTCTGGTTGTCCATACTTTAACAAATATAGTGGTGCATAAATATAATAAGTTTAGGTCCACATTCAAGCAAACCGTCTATAGGGATGAGGTTTCAGAAATAAATAACACAGGGCTTAGACTCATATCAGATTTGTCCTTTGGAACTTAAGTTGTCATTGCAGTGAATAATGTAAATTTAGCGAGTCACAATCTCTCAACAATCTTACACAAGCTGACCAGAGTTTACTTTCATATTATCCCTCATAGCAGAAGTTTTCCAGTCAGTACCTTAGTTCCAGCTCAGTTAGCCAATGACAACATGGCAGCTACACAAATTCCCTCCTTAGTAGAGCACTCTTGGACTGAATCAATTCCTGTCTCGCTTGAGAAGCATTTCTTATTGGCAGAGCAGAGATAAGAGGGTGCAGACCGTTTATGATAACACTGGGGTAATGTTGCATCTTGCTGAAAACAGAGAGGGAGCACAATGGAGATGAGAATGCGGTCAGCAAATACTTAGCATTTTTTATTTCTGGCATGAAAGGCCCAGAGGGAGGGAGCGAGGGATGGCGAGACACTGAGGTCTTCATTCCCTTTCCCACTTTGCACAGCAACAGATGGAAAAATCCCAAAGTCCTACAGACAGTAGCAGCAGGGGGAGGATTCCAGAAAGAGGCATTACACATGAAGACACCAAAAGAACTCATGAAAACACTCGCATCGTCTCCTGCGCACGCACACACACACACACACACACACACAAACACAAACATACACACACGGGCGCATACATGTGCACACACATGCGCACCCCCCCACCACACTCACACCCCAAACACACACACACACACAAAACGTAATGCCCACATATAGAAACGCACGCACACTCCACAAAAACAGAAACACACACATATAAAGGCTATCCCCCCACACAAACACACACACACACCCCTCTTACCCACACACACACACACACACACACACACACACACCACACAATATACAAATACACCTAAAAAAAAAAAAAAAAAAAACAAACACACACACACACACACACACACACACACACAGGCCACCCCCACGCACAGGCAAACACACACACACACACACACACACACACACACACACAACCATCCCTCACCCACATACACACAAAAAAGCAGAGCACATACTGTCAGCCAATAACCACATACACTTGCCTATGAAGCAGACAAATAACGCTCACAGCAGAGCAGAGAAAAGCACACACCGCACACTCGCAGCACCAGCGAATAATACGTGCAGCACAGTACTGACGGAGGTGGAACTGAAAGAGTTTGGCACAGCTGAGACTGCTTTACTCCGGAGCTCTGGATTGGGCCGAGCGGAGAGAGGCCGGCCCCAGGAGGGCTGTGGGGAGCTGGGGAGGGAGAGCGGCCCTATAAGGAAGCAGGGAAACTGGGATCTGCGGAGGAAAGAGGCCGTACAGTATAACACTCACCAAATATGGCTCGCTAAAGAGAGCTCAGACTGTGCCCGCCTCAGCAAATCCACGAAGCAAAGCTACCGGCCCTCGCTTCACTGCATGTACTAAATACTCAGTGCAGTGAAGACCAGGCCACAGTTCTGGCAGTTGGCCACAACTAAAGGAGGATGCAAATGTTAATGCTTTTGATTGGGATTCAGAAAGTTGATGGTTCAATCCACAGCGACACAAAGCTGCTGGGTCCTTGAGCAAGACCCATTTAACAAACATTTTGCCAGGGAGGATTGGTCCCTGCCCTTTAGTTGCTTTGGATAGAAGCGTCAGCCAATTGCCAGCGATGTAAAGCTTCTGGAGTAATAAACGGCTTCAGATGAAAACGTTATAGATTTTTACGTACCGTTTTGACTGAGGAAATTCAAAATCGTTAGTTAAAGCTAATGTTAATTGCACTCACTGAAAGAAATGTATCATGGAATTATTTTGCCTGTATCGTGACAGTGAACAAAACTCTCTGAAGGAGACCAAAAGGTCCCAAATCAAGGAGATACTGCGATTTATACCAGAGGTAGACATTTTTGTTTAATTTAAAAACTTAAACATTTCCAGATTGAAAATCAAAAAGCACCAATATGGGATGACAAAGCTTACTACTGCACTACAAATCGAGGAAGTACAATACAGCCCAAATGCACTCCAGCATGAAAAGTACAGCATAATCGACTGCACAGTGCAAGAAATAACGCCAACCCCAAATATAACACATCCGATCCAAAATGGCGGAGTGCTAGCAGCATATCTCCGAACATTATAACACTGGGACGGAGTGCAGAGTGCACTGTTGCAGTGTCATGTTCCGCGGACAACACCGCAAATTTAACTGTGGGCACGTGCAAACTGGAGTCGTGCTCAAAACTAGCATGCGAGGGCTTTAACAGATGGCAGCTTCAGAGCATATTTAAATCTCAGCAGCCCTCCATGCAGGTGCCAGACAGGCATGATGCTGTAGAACTGGCAAGGTGCTGGTTAATTGCTGATTCAAGGTCACGCCGTAGGGGCCGTCAGCACGCAAGAGCCACTAAACCAATAAGAAAAAAAAAAAAAAAAGCTGGGCGTTAGACTGAATGCTGAGGTCATTTTCTTTGAGGGAAAAAAAAAAAAAAAAAATCCAGACTGGAAAAGCCGCCACACCCATCCCGCCGAGACTGGACGCAGGCCAGTCTGCCCACGGAGAGCATGAGGGGAGAGCAGCTTGTCTCTCAGCGGAGTTGCTGGTCACAGAGCCTGCATTGTCCCAGCGCCAAGCTAAATTAATTTGCAGAGGACCGGAGCCAAGCCCGGGTTCCCCGTCTTACAGCTTACTGTAAAAAAAAAAAAAAAAAAAAAATGGAGCTTTAATTTCACGGGAAATGTGTCAGACCCTCCACATCCCCATTCCCCACTGCAGTGATGGGGACACTGTGCTGTGAGCGATTTCATCTTTTGGGAGAGGCTATGGACCGAAGTCAACACTCCCGGTTGTCATTAAATACCCCAAGACACATCGCACAGCAATTAAAGAGTTCCCTGGTGTCCAAGCCATAATCCCAACATGGCACCTACAACCTGCTACCTTCTTATTCTGATTTAATCCTGCTGAACAATGTAGTTTAATGTGAGAAGAGTACGGTCATTAAAATGCTCCATCTGTCAGTCAATCTAAATGTAATACTTTCAACAGGATATTCTGTCCACACTGCCTTCTGAGCAGGATGATCTTGCGGCCTTGCATTTCGTGCCCTGGAGTTCCCAGAAGAGGTCTGTAATAGAGCTGTAACAAGGCTCTTCCTTCCGATCATTACTCTTTCACCACTGCTGATGGGTGTGGTGCCAGTAAGACACTGCAAATGCTATCTCTCTCGCTCTCCCTCTCTCTCTGCTTTATCGGTCTGGCTGGGGATGAGTTTTGCTTTATCTGTCAGTCTGTGAAGGCAGGAGCTGGCCATGTGAAGACCTTGGGGTGAGTCCAAGAATGAGAACAGCTAAAGAATTTAAGAGTGTGAACTCAGTCACACAACACTTATTTTGAAACGCACAGGTACACCAGGGTGTGATCACACATTAAATATTGAGTAATTCTGCACTGCTGACCGAGTGTAATTAAGCTTAAGTTAACTATTCCACATGCATTACCTTTTGTAATGACTCCCATTGGGAGCACAGCGTGTTTGCAGCATGTGATCTGAATACATAACCTCAAGTACTCTGCCACAGAGTCCAACTGTTTTGAATTTGGTTGAACATATGTGCAGTTACTGCAACTTTTCTTTCAGACAAGACCAGCTTACACAACTTCTGGATAAAGCAAAGCAAGGCCTTTCAAAATCACTGACACTTCTGCTAATTGCTGCCATTGGCTGACCTGTAATGCTTACTCGGTTAACCTCCTGATCAGTTTTCTGTTGCTTCACAGCAATCGCCAGACCAGGCTAAGGGCGATGACCACAGAAACAGTTGCGCAGTCACTAAAATGTCATCATCTCCACCCAGTGTCCTCCACCCACGGTCGCAATCGCAGCTACATGTCAGCCCGATTCCCGAAAAACCGTTCTGGCTCCAGATGTGTCCGGTCAAGGCTCATGTTTCTGGCTGTCAAGCCTAGTTCTGCACAGAGCCCATAAAAGCTGACCCCACTTCCATATGGAGAGAGCCCAGCTGTGCTTTGGAAATTTGAGACTCGCTGCAGAATGTGTTCCCACGCAGTGCAAGCACAGCCGACAGCAGAGGGCTAGCAGGTCCAGGCACACACTGGCCTTCCTGGTACCAAAACTGACCGCGACTTAACGAGGAAGGCTAGCTCCAGGCTAGTCAGCAGTCACATCCACAAAAGAAATTCTGCCCTATTTTGGCACTGAGGTCATTACTTCTGTAATCATTTTACAGGTTCTGTGCGAATGCAAAGAACAAGAAAAGCAATCATATCCATATAGAGCAACAGGCATTAGTCTTCAAAACAAATGGTGCACACTACCAATGTGCCAACTCCCAATAATAGTAGTCTGCACAAGCTGAAATGGGAGTAATGGATTCATCAAGCTGGGTAGGTCTTGGATGGTAGCTAATAGGGGCTGGATAGCCAATTAGATTTGCACATTATGTACCCTGCATTGATTGCCGTTACCCCCAGCATGATAAAGCACACATTATATCAGAGAAATCAAGCATCACATAGACTGCTAATGGGTACTGGACAGACAAGTAAGCTTTCATTTCTATTCCAGTCAAGCCGTTTAAGGACTCTCTACTCTTCTGTTCATAACAGGGTTGTGATACCTAAACCTCATCCACGCTCATCAACTGACTTGTAATCCTTAGTTTTAAAGGTCCCCTATTATGTCAGCAGGTGCACAGCCAATTAGATATTACAAGCCATTTCAAAATCTTTCCCCTCTTGACATCACATGGGGAAGTAACCAATCAGAGGCAAGAAGAACCGATCATCGTCAGCCAAGCAGTCAATCAGATTTCATTATTCTGGTTGGTCACTCCCACTTGTGATGTCAGGCAGGGGAGACTTTGAACTGGCTCATAATGGCTACTTAGCTGTACACCTGGTGGCATAATAGGGCACCTTTAACCATAATTCTGGGTCACCTGACTCTCCTAATTAGGCAAAACAAAAACATTTCAGCATATCTGCTAACCCAAATCCAAACACGCCCACCCTAAAGTTTTTAGACCGTCGTTCAACAGTGGCTGCAGGTGAGCTGAAAATTGACGAGGTGCAGAACATCCCTTGAAACTAATGATTGGTCTTCACTTAATTTAAATAAATGATTTAAAACAAATAAACTCCAAGAACATTCAATATCATCAGTAGAAGCCAGTTTCCCTCCTTACGGTAACACGAGAAATGAAACATGTCATTCCAATGCAATATTGCATTTCAAGCAACATTGTGGATACTTGTAGCAATTATTTTCTGCGCTGTAACTAAACAATGACATGAAAGATCGTGAAGGATGTGCTTGGAGCAAACATGGAAGTTTACGTAGTAGTTCATCTTTAAGTGAATAAATTGTTTTTTAGAATAAAATTTTCCATTTAATTGCTGCAATATTGCATTAAGTACGAAGTTATGTGCTTATCTGCCGATGGCTTATTTTAATTATTGGAAAACTTCTTAAACAAGGAAAACAAGTTAGTCTACTCGTCGTCCCTGAAGAAGAAGAACAGGCTAATTCAGTTAGTGTTGAGTGTTTTTGTAAGTTCACGTAATGTTAATTTAAATAAATAACAAAGCAGGACAAGACCAATCATTAGTTTAAAGGGATGTTCCGTCCCTCCTCCATTTTCAGTTCACCAGCCAGACTTTGGGGGTCAGAGTGTTAAGGTCAGGTTACTGGGAACATAGGATTTTTTTTTTTTTCTCTTTTGGCCTTAGTAGCTTAACAAGATTAAGCTTAACTGTCGAATGAATATTTCCAGAAGGGCTAATCTCCAGAAACAAGGCAGGTGATCAATGCTGTAGAAGAGCAATAATTTCACCACTGGTTAAGCCAGACACTGGTCGACCCATCCTTAAAGGGGCATTTTGAAATTTAGACAGATTTGGACAAGCACAAGTTTTTAACTTACACGTCTGATTAGATTTTTAGCAGTCTAAATTCTAAAATGCCCGTCTGAAAGACATGTAGACGGGTGCCAGGCTAAACCCTTGCGGCAGACTGTCAAGGGTACATACACACAGCCAGAGAGGGCACTTCCCTCCCTATATCGGGCCCCCCCAAGTCTTTTATACAGCGACTCCAATGGCACAGACTCCGTTCAGGTTGTGCATACGTGACTCGAAAACCAAGCGGCCTCGATGACTTCATTTTTACTCCTCGATAAGCAAAGCTTTGGAAGCAGTGTTGTGATGAGACTCGAGCGTCACTCAATCAATTTGCCGTTAACACAACCACGGGCAGTAATATAAATATGATCTTGGCATGGATAACCAGTCCCTAGTTCACAAACAGCTCATCCAGGAGTTAACAACAGTGTCACTTTGACAGAGGTACACTTCTCGGTCTCTTTGAAAGACATTACATACTTGGACCACCATCACTGGCTCCATTGTCAGTCAAAAATACCCACTTCTCAATTCAAGTCAATAGTAACTTCGAAGATACTATGGCCATAATGTTCCCCCTCAAGTGAACGTAGGCTCAAAATACAGTACCTTTGTTGTTTGTTGAATTGTCTCCCGGTGATGACTTGTTAAGCTATGGTGCCATTTCACCAATAAAAATGTTATGAGGACGAATATGGAGCAGGTTACATCAGCACATCTAGCACTTAGCGAACGACCTGGACTCGGCAGCTGTGCAGCTCCAACTCCAGCTCCAAATGGCTCAACATTAAGAACGCACTTCAGCGTGCAGAGATAGTTTTTCCTCAAGCCTGAGGAAAGTGAATGGCTGACATCACAGTAACTTAGTCGATAGCTTTTATACAGTCGATGAGTGAGACTCAAGACCTTGTCTGCAGCGGGAGGTCGCCGCACAGCCGCCTCATTCGGAGCTGACCTAATTGTAAGCACTCAGCACTGGCAAGCTGAGGGTAGGGCAGTGGTGGACCACATCCAAACGGGTCACAGATCTGATGCAATTCTTTTCTGCTCTGCTGGCAGCAGGAGGGCTCCACAGTGGCAGAAGAGGGGGCAGTGACCGATTCCTCATAGATGGTCCAAACACACACAGAACCTGAGACAGCTCTGCATCTGAGTGTATGCATATACAGGTATGCGATTCTGTTCATTAAGCTTCCCACGTACAGATGTCTGTACACCTTACAAGCACAGTCTGTGCGTTCAGTGTCAGACAGGGTAAAAGCCTCTTGCTTAGAGCATTGCGGCAAATTCCTGATCCTGCAGGTATGCTGGAGACAGGATTGAGTTTCAGAAAATACCAGAGAGAAGAGAACCCAGAAACAATATACAGCTGTCACCTGCCTGGAAGTTACACCCTTCCTGTTACTATGGCAATGCAGCTCAGCCCAGTTAGATATCAGTTCGACTGGCATGGGTAGCATTCCCGCCTCACAGCAAAAAACCCATGGGTTCGAATCCAGCCTGAGGCCTTTCCGTGTGGAGTTTGTCTGTTCTCTGTGTGTTCATATGGGGTTCCTCTGGGTACTCCAGATTCCTCCCACAGTCCAACAACATGCATATCAGGCCAATTTGAGAGTACACTGACCATAGGTAGGAATATGCGAATATACACACCTTATTTTGTTAAAAATTCCCAAAATGGTCATTTCAATCTGCTGCACCCACAGACTGGAACAATTTACAAAAAAAAAAAAACATTAAAACTGGACAATTTCATCACAAAGTCTGCATTCAAGGTCTCTCGTACAAACATTCTCACTGACGCATGCAACTGCTTCCTGACCAACTAACATCCTTGTTGCTGGTTTTCTTATGTGTTCTGTTTGTAGATTGTATGTTTTCATTATTGTTTTATAATTCTACTGTATGCTTAATCTATTGATTGTGAGCTGTCAACTTTTAACTTTGTATTCTTTTTAGCCCCTCCCCCCTCTCCCTCAAAGGGCTTTCCGTTTGCCAGGTCACCATTGTAAATAAGAATTTGTTCTTCATGACTTGTCTGGTTAAATAAAGATTAAATAAATAAATAAATAAAATAAAAGAATGGTGTGTGTGCCCAGCTACGGATTGGCGAGCTCTCCAGGGAGTGTCCCTGCCTTTCGCCCAAAATCATCTAGAAGAGCTCCATAATTCATTGGTAGAATTCCGAGGGCCCTGACGTTTAAAACGAGGTACTGAGAACTAAGCCCGTTGGGAGCTTCGGCAAAAAGCCCTGTATTTCGAAATGTTGGGTGCGTATGGAGGTGGGGTATTCGACAAAAGTTAGTACTCGTTATCATGTTTCAATACACCCCAAGTCAATTTCACACCGGAGTTCCCCTTTAACCCATCGAGGAGACCAATAAGGATACAACTAGATGGACAAACGGTGCATACATTTTCTTGTGGGGGATAAAATACTGACTTTGTACATTTATGTTAAAATTACACTTGACTTAAATGGAGAATGGGTACTTAATGACCAATACTTGAGCCAACTAAGCAACATCTCTCAACCAGACAAGTCTTTGTCAGGATATCTTTTCTTCATATAAGTTAGGGATGTGTGAAGGATATGCTTATCTAGAAATTCTAAGGAGGGTAATTAACCATTACGCATCTATGGAGAGTGCACACATCTCAGACATCTTACTGGCTGTAGGCCAGTTACAAAAAAACAACAACAAAAAAAACTATACAGCAGTAGGTGAGTTTTTTGATATCTGATGCCTTAATCCATTGTAACACTGTCCTGATTTCTTAGTCAGGACATCAAATCAAATTTCCTTTTTCTAAGAGTGAACACATAAGAACACAGAGGATGCAGAAAAACAATCAACTTTTATATGCTTGTGTGAGCTCGTGTGCGAGTGAGGGAGAGAAAAAAAAACGGACTAAGCCAGAGTAGTCGTGAATCATCCTTGCACAAGCTCTTCAGAAGTTATAAGGGAAATGTCGCACAACTAAGGCAGTCATACAGCTTGAAATGTGATTAAAGTGCAGTTCAAAACTCAAACAGAGGCTCAGCTTCGAGTCGGGCACACAGGCCACCTCTCTGAACCGAAAGATATGGCAGGGTGACAGGTCGTATAGCTTAATATCCAATACTTTGTTCATACAATCAGTCTCAACGTAACGGCATGCAATCTACTGATAGCTCTCTGACGTGAACACAGTGAATTCAGAATTGTCTGCAGGTGACCGACTGCACATTGCATGCCCTTATCTGAACACCGAAACTGGCCCTGCTGGGCAAATATTTAACCAAATGTCGACACATGACACATTTAAGCCTTGCACGTCACTTCAGAAAGAATGATCAAGGAGACGAGTTGTTAATTAAAAGATACAATAAGATGTTGCAAATGAAAGCAAAACATGATATCAAGAACAAAATTTTCCTTGATCGTTTATCGCAGGCAACATAACCAAGAAACATGAGCACATTTTTAAATGCACTCGGTAGGTTCCTGCAATTTCATTGTTGCAAGTCAAGAGCTATTAAGCTGCACAATGTCACTGACAAGCGTCATACATTCTGTCTAACCTTGCTGCAGAACGGAGACAGTTGTGCTTGCAGCAATAGCACCTTATTTAGTGTTATTTCTTGAACGTTGCCCCAGAGTTCCTGTACGTAGGCGTTCCCCTGAGTGCAAAACTACAGCGATAGGCCTCTTCAAAGTTAGCAAGTGCCCACGTTGAACGACAATGCACGTCTGCGACAACGTATGTGCTTTCATCGCAACAGTAAAAAAAATAAGCCATGAAGAAGAATTACGAGTAGGCATCCAGCTCAAATACATGCATTTCCCCCCCAGAAGTGTTAGTCCTTGGATGGCAGTCTAGGTGAGTGAATAACGTATTGTGAAGCAAGGGCTAGAAAATCGCTGACTGTACGCATTGCTATAATGTAGGTGACGTTAACGTCATTGCCGTTGAATCGGCCAGCATCACCTAGTCGGTAGCCCGCATTTCTAGCACGACGTTCGTAGCGGTTTCAGATCGTAGCTGATTCATTGTCTGCTTGCATTATTGTTTAAAGCAAACGCTACAGTCTCATGCCGCTTTCAAACTGGCCGCGAAACGATTTTTTCGCACGACAGAATACATTCAAAGTCAAAGACGAGAATACACGCGCGTGTATTCGCGTCTTTGACTTTTAATGTAATCTGTCGTGCGAAAAAATCGTTTCGCGTCCAGTGTGAAAGCAGCTTAACTGAAGTAAGGTAACTCCAGCAATGGAACTCGACAACATAGCTAAAGTTTTCTTACCGAAGTGGATCCCGAGGAGGATGCTATGTAAACTTTAATGACCATTTTTTAAAAATCGCCTTCAGGTAATTAGCAAAGCAGTAATATTCACGGCGACGTTTAGTAGTTGAGGTTGAAAAAAGGAAATGCAAACTATAATTAAAACAGAAACGCAACTTTTCCCCGCAAAATGGCCAGCTGTGTATCTCGGCGTTGTTTTCTGCACCAGTATTGCTCACGAACTCGCTAACTGGTAGCGGTTCAATTTGATCTCTCCTCCCCTTTCTCTCCCTTAAGACTTCTTTTTTCGGATGGGCGGAGGGGATGACAGGACACGCCGGAGACCGGAAAAACATTTACGTCTTACGTTCTAATTGTTGTCTGCCTGCTCAGGTGGCTCAAAGCCGCTTTCACACTGGACGCGAAACGAATTTTTCGTGTCCGGTGTGAAAGCTGCTTCAGGCTAATATCTGATTGGGGAGTGTTCATAACGGTTATTGAATGAAACAAAAATATAGGCGGCTTGATTGCCCGAACCACAATAACGTTTGCAGGCCTTTTGACTCCAGAGGGTAATGAAGCAAGGCTATGCGGGGTTTGGCCGATAGCTTATTTTCAAATATGAATTACGGACAAATTTAAAAATGTTTCATTGCAGACTGATGGACTTCTAAGCTTTACTGCGTGCAAGATTGCAAAGAAGCCCAAGCCATCTTACTTTTAACTCCACATGGACATGCATCCGCCTAAATGCAAATACTATGCAAGCACATGAAAAGTAGCCCAACGGTTAGCCAAATTAGATGATAATTACGACGGAATGACCTTTCAGAGTTTAGTACACCTGATACATTTCGACAAGATGCCGTGATTTTACATTTCTCCCCCTCCCCCAGTAATATACTGCGGTCAAGCCCTCGGGTTTTGTAACTAGGAGTTCGATCAACGATGAAAGGTGATTGGAGGATTAAATATTACGGCACGTGAGATCACTAGAAGGAGAGTTGTATTGAGGCGCCCTCTAGCGACTCTATTGAAAATGTAATAGTCCAAATATTGCACACACTCTCACAGTCGCTTTTTTATACTGTGCCTATTCAATCAAAGGCATCGCATTTTAACTTATTTCTTGTCGAAAAAAAAAAAAATTAAAACAAACAAACAAAACAAATATTCGAAATGCGATGCCCGTGATTAGATAGGTTCATTAGTTTCTGATTTAACCCTCTCCAGCCCAATTTATTATTTTGAGATATGAAAAATCTTTCATTCATGGAGAATAGTTCTCATACACTAAAATTACAGAATTGGTCAGAATTAAATATCTCACATTTTGAAGGATTTTGAGGTTATTGCATATTATCATTTATAGTTTATTATCATCTACAAGCATTACTTTTTCATTCTACACAACTATTTTTTTCAATCTTGATAAAATATCCGTGATACCTCAAAAATGTAGACCTACTCTCAACAAACTTTGGTTCTCATGGAAGCTTCCATTATGCAATGAGATAGTGGTGACTTCTAGTGGCTGCAGGTGGAACTAACGTTGTATTTTTGCAATACTGAGCTGGAAGGGGAACTTTATCAAACCATTTCCCATGTGGTCTTTAAATACTTAGCGCCATTAAAAACGCACCAGTGAGCTATGTACTGTATTTGCTGCAAATTGAAGAATCAATCAATTTTTATTGGTTTTCCAGTGAGATACGAGTAGAAATAGAGAAAAGCGTGTGGTATTGTAATCCCGACGTTTGCCACGTGGATGCGCCAAGCATATCAGTAATAACAGACATTGAGTTGTTTTTGAAGTGTACACTGACGCTTGACTTGTTCTTTTGGGTGTGTTCAGTAGCTTTCATAAGGCCAACCAAAAGAAGGAAAAATGTTTCAGCATCAAGAAAATGGAACGACTTGTGGCTCAGGAGAGAGAGAAAGAGCCATGGGCATGTTACGGGCAGGTCTCACCCGCCGAGAGGTGGTGCATCATTTGCACTGTCACCTTTCAGCAATCAGTTGGTTGTCTATCCGAGAATGGAACACAGGCACTGTGACTGACTGACCCCGCTTAGGGCAGCCACAAGTGAATATGGTGGTTCAAGAGCGCCATATCTGGTTACAGCCTGTACATGACAGATTACGGACAGCAACCCAAACTGATCATGAAACGAGGGGTCCAAGACGACTGTGGGTGAGTGCAAGTACCGTTCGACGCCGTCTACGTGAGCAAAACATGCGTGCACACGGACCCTACAGAAAACCCATTTTTTGCCCATTTACGCATCGCTGCCCTTAGTGGGGTAGGTCAGCGACAGTCCCTGTTTTCCCATACTCAGACAGAAACAGGGAAATAAAGTGCCAAAAAATGACACAGAGGCAGGTGCCCACAGTCAGAAGTGAAGCGTTCCCACTCCTATTGATGGGCAAAAAATGGGTTTTGCTGAATGTCTGACCCCTGTGATCAGTTTGCTGTCTGTAATCTGTCACATACAGGCTGTAACCAGATGTGGCGCTCTTGAGCTACCATAGTCACTCGTGGCTGCCCTAAGCAGGTCGGTCAGTGACAATGCCTGTGTTCCATTCTCGGATAGACAGCAGACTGATTGTTGAACGGTGACAGTGCAAATGACGCACCACCTCTCGACGGATGAGACCTGCCCTTAACATGCCAATAGCTCTTTCTCTCTCTCCTGTGCCACAAGCCGTTCCATTTTCTTGATGCTGAAACATTTTTCCTTCTTTTGGTTGGCCTTATGAAAGCTACTGAACACACCCAAAAGAACAAGTCAAGCATCAGTGTACACTTCAAAAACAACTCAATGTCTGTTATTACTAAAATGCTTGGCGCATCCATGTGGCAAACGTTAGGATTACAATACCACACACTTTTCTCTATTTCTACTCGTATCTCACAGGAAAACCAATAAAAATCGATTGATTCCTCAATTTGCAGCAAATACAGTACATACCTCACCGGTGTGTTTTTAATGGCGCTAAGTATATTTTATAATCAGTCATCAATTGATTTACTGTTGCAAATTTGCAACATGAGCCTGGAGAGGGTTAAATGAGGGACTGTCGAGGCCAAATATCAAACATTGTTGTAAATATACGTAAAACACATGCTGGCGGGTGACAAAAGAATGAGGAGTGGAGGAAAAACAAATGCAGATGCTTCCATACAGATGTAACGCATAATACATCTCAGCAATTAACAGCCGATCACGATCTGGATGATGTATCTACGCGGGCCCAGTTTACCTTGGATCAAAGTTTCAATAGGAAAAGAGCAAAGTGGATTCCAAAGAGGGTATAGTATTGGAGTGCAGATGGCAGTTTCAGTTTTCAGTCACAGAAACTGCTCAACAGGAAGGACTCAGCCCAATGTATAATCCTTCGGCATATTTTAGATTAGCGGGCAAGAGCATTTGTGCTATTCATTGCGAGCCTAAATGCTAGACCTTTACCGAGACAAGGTCTTTTGGTTTCATTATGTTGTGGGGCTTTTTACCTGCTACATCTGGATCAAGCGGCAACCTGCGGGGCTGAAACAAGGATGTTTTATATTTCACTGGATATACAATTGGAAAATGGCTGCCCATTCATTTCAATTGAAATTGCTCAATGGCGCAGCATGCCGACATGGGGGCCAAGCTTCCGGACCCACGCGGACATGCGCTGTGTGACTTTTTGCTCACACATGCGTAGTGTGGGGCTCATGAATGCGCTGGTATCCGAGGTGGCCATGACAACGGCTTGCGCTCGTGGAACTCCGACCCAGGGTGCGTGTTCACGATCACTTTTCTCCGGAAATGGAATTCTGACCACTGCAGACTGCACGCTGATGTAAGTATGAGTGGAATGAAAAAAAAAAAAAAAAAAAAAAACATAGCCGCCGGTAAAGGTTTAATCATAGTTTGAGATACAATTTTAAAACACAAATGCAATATCAAATGTTTAAAACGATTGTTATTTAACGGGGAAGTAATACTATTGATTTCAACTCAAAAATGTCGGCAAAATAGTTGACTTGCTGTTGTGTAACGTGACATTGCTCAGGGGTGCGTTTTCCAAAATCACAGATGCTAACTTCCATAGTTGGAACCATTGACTGTGAATGGACAAACTACGTAAGTTGCTGCAACTACGCTTTTGGGAAACGCGCCCCAGGCTCGTGTCCTCTTTAGTTCAACGATGAATAACCACATTAATGGAGTCAGACGATTCTTGCTTGTCTGCTTGAAAACTCCATTATCTTCTCCGGATTCAAGAAAATAAACCGAACACACAACGCACTGCACGTGCCTTATAAACCGATATGTTTTAAAGTCAGGAGCCTTAAACTTTTGTCAATTCTGGCAAGCTAATTTACTTTTAGCTAACGTAACTTAGCTACGATTACAATTACTTTGCACCGTAACGCCAGCTCACATTACCGACTTGGCGTCTATAATGTTGATCACGGACGGACGGCAAGGAATGCCCATTGCTCCACCCACTCAGTTCGGATCATGCACAAAAAATAGTTATCATTTTGGATCTCATCTGTCAAGTTGCTGAAAAGTTCCGTCATCAAGTATGAAGGTCTGTAACTAATTTAAGAATAAAGAATGGTTAATAAATGGTTTGCTAAGCAGTGTTCGAACTGAATTTGTATAGTGCTATAAATGCACTCATGAACATTACGTTAGATGCTACTCAGCTCACACATTATGCATAACGCATCAAAATACAGTAATGTGAATTGGTGCTATTCAAAGTAATGGAATTATACAAGTCATTTTACGGATATATCTATCATTTTAATATGAACAAGTAAGGGGAGTGTTGGCTGCGTACATGGTTCTAGGATGTCACAACAGCGGCCTTAGCTTAGCTACTGTACATTTTGCTGCACTTCACAATTAAGTGTGGCAATCGACTTGCAACATATTACAGCTATTCATCAATTAAATAAAATGGCTAAAATATTTGCACCGTAACGCCAGCTCACTTTCTCGACTTGGCTACGTCTATAATGTTGAGCACTGATGGACGGCAAGGAATGTCCATTGCTCCACCCACTCACATCCGCTGCAGTACTATTCGGAGGAGACGAGAACGCACTTTCATATGAGGACCCGTTGGTGTTCATGTAGCCTAAATATAAATAAAAATTTTTGTCATTGGCGAGGAACGAGGCATCAATGATTTAAAAGAGAAAAATAAACAGTTTCGGTATCGATAATTTGTGGCTGTCAAAAAAATTTATTCTCGGATTTATCAGCGTGTCTTTTTCTATTATTCCCTATGGAGAAATTTCTTTTTGGGCCCCATGGCATCACGTGACTTGCAATATCAGTTTGACCGCTAAGCCCATATGGGCCTGCGTTCCTGCCTTCATTGTTATCAGTCTACGTCACTACATACGTCACCCCGCTCTACTGCGCATGTTGACTGCAGAAAGAGAGCTGGAAGAGCCGCGACCAAAGCCCGTATTCAGAAACGACACTCACACTCACCCTCTACTCACCATATTGTCAGTACGATTGAAATGTAACTGGAGTGTGAGAAAGCGATCGACCAACCACTGACCGAGAGAGCGGTCCCACTCCTCGCCAGTTGTTATTCACAAAGGCCACTCGAGCATAACTGACAGTAGTGGGCACTGGGTACCACAGGCGGTGTGTCGGCTGCTGTAAAGGGACTCTCAATCCTCACCCTTCAGTGCTGAATGACCTAAACCTGTCGCGGTTTACTTTTCTTGATTTGAAAGTTTCTTAGACTAATTGGTAAAACGACAATCAAATTTATTTTTTATAGCGTTGTTATACATTGCTTCTCAAAATTGAGGCGTTTCTTTCGCACATAAATGACGACGTAAAATATCAGCATGTCTTCATAAATTCTGTGGTCGAGTGGCTCGCGAAAGGCGCAGGACAGCCCGTGAGGCTCACTAAGCAACAAGCTGTGAAAAGTGCCCAACATTTCCTTCGCATTCAGCAATTAAGAATGTAGAAAAGAATGGATTCTCGTGACTTACAGCTACAAGAGCCTCGCAGACCAATCCACACGCGCCCCACGAGCCAGCTGAGCGCAGAATTTTCCAACCCATGAGTAAAGAAAAGCGCGAGAAATCCAAATGCGTGAGAGTTGACAGATATGCGTCATTAATTAAAACTGGCCACACCTGATAATGTTGAGAGTTTTCGGAGTTTCTGCAATGGCAATTTAAATGAATTGAAAATAGGGCAATAATTGTCAGAGCTCATTCTAACTTACCAAGTAGAACTGGCGACACATGATAATCCTTAGGATTTTTGGAGTTCAAGTAAATAAAATTTTATTAAATGATTGAAAACAGGTCATGTCCAATCATTATTTTTAAGGGATGGTTTTGAGCTTCCCCTATTGCCAGTTCACCAGCAGCAAAAATTGTCCTGTGTCCTGTGCGGTGTCCTGCGCGCTGTCCTGCGCAGTGTCCTGTGTCCTGTGTGGTGTCCTGTCCTGCACTGTCCTGTGTCCTGTGTCCTGTGTCCTGTGTTATGTGCGGTGTCCTGCGCACTGTCCTGTGTGTCCTGTGCGGTGTCCTCCTGCACAGTGTCCTGTGTCCTGTGGCCTGTGTCCTCTGCAGTGTCCTGCGCGCTGTCCTGCACAGTATCCTGTATCCTGTGTCCTGCCTGCGGTGGCTTGCGGCAATTGAGCAGTGTCCTTTTAGTTGTAACAGGATTGGACAGTTTTATTTATTCAAATTTCATGCAGTCGGAGAGAGGTGATGGGTTTATATTTATTTTTATCTTGAAAACAGCGACGTTCGAATAGCACACATCCTTGTAGATTTTGGCTCTGCGTTGTAGCTTATAGGTTACATTAACCGGATCAATCACGAGTACTAACCTGTTCAATATATCAAATAGAGCACGCTGCTCCTGTTGCAGGACAGTACATCTGTACACCATTTCTAATTTTAACATCGATATGTTTCAAACTCATCCCTGGTTTTTCGTGGGTTTACAATGCTGATTCGAAACTGGAGTCACGTTGCCTGTAGCATAGGCAGAGATACGACATAGCTTACAGTTGAATACAGTTGAGCTGAATTGGCCAACTTGTAAAAAGAATTTTGCGGTTCATTCCGGACGGATGACATTTGGCTTAATAGGCTGTGTCATCACCTCGTCCCTCTGTCAAAGCAACAGTTTCAAAACTTGAACTGCAAACCGATCCTTCCCATCAAATAACAGAGAAATTAAACCAAGTCACTGAGTTAGTAGCTCATTTAAGAGGGGTTTGGATTGACTTAATAATAGCCTACCGGTCATTCCGAAGGAGTAAAAAAACTCCAGATGTATCATAGGCCTATCCTAAAAAAAAATATCTTAGGCAAATAAGAATAAAGAAAAGACCATCCCTTATGAAAAAGAAGTATACTTCAAGTTCATATTTTCAAGTAAACTTAAGTAAACGTCAAGCATATTTTCCAAGTATACTATTTGTAGTGTACTAGTGTCAATGTGGTATACTTGTAAGCGTAATAAATAAATACTACTTGGGACTAAATTGGCCCACTTTAAGTTTATAAAAGTATACTTCAAGTTTAAGCAAAGTAAACAGTACACATCTAGTTTACATCTAAGTTTTATTTTATACTGCAAGTACACTACAAGTGAACGTTTTAGCACACTGTGAGTTAACTAGTTGTATACTTCTAGCATACTTTTCAGTTTATGAAAGTATACATTCAAGTATACTTACAGATATACTGCTAGTTTATTAGTTGTATACTTCTAGTAAACTTTTCAGTTCATGAAAGTATACTGCTAGGAAACTGAAAGAGTGTCATTGGATGTTTAATGACCGCAGTGAGTCAGGACTTCTGTTTCTTATCTCATCTGAAAGACAACATCCTCATCACTGCACTGGAGTATTGAGTATTATTCACCAGAAGGAAGATCCCAACCTACTGGCCACCAACACCACCTCCAGCAGCAACTTATTTTCCCAGGTGGTCTCCCATCCAGGCACTAACTAAGTTCACACCTGCTTAGCTTCAGCCACACATCTGGTGCATATCAAGTAGTGGTATGGCTGCTAATCATAAAACTAGGACACACATTTCATTGTCACCATATCAGACCAGATAGCACTGAGGTTCCAGTCTTCTTAACCTCATGTTTGAAAATACTGTGTACATTTATCTGTGAATCTGCACATAATGGCCAGCTAGATTGAACTGATATCTCAACTAAAACACAGCAATGTTTGGTACAGGTACAATATGCAGGGCTTTAATGTCAACACTTTGTTTAAAAATGATGAAATCATTTATTAATCAGAATGTACCATCTTTCAAGTATACAGCACTGTTGCATCTTTTCTTCAGTCGGTCATATTTTTGACTGTGATGCAGAACTCCATTAACCAAAAACATCTATTTCATTTGCTTGAGTTCTTCAGCCTACTGGTCAGGCTGAAGGCTTTGCTAATTTTATGCATATTTCTGGTTCCATATGAGAGAAAGAGGTATTTTTTTGTTTTGAATTGGGACTTCAATAAGAGTTGCCATTGCTGTTCTAATACTTTGGTATCCAATACAATATTGTGTTTGAAAATTTAATTTATAAAGGAATCAATTTTGTTCTCAATCCTAAGTATGTGTTTCATTGCAAATTCTTATAAGTACCTTCATCTGTAAATTAAAGCAGAATACACTTAAGCATTGTCTATTAGTAGAGTACATGAGGTAACCTCTCGTCTACTTACGTTAAATAATATCTGAATAGCAACAGTAATACATTTTAGAGTGCAATAATCATAAGCTGTAAGCATGATGTTAAGTTAGCTTAAAGAAGACTTTGAAGTATACTTGCAGTTTAAAAACAAAAAACTTTTAGCTCCCTGAAAGTTTAAAACTAAATGTAAATTATAGAGGGCTTGAAGTAAAGAACTAGCGGACCGGCAGCACACCTATAAGTTTACTTGCAGTATACTTCAATGTGTACTTTCATAAACTAAAAAGTTGGCTTGAAGTATATAACAACTAAAGTTGTAGTAAATCTGAATTTACTTGCAGTATACTTCAAAGTATACTTTTATAAATTAGACATTGTGCTAGAAGTATATAACTAGTGAACTAATAGTTCATCTTTAAGTTTACTAGCAGTATACAGTACTTTACAGTATACTTTCATGAACTGAAAAGTTTACTAGAAGTACAGTATATAGCTAATAAACTAGCAGTATATCTAAGTTTACTTGCAGTATACTTTAATGTATACTTTCATAAACTGAAAAGTATGCTAGAGGAATACAACTAGTTAAGTCACAGTATACTTAAAAGTTCACTTGTAGGGTACTTGCTGCTGTACAAAATAAAACTTAGATGTAAACTTGATGGGCACTTTAAGTTTACGCTGCTTAAACTTGAAGTATACTTCTTTTTTGTAAGGGTATGTATCAAGTCTGTCAATACTGGAAGAATTGCCAAATTTGTTCTCAAATAAAATTAGACAAATGTTTATCTGTTTCTGTGTGGGTTCATAACACTGCATAAAAATCAAGTTCAGCTCCACCCATGTGCCATTTACTCTGCTATGCTGCCCCAAAGCTGACCTGTTACTGCAAACATACATGTGGAATATGTAAGTTCATGAGATAGTTCTACTCAGTTTTTACTATAATGCATTATGAAAGAAGCCAATATGTATGGTCAAAAATATTTTAATGTGCTCATTCTTTTGATAGTAGCCTAACTGCGAGCCAAGTATACTTGAACATTAGGCATGAATATTTTAATACATTATTATACTTTTCTTGAGTATATCTCAATCAAAAGTTTAGTTACAAGTATAAGCCAAATATACTTAGACTTTTCTGTGTACTTTTCAGTATAAGCTAAGTATACTGAAGTATTACTTTGCTAAGTATATCTCTGATAAGTACATCAAAAGTAAATTGAAAGTATACTCTCTTATTTTTAGTTTAGAAGAAGTATACTAGTGGCACACTTGAATAAACTTCATTTTCGCAAGGGATGTGTATCCTTGCGCGTACTTTATTATAATTTATGGCAGTAAACCATCTGTGCCTCTGATTTATTCTTGCGGGTCGTGAACAATATTCAGACGTGCTTTGTTTCATTCCAAAATATGTAAAAAGGTTTCTGCCAGAAAACTGAGCATTACCACCAGAAACCTTGAATCAAAATTTTAGAAACAATGGCTGTGAGACTGTTTGACAGGTTTGAAATGGCCAAATTGTGGCTCGCGGCAGTAGCCGAAATTGTCCTCTCCTGTGGGATTGATGCAGGACGCTCGCATACTTCCACAGGACAGTCAACAGGACACTCGCGCAGTGCAGGACAGTCAGCAGGACACGCGTTTGGCGCAGGACAGTCAGCAGGACACTTTTCCCATTGCCTCAGTCACTCTCCCCACCGCAGCGAGACAGTCACCGAGTGCTGCTCAACATTCTTAATATTGTTATTAGACGTGGATCCAAATAGACTCTTTAAGTGTTGATTTAACACTGATTGTTTTACTGTGTAACGAATGTCCCGCAACAGGAGCAGCGTGCACTATTCAATATATTGAACAGGTTAGTACTGGTTATTGATCCGGTTAACGTAGCCTATAAGCTACAACGCAGAGCTAAAATCTACAAGAATGTGTGCTATTTGAAATGTCGCTGTTTAAAACATACAGTCATGCCCAAAATTATTCATACCCCTACCAATTTTTTTTTTTTTTTGAGATTTTTTGACAAATCAAATTTATTCTTGCACAAATGACACAGTAAGTTGGCATAAGGCTGTAAGAAGTACAGTAAACAATTTTTCAAGAAATACAATACTTTTTGGTATTTTATTTGACAGATTTACCAAAAATGCCATGTCCAGAATTATTCATACCCTTTTCTCAGTAATTGATGGCAAAGCCTTTATTCACGATTACAGCCTCCAAACGCTTCCTGTGGTTGATCACAAGGTTTCTTCACGTTTCCACAGGGATTTTGGCCCACTTCTATTTTGCAAACTTCTCCAGATCCGTAAGGTTTAAGGGTTTCCTTGCCATGACCTTGGTCTTCAGTTCCCTCCACAGATTCTCGATAAGATTGAGGTCGGTGCCCTGGCTTGGCCACTCTTAAACGTTGACTTTGTTGTCCACTAACCATTTCTTGACTGATTTGGCCATGTGTTTAGGATCATTATTCTGTTGGAAGATCCATTCCTGCCCAAGACCAAGTTTTTTGACAGATTGCTTGATATTTTCACTGAGGATCTGGATATCATGGTCCTGTTTCATAATGCCATTCACTTTAACAAGGTTTCCGGGCCCATTCGCTGAAAAGCAACCCCAGAGCATTATACTCCCGCCACCGTGTTTGAGCATTGGGACCATGTTTTTCGGGTTGAACACTTCACCTTTCTTACGCCAAACAAAAGCCCCATCTCTGTGCCTGAACAGCTCCATTTTGTTTCATCCGTCCATAACATTGACAGCCAGAAGCTTATATCCAGGTGAGCTTTTGTGAAGGCTAGACTAGTTCTTGTGTGTCTGGGTTGGAAAACGGCATAAGAAAAGTGAAGCGTTCAACCCAAGAAACTGTCCCAATGGTCAAACATGGTGGCGGGAGTATAATGCTCTGGGGTTGCTTTTCAGCAAATGGGCCCGGAAACCTTGGTAAAGTTAATGGCATCATATCCAGATCCTCAGTGAAGACATTAAGCAATCCGCCCAAAAACTTAGTCTTGGGCAGGAATGGATCTTCCAACAGGATAATGATCCTAAACACAAGGCCAAATCAGTCAAGAAATGGTTAGTGGACAACAAACTGAATATTTTGGAGTGGCCCAGCCAGAGCACCGACCTCAATCCTATCAGAAATCTGTGGAGGGAACTGAAGACCAAGGTCATGACAAGGAAACCCTTAAACCTTACGGATCTGGAGAAGTTCACCAAAGAGGAGTGGGCCAAAATCCCTGTGGAAACTCGTAGAAACCCTGTGATCAACCACAGGAAGCGTTTGGAGGCTGTAATCGTGAATAAAGCCTTTGCCATCAATTACTGAGAAAAGGGTATGAATAATTCTGGACATGGCATTTTTGGTAAATCTGTCAAATAAAATGCCAAAAAGTATTGTATTTCTTGAAAAATTGTTTACTGTACTTCTTAGAGCCTTATGTCAACTTACTGTCATTTGTACAAGAATAAATTTGATTTGTCAAAAAATATCTCGAAAAAAAAAAAATTGGTAGGGGTATGAATAATTTTGGGCATGACTGTATATATTTGGATTTCAAGATAAAAATAAACAAAAACCCATCAACTCCATCCGACAGCATGAAATTTAAATAAGAAAACTCTCCTATCCTGTTACCAGTGCGCAGGACACTGCTCAGTTGCCGCAGGCCACCGCGCAGGACACTGCGACTGGCGCAGGACAGCATGCAGGACACAGGATACAGCACAGGACAGCACGCAGGACACTGCACAGGACACAGGACACTGTGCAGGACAGTGTGCAGGACACAGGACACTGCACAGGACAGGACAGCTCGGGACACTGCATAGGACCATTTCGCCCATACAGCTCGCAGGACACCGGTGGGGACAGGACAATTTAACCTCATTCTGCTATTGACTGTTCGGTACACAAATGAAACCTCGAGGTTCACCACAGTCAGTTCAGGCACCGAAACCAGGTGGTCAAAATCAGCAAGTTATTGCGTCGAGCACCGTTATCATCATTATAGTTAAAATTTTGTAACCACCTGAAAGCCATGACAACGAAATACCGGCGCAATGATCCAGAGTTTCCAATGTTTGTAACCACCTCAGAAAGAGACACTATTTTCATTGTGAGTGAGGTCTCTGAAAGCAAATGAGTGTTAGGGCAACCTCTGACTCATTTAGTATAACCTGACACTAACTACGTTTTGTTTCTGAATACGGGCCCATGTCTTGTTGTGCTGTTGGTTGCACAAACCGTTTCGATAAGAATAACAAAACGCGCAAGTTTTACAGACTTTGAGCATCAGTGCTGCATCATGCCTACAGCATGACCCCAAGCTGAGAGAAAAAAGAACACTGGTATTAATTTCGAGCAATATAATGTGTTAGACTCATTGGTTTGAATGGTGATAAAGCTAGATATGCCCGCAGGCACAGCTGTATAATTGCAGCAAATGAGTTGTGAAATGTTTACTACCGACAGTGACTGAAGACGAGGTTACATATGGAAAGATAAGATAAACTTTTATTGATCCCACAGTGGGGAAATTTCATCGTTACAGCAGCTCAAAAAGATAGTGACCTGAGAGGGGGAAAAAAAAATGTGTACAACAAGTGCAAAGGAAGCTAAAATTAATTTGTAACGTTATATTATTCTAAATAACATACCCAACCATGCAGGTGCAGTTCGCGGTCAGGATGCAGTTGTTTTTCTTGTTCACAATAACCCAGACTTTATACGTCTTTCTCGTCATTTATCCACTCACCTGCACCTAAAGCGTATGGGTCATTAAGACGTATCCCATTCACTAATGTTAATTTAGCAGTATAACTTGTTTTATCACTCGGCGATAAACTGTTGGAGTAGGCTACGCTGACAACATCGCTAGCTAGCCAACATCGCAACTGCAAGATAACCATGACAACCTGTCAAACAGTTTAAAGGGGCCACTCTTTCTGCAGTCAAGTTGCGCGCGCATCCGCCGTGTTGATAAACAAATAATCCCTCTATAGGTCCATGGACTGAAAAGTTGAAGCAAATACGGAAGTGCCAAAAGCTGCAGTTCTTCGAATGGCCACTTGAGGCTGACTGCAGAAAAGAGTCAATCCCCATTGACCCCTATGTTAAAAACATAGACTGTATAAAAAGATGGACGAAGCTACCGTGACGTCACCCATTGGTTTCAGCATACCATAAAGGAAGCCTCGATTTTGGCAATTTGAATTGCGCCATGTTGCCATTTTGAAACCGGATGTGATTTCTATTGGACGAGAGCGTGAATTGAAGATCCGGGGAGGAACATGGCTCTGGATCTGACCGTATCGGACGAGGACCAGAGGATAGCCACACCCCTAAAGCATATTCTGGCTTTATCCTTTATTCTAGTCTATATGGAACCATAATTTCCAAAAATGAACATCATGATATATCGAAGGAGACTTGAAACTTGCTATAGCTACTATAAAATAATGTGAAAAATCATTATTTAAATGAAAAATCAGGTGGGAAAGTAGGGTCATTTTCTCATAGACTTCTATAGCATTGAACTTCTTTCTGCAACCACCGACGTC
The DNA here is from genome assembly GCA_029692085.1 of Gymnothorax javanicus. Taxonomy (NCBI): domain Eukaryota; kingdom Metazoa; phylum Chordata; class Actinopteri; order Anguilliformes; family Muraenidae; genus Gymnothorax; species Gymnothorax javanicus. The sequence continues at coordinate 20,468,542 of CM056204.1, forward strand.
GCCATCTGCTGGCCATTAAATAGAATGCCATTCTACGGTACTTTCGCATGGGCTTCGTTTTTCAGACCAGGGTGCGGCGTCCATCTTTTTATACAGTCTATGGTTAAAAAGCCCAATTTCACAGCAACATTAAACATGTTTACAGCCTGGTTCAAAATACGGTTTTGGTCTCTATGGATAATTTCCCCCTCCGTGAAAACTGTGGGGGGAGTGAATTTTTTTGTCACTTTACTATTGACATTATTTAAATCCTTAAATATTTGCATAATTAAGGGCGTGGCCACTATGAGTGACAGAACCTAGAATTACGCAGTCTGTGGGCAGGAGTCATCTCATCCGGTTAAGTAGCGGCTATGCTAAAGCACAGGCCCACACGGCCCCGGGCCGTAGAGTAGGAACGCCAAGCCCTGCCGCTAACCACGGGTCTAGCCTGGCTGTCTGAGGGAGGGGGGTTACTACAGCTCGGCTAACCTGGCCGCTAACCTTGGCCTTTTCTAGTCGTCTGTGGACCGTTATCCTACCTAGGCTCACTCGAGTCACGGAACTTGATCCATTGGCTGCGTTTCTGACTGGAGATTTTTTTATCAAAAAATTAGGATAATAATGTCTTGGGAGTCTGTGGTCTATTTTCTAAGGTGATGACGTTCTAATATTATTTCATATAACATGTCAACACGAAGTAGTGTCAATTCGTTCTCTTGCCAACTAGCCAGAGAATGAATACAGTAACCCCCCTCCCCCGGTTAGTTTTTTCCCAAGATGTCCAGCTGTGCCAGCGGGAGTGTACGCCTGCCACAGTTATTATACTGGCATTCAGCGAAGTAATAGTGAAACAGAAAATTGTCTGAATTTAGAATAAACATACTTTTGAACAAAAGCTGTCAGTCGGGGGTAGGAAAACCATCACGGATTCCCTAAAAGGTTGCCAATGTAACTGGCTGGTCAGCTACAACATTAGAACCACCATTGCACGCTACCTAATGTCGGGGTCCTTTGCTGATTCCCCGGAGTATTTGGAGGGCTTGACCGGAGATTGCCGTGGTTATACACTCAGTGGATTCGCACAGCAATATCTGATGGAATTGCATTTGCCAACAATGGATTCGTTCCATTTTCAGTGCGATTGCACCCAATTTCTGAATGTAGGTGGGAATTATGAATGTATATGATGGAAGTTGTTCATGAATGAGTATTGTGGACAACAGATGGAAATGAGCTAAATAAGCTAGAATCTGGTACCGGCATCTCTGCTCTGCTGAGCTTAACGTTTTTTTACAATGTCCCTGATAAATAAATTACGGATGCGGTATCATTGTAAATAGAAAGGCTAGCTAGCTAGCTATATAGCTAATTTAACATATCCCACGTTATCTAGCAAGCTAGCTAGCTGTCGCTAAATTTGTTTCTACATAAAGTCCATCATGCACAAGCTAGCTAACCACATTAACCCAACTAATAAGCCAGACAGCAACGGAGAAGTGTCACTAACTAGCCACGTTCGGCTATATTCGGTTTCGCTGGGAGTAAAGGCTTTTTTTTCCTAAAGTAACACCAATTTTACGGCGCAATAAACAAGTTGCGCGTTGCAGTGGTATCGTCAGCTAATATAGAAGTCAGAGATAAGCTGGCCAGCTGATGAAATAACCAAGGAGCCAGACGCCCAGATGTGCGAGCATTGACAAGCCCGCGTATGCTGCCTACAGTAACCAATTAATTCAGCTTTTCCCGAAGACAAAATGTAGATGGTACTTCTTATCAAAATGAGCGAGTGTGAGGTAGGAAAATAAAGGTCCGTTAGGTTTGTTGGTAAGCTTACGTAACGCAATGTTATCGTTTGGCTGGCCATACTACCGTTAATGGGAGCTGGTTAGGGTGCGTACAAGAGCTAAGCCGAGCACCCGCTTTCACTCCCGGGGGGATACTTGTTACTCAATGAGGCAACCGCCGCTACTTCCCAGCGGTGTACAGCGTTCTTCGCGCTACTGCCTCATGGATACGAACAACGTTCGTCTTGCAACCGCTTCACGAATATAAACAGCATTCGACCCGCCTCCGCAAGCATCTTGGCAGGATCCATTTCTTTACTAGGACAGATATGACCCAGCAAACATGAGACGTCTGCCCGACGTGCAGATGACGTATATAACGCGATATAGACATCATCTGGACGTCGGGCAGACGTCTCATGTTTGCTGGGGACCCCGCATCTCGGCCTTGGCGAACCATGAAGCATCGAGATGAGTTAGCTTTTTAGTCTAATGTGGAAGCCGTAGCTAGCTTGGTAGCTGCGAGCTTAGAGGTCGTGTTTCAGCAAACAGGCTCCTTCGGCCCCGCCCATTGGGCCCGCCTTTGCTCCAGCAACGGCCCCACTTTTTGCTCATTTTTGGCTTAGCCAAGAGGTAGAAGCAAGTGCCAAGATGGCGACCAAATTTGTTTCAAAATGGACATTCAGAAACCTATAGGTGACGTCACGGAGGCTACGTCCATGTTTTATACAGTAAATGGTCTGGATCCACTTTGTCCCTGAGCTGGACAATTCCCTGCAGAACAATGGGAAGTTGCTCAAAGTGATCAGTTGTATTTCCTCATTTAAAATTTCTAGCCTCAGTGAAGTGGTCCCTTACTGCAGTAGTAAAAAACCTGTTCGTAAAGGTCTGCTGTCCTGTAGCTTTTGACTTCCACCCAAATCTGGCACACCTGACTACTATTCAGCAATTAAATGCGATCTCTCTGCGCATTCGAATTGTCTGTAGTAGGTAGCCTTTTTCCTTTCCTCTCCATTTTTTTCTTGAACTTGCTTGAAAATGTCCTGTCGTATGCGTCCTTTCCTTCAACATCTTGAGCTTGATGGTGAGGGTAGCCTTTGTGATTTATTGAAAAACATAGGGGCAAGAATGATGTAGTATACGGTCACAACAGCTGCGTAAGATTGTTCTCCATAATTGATCTTGCCTTTCTTCCGAGGTTAGTCCTATCTCCTTAAAACGAGGAAGCAGCAATAGCCTCCTTTTCTTCATGAAGTGGACAGTTTGGACACTCATCGTCATGGCAACCAGCCAAACTACGTATGTCTTGGTCCATGTCCGTAAGCAAGGAAGGTTCCCTCGGATGCACCCTCTAGGTCAGGGGTAGGGAACCCTGCTCCTGAAGAGCCACAGCCCTGGACGTTTTAGGGCACTGGTATACTCGCTGCATGGTAAAAGGTACGCGTACACGGTGTGCTGTGCCTGTGTGTATACTAGCTGCAGCAACGGTCGTTCGCCGACGTAGTCAAAACGATGATACAGGTGGTCTCTGCTAGGAGCACACCGCAGCACTTGAACACAGAGGTCACGAAAGCGAAGAAGGCAGTTCACGGTTCTCGTTCATGGTCTCTTGGGGTCTACTTCACACGAGCGCCTCTAGTGGTCATGTCATTATTGCACCTCGCCCACGTGTCACTTTACCTCGCGTCGAAGTGAGCGGACTACGCACCAAACGACTGCTAAATACGCATGGCAGCCATCATGCATACGCGAACGCGTTCTGTGCAGCAAGTATACTTCGGCCCTTAGATGTCTTTCTGCTCCTACTCTCCTGATTCAAAAGATTGCCTCGGTATCAAGCCCTCGTGGAGCTGCTATCATGTGAATTGGGTATTTCTGCGTTCTGACATTTGATTCTTGTGCCCTGGTTTCCCTAGTTCCTTGGTCTTTTTGCAGCCTTATATATTGTTTGTGTCGCCCCAGTCTTTGTGTGCAGTGCTTTGCCCTGCCCCAAGATTCCTGCACTCTCTGATCCTGCTCCCCCTTGGATTGATCACTCGGCTTTGACCTCAATCTGGACGTCGAACTTTGCTCTGCTCGCCCCTACAGATCCTGACTGCTGCCGCCCGACTTCTGCCTTTTCACTGACTACATGCGGCATATCCATCATTGCACCCTGGACTGCTGGCTTCCCATATTACAACTTTGAATTCCTCTTTCTCAGTTATTTGCCTGGCTCTTTCAGTTCTGCTATCCTTGATGGCTCACCTTGCAACAGAACGATGAAAAAAGAAGAGTGTGGAGAAAGGAAGGAACTGCTCATCTTTCCAAGCGTACCACCTCAACTGTTAAGCGTGCTGGAGGTAGTGTTATGGTATGGGCATGTATGCTTGCCAGTGGAACTGGTTTCATCGTGTTTATTAAGGGATTATATTGAGATATTTTATCAGCTCAGTTCGAGCCAAATACAATGTCAATTCCACAAGAATAGGGACAGTGTATAAAACATAATTAAAAACAGAATTAAATGATCTGTGGTCTCTTTTACCTACATTTAGTTGAAAACAGAACAAAGAACAAATATTCAGTGTCACCTTATCAATTGTATTGATGTCTTTCAATATTTGCAAATTGTGAATTTGATGCCAGCAACACTATTCAAAACAATATAGAAAGGGAAAGGGGGGGGAAAAAAAAAAAGCTGGAAAAGTTGTTGACTCTTAAGAGAAACATCCGTTTTGGAACACTCCATTGGTAATCAGGTTTAGGGGATTCCATTATGATTTGGATTAAAATGAGCAGTCAAAAAGACACTGTCATTTACCAGGAAGATGGTTTGAGTTCTGTCAGCTGCATGGGCAAATAGTTCAGAAGTTTAGGAACAATGTTTGTCAACATGTGGTTGCACATAATTTAAGGATCTCACCATCAATAGTCAACAATAATTTTGAGAATTCTTATAAACTGGAGCAGTTGCCATGCATGAAGGACAAGGCCGAATACCAATACTGGGTGCGGAAACTTCAAGTCATCAGATGGCCGTGTATTAAGAACTGATACAGTTCAGTGATGGACATAACCATGTGGACTCATAAATAGTTCAGAAGACCTGTGTAAATGAACACAGTCCATCAGGCATCATCAAATGCAGGTCAAGACCCTCCTATGCAATGAAGAAGCCATTCTGTACATCTGCACTACCCTGAAGCATCACTGACTTCTCTGGGCTTTAACTCATCTGAAATGGACTGACTTTCAGAATGGGGTTGTGGATTGGAGTGCTGGGGTCTATCATTCAAAATGTGTCTGGAAATAATAGACATTGTGTTCTCAAGGTCAAAGAGGGGAGGTTTCATCCCAACTGATATCAGTGATGTGTTCAAAAGTCAGCATCTGTGGGTCTGCATTAGTGCAAAAGACATGGGCAGCTTGCACATCTGTGAAGGCAAAATGATAGAGGGATGCACATGCATTTTGGAAAAACATATGGCTTCTTGGTGTTGTCCTTCTCAAGGATATCCTTGCTTTTTCCAACAGAAAAATGCCAAGCCACACTTAGCTATATACAGTAACAGAAACATGGCTCTGTAGTTACACAGTCAGGATACTGCCTGCATCCTAGACCTGTCTCCCATTGAAAACGTGTGGTTGATTTTGAAGTGCAAAATACAGCAATGGAGACCTCAGACTGTTGTCCAACTTAAGTCCTATATCAGGAAAGAATTAGAGCAAATTCTGCTTTTGAAACACCAACAATTATTGTGTTCTGTTGCAAAATGACTACTGAGTTTTATGAAAAAGAGAGGTGATTTAACACAGTAGCACAACTTCATAGGAACGTGTTACAACCTGCACATTTCAAAAATAGCTATTATTTTAAAAAAAATCAATAAAGTTGATGAGTCAAATCATGACTTATTTTGTCTTTGAACTTTTTTTCAGTTGAATGCAGATTTAAAGAGATTTGCAAAATAAAGCTTGGTGTTTCTACTTACATTGTACACATTGTCCCAATATTTCTGCAGTGGAGCTTGTACTCATGGAACAGTGCTTCACAGGAGACGGGCAATAGCATACTGCAAAACCAATCGAAAACTTTAAAGAAAAGAAATTGAATGTTCTACAGTGCTGTAAAAAAAAGTATATGCCCCCTTACCAATCTTTTCTATTTTTGCTTATTTGTTATATTTATATTTTTCAGATCAACACATTCTCATCCTGACTTGTCATATAGTGACGCTACCTGACCAATGTCAATACAGGACAAAAAAGGAGGCTTTTGGAAAGCTCACTTTCTTCAGTTAAGGACAGTGGTCACAATTCCACTGTACGAAAGATACTGGGCAAAAGCAAAAATGGCATCCATGGGAAGCTGCAAAATAATTCGCTGCCGACCAAAGTAAACGCAAAGGCTTATCTCACATTTTCCTAAATGAAACATCTTGATGACCCCCAAGATTTTATGGGTTAATTTTTGTGGACTGATGAGTCACAGGCTAACACAGCATTTCACCATAAGAACATCATATCAACAGTCAAACACAGCCGTGGTACTGTGATGGTCTGGGACTACTTTGCTGCTTCAGGAACTGGGCGACTTGCCATAATTGCTGGAACCATGAATTCATTAATTCTGCTCTCTGCCAGAAAATCCTGAAAGAGAATGTCCAGCCATCAGTTTATGACCTAAAGCTCAAGTGCAGTTGGGTTATACAGCAGGACAATAATCTGAAGCACACAAGCAAGTCCACCTCTGATTGGCTCCAAAGAAACAAAATTAAGGCTTGGAAGAGGCTAGTCAAAGTACTGACTTGAATCTAATTACGATGCTGTGACATGAGATAAGATGCTATGTAAAATGTGAATATAAAAACATAATGCAATAATTTGCAAATCACATTGGCTTTTTGAACAAGGTCAATCATTTCTCAAATCTTTTATATGTTGAATATGGCCATGCTGAGATTTCGGATGATGTGGCAAGGAACATGCACCAAAACAGACCCTTTGAAGTAGAGGAGATTTCAGTAGAAAATAACCTAAATGTACCCATATCAGAAATGGAAATATCTTCACATATTAATAAGTTACGTAGTAGTAAATCACCAGGTCCTGATGGTATAGTTGCAGAGTTTCTGAAGTCATCACAGCAACACATTACACCTCTGCTGACAAGATTATATAATAGTATTTTTTATTAATGGAGCTTTTTCAGAGGTCTGGGGTGGGAACATTATTTGTCCTCTTTTCAAGTCTGGTGACAAAAATGATACCAATAATTATCGTGGCATTTCTGTCATAGATGTGTTTTGCTCTATATTAAATACACGACTGCAGAAATGGTGTGATAACAGTAATGTTATAAATGAGGCACAAGCAGGTTTTAGAGCCAACTACTCCACTATAGATAATATATTCTCTTTACATGCTGTTGCTCATAAGTATATTAGAAAAAAAAGTGGAAGATTTTACTGTCTATTTATTGATTTCTCTAAAGCATTTGATACTATAAGACGCAATGTACTATTTAATAGTCTAAGGCATGCTGGCATAAGAGGAAATATTCTCAATGTCCTGATTTCTATGTATTCAAAACTTGGTGCCTGTGTGCAGGTTACCAGTGGATTGACAGATTATTTTAGTTGCAATACAGGTACCAGACAAGGATGTGTTCTGAACCCACAGCTTTTTATCATTTTTATAAACCGACTCATTGAGATTATGGAAACATATGGTGGGAGAGGTGTTCATGTATCATCTGATTTTGCAAACGTGTGCATTAATGTTTGGCCATGATATTTCTTCAATTGCTGACTCAGCATTACAGCTTCAACATAAAATTCATGCTCCAGAAAAGTTTTGTGAATGTACTGGGATGAGAGTAAACCTGGATAAGACTAAGATCATTGTCTTTTGCAATGGGGGTCCACTCCGGAATTATGAAGAATGGCACTTTGATGGTAAACAGATTGAGGTTGTGTCATATTATAGATATCTCGGCCTTGTATTCACTCCTAAACTTGTGTGGAGCAAATCACAGTCACGTCTTAGTTTACAAGCTAATAAAGCCCTGATGGCAATTTACAGTTTTTCAAAAAGATTTGGTGATATCCCTTGTAAAGATGTATTTAAGGTTTTTGATGCTATGATTGTTCCAATTCTTTCATATGATGCAGAAGTGTGGGGCTTTAAATACTGTAAAGCGTTTGAAAATATTCAGATAAACCTATGCAAATTGTTACTGAGGTGTGGTAAAACAACAACCAATAATATGGTACTTGGTGAATGTTGTAGACTACCTCTTCAATTTGTGTACATGTCTAAGTTTATCAAGTATTGGTGTAGAATTATAAACCTAAACCAGCAAAGATTACCATTTCATTGTTATCAGATGCTAAGGACATTAGATGAAAATGGAGGCACTAATTGGGTCAGGCATGTAAAGAATACATTATTTCAGTTCGGCTTTGGTTATGTATGGATAGCGCAGGATGTTGGAAATGTAAACCAGTTTGTACATTACTTCAGACAAAGATCGTCAGATAATCTTCAACAGATGTAGTATGCTGAAATTTGCAACTCCTCAAAATGTATGTATTATAAACACTTTAAGTCACTTTTGAATGTTGAGATGTAGCTAACGTCTAATTTTTCTGTTCATCTTTAGTCTGCCTTGGCTAGATTTAGATGCAGTAACTGGATTATTATCAGAAACAGGAAGATACACAAATATATTACTTGAAGACTTTGTCCATACTGTAAATCCCTAAATAAAAATTATATTGAAGATGAACTTCACATTTTATTTATATTTAAGAGATACGAACCACTGCGTGAACTCTACTTGAGTAAATGTACACGAGCTAGTCTTATAAATAATAGATATGTAGCTACCCATGGTATGGTCAATTTATTAACAACTACCAATACTTGACACATTACGTCTGCTCTGTATGCATCTTTATAAGGTGTAGAAATTAAGAAAAACCGAGAGCTTACCTGTTTGTCACTGATTCCGATATTCAAGTTGTAAATTAATCTGTGCCTCCTATGCATGAATGTTCAAGTGATTGTACTATGGGCCTATGGCCTGATTACTGAATAAATCTGTCTCTCAGTCTGTCTGTCTAATTTGCAAATCATTTAACCTCTGTATTCAATTGAAAATAGCACAAAGACAACATCTCAGATGGTGAAACTGAGGAATTTTATTTATTTATTTTTTGTTTATTTATTTATTGAAAAATATATGCTCATTTTGAATTTGATGTCAGCCACACCTTTCAAAAAAGTTGGCACAGGGGCAGGTTTATCATTGTGTTGCATCACCTCTTTTAAAAACATTCTGTAAGTGTTTGGGAACTGAGGAGATCAACTGCTGTAGTTTGAACACAACATGTTTTCCCTTTTTTTGCTCACTGTAGGATTTCAGCTGCTCAACACTTCGCTGCCTCCTTTGTCATACTTTTTCTTTCATAATGTGCCAAATGTTTTCACTGGGTGACAGGTCCGGACAGCAGGCTGGCCAGTTCAGCACCTGGACACTTTTACTATGGAGCCATACTGTTGCAGTACGTGCAAACTGTGGTTTGCTATTGTCTTGCTGAAATAAGCATGGACTTTCCTGAAAAAGATGTCGAAATGACAGCATATGTTGCAACAAGACCTATATTGTTCAGCATTAATGGTGTCTTCATAGATGTGCAAGTAACCCATGCCATGTGCACTAGTGCACTCTCATACAGTCACAGATGCTAGCTTTTGAACTGTGACCACTAATAGCAAGCTAAATGGTCCCCCTCATATATATGTGCTCTGGTCGGATGAGAAAAAAATTGGATATTTCTGTTAGATACAGCATCGGCATGTTTAGCCTTGAAACAGAGATGCATAAGAGGAAGAGTACCTCATACCCACGGTGAAATATAATGGTGGGTCAGTCACATTTTAAGGTTGTTTTAATTCAAGAGGTCCAGGGGCAGTGGTAAAGATAAATGGAATAATGAATTCCACCAAGTATCAGGATATTTTGGCTGCCAATCTGGTTGCCTCCGCCGGAAGGCTAGGACTTGGCCGCAGGTGGACTTTCCAACAAGACAATGACCCAAAGAATACCTCAAAATCCACACAGAAGTGACTCTATGACAACAAAATCATTGTTCTACAATGGCCATTTCTGTCACTGGACCTCAGTCCAATTGAAGACCTGTGGGCAGAGTTGAAGAGGGCAGTTATTAAACACTAACCCAAGAATAAGAAGGATCTTGAAAGGACCTGTTTATAGGAATGGTCCAGAATTCCCCCAGATGTGTGCCTTAACCTTGTCAAAAGTTCCAGGGAAAAACTCCGTGCTGTTATCCTCGCCATAGGTGGTTGCACAAAGTAATAATGAAGGGTGCCAATAATTATATATATATATATATATATATATATATATATATATATATATATATACACACACACACACACACACACACACACACAGTGCTTAAAAAAATTTATTAGACCACCACCCAGTGTAAGGTTTATGCCACAGCTGTCCTAAATTAACAGTGCTAGTAATTACCAAAATAATGTTTATGTTTCTGTAATGGTTAATCCACCAGTGTGCACAAGCTCTTTAAATGAAATTATTTTTTTAATGCTAAAGTATAATTATTGTTGTTATCCATGAATTTTCAAATTTACCATTTTAGAACAAAGTATAAAAAAATAGTTAAGTTCATTATTATTTTTTGATTAAGATGCCATATAACAGTTATTTTCTTGCATTTCTGAACATAAAAATTAGTTTTAGTGGTTGAATGCAAGGATGAAAGCTGTTATCAAGGAAGCCCTACAAAATATAGGTTTTTTTTTTTTTGGTTTTTATGTGTGAATAATGACTATTTAGTGGTTTCAGTTCGTTATTTGCCAAAGAAATAACAATTCTTAGTTTTAAACAAGTTTTTGACAAATTTCTTAAATATTTGTGTTTTCTCGGTTTTTTTTTTTTAATGTCAGGTGGTTGTTAAGCACTGTATAGGCTATATATAAAGAAATTATGCAAGTAATACTAATTAGCCATTTCATGCTCTTAAGAATATAAAGTATCGGCAAACTCCTCTCCTTGGGTCATTTCTGAGTATTGTTTTTAAACAATTTAATCACGTGCTCTGTAGTTCATTACAAGCTCAATCTAATTTTTTGGTGGAAATTGCATACTTAGCCAAGATCTGACGGTGACTTTAGAATTTTGAAAGCACTGAACAATATTGCAACAAACAACAAAAAAAAAACCCATCTTGACACGGATATAAAATAGACTACTGACGTTCATTTTAAAAAAAAGAGGAGTTCATCAGTTACGACGTGCACCTGATGAGCAACATTGAATTCGCCTACTTACAAAAGTGTCTCTCAGACACCAAAGGGGATCTTATCAGAATGCTGTTATGTATGAGCATGACCATTGGGGGAGCCGTTTTTCTAAGTGACCAGTCCCAGTGAAGGTTATATGCAGTTCGAAAAGGTAAGGAATTGAAGCCGCCAATAGGAATTTTCCTCTTAACCCCCCTTCCAAGTTTTCCTCCAGGGAGGAATTTGGTGAAGCTACCAATCCAAAATGTGGCAACCAGGGCTGGGCGCCATGTTGGTTGAAGACAAGAGCCAGGAACACTCTGTTATAATCCCTGGGTAGTTTGAATGTCTCTGTGTTCCCAGCAAAATTCGTTGCAAAACGATGCACAGTTCAAAATGGACCACTTGTTCGGGCGGGTGCTTCTCATTGTAATTAATGAATTATTTCTGCAAATCTGAAACGTTGGAGGAATTTATGTAAGCCCTGCTCGTCTCTGGGAGATTTGATTTTCTCTTCATAAATAACGATAACGGTACCTCCTCCCATAGCTCTTGGCATTTGGCGCCGAAAGATCCACCGGCGCTGAAATTCCCGTTTTTATGCGGCTGTCATTGTCACCCACCCATTGGCTGAGAGCAGCATCAATCCTGGTTTAGCCGCACCCCTCCCCCCATTCAACCACTGGGTTTAATGTTGCTGTGTGTTTACTACAGTATTTAGTATAAGGGGCTGTTTGCCTTTTACATGCTGTGAACTCTGTGTAACGTTGGAGAGATTTTAGTTTTATCACAAAGGCGCATTACAGGACTCCAACATGCCCAAGAGAAAGGTACGTAGCTGACTACCTAGAATATGTGGGTACACTTCAGAAATCAGATCCATAGCTTGCTGGCTCACGTTAGCTATTTATTGTCAAGCCTCTGAGACAACGGTCATTTTAATTAGTAAACCAGTTTTCGGAAAAATTACATCATTAAAACCGGAGACATATATTGCACAATTATTGAGTAATTTTTTTGCGAGGTAAACGGTTTTTTTTTTTCTTGGGAAGCCAATGTTACTCCGTTGCTTTCTTCAACAGCGCACTTATATCTTGTGGGGAGTCTGAAGTCTAGCTTGGTCTCCATACTGTTAGAACAGCAGCCATGCTTTGCAGCTCCTACTCTGTCCACCGTGAAAATGTCAAAGAACAAATGCTGTTGTATACGACCGTGAGGCACAATTCAGGCACAAAAATGCATCGTAAAATGCTTATAACACACTAGATTTATTAGCATGTGTTATAAACTATTTTAATCGTCAAAATAAGATAAAAAATAATATTTTTTTCTTTGTTCGTGGTACCAGATGGTTGCGATGACGCCTTTTCATCGCCAGGTGGCGCATCGAGAAGCTAATTTCAACCCCTCCCCCCTTCCAATCTGCCCCCTTCCCCGGCACAGTGACAGAAAGTCGGAGAAGGGAAAGGGAGGATTAGAATGGCGAATACCCCATCGGGTTTTACGTGAAGTGTTCTAGCCGTCCCTTTGTTCTTTGTCGCCTTGTTTATTGAGCACAAATCTGAATATTAATAGCCTAAAATTTTTTAATTTTATCGATAATTTTAAATGTCCCCAGTTGTGTGCAAACGACAATGCGAACTCTATTGCCCAGCCTCCTTTTTACACTGTATGGTAATGTTAGGATTTGGATGAATAACGGTAGTTGGCTTGCTCGCTAGCCGGACCAGCGAGCGTGAGTAATTTCGGTTACCCCATGGCAGTGAAGGGTATTTTCCGACAAATCATAAGGTAATATATCCAGCGGTTTCTCATCTTTTTTAGTAGATAACAATGCTAACGTTATTTATTATTTTGCATAACCCTAACTCGTATCTCGATAATAACGGGAAAGGTTTTCTTGGCTGAATTAGCTGTAGCCAAACGTTAATCTTCATGATTCATATCACTTTTGTGTTGCTAACATAAGATAGAGCGATTCTGTAAAGTAGCTCCTTAAATTTTGTCAAGATGTTTGAAGTAGGAATTCGTGCGTGTTGATGTTACAGTTTTGTAACAATTGAATGTCCTCAGTTTGCGACCGGCGGACGAACACCTGTCCACATGGAAAATGACTGGGAAAGGCTATGACTAGTAGCCATTTTCTCAATCCATACGCATTAGTTCACGTGATCTCATTCATATCAAATCAGAATGAATGAGTTTATTGACCAAATGAATATAGAAACTGTTTGCTTGATTTTTTTTTTTACGAAGAGTAATAAAGAAGTGGGCTGATTTAAAAATAAATCACAATATTTTATTTTGGTTGTTGTTAGAATAAAGTGAAATCTAATGATCTTTTTCCTTATTTGTACAGTCTGGCACTGAAGATTGTAAGGAGGAGGTACAGTATATTTGTCTAAGCTCTTTTAGTGAAGTTATCACAACCCATTACATGACTTGACATTTTAAGACTGTGATAATATTCTAGTTAATCTTTACATTTTAGTTCCAATATCTGGGCTGGAATTTTTTGACATTTAATTACTATATTGTTCTTGTATTGATATATGTTTTTTTTTCACTTTCTCTTTCCATTCATCTTAGCCTCAGAGGAGATCTGCTAGGTTATTAGAGGTGAGTTTAATGCCCACTCAAGTGCACCTCCCCTCAGTGTTTTTCTTATGAGAATTCCCTCTTCACTGCGCTTAAAGTGATGTCCAGTTTCTCAAATGATTTGCATTGCATTATGGGCCCTTGCCTCCAGTGATTCCCAGATCCTCATTTTAGGGCTGTATTGGCACTGCCCTGGGGAGAGGTCTCGCAGCCCAAAAATAAGTTGTGTATTACAGTATTACATTAACCTGGGAAATGCTATTTATTCATTTAGCTTGTGTTTGGTCACTTCCAAAGAAGACATAATCACATGACTTGCATACATTCGTATAGATTTAATACAGACTTTTTCCCCCTCATAACATATCGAAAATCTCAGATGTCAAATGTTTCCCCTGACTGTAATGGTTAAAAATGAATTATTTCCCTCTGCGCAGAAACCTGCTGCTCCCAAGCCTGAACCAAAAGTTAAAAAAACACCGAAGGTAAGCAGTTTATTTTCAGTCCCCTCGTTTAGAAGAAGGCCCCATTAATCAAGATTAACTACTATTGTTTTGCTGTATTTACTTTGACTCTGAGACCTTTTTTTCTTTGGTGAAGGACTGCGGCAATAGTTTGTCTCCTGTTTGACTGGTGTTGAGCAGTTTCGATATTTGCCGTGCTAACTTTTGAGTCCTTCCGGCCATCATAACAGAAAGAAAAAGCAGTGAATGATAAGAAAGAGGAGAAGAAGACTAAGGTGAAGAAGGGGAAGGAGGAGGCAGAGGCCAACGAAGAGAACCACTCTGAAAACGGAGAGGCCAAGACGAATGAGGTGGGCAAGTGTGAAACGAATCCCCCGGCCCAGAGAATGGAGATTGTTGCCTGTGCAGTCAAATTCTTTTATAAAAATTGTAAAATCAAAGAACAGTATCGCAAAGATCTACAATTGGTGCATGTAATGCCCACTTGTTTAGCCAATAAATTTATATTTATATATTCATAAATCGCTTATAACATCAAAAATCAATTTCCTTCAAACAACTGCTTGATGATACATATCGGCTTTTTTTCTGCTCATTGAGGATAAATTGTAGTTCTTCAGTATCAGGCTGTCACTGATCTCTGAGCTCCGATTTTCTCTAAATCAGAATGAATACAAGTTATTAAATTTAGCATTGCTGGCTAGAATGATTGCTGGCCACAGTAAAGCACTTAAAAAGTTAGAAATGATTAAATGCGTGGAAGATAATCTTAGTGGGGATTTCCATAATGGCTTAACCTTGTCTTGAGTAGTTTCAGCTTTAAAAATCTACAGTCATTGGTTTTGGGGTAAAATGGCATATGCTCACTGATATACGCTTTCCACATTGAGTGCCTCACAGGTAGACATGGCCGACCTTTGACTGATGAAAAAGGAGGTCAAAATTGGTCCTATAACCTTGACATTAAATAGGCCTCTGTAGGCACCCAACATGCTTGAACTGTTTAAATTTGAGGGCGGTCCTTAAAACCGTTCAGCAGCTAGAGCAGCAACAAGCGATGGGAAGGCGGAGGGGTCGACAGTACCCTAGCGGCTAGAATTGCCAAGGGGGAAAAAAAGAAAAAAAACAAATAAGCCAGCTTTTAGGTAGTTTGTATAAACCGGTTTCTGTTTTTTTTTTTTTTATTACCTTTGCAATTGCTGTTAACCTTTGAAGTACTTAATTCAATTTTTTTAACCAAATGTTGACTTAAACTGCCAACTGTGGCACTATAAACTCAGGTTGCATGGTTTTAGAATGCTCGAAATTCTACACCATGGGGGGTTTTGACTGTTGTCATTAATAATGTTTTTTTTTTTTTTTAACATACTGTTTTTAGTTTTTTGTTTTTAGTTTTTTTTTTTTTTTTTTTTTTTTTTATGGGACAAAGGTGGGAAGTTAAAGAATTTTTCATTTGTTGAACACCATCGGCAGCCGTACGATATTTGAAGTTGTGGATAATTTTCAATTGGTTAGGATTATTTCAGCAATTCAGATGTATCTGATCATCCAGACACGCAGGTTATGGCTTTATTATTCTGAAAGTATACTGGACAAAGAAAGTTAGGGATCACCCAACTTTTCAATATTAAAATATGATATGGAAAAAAATACAAACTATCAAATATTTCAAATTCAAAATTTGGGGTGATCCCTAACTTTATTTGTCCAGTATATAATGATGGTGTAATGCAAATGTAAGGAACGTATTGAGGTGTTCCTTCATTCTCTTCTGTTACGTCTCCAGGCTGAGGAGGCCCCTGAAGATGCCGAGAAAGAAGAACCCAAGTCCGAGTAGCAGCACTCCCTTGCCCCCTCCTCCCCCAAAATGCCCCCAGGTCTCATGTGGTCTAAACCTCCATGGCATAATTGTTAAACAGAGGAATATTTTTATCAACGATTTTATAAATATCGGTACAGGTTTTTAGCACAAATGAAGCTAAACAGTGGAGGGCCTTGCAGTTCTGCAGTGGTCATATCAAGTGTCTGCAAGCAAGATGAACACAATAAAAAACAAAAAAATATTCTTTTTTTAAATGGCATTTTGTGATTGTTGATAGCTTGTCTGTTGTAG
This sequence comes from Gymnothorax javanicus, assembly GCA_029692085.1. Taxonomy (NCBI): domain Eukaryota; kingdom Metazoa; phylum Chordata; class Actinopteri; order Anguilliformes; family Muraenidae; genus Gymnothorax; species Gymnothorax javanicus. The sequence continues at coordinate 20,484,801 of CM056204.1, forward strand.
AAAGAGCGTCCCAGCTTGGTAGAGTTGAATTGTGAGTTTTTGTCGTACTCTGTCCTGCCGTTCTTTTCCCGAACCCTGTGACTTCTCTGGGTGGCTAATTTTTTTACCTTCTGTATGTGCAGTGATTTTGTTTTTGGTTTTTTTTTTTTTTTTTTTTTTAGTTGGGGGTTTTTACTTTTAATGAAAAAGAAAAAAGTGTCGTCCATAGGAACGGATTAGGAGCATCTGAAAACATTCCAGGCAGGGTTGCTATGTGGGCTGACTTTTTACTTTGTTTCTAAACAACCACATGTTGGAAAATGATTTTGATAACACTATGGGGAAAAATGGTCACACTGTTATACTGGATCTCGGTTTACCTTAAAGGTAATGAAATTAATTTTTAATCAATGAAGGTTCAAACATCTATCAATACATGCAGGTGTATGTGTTCCCACTCTTGCGTTCTGGATGTCTCTTAATAAAAGTAGTCCATGGAACTTTACTCATTCTGCTGTTGTGTGGGTAATTGCTCCTTAAAATTGTCACAAAATTGTAAAGAACACAGTTTCATTTTTGGATATATTCATGTTGGGTTATTTGTTAGATGCCCTTCATTTTATACATAGATGGTTTCTGAGTCGGGCTAATGATCAGCAAAACTGTGTCTCCGCCTGAACCTGCAAGCTCAAGTTGATGCTCTCTCTCTGTCTCTCTCTCTCACTCACTCACTCACTCACTCTGGAACCAGTGTTAATGTGCTGAATTAGGGGTTAGGGTTGCCATACTTTTTTTTTTTACTGTAAATGCTTTCCATAAGAGGAATATTTGGTAGAATAATATGACCTACACTTTGCCACTAATGATATGTAACGTGAGATGGGCAGTTTTACCTTCTTAAGGGAATGTAGACAAAAACAGAATGTAGCCTAAATTTTTTAAGAAAAGGATTCATCAAAGTGAGAGAAACAATATCAAACAGGATGTTATCTTATTCACCACTCTTTATGTGCTCGAATTCATGAGTTCTGTAGATCCTGGTGGAGCATGTAGTGCTGAGAAAGGTGAGTCAAACTGTCTTTGTATCGGCATCGTCACTTATTTCGAATAAAGCCCTCTTAATGTGAGGATCAGATTTGGCAGCCTGGCGGCTGTTAGATTAATTTCCCTCTCTTAGTTGAAGCCCGCCTCTTGTTCTACGAGGAATGGGCCTATCGCATCCCGTGCCTGTCTCTGTCTCTTAAGACTGGCTCTGCCTGAGAGAAGTCATGATCTCACCCGTTAATTTGTCGACCGTTGTATTGGCTGGAGAAATATGGCCATGTTTCATTGCGGCTTCCGCTTGCATGGATTTATAAGCATCGGTGTGGGGACCTGGGTTTGATGGGCATATATTTGGTCTTAAAATTGATGTAGAAGAACTTCTCCACCGCATGGCAAATAAAGGCAAAAGTTTTAGCTATCAGAACAAATTACTGACATCACAATGCCCTCCAATGTCTTGTTTTAAGTAATCGATGAAATTTCGCATTTGTCGTGAACTAAATTGAAGCAACGTTCAGCCTGTTTGGTTAGTAGATCAAGAGAGTGATGATGATGGGCAAGTTAATGCCGCTAAGACTTTGGCGCATGCTGTATATGTATGTGTTTATTGAAGCCTGTCTTGAATTCGGTGTAGGATGTTTTTTGGCGCGGGTATTGCTGATGCTGGGACTGGTCCCAGTTTACTCTGTCCCCGTTCAGCGCTGAGATAGTGATGTGTATTGCGTAATCCCCAGCGTCTGAGCTGAGTGGACAAGGGGCCGATTGATAGCGAGTATGTGAAGCGATAGCAATGGAGTCCCGCTCTTACACAGCAGGAAAGCGACCTGATCCCGTCGGAGCGAGCAGCTACCTTGGACAGAGTAGGGACGAGCACGTCTTGCTATGACCACTCTCATAATACCATAAATAAACAGTGGCAAGAGTTGTATTGCATAATTGTCGCTATCCGTTCAGTTTGTAAATTATTCTGTTTCAAGTAGGGGTAAAAATAAATATCGCACCGGTTACTGACGGTTTACGATTTGATTCAGGACATACCGAACAGCCCTGATCTGACGCGGGGGATCTGAAGAAAGCCATACGACGCATTTGGCAACAGAAGATACGCCGCCATCTTGCAGTATCGCCCTGCTTTCAGGGGGCCGTGGCTCTAGAGGAGAGGGTTCAGCGGTGAAATAAAGGCTAGGCTGAGCCATTTCGGGGGGGGGGGGTGTTGGGGGAGGGGGTCTTTGTGTTGGTCGGGAGTGCAGACGACAGACTGACGGGGTAGTTGGCGTTGCAGTGGTGGTATAGCCACCGGAGACCATTCACTATTAGGAGACTAGCCGCGTCCCATTAAGGACCCTGACTGGCTTCATTTGCCTCCTGACAGTGCAGAGCTCCATTAAAGAAGTGATCCAGAGGGGACGTGACCCAGTTCCGCAGAAAGCATCCGATCTCAGGCCACCGTACAGCCAGACGCGCCCGCGAGACCTCATTGACTATGCTTACCCCCTCCCCCCAGTTATTGACTGCTCCGATAGTACCTTCAAAAAATTGTCAATGTTCGTTACCGCCCTCAGTGCCTGTCCGCTCTGCTTTTTGTATCATTATTTAATCTAGCCATTTGGGAAACAGTTAATGGCTTTCTTTCCGCTTATTTTATATTTGAAAGTATTTTTGATGGGCATGTTTTTGTTTACCTTCATTTTCATATATGGCAATCAAGTGAATCAATGCCACATCGCCGTACATTACAACGCGCAGCTGCTGTCTTACCCTCCCTGGAATTTGCATCGAATTGTTTGGTTTGATTTGTTCATGCCTAAAATATTAAACGTTTAGTAATGTACATACAGCACGTGTATGCAACTCTGTACATACACATGAATTAACATTATGTATGTATGTATGTACCATAGACTAGGTCTACATATAAATAAAACAAAATACTGAGACTTACTGAGATGCATTGTAACCCTCTGAAATATTTTTATACAGTGAGTCAGCCTTATAATTTCCTCAGTGTTTGGAGTCCAAAATCTTCATGTTTTGAAGTATACTCTGTGTAAAACAAATCTAAGTAGTGGGGGAAATGAAATTTGAATTTATTAACCCCTTTGCACAGATATAGACGCCGGCATCCATAAATTCCGAAATTTAATTCTTAAATAATTCTGTAATTGAATTTCTACATGTCTTGCTTCACTGGAATAACTTGGTATAGCAGTTTCAGTGAGCTTTAACAGGCTCCGAATACCCGTCCCCCGATACGACTCATGCGTACACTGTTGGTCTTCCCGCCCACAAAACAAAAAAGTGATAATAATAATTTAAATTTTCAAAGGTACTTAAATGGAAGTATGGTTCCCAGCCACAAAACAAAAAAGTAATAAAAATAATTTAGACTTCTAAAGGTACTTACAAGGAAATATTGATCTATTTTGAAATCCCTCAGGGAGCCTATGTTCAAATAAACAATGTTTTGGGTAATAATGAACTTCCCAGCTTCGCAGCTGCTGACTGTTCATGTCGGCACAGTTAGAATTAGCTGCCAGGTTGTCCAATATGTCATGATGCACTCATTCAGCAAATTAGCTGAAGGAGCCGCTCTTCAACTTCTTGAGTCATGCCTTCATTTTCTTAATAAAAGTTTTATAAACTGCCGGTATACATTCAATACTCGCTTTCCTCTGGGGCCTAATTTATAAAAATGTGCATAGATTTCATGGTAAAATGTTGTGGCTTGAGGTGAAATATATCCAAATTTCTAAAAGGAACCGCAAACCGCGTGTTATATTCACCTAATATAGTAAAACTCCCCCTTGTGGTGCCAAAACAGCTTCATGAAACTGATGTCGCTGTAATCCCATACTCAGGCTTTTCCAGCAGCACATTTACCTGAGTGTCACACTCCCTCCACCAACTTGTCTTCTTCCCACAGTGCATCCTGATGCCATCTCATCCCAGGTGCACACATGCCTAAGTGAAGCTCACGATGTAAAATAAAATGGGACTCAATTGACCAGGTGACCTATTGAAATTCGCAGAGACTTATGCCACAGTCACCCTTCTGCCGGTTTGGACCAGATGGGATAGCCTTTATAGCATCAATGAGCCTTGGGTGCCCAAATCCTGTCGCTGGTTGATGGTTTGTCCGTCCTTCAACATCAGTCAGTAGGTACTCACATCTGCTGACTGGAAGCACCCCAGGAAGTCTTGCCACTTCGGAGATGCTCTAACCCATTCGTCAGGCCATAACAACTAGGCCCTTGTCAAAGTCGCTCAGGTACCATTTCTCCCACATCCAACACGTTGAGTATGAGAACTGGCAGTTTGCTTATTGTCTAAGAACAGTCTGAAGACCTGTACTCATGTCACTATGATGAAATAATCAACATTACTTGCTGTGTCTGTGTGTGGTTTTAATATTTTGGCTCACTGGTGTTGATCGCGATCAACTTAACATGTTGATGTTCGCGCACAATATGTGTTCAGGCTTTTTATTTCTGTCTTTTTTTATTTTATCAATCCCAAGTGCACATTTCTCTCTCTCTCTCTCTCTCTCTCTCTCTCTCTCTCTCATTGTTGTTTCCTTAGCAACTCATCCACAGAGGTTTAACTGTTGCATGTTCTGCCCAAGCGAATCTTATGAGAAGATTTTCTTTGACATGCTGTTGAATATATTTTAAGGTTTGCTTGCTGACTGAAAAGTATTTGTTTATATTTTTCTGTCTCTGTCTGCATGTCTCCATCTGCATGTGTGTGTGTTAGTATGCATGTGTGTTTTGGGGGGGGGGGGGGGGTGTTGCGTGCATGCTTTTATATACTGTATGTGCGCATGCTCACTCATTTGTGCTCATGCTCGTGCTCATGACTGTGAGCAAGTAGGTATAATACAGTCCTAGTGTAGACTGAGTGCATCAGGTAGTCATGTACATGCTTACTTGTAGGCTGGCTGAATATTGAATATGTTAATGTACAAATGTGAAAGTTTGGAAGGTGTGGCAGCCAAAATCTAATTTTATGAATAGGGTTGGTATTTATTATTATTATTAATAATAATAATAATAATAGTAATAATAGTAATAATAATACATTTTATTTATAATACACCTTTCAAGAAACCCAAGGTCACAGTACAGAAATGTGACAAAAACAAATAAACAAATATTGGACATGCGTAAAAGAAAATTCAACAATTATTATTATTACTATTATTATTATTATTATTATTATTATTATGTGTCTTATGTTTTGGCTGTGGTATTGTTTCCTGGCTTCCTTTTACTGTGTAGAAGACTCAGCTACTCAAAAAGGTTACTCAGAAAGGTTCACTATTTTTTCCATGATCAACCCTCTGATATCAAAGCCATAAATGTAATGAATGACATGAAAAGTCAACCTATGAACAGCTTAGGAAAAAAATAAAGTTCAGGAGACTACTTGTGATTGCTTCGTTTACACCTAGACAATGTATTAGAGGACAGTGAGATTCATGTGCACGGATAAAAACTGTTCATGTTCGAGTAATATTCCGTCGCCAAATCATATTTTAAGGTCATAACAAAGTTCTGATAACCAATGTATATGCTGTAGTCGTTGAATCGTTTAGACGATAGTGTTCGGGCTTTATATATTTTTTTCTTTTCTTTTTTAAATGTTTAAATCCCGGACGTACATTCCTCTGTTTAACTGCCCGGGCCTGAGCCTCGCGGTTGTAGCAATCGGTCGAAAAAAAAGAAGAAGAAAAAAAAAGAAAAACCCGCAAGTCACCTGAATGGTCGAAGGGAGGCGCTAACTAAACACAACTTGACGGAAAGAAGAGGTTGGAAATCATAAAACTATCTGTTTGATGGCAGGATTTACGTCAGTAAATTTTATTTTACATAATATCTACTACTGATACTACTGTGCTATTTATTTATTTATTTATTTATTTATTTTATGTTGTTTTAATCCATAAATTGTTCATTGGATGTGGATGATAGCACACTCCAATTGCAAATCAAACCTGACAGTCTGGTCTTCAAACTCATTGCATCCTTTCAAACTCTACAGTGCTAGAGTGCAAAGCCAAAACAAATTTGTCTGTCCAATGAATTAAGATGCTCACTGCATGATCCTCTTGCTCAGTGATAAAGGGGCTACTAGGGATGAAATAGGGACAGAGTGACTATTCTAACCTACCCTGTTCCCCGAACAGTCACTGCACTGTGTGGGAAGTGTACCGGCCTCATTCAATGCTGCTACACTACCCACACTAATTACAGTTGCTTATGCAATTCCACAGCTTTCACAAATGCTGTTGAATGAATAAGTAAATGTCTCCCAGTAAGACCTTGGTAAAAATAGACCTCAAGGATAAATTAATTTTAAATAGATTCTGAACTCTTCATTCTTTTGTTGAAGAACAGGAGGACAGGAGGAGCAGAGAGAGTAGTTATCTGATTCGAAGTCTGTTCACAATCACGAAGACCCCTTATATGACCTGTCAATGGCTACATTTCAAAAATGTCTTTAGTAGGTCTGTTTTTTTTTTTTTTTTTGCAGAAGAATAGGTGGCTCCCAACAGAAATCAGGAGAGAAAGTCTCCATAAAGACGCACTGCTTTGTCAACAACAGCAGTCTTATTTATTAGTTTCACAATTTTATTGACCTTCCTGAGCTTTTATCTCACGTTGTCTCATTTTTGGACAGTAATTTTTTCACAAAATTATATTGTCAGATATAGTTACATGACTGTCAATGACTGTCTCATGCAACAGCAGTTTCAATGGTTTTCCTGGGCAAAGTTACATTATGTATTTACATTATGCATTTAGAGTTACATATATATTTAAAGTTACATTATGCAATTTCCATGAAATAATACTATGCCAGAAAATAATTTTCTTTGCCGCTAATGTAATTAAATTTGCTTTTGTACTATTTACTGGTTTATCGAAATGATGCTTGAGAGCTTTAATCACTTTGTCAGTTTTCTCTGTAGTGGTCTGAAGTGAGTAATGAGAACTGGATCCAGAATTCCTTCTGGTAGAATTGTCATGATGTGAGGCTTTTACTGTTTGTGTTTATTTATTTATCCTTTGTGTGGCTATAGCTAGGGACTCAAGGTGCCCTTTAACTGCTTAATTGTTGTAAGACTGTCAGCAGACATTCTAATACACTGCCGTTCACTCCAATGCCACATCAATCTTTAAAATGATCATATCAGCTGGGAAGTTCTTGCTTTGAACTCGACCTATTATACAAATTATTTATAAACTGTAGGTCCTCAGGAGTTAAAGTGTTAAACCATTTATTCATCATTTTTGTGAAGATACATTGACTGTGCAAAAAAAGATGATTGAGAACAAACTGTGTTTTATATTAAACTGATAAGGAATTGACTTTTAATTCTGTCAGTCCAGGTGAACTGCTTCTAAATGGACAAATGTGCTTGTGCCTTTTGGATTTGGAGTATTAGCAGGTACTGTTCAGCCATAGGGATGCTCAGAAAATTAATGTGGGAGAAGTTTCAAGTCCTTACTGCTTGCGTACCATACAAACTTATACAGCTCTGAGCCGACAAGTTGTCAGTTACAATCTGGGTCGGCTGAGGGGAGAACAAGATCAATATGGTCAAGCAATCCATGGTCAGGGATAGGTCTGAGCACTGGCATAGGTACTGGCAGTACAGCTGCACTGGGGCCTGGAGTGTAAGGGAGCCCACATTAGAATTGGGCCTTCTGTTATAGAAATACTACAGAACTTGCAATCCTATAATGCTTTACATCCTGCAAACATTATCCCCTTAGCCATTGCTTGTATAAACGCTTATATAAGCGAAACTCAACTCTATTCTGTTTTTTTTATTATTGGTATTTTTTTGTAACCATAATACGTAGCATTTTTATAGCAAGGTTACATGCTACAAGGTTACATGCTTATTCTACACATATTTGGAAAAATATTAACGCATTCCCTACGGAATACTTTTATATAAAATCGTCGCGTTTGTGCGGAATACTTTTCCCGAATATTACACAATATATAGTATTGAAGTACAGGTGGCTCATCACCGCGATCGTCAACTTATTTCGTGTTTCCATCGGACTGCGAATGGTCATCCAAGCCGCTGGCACCGGCTTACCGTAGGGAATGGTAGAATTCGCCGTGCCGTTGGCAGCGGCTTGCCGTAGGGAATGAGTTAATGAAATTAACGATTTTCTTATTTTCTTTGATATGATTCTTACATACAGATAGGCAAATGTGTCAAGGTGATTGCTGGGTAATGTGTTGTCCTATGTCAAGCCTCTGTTTGATTTGATCATGTGACCAGACATTAACCTGAACATCTGATGGTTTAAACGCAAAATCTGAAGATCAGTCTGACCAGCGAGTTTGCAGACTCAGGAGCAGAACTCAGGAGCAGCTCAGGAGCAGAGCGCAGGAGCAGTCATCCCATTCAAACATAAAAGCAGCAGTCAAAAAGAAAAGAAAAGAAAGAACAGGAGGAGAAGGTAGCAAAGCTACAAAAACTAAGTTAATTTGTCTTTCTTACAAGCAGTTGCCAGCCCACGGACGACCCCCCCCTTAAACAGCAATATAGCCGGCAGGTAACAGATCAAGATAGACACAGGCTAAGTTGACGCTTGATCTAAAGAATGATAACTTTTGGCTATTGTATAAATTTCAAGACAATTTTGTTGAGTTGAATATTAAGGATATTGTCAAGGATTTTGCACAACACAAAGCTCGTCGAATGCCATTCAAATAGGTGAGTAGGCCCATTAGTGACTTTTCGGTTAGTCCAGAGTCGATTCTTATATATAGGATATAAGGCAGAAATAAGGCTGTTTGTGTGCAGTAAATTGATCATTTTATGGTATTTATGCAGACGGTGTTTAGCTGGGCAATTCTGGGAATATGGTGGCATCATTTTAAATATATTTGAATACTTATATATTGTTAAATATTGCTGCTTTCGTCCGTCTTGTCGTGTGCTTTTTTAAGTTACTATCATGTCCTGCCTTTATTTTAAGTAAAATGCATTAGTGAGGTAATGGCACAAAAATGCTGTTTGTTCAAGTCAGTCATTATTTCACCACCACAGTAAATGGACAGCTCCTCTCTCTAACTCCCTCTCTCTCCTGCTATTATCCCATGTTTAGGAAAGTGACCTTGATCAAATTACTCGAAATCCTGTAAAATTTTTCAAAGCAGGGCTTCACAGTACGCACTAGGGCCCGTCATAATTGCTTGCCCTGGGGCCCGTCATGACGAACGTTCGCCACTGGGTCTGAGGTCAGTACCAGGAAGGAAATCCTGGGGTACAGGGTGTGAAGGTGAATGCCCACTCTCGAACTCCAACTCACGCACAGAGTAGGACTGCACAGGGAGATATCTGCAATAAAGAGGTCCCTAGATTTCATTAATTCCCCAAAACAGATAGTAAAGAGGAAGGAACGCAGACCAGGAACTTAAATACATGCAACAACAATTAACAGTAGGAAGCAGGTGGGAGCGGGAGCACAGAGACAAAGTTAATGCTAAAGACAATAATTGAATAATGAAAACTAATGAGGAGAAGCAGAAGGAAAAAACTGACAAGGCTGGATTATGAGAAAAACAATGAAGAAAACTCAGGACATAACAGTTGAGCAAGTAACAAGCACGGCAATTTAAATGAGCACTCAGAGAGCACATACCTCCATCAGGTCCATCAGGCCCCGACATAATGGCTTATCTCTCAATGGTCAAGTATCCTCTAAAAAATTCATGGATCCAGAATTTGATCCAGGTCATTCTCAAAATGAAAGTTGGGCCAAGATTCATATGGAAAAAAATTCATAAAAATTTCTCCATACCTTTTTCTTGAATGTTGCTAACAAACAAACAAACAAACATGCTTTCTTACCTGCAAACCAAAGATAAAACATGAACGATCGTTCATAGAATGATGACTTGCCAAAATTTGGACAAATTGTATTGGACTGTATTGCCTTCACAAAAAGAATGGCATTGGTTTTACGTCTTCAGACTGAATAGAATCAAAATTATTGGCCAAAATGTGCTTTTGACCTTTTCTGTGACCTTGATGTTCACCTTGACCTTTCAGGTCTGAAAATTTGGACAAACATCAATATTTTTTTCTTTTATGAGAACATGTAATCTCATCCAACTGACTCTGAAACCAAAGGATGTATGGGATGTTGGAAAACGAGGCCATTTTCACGATTTTCAAAATTTACGTCAGAAAAATGTCAGTGTCAACCCTTTGACCGGTGGGGCTGAAATTTTATGTGTGAGCTACTTGGCTGATGGGTTAAATGACCAAGTCGACAAAAAATGATTTTCGCTAAAGTGGAAGATTTACATCTCTTTGTGACATCATTTTCACGTACTTGTGTAAGTGTGATTTCATCCCAACCCATAACCGCCAGGACTGTATTGACTACACGAATGGAACGGCGTCAGTTTAAAGTCTCTATCTTAATCGGAACTGGAGTTATGAACCAATATGTGTTTTGGACATTTTGGTGACCTTGACCTTTGACCTTATTTCACCAAAACTATCGGTTTCTGGCAAGGATCCAGCCCCAAATAAGAAAGACAGTAATTAAATTTAGTTGAAATAGCGACCTGCAGAGAGTGAATCCACAGACAACAAACAAACAAACAGAAAAACAAATGCTCTAAAGAAACAGAGTAACAGAGTTGCCAAATTCCAGCAACTAATCAGCTCTTTGGTGGAGGTAATAAGCATATCCTGCAAACAATCAATTATCAATTTACATTTCAAACACAGGCCTTAGAAGTTATTCCTTGGCCTTACTGCAGTTTTTGTTCCGGAATATTTCAGTTACATGACTGTCAGAAAAGTTGCCTATTCAAGCAAATGAACATGAAGCACACCTTCAGGTGATTCTACAATGTTTTTTGTGCATTTAAATTAGAATAATCACTTTTAAATTGGCAAAATATACTCAAACCTAAAGGCTGGTTCGATGATTACAAAAAAAAGGGGCTGGTTTGGGTTTAAAGGTTATCATACAAAGTCTCCTCTGAAACTTCTCAGGTTTTGTTGTTCTTGTGGTTCCATCGCAGTGATGGAATGTTTATGCTAAAGATCTTACCCTGTGTTTCAGATAATAACGGTTGAGTCGTAGCATTTAAAGACTGCACTCCCAGCACTTAGACACAATTCCTGATATTAGTTCCTGTCCCAAAACAGCACTGTTAGTAAAATGAATATTCCCACCTATTACGGACAAGCGATAACCCTATCAATGGAGCTCACCTTTCAGGGCGAAGTCCACTTTAATGCATTCAGCATCATTATCTTGCCATATGTTTACCTGCTAGCTTGTATTACAGATTTTAGGAATTGAAATGGGTGCGATCAATACGAAATCCATACCACAAGAGATAACTGAGCCACAATGACTATCAGAATGCAAAGTCCACCTCCCGAAACACTGCCATTCTTTTGCTAATTGAATCAACTTTTAGAACAAGGTGCTCGTATCTTTAGCTTTGTCCTTTTTTTTGAATTACATTTCTTATCATGCTGACACATTCCCTCTCTCTGACGCGTGGCTGACTGGAAATGTAATGATTTAATTTACCAGAAGAAATGAGACACAGGCCAGGTCATTGAGGCTACATTAATGTTTTGCCTGACGTGTTGGACTTGACTGACTTCCGCAGTTGTGGGCGTATGCCTTCAGGAACTTGGCTCCCTGCAAATGAAAACTCTCTCATTATTTTTTTATTTATTTATCCATTCATTCATTTATTCATCTGTTCGTTTACTTGCTGCCATCATCTCACCTACTCTTTCCAGGAAGGCTGACGTCTATGACAGCACATAACAGATGAGAGGCAATGGACAGTTCACCCAATCATTGTGAGGCGCAAAAATTCACTCACTCATTCACACCCCGGGTTATTGGCCGTCATACATGTCTTCAAACTGTGGGAAGAAAGGATTCTGCAAAAAAGTGGAGGTAGTGTGCGCACATCCAACTGCAGTTACAGGTGCAAGACAAAAAACTTTCAAAACAGAGCAAAAAAGAGGAAACAGTCTGCACACTGCAAGCTCCAAAAAGTACTTATTTATTTATATATTTATTATAGGCAACGTTTCGATCAGCAAAGATCTTCCTCAGGCAATTGACAAAAAAGACAAGCCTCTGCTATAAAGGCAAGACAATCATTCACAATCATTCACACCTGTTAATCAACAGGCGGTATGACGCCACAAGATGGCAATCACACGGAAGTATAAACATTATATATTGTATACAGCACCCCAATCACAACATTACAAATGCCGAAAAAATAAGAAAAATCCTTATATATTTATTTAAAACAGGGTGCTGGTTTAGCATAACATTTAGCGAAACGTTGCCTATAATAAATAAATAAATGAATAAATTAGTACTTTGGGGAGCTTGCAGTGTTCAGACTGTTTCCTCTTTTTTGCTCTGCTAAGAAAGGATTCTGCACAAACAGAGTAAGGAAACATGCAAACTCAATGCAGAAAGGCCCAGGCCACATTCAAACTCAGGATGTTCTAGCTGAGGGGTAACTGTGATGCCTATCACACTGCTTTTGTTTAACATTGAAATATTACACTTTTTAACTGATTTTATTTGCAGTGACGCATTCAGTCATGTTCCTGCAGTTCATGAGGGATTGTGTATGAAAATGAGTGGGCAGCTTACAAAAATACTCACAAACCAGCACAATGTTTTGATCTTATGGTCCCTTTGAAAGATGCGCTGAATTTTAAAAAGGTGAACCTAAACCTCTGAGGTTTATTCAGTTCAATAATGCCTGTAAACTCCTTGGATGTAATATTGTTTTTTATGAAAAGAAACCATTATATTTCAAGCAATAGGTTCCTGTGCAATTATACTGCTATAGTAACTGTACCCCAAAATGAAAACTATTTGTGCTATGGGTTATTTTGGATAGGGCACGACTTGAGAGAGTGGTTTGGTTTTGTAAATCAGTGCAGGCAACACATTTGGTGATATTACTGTAGAATTTGTCTGGCTGGAAATTTTGCCTGAATTTTCTCTGTTACAAAATTTTGAAGATTTGCGCTTTGGCTTGGTAATTATTGAATGTTATGCCATGAACAGAATATGAATCTGGTTCACCTATGGGTACTTCATGAGGACAGAATCTAATTCTGCTTGAATGAATATTGTATGTTTGGGAGACAGAAATAAATTAACTCACTGTTGAATACATGTTAACCAGCACTACATACTTATATATACAGTGTATGTATGCGTGTGTGTGTGTGTGTGCGCGCGCGCGTGTGTGTGTGTGTATATATATATGTGTGTGTGTGTGTGTGTGTGTGTGTGTGTGTGTGCGTGTGTGTGTGTGTGTGAGAGAGAGAGAGCTGAGATATATAGCAGTTATATTTGGAAATTTAGCCTTGAAACAACATCTGTTTTTGTCATATTCCTCATTGAATTAAGATCAACTAGTTGTGGGATATCTTTGTGTCTAAAACTGTGAGAGGGAAATGTTCATCATGGCAATAAGCTATTTCTTTATGTCTCAGAAAAGCCAATATAGAAGTGAAACAGGACTCCACAGACAATATTATCTCTCACTTCCAGAAGTTGAGGAAAATGGTGGCCTTTATATGTCGACCATAATCCATAATCCTCTGCTGTCTCCTGTGAATGAAGTCAATAAAAAGGGAATTAATACTGACAGGAAACACAAAAGGAAAGCCTACACATTAGTTGTTACCTCATTTCTTGAGAGTGTCTGCATGCTGTTCAACTTTGGAGGAGATGGGGACTTGTTTAACCCTTTTGCGCAGAATACAAATAATGCCAATTTTTCCCTGTTATGCATGAGGCTATTTAGGCTTAAAACTCAGTATTTGTGTCACAGAGACTTTGGAAAATTATTCAAGTGAAGCAAGACGTTTAGAAATTGAATTACAGAATTATTTAAGAATTAAATTTTCTGAATTTATGGATGCCGTCGCCTATATCTGCGCAAAGGGGTTAAGGAATTTAGGGAAAATTTAGTTGAGATACAGATCCTCAAAAATCAGGGAGGCACTGAATGGCAGTTTCCTCCATTTTGGCTCAAATGGAAATGCATTATCACTGAGAGCTTCCTCAGCCAAATTAAAGTTTCATTGGGGTGGTTTTCTTCCTCTTGGAGGCTTCTCCACCACTAAACGCTGAGGCAATAAAGGAATGGGCCTCTGCTGGCACTTATGTAGGAGGAACTGCTTCGCAGGTTGCTTTTACAGTTGGTTGGAGCTGTCCTGAGCACTTGGGGACACCGTGCTGCAGGAGGTGCAGTCATTTGTATCAAACTCAGATTGAGTCACACTTCTTACACAGAACTGTGGTATCATGTGTAGTGCCCTGGCCAAAGTCCCAGACTCACAATCTCATCAGTCTCCTGCAGAGAAGGCCAGATCCCAGGATAAACTAATGCGTGATGACAACTGTGCCACGTCAAGGTAAAATTATGCACGGGGTGAACAGCGCCCTCCTTCTCCCACCTGAAGCTATAAGGTGAGATCGTCTGATATATAAATGCACTCTTTGCGGCTGGACGTAACATCGACTCATCCTCGTTCTCTTTCCCCACCCCCTGATACAGAGGTGCCCCTACAAAAGCCTGACGAAGGATTGATTGTTTTCTTTTGCTTGAAGCGTGTGGTGAGTGAGTCACTCGTCCCTTTGAGTTAACATGCTGATAATTTCTCCAGTCTTACCTACCCCCCTTTGCCGAACATCCAGTGGCTGTCGTGACTTGGAAGTAACTGATAATGGCGTACAGCTCTCCTTCACCCAATTCTTTGTAATGTCCTCGAAAGCATTTACAGTATGACTGAAAACCATTCAGGAGGAATTCAACAGTGTGAAAGCACACTCTGTACATACCACGTCAGATTCTATTTTTGTGCTGTCAAACTCTTAAATGAGAGATCAAAAATAAGAAAATATACGACAACTACTATAATGAACAAGAGAAAGTAGCGGAAACTTAATCGGGTATGCATGCGCACGCATGAACTACTGCCGTCTGGCAGATACCTCCTTTGTGAAACAAATTCTGACGCCAGTTCTGTTCGATCAGGCCAATTCGCCACATTTCACAGGTCAGTGGACCCAGCAATTAACAGCAGGAAGAAGGATAATAAATAGCCTCGTGTCAAAATCATGGCTGGTAGGAAAGTAACTGAGGGAGCCATTCATGACTACGAAATGGAGATAGCGTAAATAGTGTGATTATGTGGGTGTGTGCAAGCCCATGCAAATCTGTGCGTTTTTGTTGTTATTTATGTGTTTGCAGGCGTAGGTTCTTAAAATAGACAGATATCTTCTGGATGAACATTCTGCCCCCGTCATTCTTCGTCCTTACAAAATACATTGCTTTAACAGTTCAGCTGAAATGACTGTATTTTGAGTTTGAAAAATAGAGAAACTTCTTCATCTATGGTATTTTTTAAATTTAAGTCCACCTGCAGATACATTTGTGGAAATTCAGGCTGTAAATTTTCTGTGTTCAGACTGCACAATGGTATTGTTTTGGTCATTATTTTCATTTAGACGGCTTTGCGGGATTTAAGATAGAGCTGAAGCAACTGTTCTCCTTCCCCATATTTATAAGGCCAATAACGACACACTTAGTCCTGAGGTTCTCAACCTGATGAAGTGTGGTACATAATACTGTCTTGTGCAGTTTTCCATTTTATAGTTTTACAATAGCACAGTTCAGAGGCATATTTGTGCACAATTATAAGGTAAATGACATTTGCCAAAAGTTAATGTTGTGCTCGTATTGTACTTCCGCTCAGTGTCACTAGGGGGCAGCATGGCTTTCCTGAGTTTGCGGTTTCGCTGGCTGATGCCTTTGATCTCCGCGGTAAGGAAGCGCCTATTTATCTGTTCCTGCCAGGAGTCTTATTTTACCAGTGGATGGCATCCAGAATTGGTCAGAAAGAAATCTCCCATTCATAAAAATTAAGAGGGTGCAAGCATTCACTTAGCCTCATATTTTAGGCAGCAATTTGGCAATTTAAAAAAAAAAAAAAAAATGCAACAACCATCCAGAGTCAGAAAGTGAGTTGTTCTAGGATGGGCTCTGCATAATTATTGTCCCTCATAAATTTTCAGTTAATTTTAATGCATATGTGAGGACTTAATCCTCGAACTGCAACCACTCTAGCAAATCTGTTTGAAATATTTATAGTATTACATCTTTTTTCTTTAAGAAAAAAAAAAAACTCCCTCGCTAGGGTACTAGTGATGGTTTGAGTGAAATTAGCACTTGAGTGGTAAATCAGTTGAACTGAATTCAGTGGAGTCTATTCTGATACAAGTTCAAGGCTGGAATTGTGGGTGGGTTTTTGTTATTGTCGCTTACCGCATTTTTTTTTCTTCAATCTAGCCAAATCGTGAACAGTTTAGATCTAACTAGCATGCCAGGACACTCTCACTCTCTCACTCACTCTCTCTCTCTCTATCTCTCTCTCTCTCCTCCCTCCCTCCCTCCCTCCCTCCCTCTCCCTCAGTGAAACTGCGGGCATGAGTCAGACATGGTGCAGGTGTGGGCAGCTCCACCGCAGCGGGGTTACAGCAACGCTGCCTCCTCCAGGATACAGCCAGGAGGGTGGGGGTGAGGATGAGACCAGAGGAGGAAGGGGGGGGGGGCGCTCTCGGGTGATGCCTGAGGCGTGGAAGGCCAGTCGGGTTCCGCTGGGGCATGTCCATGTCACTGATTTCTCTGGCTCTCAAAGTTAGCCTGTGAGCAGCTGGTAAAATAGTCATTGGAGGTGGGGGTTCGGGGGGGGCGCTGTTTCAAAGCAGGCTGCCAGGGGAAGAGTGTCACTCCGACAGTGTGCGTAGGTGTCGAGCCAACAGAGGACACTGCACAAACAAAGGGATGGGAGGCCGACAGGAAAATGCGCTCCTGGGTAGCAATTAATTAATCACTTGATTCATTGATGACTAATTAATATTTGTATTGTTTAATATTGACTGTTTTTTTTTTAAATACCATCGATTAAAGAGGCCAATGCCTTTATATATCTGCTTTGTTTCAGAAAGAGGTCAAATATTACAAATATTAACGTTAATTGTGACATCCTTCAAAATGGCTCAAAGCGCAGTTAATCCATAGACACAATGCAAGTGTTCAAGTAAACTGAGGAAGCCCTCTTGTGTGACAGATGAAATCCTGCCATCTCAAACCGTCCATCCCTGTTAATTCTCTATGAGCCTGCCAGTCATAATTAGCAATAGCATAACCAGAGTTTCGTGACCATAATGCATGCCGCTGCACTGTAAATCAGAGACCTACGAGCGCATGTTGCTAAACAGACATTCATTTTTCTTCTGGTCTTCGTTCAACTGACGCTTGAATTTTGACTGTAAAGTGTTTTGAGTGCTTATGAGTAAGCACAATATAAATGCAACGGTCATTCATTCATTCATTCATTCATTCATTCACCCAAATATAAAAGCAACCCAAACTTTTTGTTTTTAATCGTGTAAATGATCACCACTACTTTCTTTTTTGTCTTGCTATCAGCCATAAAACCCTGATAAAATACATGACCAAAACTAAGCATACACTGGCTCATCCTACATCTCATTTCAGAGTCATGGTAATAAAGTAGTAGACTTGGCCTCCCCTTTGCTGCTGTGGCAGCCTCCACTGACTGCATGTTAAAGGGACTATAAACCTTTATTTGGTCAGTAAATTTCTTTCAAGGTGTATAAGGTACTTGAACTACCGTGAAACTGAATTCATTGGACAGAATTTAGGCAGCGGCTTGTACACAAAGTTATCTGCTATCCATTTTCCCTTGTTTCTCTACTTGACTTGTTTCTTGGTTTTCAGGGAGCCCTGGGTCACAGCTGAATAGTCTATTTTGCTCAGGAAAGCTCCCAACTCCTTGAAAATGGCCCAGAATTATTTACGTGCCAGCCATAATAAGTGTTTTTCAAATTCTGTAAACACTAAGGAAAGGTGCTTCAATGCTTCCTTAAAAAAAAGAAAGAAGATAATGCCATCCCAAAAAAATCTTTGCGACAGCAATATTTAAGGTGCTGTACCATCCATCCTGTTATGAACTGCAGAGAAGGAACTAGGTGCAGTGGGCTCTTAAATGAAAAGACTTGAGAAGCCATTATTGACACTTTAATGAACAGAAGAAGAATTATTTGTTACTTTTAAATTTCAGTCTGAAAAACGGAAGATTACAGCAGTAGAGACAACTAGGGACAAGGCTCAAGGAAGGGAAGTAACAATCCAGCAAAGAGCACACAATGACCGGGAACTCTTATACACTGGAAACAATTAAATAAAACGGAAGAACAGGTGTGAGAGACGGGGAATGAAACAAGGTGGGAGGTGACTAAAACAAGATGATAAATAATAAGGATCATTAAGCAAAAAAGAGACTGAAACTGACACAGACCTTGGATTTGCTGGATTTTGTGGTAAATAATTAATGCAAGGACCGGGACGTGACACCATCTAGCCGTTTACAAAAACAAATGAGCATAACAATCGAGGTTTGCATATTGTCAGATTCTCTTACTACCTTTTTTCTCTTTTCTTTTTATTAATTCTCCTTTACATTTTTCCATAAAGGCATACTAGATAGGATTTGTTCATTGCTGTTTGTAATAATAACATTCAAAGTTGGCCCCTCCTTTGTTGCTCAACCATACCAGAAGTGTATGCCCCCTGACCATAATTTGAGCTGTGCTTCATAGATACACACTATCCTCATCTGCAAAATTGAGGTATTTTGTGCAAATGTAATTTTAGCTAGTTCGCTCAAAATTACTCTGCTTAATGGTTCTACATCAATGCTGTGAATGACAATGTTGCCATACCAATTCTACAACGTTATTAAAAATACACTGCCAACAGTAATGTTAGCTATCGGCAGCTGGCCAATAAGTCACCAACTCATTACAGATGCTTAGCCTTGAGCCTTCCACATCATCAATTGCTGTGTCTGGAATGTGTTAGACAGAGAATGATTCTGAAATCAAACTTAGCAGTACATACATACTGAGGAAAAGTCGAAGGCTCATTTTAAGCTATTTCATAGGGCAAATATTCTTGCAAAAATTGTTAAATTAAAGGTTTCTAATTACTGAGAAATGTACAATACAGAGATGTTAACGGTTAGAAACTAAATTAACAAGAGTTGCCAGGCAAAACAAACCTCGCCCACCAGCACTTATTTTAGTGCTTTTCATATTGACTCAGTTTTACGAGTGTGACCGAAACTGTTTTCAACATATGTGTGCAGGACTAGGAAAAGGGGTCACTTGGATCATTTTATGAAAATTGAGATTTTCCAACAAAATCAAAGAGTGATCCAAGTTTTTCACAGCAAAGTGTTGTAAATTGACAGTACAGTAGTTTGAAATTCTAGCTTTGCACATGCATTTTCGGTTAAATAGAACAGGTTGAACTTTGACCCCGTTAATCTCAGAATGTAAAAAAATCCCAAGTGACCCCTTTTCCTAGTCCCCCACACATATACTCCTTTGAAAATCAGTGACCTTCAGTTTGACCTTTCAAGATCACTCAATGTCATGGTGTGAAATAAAAGTCCATATAGGAATTCCTATATGGTCATAATAGTAAACATCTGTCTATCTACAAGTGTTTTTGAGTTATAATGGAAAATATATTATTTTAACCGATGACCTTGACCCCCCTCCCCCCGACATTTAACCTCCAACCGCTATGGAGACTATGAAAGCAACCCCATCAGGCAGCATATGCTTGGAAGCAGAATTGAATGATGCACATTTTGGTTTTGGTCTTAAGTCAATGTGATGAATTTGAAGGACGTTATCGAAGAAAAAATAACATTTTGACATTTCCAATGACCTTGACCTTAACCCCGATCACCCCCAAAATTTAATCAGGACATCTACGGACTATTCCCCACCTACAGTGAAAGTTTTAAGTCAATCAGTGCAATTGTGTAGACATTACACCGTTCACACACAGACACACAAACAGACAAAAAAACAAACAAGCTACACCGATTACAATACCTTGCCTTGCTGACAGGGACAGGGGGGTGTCCCTTCCATCATTAGAAAATTTTTTGAAACTGGGGATTGATTTGGTTAGCTGTGGTTGCATCGAGACTCATATTTAGCCTCAACAGTTTCAACTTTTGGGTGGTGTTTCTTCACGTTCACAACGGCAGATTAGTTCAGTCTGTGGTCTATAGTACGCATTTTCCAGCATTAGCAGTTTGAAGCATTTCATCCATGAACTGGATATAAACCTTTGAGACAGTGTTCAAGCAATGAATTCGAGGCTTATAGAATACCTTGTAAACTGAGATATATAAAAGAAGGTGACGTCCAGAGTAATGGTGTCAGGGTTATCCACCCATAGAAACTGACTGTCAGTTTCCTCATGTTCTTTTTGTCCCTTGCTTTTTTACATTTACTCATTTACCTTATTTATTTCATTCCATATAATGCAATTAGGCCACCTATCTAAGAAAAAAAAAAATAAAACACTGACACAAGATTACCAAGATCGGGTAAATCCCGTCATAGGCTAATTCAGATATCATATGAGTTCAAAGGAAACAAAGGAGTCCCGCACACTGTCTAACTTGCAAATAGCAAAAGTTTAATGTGACGTTTCGGTACTTAAACCTTCATCAGACAAATTTGTCTGATGAAGGTTTAAAAAACGTCACATTAAACTTTTGCTATTTGCAAGTTAGACAGTGTGCGGACTCCTTGTTTTGAACTGTTTATCCTGGTCCGACGTACCTGTCGTTAGAAATAGATGTGCGAAGTATCTCCTTGTCTGTGCAATTGCAGATATCATATGAGGACATGCAATACGCACGCACGTAACTAACCCCTTGCTCTAGAAATATGAAGTAAAACACAAGCAGGACACAAGCTGCATTAATATTGTGCCGATTGAAATCTTACCGGGAATGTAGGGTCACAAACCAGGGCGTGCACTTGATGATAACTATATGTACTCGGAAGGTGGATACCCACAAACACAGTACGAACTGTTTAAAACGTGTTAGCAACAATTAGTTTTTAACCTAGTTAATGAAAAGACAGGATTTCATGAGCTTTCTTAGACGCACTTAGAATACACTGCTTCCGCACACAAGCCCCATCTCACTCGTGCCCTCCACCAAGCTTGGGATCGCGTAAAAATAATTTCTTTCGGACACGTGGCCCTTCTAAAAGCACAGCGCGCCTCCAAAGCATTCGGTTTTCTGTGCGCACCCGTGATGGCCAGCAATTTGAAAAGATCTGAGCGGCATGTGCCAATCACAGATGCCAGTCGGCGTTTGGTGGAGGATTTGTCATTAAAAAAATCAATTAAAAATTAAAATTAAAAAAATTGAAAGAGAGCTCTTCATACAACGAAGTACATCCAGATCAAGCAGTTAAATGCAAATATGGTTTGCGCTGCTTAGGTCTGGTAAATAATCCATTACATTCAAATGAAAATAACATTGCACTCTGTGATTGTCTGTTGCAATGTGAGGATGGCAGTTTAGCAATTTTAGGTGATCCGCGAGAAACTGACAGCCCTTCAAGCGTAGTCCTTATCTCAGGGGCAAAACTGTCTAAATAAATGAGTAAACCATCGCTCTTGATGCAAATTATATGCATTAAACAAGCGTGTGAGGTCACCAACAAAAGCCCTGTAATGCTAAAATCGCTCGTAAATTAATAACGTATAATAAATAAGAACGTTTTTTGCACTGGATCATAATTTATGAGAGTATGCAGTATCGCTGACGAACGCTAATGACACTGGTCTCGCGGCAGTGCATTAATCTGATAGGTGATAAGCAGCCGGGATCAGCGAGACGGGCTAAGTTGACATGATATGAGGGAGAGAGGGGAGGGGGAGGGGCGTATTTGGGAAAATATTGGTCCGGCGATCGCCGGGTCTGCCGGGCCGGTTCCTATGCCCATGCATTAGCACCTAACTAAGCTAAGCACTGGCACTTACCTTTCCAACAGAAAACAGGCCAATTTTGTATCGCTCTTAATCCCCAATCTCCTTTTGCGCTTGCTTGTGGGACAACACTAACCCCAGATTTACTGTCGTTTTGGAACTGACTTTTTCCGCATAGCGTTTTGCCTCATTATATATTTCCATTTTTCTCTCTGTCCATCATTTTTGTGACTTTGTTTTGGAAATTAAGACACCTGCGCACTGTTATTGACTGAGTCTATGCGCCCACTGTCCAATGATTGTCTACCAGAAACATCCAGTGCAAAGTAAAATAACAAAATACAGGCAAACAAGAGGGTCTATGGAGAGACAGACATTCCCACACACCTTTAGTGAGTCGTAAGGGATGAATAGGCGCGATTATTTTTTTATGAGTCGATATATATGAGTCGATAAGTCGATATATATATATATATATATATATATATATATATATATATATATATAGATAAGGAAATAGACAATAGAATGTTTTTTTTTTTTACTATTGGACCGCAGCCCAGAGAATTCAGGAGGACTCAGGAAAAGACGAACGCGGAGCTAAGAGAATCCAATACATACTCTAAGCGATGACATCATTCATCCATCATGTTCGCTTGTTTTGTTGAACTGGATGGATGGTGCATCCCTTTAAATATTGCTGCTGCAAGGAATTGTGGGGCAATGTTACCTCATTTCTTTTCTTTTAAGTGAGGAAGAATTGAAGCGCCTATCCTTCGGGTTTACACAATTCAAACAACAGGTATCACAGTTCCACGTACAAACCCCAATTCCAATGAAGTTGGGACGTTGCTTAAAGCGTGAATAAAAACAATACAATGATTTGCTAATCCTTTTTGACCCATGTTCAATTGAGTACACTACAAAGACAAGATATTTAATGTTCAAACTGATAAATTTTATTGCTTTTTTTGGAAATATTCTCTCACTTTGAATTTGATGCCTGCAACACATTCCAAAAAAGCTGGGACAGGGGCAACAAAAGACAGGAAGTTGAGGAATGCTCAAAAAACACTGGTTTGGAACATTCCACAGGAGAACAGGTTAATTGGAAACAAGTGAGTGTCATGTTTAGGTATAAAAGGAGCATCCCCGAAAGGCTCAGTTGTTTATAAGCAAGGATGGGGCGAGGTTCATCACTTTGTGAACAACTTCGTGAGCAGTTTCTCAATGTGAAATTGCAAGGAATGTAGGGATTTCATGATCTATAGTCTACAATATCATCAAAAGATTCAGAGAATCCAGAGAAATCTCTACACGTAAGCGGCAAGGTCGAAAACCAACATTGAATGCCTGTGACCGTCTGTCCCTCAGAATGCACTTCATTAAAAACCGACATCATTCTGTAAAGGATATATTACCATGTGTGCTCAGGAACACTTCTGAGAACCACTGTCAGTTAACACAGTTCGTCGCTGAATCTACAAGTGCAAGTTAAAACTCTACCAAGCAAAGCGAAAGCCATAACAACACTCAGAAATGCCACCAGCTTCTCTGGACCCGAGCTCATCTGAGATGGACTGATGCAAAGTGGAAAAGTGTGCTGTAGTCTGACAAGTCCACATTTCAAATTGTTTTTGGAAATCATGGACGTCGTGTCCTCCAGGCTAAAGAAGAAAAGGACCATCCAGATTGTTATCAGCGCAAAGTTCAAGAGCCAGCATCTGTGATGGTATAGGGATGTGTTGGCGCCCACGGCATGTATAACTTGCACATCTGCGAAGGCACCATTAATGCTGAAAGGTACATATAGGTTTTGGAGCAACATATGCTGCCATCCAAGCGACATCTTTTTCAGGGACGTCCCTGCTTATTTCAGCAGGACAATGCCAAGCCATATTCTTCACGTGTTACAACAGCGTGACTTCGTAATAAAAGAGAGTGGGTAATAGACTGGCCTGTCTGCAGTCCAGACCTGTCTCCAATTGAAAATATGTGGCGCATTATGAAGTGCAAAATACGACAACGGAGACCCCGGACTGTTGAGCAACTGAAGTCGTACATCAAGCAAGAATGGGAGAGAATTCCACCTGCAAAGCTTCTACAATTAGTGTCCTCAGTTCCCAAATGCTCATTGAGTGTTTTTAAAAGGAAAGGTGGTGTGACACAGTCGTAAACATGCCCCTGTCCCAGCTTTTTTGGATCGTGTTGCAGGCATCAAATTCAAAATGAGTGAATATATCAAAAAAAACTAAGTTTATCAGTTTGAACATTAAATATCAAGTCTTTGTAGTGTACTTAATTGAATATAAGTCAAAAAGGATTTGCAAATCATTGTATTCTGTTTTTATTCACGATTTACACAACGTCCCAGCTTCATTGGAATTGGGGTTTGTAAAATCTACCATGTCATTTCCAAGGAGTTCAGAACTTTTCTCGGCAAAAACACTTCACTGCCAGAACAAAAGCTTATCAGGAATTTTAATCTTGCATTTAAATTTAAGCACTTATCTGCCACTGATTTGAAGTAATTTTGTCTCATTTATAGATTTGTCCATGGGGTAAAATAATTTCACTTTTTTCTTTTTTCTTTCTTTTTTTAAGAACAAAGGTAATAGAAATAAATGTTTAAGTCTAAATACAACCCCATCTCCAAAAAAGTTAGGATGCTGAGTCAAATGTAGATAAAAACAGAATGCAATGACTTGCAAATCACTAAACCCTTAAATTCTATTGAAAATACTTCAAATACAATGTATAAGATGTTTAATCTGAGAAACTCTATGGTTTCTTGAAAATATCTGCTCATTTTGAATTTGATGCCAGCAACACATTGCATCACTGTTTTGCATCACCTCTTCTTTTAACAACATTCACTACGTATCTGGGAACTGAGGAGACCAAAATATTTTCCCATTCTTTCTTGATTCAGGATTTCAGCTGTCAACACTTCAAGGCCTCCAGTGTCATATTTCTCATTTCATAATGCGCCAAATATTCTCAGCGGTTGATTGGTCTGGGCTGCAGGCAGGTCAGTCTAGCAGTCTAACTACGAAGCCATGTCGTAGTAATATGTGTAGGATATGGTGTTTGGCATTGTCTTGCAGAAATAAGCAAGGATTTCCTTGAAAAAGATGTCTGGATGGCAGTATATGTTGCTCCAAAACTTGTACATATTGTTCAGCATTAATGGTGTCTTCACAGATGTGCAAGTTACTAATGTTTACATGGCAAAGTTTTCACTTCCATTTGTGGCTGCAGTGACTAACTCTGTTCACCAACAATCGTTGACAGATATAATCCTGAGCCCATGAAGTGATTTACACTACAAAATCCTGACTTTTTAAAATGCAGTGCTGCCTGAGAGCCTGAAGCTCGCAGCTGTTCAGTGTTTGTTTTTGGCCGTGTCCCTTGCATACAGAGATTTACTCCAGATTCTCTAAATCTTTAAATTATATCATGTATTATAGAGGAAAAAATTCCCAAATTCTTTGCAATTTGATGTTGAGAAACGTTATTCTTAAATTTTTTAACTATTTGTCCATGCAGGTTTTCACACAGTGGTGAAGCTCACAATGTTTACTTCTGAAATACTTTTTATGCCCAATAATGTTACTGACCTGTTGCCAATTAACCTACTTAGCTGTGAGATGTTCCACCAGGTGTATTTCTTTCACATAATGTAACTTCTCTGGTCTATTGTTGCCACTGTTCCAACTTTTTTGAAATATGTTGTTGGCATCAAAGTCAAAATGAGCAGATATTTTTCAAAAAACAATTAAGTTTCTCAGTTTACACATCTAATACGTTGTCTTTGTACCATTTTCAATAAAATTTAAGGTGTAAGTGATTTGCATATCATTGCATTCTGTTTTTAGTAACACTTGACACAGCATCCCAACTTTTTTGGAAATGGGGTTGTACAAGATTAAAATGCTTTGTATGACTTTGTTTTTGCAGTGTATTCAAACCTGGCTGCATTTTCAGTGAAGAACGTTGTGACAATTCTCCATGATATGTACTATATAAATAAAATTTGATTTGATTTGAGTGAGTGACATGTTCGGAACATTTTTTGGCACTATATAATGACTCTCCACTATTTCAAACTTCTGGCCACTGGCTGTCTGTCGACCTGCCACGTCGTGACTGTGAGGGAAGTCAGTTACATTCTTATTATTCCTGCACAAGGGAGAAAAAGAATAATATGTTCTGGGAAGCAGCTGTGGCCTTTTTTTTTCAATATAGTCGCTGATTTCCTAGTGAGTAAAACAGGTTATCTGGACAGGATAGTAGCATCCCTGCTATTTCTGACAGCCGTGAGAGCCCTGCTGCTTTTTTGAGGCAAAGCACAATAAGAAATGACAGGTCATTTGGGTCTTTATCTACTGAGAGAATAGGGAAGAGACACTGTGGGCATAAGAAGCAAAGAGCTTTGTGTTTTGTGGCGGAAGAGTATACTATGCTGTCAAAATTGTGTGGACACAATTGACATTCATAGAAAATGGGCATTCTAAAATTCAGATTATCTGATGTTTTGATTTTATTTGGAATTAATTGGTCAGTGTTGCCTGATAGGACAGCTTCAACTGGAGGGTATATCAATCCGAATCTATTTGACCGTTAGGATTTTGTAGGCTCCATTGAAACTAATTGACGTTTTTTTTTTTTTTTGGTGGGGAGGGACGTCTCACATTCCAAATTTAATTTAGCCCTTAAACTCTAACTTTTCACTTAAGTTTTTCCTTATGAAGATTCAAAGTCAGAAAAAGCACAATGTCACATATATGTATATTCTGTATCTGCTGGTAGCAGTGCTTCACTGAAGCTACATCACACTTATATTGAGAGAAATATTCAAACCGAGGATGCCATGTTTTTATGAGTTACAGGACTTTTTGTCCACAAATTTTTTTGTCCCCGGACTTTCTGTCCCCATGGACTTTTTATTGTCGGACTTTTTGTCCCCGGATTTTTTGTCCTCTAATAATAATGAAACAGGAAACCATTGCAGACAAATGGATGGACGGACAGATGACGGACAGATCACCATTATGTAAGGGTTAGGGTTGGGTTTAGGGTTAGGGTTATGGTGCAGGAAGAGGGCAAAGCATTATTGGGGACAAACAATCCAGGGATGAAGAATCTGGGGACAAAAATCTGGGGACGTCCTACAGCCATTTTTATGGCTACAATGTTACATCAAATGAAACATATCAAGACCTTGTACATTATTTTATACATATTTCCCTGTAATTTAGCAGGACATATTTGGAATAATTGGAAACACTCAGATCTCCAGGAATTTGTAAAATAGGCCTGAAGTTCCACAAGTTTGAGTACAACAGCTGCATTTGAGGCTTTTATGGGCTTAAAATGTTAGATATTTAGAATTTAAGAATGTCTGTTTTCTATGTATATCAATGAGGTTTGAGTAAAATGTCCACTCTCTTTTGGCTACATAGTGTATATGTGTGTGCACCTGTTTGTGTGTGAGTATACTGTATGTGTGTTAGGAATTTTCCAGAAACTTCTATGTGTACATTTATGTCTGCGCTTCTGTTTGTTTACACAATCTATGAGGGGGTGTGCTTACGTATGCGTAAGTGCATTAGTGTCTGTTTTGGAATGTTTTATTATGCGTTTGTTTGACTATGTGCGCAGGTACGAGAGTCTATGGGTGTGTGTCTGTGTCTGTGTGTACGTGCGTGTGCGAGCACTTATGTATGGGTGTGTCCCCATGTGTGGGAGTGCATATATTTCTTCTTTGGCGGGAGTTTTATGTGTTTGTACATGCATGTTAGAGTGTCTATGTGTATGAGCACTGATGTGTGTGTATGTGTTTGTGCGCGCGCGTGTGATGTTTGTGTGTGTGTGCGTGTGTGTGTGTGTGCGCGTGTGAGCATCTACGCGTAGGTGTGTCCACGTTTGCATAGGGATTGGAGGGAAAGGGGAGGCAGCCTTATGAAAGAGCCCAACCCACTGCAGAAACAATGCTGATGCACAGATGAGGAGGGAGAAGAGACAGACAGAAAACAGGAGAAATATGGTGGAACGTAAGCAGTGGGCGGTGGGCTCTGAGGGAGGCGGAAGGTGGGTGGGCTTTCTCGTGGAGTCTGAGGAGGGCTCTCATTTCACAATTAAATGAGTGTGACTGTGTCTCCCGATGGAGCAGAGGGCAAAAAGAGCCATGTTTTCTGCAAAAAGATGAGTCCCAGAGATCGTCTGAGTCATGAGACTGAGGAAGGGCGGGGAGGGGTTGGGGGGGAGGCGGCATGGAGGGAGTTAGAAGTGATGAATGGAAATTGCAGGGGAATAGAATCATCTGGAACATTTCTGTGTGCGGGGAAAAAAAATACTTTACAGAGTGAGTCACAACGTAGAGCTAAATTAGTGCCGTGCGCCTCGTCAATGAGCGTAATTAAATGCCGCAACTGCTTCGTGTTGGATTTACTGCTGTGGGCATCTTACGCGTTTTATAGCTCGGAATTAACTTCCCAGTTCAATAGTCATTATGGAGAATCACAGTCACTCCAGGGGTTGGTGGGGGGGTGGGGGGGGGCGGGGGGCATGTGGCACACTCAACAAGACTTCTTTCGCACGAGCGACCTCGTTGCGACCAATAATTTTTAATGCGGCCATTTTGCTTTGCCGTTTCCGGCTCATTACGGTTTGATTTTTTCGAGTGGGTATTTATTCATTTCTATATAAGAAAGGTGATTTGTTTAGGCCCTAGTTAAATGTTCTCACCGGGGTTCACTGATGATGCTTCGCCAGGGTCAGGAGGATGATGCTCGGCGATTGCGTGGCAGACGTGTGGTAAGCGTGGGCGTGTAGGAGAGAATGTAGAGGTACAAGGTGACGAGTCGGTGGTGGAAAGTAAAGGATCTGCCAGGAGACCAGGGACGGACATTCCCCAAGAAGCTGTCAAACCGCAGCACACTTG
Source organism: Gymnothorax javanicus (assembly GCA_029692085.1). Lineage (NCBI taxonomy): Eukaryota > Metazoa > Chordata > Actinopteri > Anguilliformes > Muraenidae > Gymnothorax > Gymnothorax javanicus. Next base: position 20,513,734 of record CM056204.1, read on the forward strand.
CTCTGAAGCCCTCAATGCGAATAAGGGAGACTGGGGTCCGAAGAGCCATAGGGACCAATGAGCCGTATCACAATTTTGCCTATTTCAGCAGCTCTGACATGTATTGATTACAAAAATGTGATATGGCTCATTGGTCCCCATGGCTCATTGGATCCCAGTTTTCCCAAATACGGTGCCCAAAAGCCCCAAAATCAAACATGGCTGCCTCCGTGACCTGGCTTCAAGCGCCACTGAGCAGCTCCCTAAGGAGCCCGTCAGCAGAAGCTCCAGTTCTTCATGCATTGAGTGGCCACTTTGTTTGGTACACCTACACACCGTTAAAACAGCGTTACGCAGTAGAACATTGCTGAATGTCGAACTTTCAAGAGGATGGGCTATAGCAGCAACATACCACATATATACCATGCTTCAGTCTTGTTAACTAACGGTGCATTTTCACTGGCGCAGTGCGTCAACTGACGCCTCTCATTCATTTTCTATGGAGAGCGGCGAGAACGTTTGAAGCAGTGGCACAATGCATGATGGGAGCGGCGCGTTAAATTTGGTGCTAGCGGCGCGTCGAAGAAGCTGGGGGAGCTCAGGTTTATGGTAATGAATCCGGCAAACCTGAAGCAAATATCCTATCAAGAGATTGCAGACTGTGTGTACGTTGTCTTCTAGGCCTACGAAATTGGTTCTGCTTCTTGCAAGTTCCCCGTAAAGATATAAAAGAGAAACTGTTTATGGTACTTTCGTCTTCTCCTATTTTATCAGAGATTCCCTGCCAAATTACGGGGACAATGACAAAAGAAACAGCGCGAGGAGAAAGGTGGCAGAGTTTGTTGGTGTCTCTGGTAAGTTTATCATTTTTGCTAAAAATCCTGTAATATGCTGCTCAATGCTGCCAGGGAACGGCCGCATAGTTGCGTTTCTATTCGGTGAGATATGCGCTGTGTAGGATGACTTCACATCGCTCGGAAGCTTTAAAACTCACCATTCTTACTGCACTTGTTTTTAGACACAATCGCAGATCAAAATCCAAATCCAGGCGGAAAAAAAAAATAGTTGGTTGAATGAATATCGTCATTGGTGTAAATTTACTTTCACCAACATTACACTTCAGGGCAACGTTTCACGGACAGCGACGTCACTGGAATGCTGAACCGCCCATAAGCGGCCAAACCAAGGGGAACGAAGTGTCTGCAGACATTGCCGCGCCGCGCCAGTGTAAATGCACTGTTTGAATAGGAAACTCAGACTGCAGTGGCCCACTTAAACTGGACAGTAGAAGAGTGGAAAATGTTGCCTGGTCAGATGAATCTCGAGTTCTGCTTTGACAAGCACATGGTAGGGTCAGAATTTGGTGCAAACAACATAGATCTATGGATCGATCCTGTCTTAGTCAATGGTTCAGGCTAGCAGTGGTGATGTCATGGTGTGGGAAAATGTTTTATGTACACATTCGGCCCTTTAGAACCAATTGACTATCATTTAGAAGCCTCAGCCTGCCTGCGTTTTGTCGCTGACCTTTTTCATTCTTTTATGGTCACAGTCTAACCATCTTATAATGGCTACTTCCAGCAGGATAATGTACCATCTCAGAAAGCACACATTGTCTGAAAGTGATTCTGTGACCCTGAAACTGAGCTCAGTGTGCCTATGTGGTCAACAGATCTCAATGCACAGAGCACTTTTGGAATGTGGTGGAAAGGGAGATTTGCTGCAGGAATGTGCAGCCGACAAATCTGCACAGACAGGAGATACTGTTTTGTCGAAATATCCAAGGAATTTTTGCAAAATATCTACGCCATGAAGACCACAGGATGCCCTGAGGACAAAAGAGGGTTGTACCCAGTATTAGAAAGGTGTGCCTGATAAAATGACCACTATGTGTATATCTGGACAGCAAGAACACTCCAAACAGGTGTTCTCGTACAACGCCCACCCCCCCATCAGGTCCTCCTGAATTTCCCCTCAAACCAAGGCAGAAAAGAGCAGCTATTTTAGTACAGGAGTACAGGAATTCCTTTGTGCCTCACAAGTTTACAAATATCCCTCATTTATGCCGAGGGAAAGGCCACAGCCATTGCTTGCACTAATTATAGATGACAAGGTTCACCTCCTGTTGGCGGATGCCCCGCAATCCGTTTTCATCCGATGACAGAAACTAATACCGCGACAGGGCTTGCATGTTGCCTCTGTTTGCCAAGGTATGAATGCAGTGAGTGCGAATCCATCAACGATTATGTCTCATCATATCTAGAGACCATTGCTATTTTGGACAGAATTATTTCCGGTCTGTCACCTGCAGCAAGGCTGACTGATTTCCTTTGGCTGTAATTAGTGTTTGCGGGTAAAAAAAATATTCCCAAACTCAAGAATAATGACGCAGGATCCAGCGCGGTAATAATACTCAAATGGCGAAGGGAGAAAACTGCATACTCCTGCCATGAGTCATCTCCCTCTTATCAAAATATCAAACTATAGAAGCAGTGATGTCACACTCTCAGAGATGTGCATAGCTACGTGAGTTAGTTGTTATTCCTGCTAATCTTCCCGCATTAATTGGATCGTTTAGTTAATTACATATATGTATTCACTACTGTGTATTTCTGGAAATATCTTCGAATAGAAGGACAAATTGTTATCTGCAGTGAGGACTTATTAAAGAACATTTCTCCATCACTTAAATTGTATGTCTGTCAGACAGAGATTCACGTCTCTTCCTTCAAAGCATTTAAAAATAAATCTTTAAAAAAAAAAAAAAAAAGAGTGGAGCTTCCTGGTTGTTTTAAAGTAAGACGAGAATCAAAGTCAGTACAGGAGCGAGTGGGAATGCCTGCAGAGTTTCAGGAGTTGAGGCTGACACGATCCGCCGTGTGGTTTTCTCCGAACGTCTCTCTCGTCATACGCCGACGTGACAGAAACCGTGGCGAAATCCTACTCTCGACAGCGTGTGAAGTGACAGGCCTCATCACTGTCATCTCAGATGACCGTCAAACTGAGCAGCGACGCCTCAGCTGATTAAAAAGCAGGGCCAAAGCGGTGTCTTCCTGAACCACTTCAGCTTCTGGCGTATTTCATATCATACTAGAAGTGAAGACCATAATTGTTTACGCGCTAGTGCTCTATAAATATTTTTTTTTTTATCCTTTTGCATTGATAAAATGAAATCTTACACTGTCATTTTGTGCGAATATGTGCATGTCGCCACATGCTTGGGGCACACAAGCACGTGTATAGGTGTGTGTGCGCGTGCGTGTGTGTATGTGTATGTATGTGAGTGTGTGTGTGTGTGCGCATGTATGTGCGTGTGTATGTGTGTGTGTGTGCGTACGGGTGTGTGTATGTGTATGTAGGTGAGTATGTGTATATTAGCACCCGGGTGGCCGTAGGAGGACTGTAGCCCAAGCAGAGCAGGCAGGAGACACGGGTTGCAGTGTTAAACCGAAGTAATTTATTTAGTTAAAGCTCAGGGAAGAGGGGCTTGGTGAAAGGAAACTGAGGTTCTTCCCTCTTGGGGGGTATGAAGGCTCCCTCCCTGGGCACTGCAGCTGCTCCCCAAACTTGGACTCTCGCGAGGATTGGTCATCTGGCAATCGCACTGCAGCCTCAACTCCTCTATGGTCTCCCGGTGCTCCTAATGTAGTCTGCAGGCTAATCAAGGCAACTCCGCTCAGGTGGGCTGCAGGAGGGTGGAAATTTACAGAGCTGTGCTCTGCTGCACGTCTGTCCATGGTCCTGAACCCCTGGGGACCTCCACCTGGCCTGGGTAGCGCTCTCCGTGGTGCTGAAATATTCAAAAAACTGATTAGGCAGGTACTAACCTTCCACTATTTGTCCCAATGGCCGCTGGCGCCGGGCAGCCGGACCCCCTCGGCGTTGCTGGCAGCTCACTGTGGGGCCGTGGTTAGGGACCGGGGTACCACATACCCCTCCCCTCAGCCCCAGGCCGTTACCAGGGGCGCTTGACCACAGACATTCCCACCTCCTGGACAGGGCATCTGCATTCTCATGGAGCTTTCCGGGCTGGTGTTCTACTCGGAAACGGAAGCTCTGCAACGTTTAGAACCACCTGGTAATACGGGAGTTGTTATCTTTATTAAGAGACATCCACTTCAGAGGAGCATGGTCTGTGACTAATACAAACTCTCGGCCCACTAGGTAGTACCGCAATTTTTCCATGGCCCACTTGATTGCGAGACATTCCTGTTCCACGGTCAAATAGTTACGTTCATGCTTTAGTAACTTACGGCTTATGTAGGCTATGGGGTGCTCAGCTCCGTCCCGGATCTGGGAGAGGACGGCTCCTATGCCCACCTTGGAAGCGTCTGTATGGAGCACAAAGGGCTGATTGAATACTGGGGTCAGGAGAACAGGGTCACTGCACAGGGCCTGTCTCAGGGTGATGAAGGCTGCCTCGGCTTCCTCCGACTAATGGACTCTGTTCGGTTGGCCCTTGGATGTCAGATCATGCAGGGGGGTGGCTATGGCTGCAAAATTGTGGATAAATTGGCAGTAATAACCCACAAACCCCAGAAAGGTCCTCATCTGCTTCTTAGTCTGGGGCTGGGGCCAAGTGGCAATGGCCTCCACTTTGTTGAGTTGGGGGCTTGTACATTCTCACCCGACAGTGTACCCCACTTGGTTGCATTGGCTGTCAGGCCCGCCTTCCGGAGTTTCATCAGGATGGCCCCCAGCTGGGTCAAATGGGTCTCCCAGTCAGGGCTGTGGACCACGATGTCATTTAGGTATGCTGCAGCATACTTTTGATGGGGTCAGAGCACGCAGTTCATCAGCCGCTGAAATGTGGCAGGGGCTCCATGGACTCTGAATGGCATAACCCGATAATGGAGGAGGCCATCTGTGGTCACAAAGGCCGTCTTTGCCTGGGACTGGGGGGTGAGAGGGATCTGCTAATAACCTCTGGTGAGATCCAGCATACTGAGGAAGCGTGCGGGCCCCAGCCGTTCAACTAGTTCATCCACCCTGGGCATAGGGTATGCGTCAAAACGAGAGATTTCATTAAGTTTCCTGAAATTGTTACAGAAACGCAGACTACCATCTGGCTTGGGCACTAGGATGATGGGGCTGCTCCAGGAAGTATGGGACTCCTAAATTACTCCCAACTTTAACATTTTACTGACCTCCTCTCTGACGGCTTCCCGCTGTGACTCGGGATTCGATAGGGCCTCAGCCTGACCTTTTTCCCTGGTTCGGTGACAATGTCGTGTGCGACGAAGGAGGTCCGTCCTGGCAGCTCTGAGAAGACCTCTTTGTGTCGGTCCAGGAGTTCACGCAAGTCCTGGACCTGGTGTATGGTCAGCTGTTTCCCCATGGGAACGGCAGGGGCACCCTGTTGAGAGGGCTGGGAGGACAGGGTCTGCACAGGCAAGGGGTTAGTTTCATACCAACGTTTTAACAAGTTAACATGGTAGATTTGTGTCATGCAACGACGCCCTGGTTGTTAAACCCTATAGTTCACCGGCCCAGTTCTCTCGACGACCTCATAGGGTCCATGCTATTTAGCTAGGAACTTTCATGGGTAGGGATGAGTACCATCACTTTGTCTCCAGGCTTGAACTCCCTCACCTGAGCTCCTCGGTTGTACACCCGTGCCTGGGCTAGCTGGGCCTGCTGCATGTTCTCCCGGGCTATGGGCCAGATGCGGTCCATCCGTTGCTGCATCTACTCCATGTGTTCCACAATGGTTCCCTGTCGAGACGGCTGCTGCTCCCAAGTTTCTTTGGCCAGGTCCAGTATTCCCCGTGGTCGTCATCCGTACAGCAGCTCGAACGAAGAGAAACCTGTAAACGCATGGGGAACCTCATGAATGGAGAACAGTATGTAGGTCAACAGTTGGTCCCAGTCCTTACCATCCGTTTCCACCATCTTCCACATCATCTGCTTCAGCGTACGGTTGAACCTTTCCACCAGGCCGTCCGTCTGGGGATGGTAGACCGAGGTCTTCAACTGCTTCACGTTGAACAGCTGACACATCCTCTTGAGCACTGTTGACATGAAGCAAGAACCCTGGTCAGTAAGTATTTCCTCTGCAATACCGACCCGACTGAACAGGAGGAACAGCTCCCTGGCCACCGCTTTCCCGGTCGCCGTTCGCAACGGGACTGCTTCCGGAAAGCGGGTGGCATAGTCCATGATGACAAGGATATACTTATGGCCTTGGCTGGACCGCGGAAGAGGGCCCACAATATCCATTGCGATGCCGCTGAAAGGGGTCTCTATGATAGGCAGGGGAATCGGGACCCCTGTAGTGGGCTTTCGAACTGTGGAGCTGACACTCCGCACAGTGTCTTCATTACTCCTCCACAGCTTTCTTCACCCCGGGCCAGTAAAAGTGGGAGAGGATGCGTTTGTAGGTCTTTTCTGCTCCGAGGTGGGCACCCAGAAGGTGGGAGTGGGCCAGATACAAGACCTTGGAGACATAAGACCGCGGCACCAACAACTGTTTATACGTTTCTTCATTTGTCTTATAGACCCAATACAGTAAGCCCTGCTCAATCATAAAATGTGGGTTAGTGGTCATGCTTACGCCTGTCTGCAGCTGCACCTTAATCTTCTGGACCTCTCTCCAGGCCTGGGACAGGTTAGGGTCCTGCAGCTGTGCTGTCCCAAACCGGTTGGGTGCTTCTTTCTGGCTCCCCTGTAGGTGGGAAAACTCAGAAAATGTTTCCTCTGAACGCACCTCCTCTAGGGCGGTTGGAGCCCTCGCCCCTCCTTCAGAGGCTGTTTCCGTGGTCGCGTCCATGGAACCCCACCGTCCTTGGCCCTCAGGGTTGGAGTCAGTCGGTCTGGGCTGATCTTCTCCGGACAGGCCTGCATAGGACGATTGGGCACCTCTCTCCCATACCACTGGGCGTCTCTTCCTGGTCGGTGGCCTGGCGTCTGGCTTAGTGCCTGGGGGAGCCTCCCCCCAGTACTGGTTGAAGATGGGGCAGTCCCGACCCACCAGAATCGGAACCGGTAGGTTTAGTACTGCCCCCGCCCGTACTGTGAAAGGCCTTCGTGGAGTGTGCATAAGAATGTCAGTCGTGGGGTATCTCTTGGTGTCCCCATGTATACAGGCGACGGTAATTTCCTCACCTCGGGCCATCCCTGCAAACTCTGGTGGGACCAAAGTCACCATACTGCCGGAGTCTAGCAGGGCCTCAGTATCCCTGCCTGCCACTTTCACTGGGAACGTGGGTGCTTTGGCACCCTCATGTGCCCAACAGGTAGTGATATACTTGCAGGAGTAGGTGAGGGGGTCCAATGTCTCCGCGGTCAGCATGGTCTCATCTCTCGCAGCACAGTCACGATCCAGGTGACCTTCCTTTCCACAGTTGTAACACTGCCACCTTCTCCTGGTAGCTGTGGGACGGGGTGATAAGGGCGCAGGGTTCCGCACCTCAGGTAATCGACCAGCTTTGGGGTGTGGATCTTTCTCTGTCTTGGTCGCCTGGGGGGCCCCCTCTCTGGTTCTCTGGTCAGCTGGTCCACAGCATTTCTTGAGTAACCTGATGATTCTCCAGCAAAGCGATCAGTGACTCTACATTTTGGGGAACCTGCTGGGCAGCATACCTCTTTGCATCAGAGGGCAGGGCTCTAACACAGCGATCCAGCACCACCTGCTCGAGGAGTGGTGGTCCATCCCCCTCGACGAGCCAGCTCTGGGCCAGCCGTCTCAGAGCCATGATTTGGGCCCTGACAGGCTGGTGGGGATCGTAGGCCCACTGGTGGTAGCGCTGGGCTCTGGCTGGCAGGGAGTAGCCATACCAGGCCAAGATGGCTGCCTTGAGTGTTTGGTAGTTAGCCGCTTCACTTGCCGAGAGGTCCTGACAGGTTCTCTGGGCTTCGCCTGTCAGGAAAGGGGCCAGAATCTTAGCCCAGTCTGTAGCTGGCCATTGCTCTCGCCGGGCCGTATGCTCAAATAGTTCCAAGTAGGCCTCGACTTCATCTTCAGGGGACATCTTAGTCAGCAGATCTCGGGGGCGGGTCTTGTTCTCCCTCCCCTGTGTCCGGTTGCACAGCTCTGCCACAGCCATCTGTAACGTCCGTTGGGTCTGCACCAGCATCTGTAGTGCTTATTCCACGGCAGCTGGCTCCATCCTTTGCGTTTGTTTTTCTTTTCTCTTGTTAAGGTAGCTTGGGATTCAGCATGCCCGCATTCTCCACCATCTGTGGCCCAGGTGGCCGTAAGGGGACTGTAGCCCAAGCAGAGCAGGCAGGAGACACGGGTTGCAGTGTTAAACTAAAGTAATTTATCTAGCTAAAGCTCAGGGAAGAGGGGCTTGGCGAAAGGAAACTGAGGTTCTTCCCTCTTGGGGGGTATGAAGGCTCCCTCCCTGGGCACTGCAGCTGCTCCCCAAACTTGGACTCTTGCGAGAATTGGTCCTCTGGCAGTCGCACTGCAGCCTCAACTCCTCTATGGTCTCCCGGTGCTCCTTATGTAGTCTGCAAGCTAATCAAGGCAACTCCACTCAGGTGGGCTGCAGGAGGGTGGAAATTTACAGAGCTGTGCTCTGCTGCACGTCTGTCCATAGTCCTGAACCCCTGGGGACCTCCACCTGGCCTGGGTAGCGCTCTCCGTGGTGCTGAAATATTCAAGAAACGGATTAGGCAGGTACTGACCTTCCACTATTTGTCCCAATGGCCGCTGGCGCCGGGCAGCCGGACCCCCTCGGCGTTGCTGGCAGCTCACTGTGGGGCCGTGGTTAGGGACCGGGGTGCCACAATATGTGTATGTTCGTGTGTGTGCGTGTGTGTGTGTGTGTGTGTGCGCGTGCGTGTATGTGTATGTGCGTCTGTGTGCGTGTGTGTGTATGTGTATGTGCGTGTGTGTGCGTGTGCGAGTGTTTGTGTGTGTACTCGTGCATGCCAGGGCAGTGCCCGCTTATCTCTAATTCCCTTCTTTCCTCCCCCTCTAGCTCATCACTGCTATATGTGTCTGCTCAGAGTTTGAGCACGTACAGCACTCTCACTCAGAGACTGTAAGAGTGTGGACCGCGCAGAGTTGAGTAGGTTACCTGGGTGAGCATACAAGTGCAATTCAATCAAACCAGAATAACTTTCTTAATGTCACAGGTTCAATGGGATGTGAAAGTGGGGCACAGTCAAAAAAAATCGCAACACTCAGAGCCTTCCTCCCCCGACTTACTATCCCCTCCTAACAGGTTCAGGCTTCTTCCCTGGAACTGCAGCTCTGCTCTACTGTATGTGTGGTATGGAGACTAGCTACAGAACTGAACTTCTGACATGCATCCAATGAAAAAAGGCAACATTTTCACAAACACAAAATACAGAATATAAAAGTGTACATATTTTGAGGGCCTGTACATTATTGCTGGGTGTATGCTGGACTAACAGGAAAGATTTCAATCTAGCAATAATCAGCCAGTTATGTCCCGGTGGCCCAGACGTGTATTTTTTTATGCTAAAGAGAACTTAATGCAACAGCTTATATATGTATATACATATATATTTTTGTAACTAATCTACTGGAACCCTAAAAAGCAGCAATGTCGATTGCCTCATATATAGCCTGGGTTTTCGCACACACCTTCTCGTCAAAATGAATTGTAACTTCATTCTTTAAAACTTTTGTTTGAGCAGGTATTTACGGTTTTGTCCCACCACTGGGTTCAAGCAGAAACCAGTCTGTATATTTATCTTTATCTATACTTACAATAACTAACTCACTAAAGTTTGCTTCATCATTCACTTCAGGCAAAAATCTCAGCCCCAACTATTTAGCAAATTATGGTTTTGAATCAAGCCTAACGCTTGTTTTGTCCCTGTAACTATTTACCATTTCTCATCCTCAAACACATTGCTCTTACACCCGATCGGAGATGCCTTCTCATGAATAAAAGACACTCCGGAGTCCTTCATCTAACTTCTGAAAACTTAAAAGACTTCAACTTAGAGGACCTCGTGGAAAGGGCCTCAATTTAGAGAATAATGTCAAGAATGAACATAAAAGTTGTGAAGCCTTGCAAAACAACTCAGGAATTGAAGAAAAGCATCTGCAGTTAACCCTTTAAACTCTGATTTTTGCTTGAATTTCCCTTTAAGAAGTTTCACAGTCAGAAAACAATATATTCACAAAACAATATATTCATATTTTTGACAATGGCACATGCATATTTTGTATCTGTTGGTTGCTGCACTTTGTTGAAGCTACATCACACTTATATTGAGTGAAACATTTGTACTCAGGATACTATATTTTTTATGGTTGCCGTATTACATAAAATAGAAAATGTCTAGCTCTTATACATCATTTCATACACATTTCCCTGCTATTCAGCAGGACATACACTACTGGTCAAAAGTTTTAGAACACCCCTATTTTTCCAGTTTTTTAATAGAAAATTATGCAGTTTATTGTCTCATTGTACTCTGGAATGAAAGCATAGACATGATAGAACAAATTAACTATCGAAGTTAAAAAAGAAATCATGGAATCAATTTATAAACCAAAATGTATTTTAAACTTTTGATTCAAAGTAGCCACCTTTGGCAGGTATAAAGGCTGAACACACTCATGGCATTCTTTCTACAATGGAAATCAAAAATTCTTCAGAAAGTTCTTCCCAACTCTGTTGCAGAAGTTCCCATAAATGTGTGGGACTTGTAGGTTGCTTTGCTTTCACTCTTCTGTCCAGTTCATCCCAAACCACCTCGATGGGGTTTAAGTCTGGAGTCTGTGCTGGCCACTCCATGTTTTCAGGCTTACCATCTTGTGCTTTTTTCCGAAGTTAGTTCTGGCAGAGCTTGGATTTATGTTTTGGGTCATTATCTTGCTGAAGGATGAACCCCTGACCAACTAGACACATACCAGAGGGTACTGCATGGCGCTGCAGAATGCTATGGTAGCCATTTTGGTTCAGGGTGCCTTTCACTCTGTAAGTCATTGACCCTGGATCGAGCAAAACAGCCCCAGACCATCACGCTTCCTCCTCCATGTTTGACAGTTGATATCACACACTGAGGAACCATCCTTTCAGGTACTCGACGGTGTACAAAAAACCTGGGTTACCTTACCTTTCATTTAAAACTTCTGACAGTTCACCACTTACCTTTGTACAATTTCAAGCTATTCATTGGACTGGAACTGCATAATTTTCAATAAAAAACTAAAAAAATTGGGGTGTTCTAAAACTTTTGACCAGTAGTGTATTTAGGATTTTTAGAAACCTAGTTGACTTTTATAAGCACATCTGGTAACTCTGGTTTCTACAGTTCTTCATCAACGCTTGGAATCAGTACTCAGCTCATGAACTTTGCATTAATAGTGCTCCTCTTGCAACCTAAGAGACCTTTGTCTTTAAACACTGCCCTCTGTCCTTTTTGAATATTGACGTGAAAATAGTCTGCAAAGCTCTTCCAACCAATATTTGAACTAGACAAACAGTATAAGAACTCAATACTCCTGACCAACATGTTCTCATAAATGGGATGTAGTCATCATATAAGAACAAAAGTCTGAATAACCCACATAGATTTGTAAACCAAAATGACATTTCAACTGTTACTATTAGAGAAATGGCCAGAGTTAATTTGTCATTTACATTTTCAGTAGTTTCAAGTATTTGGTTTTGGACAGCCATTATTAATTGAATAAAAATTCTGTATAATTCAGCCTTTACCACAATAATGACTAATAGTCACACATCACAGCCGTTTATTCTTTTCAACACTGTCATTTATCACCCTTATTATTTGCCATTTACACTGAAGCATTGACTGCAGCCATCCATCAAATTAGGTACACAATACTGGCGTAGTAAAATGAGGCTTTAAATGAAGTTGATATCTTACTTCTGGCTCCACAGACAGACACATCTTTAGCCGCAATTATAGATCTCATAAATTGTGAAGAATGTCTGGATATTCTGACTGAAGCTACGTATTCAGGAGATAATGTGGGTTCTAGGCTATTGACATCCCTCTTAGGTGGTCAAAACAGGGTTTTAGATAATTTGAATTAAATAGTTTGAATTGTAATTTGTATATATGTTTTTAGATTTCTTTTTTTCCACTTTGGGAGCTCAAAGCTTTAAAAAAAAATCACTGCTTGTTAGATTGCTACGAGCTTTACTGCTGTGTATGTGTCGATAACAAATCTTAGATATTAACCATGCAATTCCTGTGAAAAGCAATTGATCGATAGAATACTTCCACCTAGCTGGATATAAAACAGCAAAACTGCAAAGCCTTTTCCCTGAATGACCCACAGTACCTGAGCTAAGCAAAATAGATGGAACACTTCATCAACACATCAATTTCTGCTTCCGTATCTACAACTATGAAAGCCCGAAAGGAATAAAACAATTTATCAATATAACCAGCAGACCAATAATCCCTCAGCAATCTTCAGTTCGCCATTCAAAATAAGTCATTCGTCTTTCATTCAAGCAAAACAAGATCATTTTTGGGGATTACATACTAACATACTGCCAAGTTTTTGTTCTATTCATGGAAATTTAGATACTAATTGATTCCATGAACAGATTTGTTGAAATTAAGAATTCCAAGAGGAGACCTCCCCACAATCCCTGGGTGTAATAAATATGAAATAACTCCCACACAAAATATCCATCATTACAAATGTTTTTTTTTCCTGACATCTCGGCCACATTATACATGAATTATTCCTGTGGAATGACTTGCAATTAATTACAAGGATAATTGGTCCTTATCCATCTGGGGAAGCATTCTGATAAATAAGGATAAAAAAAGATCAATTTTAAAGCCTGAGAATACAAAAATAAAATTAACAGAGAACAACTTGATAGAGCTATCGGGCTCACATTATGAAGAGTAAAAAGACTAAAGAGGGAAATATTTTTTTCCTGGAAAATATCACATAAAGGACAGCTGGCTTTGGCATGCGTTTGCATTTTCATTGTTGATTTCCTCCTCAGTGTCCTGATTTCTCTAATTGAATTCAATTTCCTGTGAATGCATTCGCAGTGTAGTAAACAGTGGAGTGACCAGAGAGCTGAAGCTATCTCTGTCTCTAACGTCAGACTATTTCTACGACAGCCTCCAGCATCCGCGAATCAGAGCCGCCCAGTCATCAGCCGCAGCAGTCGATAGGACTACCCCCCCATATTTCTCCTAATGACGTGTCGGGGCTAGTAAGGACACCCCCCACCTCACTTTGCCCCCTCTTCCGTCGCCCCCGGATACCGCCTATCCTCCTTCCTCTGATCAATGAAGAGCTGGCGGCCTGTCATTTCCCCCGCTGTTGCTCCAATACTGTGATTACCCTGCTGAGAGAGGCGACTCCTGACAATGAGATCTCCAGCTATTTCAATTAGCCTTCTTCCTGGGATTACTGCACACACGCTGCCTTTGTGTACCTCCTCCTCGCCCTCCCCACATGCTCCCCCGCACCCCTCCACCCCCCCCAGCCCCCCCACCCAGCAGCGGCAAGAGCCAGCGCTGGAGATCTCAGCGCGACGTCAACTGGCGCTACCCTTAACTCCCAGCTGCAACTAAATCCAGTTAACAGCCTCCCTCCGACCGAATCGTCCGGAAAAATCCAATCGGCCACTCAAGCGCTGCAGACGCAGAGGCCACAAAATCTGATCTCTCGGGTGTCAAGAGGACAAAAGTGTGAAGGGGGGGAGAAAATTGTCAGATGTCAAGAAAAATGAGTTGAACCATCCCTCCCCGTGTTAGTGGTCGGTGGCACTGAACGAGTTGAGGAGTTTGACTGTATAGCTGTATGTGGAGTGACGCTATGCATTAGCAATGTCCGTGCCTTAACCCAGCGCTCCCACACTGACGCCTCCCTGCCTTCACCGATTTGCCTCAGTAGCTCTGCTCATTATCCCATAGCTCCCGCACCTCACTGGAGTTTGGGTGTGGAGCCAAGACCCAGGGACGGGGTTTGGCTGCTGGGCTCCCCGTGGCGCCACACCGTCCACAAACAGACACAAACACCATATGGTCCAGCATCTGTCGCGGAAACTGCCCCGGTGTTTGCGCAGTGATCTCATCCATGCCTTTAGGTTTCCGGTTCAGGCTCTGCCTAAGTCACTTGTAACTTTCCTGTTGAGCCAGCCAATTTATTTTACAGTTGGACCTTAGAAATACAGCAGACTTCAAAGGGACTGGGAACTTTGATGTAAAATAAGCTAAATGTGTTTAAACAATCACCTATTTCATATGAAAGCCTAGGTATAAGTTTAATGATTTTGGCATATTATTAATAAACTACTGAATAATACTACGTATTAATTTAGTTTTTACATGTAAGCACCCTTCATATGGCCACCATATTCAGTCACCATACTGACTGTATATTATGCTTAAAGCTTTCCTTATAAACCACAGCTATGTTTCTGATTAATATTCCAGGCTTGATAGTAAATGATTACAATGACCACTATATCTTAAACCTGCTTATGCATAATCAAAACATTCTTTTGCACTTACATAAAGCAGTGTATTCTGCTTAGCAATGCAGGTAAATGAATGAGTTATTGAATAAAAATAAATAAATAAATGAAGGCCACAATGGAAAAACGACACAGACGCACAACATTTCTACACTGTTTGTAGTGAATTTATGAATGAATTTAGTTATGTTTGGTGGAGTGACACAGTGTATTGTGATACAGATATAACCTGACTCACATTTGAATATCACGAATGAGATATCAAACATTTAAATAAATTCATGTCCTAAAAATATATCAGATGTTGAATATAACACTTTTGTGAAAAATGTTCCATATTAATAACTAGAGACACTCGTAGAGTGCAAACCTCCGCCAAGGCAGCACAGTCCAAATCTTCATGAGTGGGAGCAAAGTTGAGTTATCGCGTGTCGTACGATTTCAAGATGGCTGCTGTGGTGGCCATATTGTTTCACTGATCGCGGTGAAAATCAATAGGGTCCTTCCTTGATGTAATAGCAATGCTCCCACAAAATTTCAGACAAATCCGTGCATTACTTTTTGAGTTATGTTGTTCAAAAACAGACAGACAGACAGACAAACAAACAAACAGGGGCGAAAATATAACCTCCGCCCCAACTTCGTTGGCGGAGGTAAAATTGGAGGCAGAGTAGATAAAAAAGGAATATAATGTATCACTTGAGCTTTCCATATAGCCACTTTTTTTGTATTGTTTGTGCCACCTTTGTGTGGCATTTTACAAGGGGCATGAATGAGATAGTGCTATATAGCTTTTCTATAAATAATGGCCATTTTTAATATAATCTGCACTGTATATAGTTGCCTTGGATGTGAAACTAGTATGTGAGATAACATATAATAAATGAAGACCACAAAGGAAAAACGATCAGAGTCCAAATTTTGCATTTTTTTATTTTATATATATATATTATAATAATTACAGTAATATATACTAATATTTTATATAATTATAATATTTTATATTTTTTGCATATGTTTTCCAGTGCTTTGTTTCTAAGATTGTTTTGAATTTTTAATTCATCATTTCTCCACAATGTGAAAACGTGACTCTGATCATTTTTCCATTGTGGTCTTCAAATTAGTTAGTTAGTCATTTAATTAATTAATTAACAATTAAAATCGCAGGAGGCCAATTCAAACAACCAACCCATACGCCTCTGATTTTGTTCACCCATGATATAATTCTCTGTAGTGCACTGTATGTATTATTTCTAAGTCTTCAGTTTGCAGAATTTATTTATTTCTTGTTTCGTGTTTGGACAGCATGCTTGTCCATATGTGTGTTTCAGGGATTGTGTTGATGTCATATAATTGTCCTGGGCAAAAATACTCTGCACTTTATTGGCCAGAGCCCAGTCTCAATCACCTTTCCCCATTTCTGCATGGTGAATGATAAATGTGTTTATTGGCTTCCACCTCAGGTGTTCGTCCTGTTAAAGGATATAGTTGACCTTTCTGGGTAGGATTTAATTGTTGTCTTTGTGACGGTAAAGCTGATCACTGGCTTTTGCCCTCTTATCTCCCCTGAAAAGAATGACCTCTTCCTCCCAACTCTGGCTGAAGGAAAGCCGTTTAAAAGGGCACACACACACACACACACATATACAAACACATACAGACACACACACACATAGAAACACATATGCACACATACACAAACACATACAGACGCACGTGCACACACACACACGCGCACACACATATGCACATAGACACAAACACACATGCATGCATACACAAACACATACAGACACACACACACACACACACACACACACAAAACCACACATAAACACTCACATACTGCATACACACGCGCACACACGTACAAAAACGCACACATGTGCACGCATTGGGTTTTCATGTCTTGTGGGGACATTCCATAGACTTGCATTCATTCCCTAACCCCTTTCCCTGACCTTAACCCTCAACAGCACATACCTAACCCTAACCCTAACCCTAACCTTAACCTAACCCTGACCATATGCCAACCCTAAACTTATCCCCTAACCCCAAAATAGCTCAATTTCCTCATGGGGACCTGAAAAAGTCCCCAGTAAGAATGAAGAAATCTGGTATTCCATTACTTATGGGGACATTTTGTCCCCACAAGGGTAGGTAAATACGGACCACACACACACACACACACACACAGAAACACATATGGACATAAACACACACACAGGCACATAAACACACACACACACGCGCACACATACACACACGCACACGCACGCACACACACATGCATACACCATCATGTAAACAATAATTTCCAGGCATTTTCCTGAATCAAACAAGCATGTACACTGAACAAAAATATAAACGCAACACTTTTATTTTTGCTCCCATTTTTCATGAGCTGAACTCAAAGATCTAAGACTTTCTCTATGTACACAAAAGGCCTATTTCTCTCAAATATGGTTCACAAATTTGTCTAAATCTGTGTTAGTGAGCATTTCTCCTTTGCCGAGATAATCCATCCACCTCACAGGTGTGGCATATCAAGATGCTGATTAGACAGCATGATTATTGCACAGGTGTGCCTTAGGCTGGCCACAATAAAAGACCACTTTAAAATGTGCTGTTTCATCACACAGCACAATGCCACAGATGTTGCAAGTTTTGAGGGAGCGTGCAATTGGCATGCTGACTGCAGGAATGTCCACCAGAGCTGTTGCCTGTGAAGTGAATGTTCATTTCTCTACCATAAGCCATCTCCAAAGGCGTTTCAGAGAATTTGGCAGTACATCCAACCGGCCTCACAACCGCAGACCACGTGTAATCGCACCAGCCCAGGACCTCCACATCCAGCATCTTCACCTCCAAGATCGTCTGAGACCAGCCACCCGGACAGCTGCTGCAACAATTGGTTTGAATAATCAAAGAATTTCTGCACAAACTGTCAGAAACCGTCTCAGGGAAGCTCATCTGCATGCTCGTCATCCTCATCGGGGTCTCGACCTAACTGCAGTTCATCGTCGTAACCGACTTGAGTGGGCAAATGCTCACATTGGATGGTGTCTGGCACTTTGGAGAGGTGTTCTCTTCATGGATGAATCCTGGTTTTCACTGTACAGGGCAGATGGCAGACAATGTGTATGGCGTCCTGTGGGTGTGCGGATTGCTGATGTCAATGTTGTGAATCGAGTGGCCCATGGTGGCGGTGGGGTTATGGTATGGGCAGGCATATGTTATGGACAATGAACACAGGTGCATTTTATTGATGGCATTTTGAATGCACAGAGATACCGTGACAAGATCTTGAGGACCATTGTTGTACCATTCATCCACGACCATCACCTCATGCTGCAGCATGATAATGCACGACCCCATGTTGCAAGGATCTGTACACAATTCCTGGAAGCTGAAAACATCCCAGTTCTTGCATGGCCAGCATACTCACCGGACATGTCACCCATTGAGCATGTTTGGGAAGCTCTGGATCGGCGTATACGACAGCGTGTTCCAGTTCCTGCCAATATCCAGCAACTTCACCCAGCCATTGAAGAGGAGTGGACCAACATTCCACAGGCCACAATCAACAACCTGATCGACTCTATGCGAAGGAGATGTGTTGCACTGCGTGAGGGAAATGGTGGTCACACCAGATACTGACTGGTTTTCTGATCCCCCGGACCCCCCCAATACAGTAAAACAGCACATTTTAGAGTGGCCTTTTATTGTGGCCAGCCTAAGGCACACCTGTGCAATAATCATGCTGTCTAATCAGCATCTTGATATGCCACACTTGTGAGGTGGACGGATTATCTCGGCAAAGGAGAAATGCTCACTAACACAGATTTAGACAAATTTGTGAACCATATTTGAGAGAAATAGGCCTTTTGTGTACATAGAAAAAGTTTTAGATCTTTGAGTTCAGCTCATGAAAAATGGGATCAAAAACAAAAGTTTTGCATTTATATTTTTGTTCAGTGTATATATACACCAGCCATCATAGCTGAAGAAATGTTCAGTGAGAATCATAATTCACTGGACAGTGACACATTTTTATTTTAGTTCTGTACTCTTGCACTTTCAGTTAGAAAGGATAAAGTGAAAAGGAAGTTGAAGCTCCGACTGTCAGCTTTAATTTCAGGCTGTTCTTGTCACTATCAGAGGAACTGTTTATAAATGACAACACTTCTCTAACAAAGTGCTCCCCACTTCTGGGAGCATCAAAAAATATTGAACAGAATAACATCATCTACAATAAAGTAATCTTTTTTTCCTTAGATTTGGTGGCTTATCTTTTGCAAGCAATGACTGAAGTCTGTGACGCATAGACATCGCCAGACGCTGGGTATCTTCCCTAGTGATGCTCTGCCAGGCCTGTACTGCAGCCATCTTCAGTTTCTGCTTGTTTTGTACACTATTTGCCATCAGTTTCCTCTTCAGCATGCGAATATGTCGGATTCAGATCCGGTGACTGACTTGGCCGAAAGAACCAAATAACAAACGCATCACTGTCCAATGAATTATTGTGCTTACTGCATGTACTGCTATTCACACACATGCACGCACGCGCACACGCACACACACACACAAATGCTGCCACAGTGATAGACATACATCTACACATGTATGCAAACAAAAAAAAAGAGTCATACAGACAAAGGTGTGTACACAGACTCACATATAATTATGGACTTGCACAAAACCCATGTAAGGCCTGCACAGCCCAGATATGCAGAAAATGCATCTACACTCAGCACCAGGCTGATTCTGCACAGTGATAGACAAAGACTGTAAAGATTGTATTTATTCAAAAGCCAAGCTCACGCAGGTGGGGAGGGTGGTGTCCTTTTACATCACACGGACATGGAATGGAAAAGAGAGAGCGCGTATGACGTCAATCAACACAAACAGCGCTGCCCCCCGCCCCCGCCCCCACCTCACCCAGCTCCGTGTATCATCTCTGACTGCAGCAGCTCCATTCTCAAACATCGACCTGTACAACAGGAGTGTGTGTGCGGTGTCCGTCTAATGTCAGTCAGTATACTGACCAGGGTAGGTAGCGCATACACAGCTACCATACCTGGAAGAGCCCTCTCAGATTCCACTCTCAAAATATTGGACTGCTTTTCTATTACAATTTCAAACAGAAAATGCAGGCTGTCTTTTTATTTAGGGTACTTAGTAATCTCACAAAAAAAGAGCCGACTGCCTTCATAATTAGAGCTCTGAGTTTTACCTTACAAGATACTGGCTGCCTTTGTAGGCTATAAAGGCTACTAAGATTTCTCACACTAAATGCTGACCTCTGTTGTATTTAGGATACTGAGATTTCCCACACAGAAAATAGTGGCTGTCACTGTATTTTGAGTACTGAGATTTCACACACAAAATGTTGTTCACCTTTGTATTGAGGGTATTGAGATATCCCACACAAAATACAGGCTGCCATTGTACTTTGGGTACTGACATTTCCCACACAAAATGCTAGCTGCTGTTGTATTTAAGGTGCTGTGATTTCCCACACATAATGCTTGTTGCCTTTTTTATTAAATGTGCTGACATTTCTCACACAAATTGCTGGCTGCTGTTGTATTTAAGGTACTGAGATTTCCCACACTAAATACTGTATCCCACACTCTTTTGGGTACTGAGATCTCCCACACAAAATGCTGGCAGTCTCTGCTGTTCAGGGTATTGAGAGTTCCCATACAAAATGCTGGCTGCCATTGCCTTTAACATGCTGACATTTCCTGCACAAAATGGCGTCTGCTGTTGTATGAATGGGACTGAGATTTCCCGCACAAAATGCTTTCTTTTTTTATTCCGGGTACTGAGATAACCCACACAAAATCTGGCTACCTTTTGTTTGGGTACAAAGCCTCCCCACATCTGGCTCTAATTTTATTTTGGGTACTAAATTTCTCCAAACAAAATTCTATCTCTCTTTTAATTTATGGTTATAAGATTCACCATGCAAAATTGTGGCTCTCAAAGCCATGAGCATCGTTTAATGACTCCAAACAAAAAGCAGAGATCACTTTTATCACATAGTACTAAAGCTGCCTCCCAAAAGCACAGATCGTCCACTGCACCTTTTTATGGAGACACTAAATGCTCTCAAAGCAAAGCATGGATCATCTCTTTATGAAGACTCTGAGACTCCTATAATAAGGAACAGGACACAGCACTGACCACCTTTTAATTTTGCTTACCGGAATCCCCATCACTGTACTTAAGTTTACTCCCATTGATTCGCACCGGCCAAGTTTTTACAGGGATGCCGATATTTTCCCTGTATGTTGAATAGGAGCCATTCACACCATCCAGCATCCAACTCATTTGAGTATCATCCAAGTTCTGTCTCAGATTAAAAGAATATAATAAACAAACAAAGGCTGCAAACATATTTCACAATCTCCAAATCATTAACGGCCTTAATTTAACGTTGTCCCACTAAAACACTTAACCACTTTACTGGCAAGAGCACCTCAGTGAAATTGGACATAAGATGATAATTTTTAAAATTTAATTAATCATTATGAATCATTTTTGTCATGCAAGGTATCCGGTAAATAGTAAAATGAGAAGTTGAAAAGAGATGAAAAAAAATTAATTGTTTCTCACTGATTATCACAAACCCTTTGAAAAGGCATCTATGCCTCATCGCTGTGCTGTGTGAACAAATCTTCATGGTGCTTAGGGGATTCTGGCAACACGGTCAGTATGGGACTCTCACAAAACTGTGCTGCTCTTACGCTTTTGGGGGAATGTGTGTTCGCCCGATGGGGGCATCTGTTGGTTCAGCCAGCTCCCCAATCTGCCCAGGCTGTTGCTCTGGTCATTTTCCAGTATCAATCGCTCCTCTGACCCCAGCAGTAATGGGAGTGATTTCAAACGGGCATCTCGACATGCTTCATCTGAAACCAATTGTTTGCCTTCTAGCCCCATAAAGAATAATGAGGCATGAGAATCATTAGCCCCACCTCAGGGGTATACGGTCACTTTGTAGGTCTGTTGATCAGTTGGCAAAAGATTCGCTCCTATATTAGAATCTAAGAGGCCCATCTGTGGATTAGCATCCAATGTTAGCTCCACTGAAAGACACACACACTATATTCCCTAAGTCAGAAAAAGAGCAGTGAAGAGTTGCAGGAGGTTGCCAGAGTTCACCATACCCCTTCTAAGAAAGTAACTTGACTTGTAACTTGAGTAGACACTGTGTTTAGCTGCAGATGAGGCTAAGAAGGGAGCTGACTTGGTTGTTTTTTTTAAGCGATATAGCAAACAAATGTTCAGCAATATTCATCCACTATATTCCACCTCAGTTTTCTCATAATTTGGAATATCAAATCCAATAGCTTTCCACCTTAGGAACAGGTGATGTCATCTGGATGCTTCATTTCACTGCTAAAAACCGCCAGGTATTTTTTACCCTGCCATTTAAAAGTAGACACTATCAGTTGACCAAATGGAGTCGCTAGTTTGCGATAAAGCGCAGATGAGTCACACTACCAGGATGTCACAGAGGCTAATTATGCACTTTTCTGTAGAGCCTCCAGCTACAGAGGAATTCCAAAACTCCTCCAAGCTAGAAAGGTTTGCTACCTTAGAGAACATCATCCATTACCAGAGGCACAAAATATGCTTATAGTCAGAAAATTAAAGGCCTGATGTGAAGGTTCCATCCATGAACTAGAATGAGTTAAGTATCTGGTAACACTTTACAAGAAGGGTACAACAATTAACATTAGTTAATGCAGTAATAAGCATTTACGAACAGGTAATTAACATTTAACTAATGCACCTGGTAGTCACTTACAAATGATGTTCACATGAACTAAGGTATTAATTTATAAATTATGGTTTAATAGCTTGAAGTGCTACATAGGGGATACTTAAGGGATGTTTTCAACTTCAAAATAAGGGATACACAGAAAATTAATAAATGTTCAATTATGGTTATGTAATGCTTATTCAGCTATCTAACACATCAGTTACCTGCTAATTAACTGATAGTTAACAAACTAATGTTAATTAATGTTAATTGTTGTACCCTTATTGTAAAGTGTTACCAAGTATCTTGGCTAAAAAACAAGGTACTGGTCAACACATTTGAGTGATTGGAAAAAAAAATAGTTGGCAGGACTTTTGCCCCCTGAAGCCTGCATGTTCCATCTATGCCCACTACACAGTATTCATGGCATCCATATCAGACCAGAGTTTGTCCATAGAGCTTTTCAAACCAGACAGTTACAGGATGAAATCCATCCGTCCATCTATTATCCGTATTGATTTTTCCTCACTAGTGATGCGGGGAGGCTGGATCCCAACTGACTATGGCTAAGAGGCAGAGACAAACCCTGGGCAGCTTGCCAATCTATCACAGGGAGCACTCACCATTCGCACACATATAGCTGTAAGCAATTAGCCTGACGTGCATGTGTTTGGACTGTAGGAGGAGACCGCAGTACCTGGAGGAAACCAAGGAAAACACGGGGGAAATATGCAAACTCCGCACAGAAAGACCCCAGCCAGGATTCAAACCCAAAATCTTCTTTGTGGCATCAGCTCTACCCACTGCACCACTGTGCTGCCTGGGGTCAAATCCCAGTCAGTTAATACCTAAAAACTTACATGATCTGAAAAAAAAAGCTTTTCTAAATTGGGAAATTGTAGTTAGTGCTAGGCCAGGATTGTCTGAGTCAATATTTCTTGAATTCCCAAATCCTTCTCTGAAATTCAATCCAGAGGTGTACAATTGATTGCGCAGCCAAGTTGATTAGCAATGGACCCCGCTTAAAGGCTTTCACTGGCTTTGTTAACTGCATTCCCCGTTTGGACAGCAAACAAAATCTCTTGTTTCTTTCTTAGTCATGGGGCTTTTGAAGCCAATTTGAACATAGTATGAAGCCAAGCTGTTTATTCAGTCTCTAGAAAGGTTCACAAAGCCAGTGGTAACAGAATCCTTTGAGCTTTTGAGTTGGTTTTCAAACAGCATTTCAGAGAAGTATAGGAGGGAAAATCACTGTGCTTTTTACTGGACGAAAACATGATGTTTATGATTTTTTTCCCCCCAAAAGTATATATAGCTGCATGGAGTCATTCAGAATTCTATTTCAGAGTTTGGTGCGTCAGTGTCTGTGTTTATGTGCATTTGTGTGGGTGTGTGTGTGTATGCAAAGAAATGTATGTGTGCGTCTGAACATCTGTTAGCCAAAATATAACGACCACTCACAGATGAAGCAAATATTATAGATTGTCTCGTAACAATAATACATGTCAAGGTCTGGCAACAGAGCCTAAATGGTAATCAAAGAGTCGGTCCTTGAAGTCGATGTGTTGAATATGGGCGAAATGGGACCTGAGCGACTTTGACGAGGGCCAGATCATTATGAGCAGATGGCTAGGTCTGAACACTTTTGAAGAAGCAAGACTTGCGGGGTGTTCCCGGTAAGTCTGTGGCGAGAACCACAATAGCCACCATAGGATTTTTTACCAGCTATTAATTTGTTGACAGTTCTCCGAGGAGAGACAAACCATGAAACGACAAAAGGCTTTTGGGCGCCCAAAGCTCATCAACATGCGAGGGCAATTAAGGTTCTCCCGCCTTTTCTGAATGAAAAAAGAAGCTGCTGGGGTACAAGCCAAAAAAATGAAAATGATAGTGACGTGCAGGATGAGTCACAAAGCAGTGCGTTGCATCCTGCTGCATACAGGACAGTGAAACCACAGACTGGTCAAATGATCACAGTGGGAATTATAAGGGGTTTCAGGGGGTCTGACCCCCTAATGAATGATTTGATCTTCAAGGAGGTAACTGAGTTGGTGGGATCAAACAGTAGAGGAGACTGGGGTCCACTCAGCCATATCAAGGACCAATGTGTCATATCACACTTGTAGTCAATAGATGTCAGAGCTGCTCAAAGTAGGCAAAATATTCAACTGTTGACTGCTGAGCCATATCACTATTCTGCCTTTTTTATGCAGCTCTGACGTCTATTGATAATAACTATGTGATATGGCTCATTGATCTCAATAGTTTATCGGAGCCCAGTCTCCCCTTTCTTAGAGCAAATTCAATTATTAATGTTAAAAACTTTCATTCATACTTCTTGTCATTCATGTCTGGGGGGGAAAAAAAAACAAGCAAGAGGAATGGTGCCAATATCGGTGACTCTTTTTTGGCTCTAAAAACAGTAAGTTGAAAGGCATGACTGAGTAGACATGGCTGGGAGATAATCTTGTCTTATACTATGGTGTCAGTTGTCATGTTTCCTTAATACTGAGCAGAAAAGTGTAGGCAAAGAGTTCTACATTCACAGACAACTGACAAATTAATGGAAAAATGAACATAAATAGTCTTAGTAAGGTGTTGAGCGTCTGTAAACTGCCAGATCAGCTTCAACATGCCTTGGCATGAAGTCTACAAGTGTAAAATTTACTGGAGGCATCAATCTTCCAAGATATGAATATTCCGCCATTTGGTGATTTGATGATGGTGACAGAGACCGCTGTCTACCCTGCTGCTCCAAAATCTCCTTTTTGAGTTCAGTTGCTTCGAGATCTGTGATGGTGACTGTGAATGCAGTGGCAAATGCTTAGGATCATTTGCATGCTCATTAAACCATCCGATAACCCCTTGTGCCTCGTGGGGTTAGGGCCAATGTCATGTTGGAAGAGACCACTCCCATCGTGGTCGGGATGCTTCATTGGAGGATATAGAGGTGATCAGACAGAATAACTCAGCACTGATTTACAGGGACCCATCCTCTTTTAAGGGGAGGAGCGGTCCAAAAACACGCCGGGAAAGTGAACAGAAGCATCTGCATTCGTTATGTTTGTTCATACATTTATTTAGGGTTTTTCCTCTAATTTGTCACCCATTTGTACAGGCTGTCGTATTAAGGAGGGAGAGGGAGGATGTCAGGGTGACAGGGAGGTTGAGGAAGCAGCAGGACCTAATTTGGAGGTGATTGTGAGAGGAGTCTGCACTTTTAAAAATTCTTTCACAGGAATCATAGCCTACTGGTCCCAACTGAAAACAAGGAGTGGGAAGAAGACAAGATGGTTTGGTGGTCTGGGAAATGTTTTGCTGGAAAGCCTGGGTATTGGCATTCATGTGGATGTCAGTTTTATTGAGCTGTTTTGGAGGACCAACAGTATACACTCCTGTTCCTCATCACGGCCCTCGAGGTCTGAAAACTGCTGGTTTTCCAACCTCCTTTTTCTTGGAAGTCAGGTGTCCTGACAGTCCGGCCAATTGACAGATTAATGACTAACTTGGAAAGAAAGTTAGGCAGGAACGGATTTGGTTGGCTAGATTTGAGGACCCCTGGTATACACCAGTCAATCACAAATTTAAAACCACCTTTATTCTGTACGTGCTGCAAAAACCTGTCAAGGCATGGACTCCACTAGACCTCCAAAGGCGTCTGGTGATATTTGGCGCGAACATGTTAGCAGCAAATTTTTTAAGCCCTTTAAGTTGAGAGGTGGGGGCTGCCATGGATCTGACTTTTGCCAGCACATCCCACAGATGCTTAAAGGTCCCCTATTTTGATACATTTAGTCATTTAAAAATATGTCCGATGAGTCTTTAAAATAATGTTAAGTATTCAGTTTAAAAAAAAAAACCACACACATCCAGGCTTAGTGAGACCTCTTCTCTCACCCTGTCTATGCCGGCCTGAAACATGAGCAGTTTTGAGTGGGCGGGGAGGCTATGCTAATAATGCGTTGCTCTGATTGGCTGCCTGGCCGCTTCGATTCCAGGGGAGGGTGCAGGCCCGAAAAAACTAGGAAACCAAGATGGCAGATATTTCAGGACAGCTTTCCGCGGCATCTATTGCTGTAAGACCGTACGTTTGATCCCGAATACGACCCCGAACGGGAGGAGGAAGCAATTGAAGTATTGCAGCAACATTTACAGCAAGATGTCACTGAGTGGCAAATTGAAATTTTAGTGTTTTGCTCGTACTGCCTCGCCTTGCATGTGTGTGGTTGTAGCTGTATTGTTATGTAGTCGTGTTATATACCCACTTATCCGGAAGAAACTTTGCTAAAAGCTCCTGACTGATGACCATTTGTATCAAAATGAAACACAATTCCAACGCCAAGCTTGAAGCTTGAAGCAAAACACACACAAACAGTGTAAGCGCTGCTTATGTGGAGCCAGCGAATCGATAACTTGTACCAGAAAGAATTCTGTATCCAATCTCCACATTTTTCAGTTTTTTATTCGCCAGAACAATTTTTATAGGGGAATGAAATTCCGCAGCGGCAATGCAGAGAAATCGTTTGTTATACCAGACACGTTATAGCTTGTGCGTTTCGCAATTGCTTTCACCGCAGTAGCATCAGAGAGCTAGCCAACATATTGGTGAAGTACCCGGCTGACCTCGGTCCTGGATAAGAGAAAACGTTTGTTTCACAGTAGTAAACAAATCCAAACACATACCCCAAGCTCTGCAAAACCTATGTCTGGTCTTACTGCAGCCTTTTCAGCCCAACTTTGCAGACACATACAACACCTCTCCAGTTAGCTTCAACTTTAGTGGCTACAATCATGCAATGTTATGATGAAACTGCCACATTGATGCTAACCAAAGTAACACAAGCATACCGATCAGAATGACTGCATCTAAGTTAACCAGGAACATTTTTTAAGTAGCACGGCACGCAAACTAACATGCAGTAGCTAGTAACCGAGGGTTCTTAACAATGACAGAGACCAACGTTACCCTGTAATTCAGGTTTTACAGACAGTAAGTTCCGTTACCATGAACAGTTTTACCAAGCATCCAAATTACAAACAAGTATAAAAAGCTTAAAATGAGGTTTATGTTCACACACCTTCTGTTGAATGTCCCCTGATATTACTCTTGCATATTTAGGACACAAACATTAGCAACAGTTATTTAGCTACGTTAGCCACAGTGCTACAGCCATATTCAACAGGCTATCGCGTTAGGTAGGCTTATGCAGTAAAGCAACTTAAAGCAACTTACTGCTTCCGCGTCTGTGAGTCACGGACAGTTGCTATAGATCCAGGCTTATCTTCAGATATTTTACAAAGCCTGCGTCTGAGACCAATTGTTAGTGCTAACTATCATTAGCAGTCCTGCTAGCCACTCGTAACACGTTAGCTTCACTTACATTATTTGCTGTTATATCGTTACTTACAGCTTGTGGCTCCAAGCGCTTGATCGATGCAACTGCTCCACGTTTGAGAAGCAGCTGAGATGCATATCCAGCGTTGAATTATCCTTTATTGACAAAGCTGTCTTCGGTGAAATGCCGAGCACAAACACCTAACGTTCCCTTTGAGTGTGGCTGTTTGCCACCAGCAAAAAAAAAAGCTACCCACTGATTTCTGGTGGCATCGTCTTTTGGAAGAGAAAATAGTTGTGCTTTTTTTTTTCGCGTCCAAAAAAACAAGCACGAGCAGCTTTGGGAGACATACCGACAAAATTGCACCTCAAATGATCCGCAGTTCTTCTTCTTCTTCTTTTGTATTTCCTGAAGTGTAGGTGCTACTAAAGCGTAATATGATCCCCGGTTGTTTGTGCCTGCTAAAATAGTTTCCGGGGTGGGCAGGTCCAGCGCTATGATTGGCTCTGGCTAGGTCTATACTGATTGGACGGTACAACCTGATGTCAAGTTTTGCCCAGATCTCATGAAGATCTCAGGACGAGCTGTTCAGAGAGGAAATCACGTTCAGGAAATCACATTCTCGGATGATAGCAAAACCCCTGTATCTTATGTTTAGAAACTTTGCAGAGGTTGAGTATGGACATCCAACATTATAACATTACTTGTATGTATTAAAAGAAGGATCTGCATAACAGGTCCCCTTTAATTGGATTGAGATCTGGAAAATTTTGGGCCCAAGTCAACATCAAGTCAACATCTTGAATTCTTGTCGTGTTCTTCAAGCCATGCCTGAATAATTTTTGCAGTGAGGCAGGGCACATTATCCTGCTGAAAGAAACTGCGATCAAGGATTACTATTGCCATCAAGGAGTGTACTTGGTCAGCAACATTGTTCAAGTAGATGGTGCATGTCAAGGTAACATCTGCATGAGCACCATGATCCAAGGTTTCTGAGCAGAGCATTGCCATGAGTATTGTTCTGCCTCTTGCCTTCTCCTCGTAGTGCATACTGGTGCCATCTCTTCCCTAGGTAAATGATGCAAATGCACCCGGCCATCCACATGAGGTAAAAGAAAACAATATCAGACCAGGCCACCTTCTTCCATTGTTCCATGGTCCATTTGAGACACTCACGAGCCCATTGTTGGTGCTTTTGGTGGTGGCAGAGCCTTCACTCCCCACGCGTATCAATGAACTTTGAGCACCCATGACCCTGTCGCTGATTCACTGGTTGTCCTTCTTTGGACCACTTTTTGTAGGTACGATCTAATGCATGCCTGGAACGCCACACAAGACCTGCTGTTTTATAGATGTTCTGACCCAGTCGTAAAACCATCACAATACGGCCCTTGTCAAAGTTGGTCAGATCCTCACGCTTGCCCATTTATCTTGCTTCCAACACACCAACTTCAAGGACTGACTCACTTACTGCCTAATATATCCCACTCCTCGACAAGTGCCATTGTAATGATAAAATCAATTATTCACTTCACCAGTCAGTGGTTTTGATGTTGTGGCTGAGCGGTGTATTAGGCATGTGGTCATAATGTTTTGGCTAATCCATGTATATGTGTGTGCGCGCGTATTTGTGAGCATGTGTGAGTATCAAATCCAGGAAATAAACGATTACCTATTGATCCTAAAATCCCGACGGTAGTTTGAAAGGAGGCGGGCCCACGGTACAAGCGAAGCCTGACAGCTGAGAGGCGGTGTGGGGGGTGTATGAGTGCTGAGGCGTATTTATCTTGCCGTTAATTGGCTGGCGGAGAGACGTCAAACGGCACCCTTTTCTCCCTCTTCTGGAGAGCGCACATTAGCTGCGATGGAATATAAATGTCGTCTCTCCCATGAAAAACACCAGCCTCTGAAGTCGGTCTAACAAGCTCATTATCCCATAAAAAGAACTCAGTCTTTCATTTGCACCTCAATGGGGTCTGAATCCCCGATCCCGTCGAACGGAAGGAGACTGCGCCGGTAACGGGACAGGAAGAGGAGGCGGCTGGCTCCTTTTAAACTGATCTGACACGCGTTGTGAGGTGAGGGGATGGCTGTAGTGCAGATGGGCGTATGATATTCTCATCTGAGGGAATTTTTGTGAATAAGACGTTATTCCACTAAGTATCAAAAACTCCCCAAAAATCTTCCGCTCGCCATTCCCACCACTCCACCTGCACCTTATAGAGTCCAGACCTGAGCCTTACAATCTGGCCAATCTTCACGCTGGAGGGCCATAGGTTTATATGAAGTGGTAAGCCTCCCATCTCATGGGTGACTCGGGTCAATTTGGTTTTCCTGGCATAGACCAGCGCTATTTCCGGAACAATTGAAACCTCAGTGTTATACTGCTTACCGACGGGATGAAGATTGCCCCAGCAGCCACACTTCATCAGAGGCCGTTAGTGTGTGTGTGTGTGTGTGTGTGTGTCTGTGCGTGCACGTTTGTGAACAAATTACGGACTGTACGTTTCCTCGCGCTGCTACTCTCCTGATTAGAAGTTCAACAGCGCTGGCCCCTCCCAGGCAGGGATTAGCGAGGCTGCTCTGGATGACGCGTGTAGCACTCCGAATCGAAGCGGCTGCTCCGCTTTGTTTGCCGGAGTGGAGATGACCCGGGGGGCAGAGCAGGTGACGTGGCTCGTGTGGAGTCGAGAGATCCCATCTGCTGCGTGAGTGCAGCCGCGTCTCTCCGACTCGAGCGAGTGAGGCAGCAGTGCACACAAACGCCCGCGCGCACACAGACACATGCATGAAAATCTATTTACGAGCAAACATCTACCAAACCGTCGTTCACACAGAGGCATGCACACACCGGCACACAACCCATACATGCATATGCACTAAACGGCAGAAGCTAAAAGGAACTGCGGTGAGTTATAGCTCTTCGCCAGGGACAAATGGACACTCGGTATGATAGTTGCTAACAACCACTGAAGTACAGCTTTACCACATAATTAAATAAATCTAAACCTGATTAAACTCAACAAAAACAGTACGTCATGAGGTTTACTGAACCAGTATTCATGGCAGTGTCTCCAATGATTACATAAACACACATGAACACAGTTGCACACCTGAGTTGATTTAAAACCAGTGAAAACAGCTTTAATTTTAAACAAATAGGACTGAATAATGCATTATAAATGTAACCTCCATCTGGAGCTCCAGTCAATCACCTGAATGGAAAAGACAGGAGAGGATGTTCTGGACTGAAGCAGCATATTCATGTGCAGTGGAAGTGGAAAGCAGTGCCATTTCTGTTTCATTTATGAGAAGTGACATCCTGCCCAGCGCTCTTCTGATAGAGAAACATCGGCAGAGACGGGAATCGAGCCGTGTTTCCGGAGTAAACACTCACGCAGAGAATTACTGGGTCCGCAGCAACTTGATATGATCCGCTTCAGAGAAGCCCTGTGTTATTTCCCATATTTATAATTAAGTGAATTGCAAATCTCCATTCAATAACTAATTTTTATTCAGTCCCTTTAAAACTAACCAAAAATTAATTGCAAAAAAAATGGGTCCATCTTTTTAGGTTGGCCTGACAATGCAAACTTCCTGATCTTCTTCTTCTTCTTTATTTTATTATTATTATTATTTTTATTATTATTATTATTGTTTTTATTATTATTATTATGGGTCAGATTTGCCGATTCTAGTCCTCCTGCAGCTTTGAAGCAACAAGCTCTGAAATTGGAGGGCAGCTTCAGGATGTGCAAACTCAGGATAATTCACTTCTGTTTTTTACTAATATTTTATGCCTTTTATCCCATAAACTTATAATGGGCCTATTGTTAAAACAACTAATTCTCTAGCAATTTCACTCAAGAAACATCAAAATTACTGTGTAGCTTCAAGTTGGCGCAGATCCGTCATTTTCAATTTTTTTATGGTCCCCCACTTCCATCCCTCCATTTTCATTTCTTCTTTTTCAGCTCAACAGATTTTCAGTCATTTCCAGAATCCCCTATACTCCCAAAAAATTAAGGGCTAGAGTCTCCAAACTTTCTATACAGCTTCAGACTTCCACAAAGGATGGGTTTTGATGTGTCTGTAGCCCTGCCCCCATCTGCCCTCTCTTTTTTCATTGCTCCAATCCATTAAACTCATTTGCCAAGTCTTACAATTTTCTAGCAAGAGCCTTCGGACTTGCTTCACCCTGAAAACTTTCCCAAAGAATGTTGATGTCTCTGCCCTCACCTGCCCTCACCATACACAAAGACACAGATGCACGGAGCATTCCTTTCCTGTTTTCATCACTTCATTCCCCACTGTACCCGAAAGGACAAGTTTGACCTTTTATAACTTTTGAATTGTTTGTTATAATGAATAGGGGTTGGGTTGTAGGACACAGGAGGGAAGTATCAGATATTAATTCAGGCAACTCCTGAAAAAAAAGGGGATTGGAGTGAATTCGTCCATATTCTAAACCATGTTCGAGCTCGGATTACTTGTGAATATTCAATAACTGATCCGGGTATGCCATCTAGTGATAGAATATTGTAACTGCGTGCATAAATTTGCAGCTCCAGGTCCGTGGGCAGACACATCTGCACGAAGGGGGATAAATGGGGCAGCCCCATCCCCTTCCCTGATCAGTCAATATTTGATTCTTCATAACAATTCAATCATTTGTTGTAGAGAGTTGGGATTTGGGGTGTTGGACTCAAGAAAAGGTGATAAGTTAATGGACAAATCCCCACCCCTTTTCCTAATTGGCCAAAATGTGATTCTTCACAACTGTTCAACTGCATGTCATTAAGAGTTGATGGGGATTAGGCTGAGGGACTCAGGGATGGACCATATGCTAAATGGTGAGGCCCTGCCCTCATTCCTCATTGGTCAATATTAGATCCTTCATAACAGCTAAACCGTTTGTTGTAAAGAGTCCAGGGATAGATTATTGGACTCAAGAAGGGATCACATGCTAACTGATGAAGCTCCCTACCCTTTTCCTGACTGGCTGATGCTGGATTCTTAATAACTATTGAAGCAGGGCTTGATCTTTGCACTCGCCCGAGATCCGTGGCGAGTGAAAATTCGTTTAGGCAACCGGATAAACCCAGACTATTCGCCCAGCTGGCGAGTGAAAATTTTTTACGATCTTCATTTAATATTCATACAATCCAACCGTATAATTGTTCTTTATCTGAACGTCAAAAGTTAAAACGAATTGCGCCTTCTTATCCTCGTTTGTTACACCGCGTTGTCAGATTGGTTGTGTGTTTTCCAGCCCAGAACATAGTCTAAATCCACCCAATTGAATAAAAAACCACCCAAAAAACATAAACCAAAACTTAGGCTATTTATCATTTTATTTGTTTAAACACATCATATTAACCTTCAACAGTTAACTCTGCACTAGCTCACTAGCTGTCATCAGTAAATGCATGCAGTAATTTCTTGCATCAACGTAGGTGCCCAAACATTGAGTGGACGTTGGCAATCTGACGTTGCATCAACATTTGCAATCTGACGTTGCATCAACGTATGCAATCTGACGCTGCATCAACGTAAGCGCCCAAACATTGAGTGGACGTTGGCAATCTGACGTTGTATTAATGTAGGCAATCTGACGTTGCATCAACGTAAGCACCCAAACGTTGAGTGGACGTTGGCAATCTGATGTTGCATCAACGTAGGCGCCCAAACGTTGCATCAACGTAGAAATGTCTCAGTGTAGTTAGTGTATATGTCTCGATAATGTGAACTGTTCAAGTTCGATCTTGTCACCTTCAGAAATACGCAACTGCTGTAGGTTTCCCTTCCAATTTATATGAAGACAAGTGAATGTGGTTGCTATTCCAGTCCAAAAATCAGTTTGTTCAAAATGTTAAAACTATTTTTTTGAGCACAACAGCAACTCACAGGCGAACCCAATACATTTATCAGGGCATGTGCTTATGCCTCAGACGTTGAAAAGTTCCTGTGTGTAAAACCCCACAAAACAACACCAACGACGGAAATTGCAGGGGGCGAAGGCTCAACGTGTTCTTTGGGCTGGTGTTACAAGCGCGATGTTTTGGCTGGTGTGAATCACAATAAAATTAATCAATTTTCTCCGTTCGAAGAACAGGGCACAAAAGCACAACGGTTACAATTAATCTGACTCCATAGTAAATTTAGAATACCAAATTTAGTTATACTCTCGTTAAATATCTGACTCCAAATTAGAATTAGAATTTATAATTTAGCGAAAACATGCATGGATCTTGAAGTGACTACACCTCAAACTCTTAGGAGACAACCGCCGTCACTCAATATATGCTCCTGGGTATTAGCATTATTGCCGAATCTTTGGTTCGTTGGTAATATCAGGGGATGGAAGTCAATCATCACAGCAACAGCATCTTTTGGCGTGAATACAGCGAACCCAGATCTATGCATGCCCATGGGTTCCTTCAGGGAATTTTAACAGATAACTGAGTTTTCATCCATGGGTTTCCTTAAGGTTAAAATCCCAGAACCGGCAATACATAAACCCTTTATGTAAGTAGATCATGATTGTCTCTCCAACTTAATAAAATCAATTCTCATCCCAAAGCCGCTGATCAGTCAGTCCTTGGTTGAGCTTAACCCCTAAGTCTCTGAGTAACGTGGCTAGAAAGAATAAAAGGATTAGGAGTCACAGAGACCATGCAAGTTTAAAGGAATAACAATGATTTATTCGCCAGGTAGGCAAGAGCTTAAATAAACAGACCAAACATCAGTTACCACGAATTGAGACAAATATAAAAGTCATACCTGGCGAAAGCTACACACACAGAGTGGTGTGAGGGAGAGATGATCTGCCCTAACTATAGAGGCTACACACGGCATAGAGATGCACGTGGGGGAAGTCGGCTGCGATCTTCCATAATTAAAGAGGCTACACACCCACTAACATGCGCGGGGAGAGATCGGATACGATCTTCCCAGAATGGATTGTCTCTCTTTGCTTTAAGCCAAATCACGTCTTTGATCCAGGCGGCATGGCCATAAATTACCTGGACGGGGGGTCAAATCTGGTTTTTGGGTTTCCATCATTTGGAGGGTGTAATAAAACAATTTAGCAGAGAGAGAAGAACAGAATGATTACCTGAGAGGATTCTGACCAATTTTCAGGAGTTTCCAAAAGGGAATGAACCATAATTTCAATGGGAATGAAACATACTCCATTCAACTCCTTGGACTCTCCCGAGAATTACAAGACCAAACATGATATGAATATGTACTAATATGATGCAGTTGTCATGAAAAAGTCTTAAGATGAATTATTATATATGTAAATTGGGTTATAAGTACAGAAGTGATTTCTTAGCAATATATTGAACATATGAGCATATTGTGAAGTTCCCAGAGGTTTAGATTATTTTAAACAGATAAGTTAAGGTCCAGTTATATTAAAGACTGAGGACAGTAATATGACTTCCACAGGGGGCATTCTGTCAGCCAGAGCCCTGCAACTACCCCTCCCGTACAGAGTAACACCAAGGACACAGAAAGACCGTTAACACCTTCCACTTGCAGGCTGAGCGAACACCCTGGGCCCACTCATAATGGAGGAAGTCCAAACAGTTTTATTGTTATCTTGCATGGCTCCGGAGTTCCTTGAGGCCCAGTTCCCGAGCTATCAGCCATTTGCCGCCTCCAGCCTCTGGGCTTCCCCACTCATCAGCGTTTGCAGAGCTCCCACCCCCTTTCCAGATCTTACATGTGTGATTCCAACAACCATAAGGTTACTTCTTCCAATGGACATGTTTTGTAATGGAAATGACAAATTGTTTCCATTGCATATATATGGAAATGTGATCATATTTCACTTCACACACTTTTGAATCATGAAAAAATTACAAACTCTTCATTTCTGAAATATTCTCAATTTATTTTCACAAGTTACTCAGTTCGTTTTTTTTCTTCCCCCTCCACCAGCCCTTTCAGGTGCATACTTCAGGAATTTCTTCATTGCTTCTTCTACTTTGGGCTCAAAGGTTTTGTGCAAGGCAATGGAACAAGCTGAAATGCCGGACTGCACACAAGTATTCACAGGGGGATTCCAGCCTTTGATAAAGAAAAATACTAACAGTTTTCTTATAATTACCCCTTATGATTCCGCATTGCACAGTCTCCTTGAAGGCAACTTTGTTGTCTTTCTTGCCAAACAGTGACATCTTGGCCATAACTCCATTGGACATCAGTCTGAAGAAGAAAAGGGCATTTAAAATGATCTGAATTATTTACTTTATCACTTTCATATATAGCTGTCGCGACTATAGCTATTCTATTTCCTAACCACTGATAGATTACAGCAAATTAGATATACTTGACAATGTGTTTGAGCTGTGGTGGAAACATTGATATTACTAAAGGTCAATTCGAAACAAAAAGACGCTAACCTTAGCATAGAGTTCTTGACAAAGTCCGTCCCATCGACTCCGCCAATTTTCATCAGGTGGGATTTTTGAAACAAATTAATTTTTTGATTGGCATAAATTTAACAGTTCCAAATACACATTTATATAGTCATGCAACCGACATCAAGTTACACAATTAAATACAATTCCAAACTTCACTATGTTAGGCAGTATTAAGTGAGTGATGCGGCATTTATCGTCGCTTCCAGCAAGGTTTCAGCCATATTGCGACATATCTTATGCAATAAATTTGTAAATTAATTATCAATTTGGTTAAACAAGATATTGTACAATCAAGATACACTACACTGTTGCAAGAATATTATCTGCCTGGTGTGCTAAAGATCTTAAATGACCAGAGTCAGAAAGTTTCCCAGATTAGCAAAACGACTGCATGTAGCCAACTTACCAGCTGAGCCCTCAGAGAGGGATCTTGGGGTTTCTGCTCCATCTCCTGGAACTCTTCAACTGTTGTAGATTGTTCCGCAGAAAGGTCCTGCACAGTTCCTTCCTCTGGAGGAGTCCTAAGTAAATCTCTGGTCTCTGTCAAGAAGTGGAGGACCCTCTTTTGAAATCCTAAAATGTAATGATTTGGGGTTGTGCATGATTTTGGGCAACGTATCAGTGCTCAGACTGTGATTCGAATCCATGACCTGCCAAGACTGACAGAGCAATGGGCCAGCATTGTACAAAACCCAAAACCAGTGAAGTTGGCACGTTGTGTAAATCCAGAATACAATGATTTGCAAATCCTTTTCAACCTATATTCAATTGAATACACTGCAAAGACAAGTTATTAATGTTCGAACAGGTAAACTTTGTAATTTTTTGCAAATATTAGCTCATTTGGAATTTGATGCCTGCAACATGTTTCAAAAAAAGCTGGCACAAGTGGCAAAAAGACTGAGAGAGTTGAGGAATGCTCATCAAACACTTATTTGGAACATCCACAGGTGAGCGGGCTAATTGGGAACAGGTGGGTGCCATGATTGGGTATAAAAGCAGCTTCCCTGAAATGCTCAGTCATTCACAAACAAGGATGGGGGCGAGGGTCACCACTTAGTGAACAAATGTGTGAGCTGATTGTCAACAGTTTAAAAACAACATTCCTCAACGAGCTATTGCAAGAAATTTAGGGATTTCATCATCTACGGTCCGTAATATCCAAAAGGTTCAGAGAATCTGGAGAAATCACTGCACGTAGCGACAAGGCCGAAAACCAACATTGAATGCCCGTGACCTTCGATCCCTCAGGCGGTACTGCATCAAAACCGACATCAGTGTGTAAAGGACATCACCACATGGGCTCAGGAACACTTCAGAAAACCACTGTCAGTAACTACAGTTCGTCGCTACATCTGCAAGTGCAAGTTAAAACTCTACAATGCAAAGGAAAGCCATTTATCAACAGCACCCAGAAACGCCGCCCGGCCGCTGGGCCCAAGCTCATCTAAGATGGACTGATGCAAAGTGGAAAAAGTGTTCTGTGGTCTGACGAGTCCACATTTCAAATTGTTTTTGGAAACTGTGGACGTCGTGTCCTCCACCAAAGAGGAAAAGAACCATCCGGACTGTTATAGGCGCAAAGTTCAAAAGCCAGCATCTGTGATGGTATGGGGGTGTATTAGTGCCCAAGGCATGGGCAACTTACACATATGTGAAGGCACCATTAATGCTGAAAGGTACATACAGGTTTTGGAGCAACATATGTTGCCATCCAAGCAACGTCTTTTTCATGGACGCCCTGCTTATTTCAGCAAGACAATGCCAAGCCACATTCTGCACGGGTTACAACAGCATGGCTCAGTAGTAAAAGAGTGTGGGTACTAGACTCCTGCCTGTAGTCCAGACCTGTCTCCCCATTGAAAATGTGTGGCGCATTATGAAGCATAAAATCGACAACCGAGACCCCGGACTGTTGAACAACTTAAGCTGTACATCAAGCAAGAATGGGAAAGAGTTCCACCTGAAAAGCTTCAAAAATTGGTCTCCTCAGTTCCCAAACGTTTACTGAGTGTCGTTAAAAGGAAAGGTGATGTAACACAGTGGTAAAAAGGGCCCTGTGCCAACTTTTTTGCAATGTGTTGCTGCCTTTAAATTCTAAGTTAATGATTATTTGCAAAAAAAAAAAAATAAAGTTTCTCAGTTTGAACATTAAACATCTTGTCTTTGCAGTGTATTCAATTGAATATAGGTTGAAAAGGATTTGCAAATCATTGTATTTTGTTTTTATCTACGATTTACATACCGTGCCAACTTCACTGGTTTTGGGTTTTGTACAACTGTGCTATCCTGCACCCTGTTAATAGAAAAATTATTTCAATTATGTTGTTGGTGCCTAAGCCACTACTTTTAGAGGTGTAGAGGGTGATTTGGGTTTAACATGACTTTTGGCAATGTTGCAGCCATACTGTCATGACCTCAGGGCTCCAGACATTAGACATCAATGCATCCGCAGCAGGAATCAAAATACATGATCCGCCATGGCTAATGAATCACTGCACTATCCCGCGCCACTGAGGGATGATGGGAAATTGACACAGTCAATTTGAAACATACTGACTTCCATCTGACATGGGAAACAATTAATCTTCTGATGTCTTCTTCCTTGATGTTGAATGGGTGCGAACTGACTCACGCTGCTGACGTTTCCTTTTTGTGGGCATTACTGGTGATCTTGATCTAGACCTAAGTCTAGAATGTCCGAGGGATTGAGACAAGGATCTGAATCCTGAAATAGAGAAAGGACAACAAATAATGCTGTAATAAACAATTGGGGACTCATGAGACATGTCTTGTGTCTTAGCCACGATTTGTGTAGGAGTCATTTGGGTCTCAGGGGGCTTTCAGCAATGTTGCAGCCATAGTGCGAATGAATGGCTCCAAACACCAGGCTGCATTGAAGTGCCTACAGACATTGGTCTGCACTAACATCTTTGCAGGGGACTCGAACCCATGATCCACCGAGGCTGACAGATCACTGAGCTATCCTGTGCCCATAAGTGGTCATAGGGAAATTCTGCCACACAATGAAGTTGAATCATATTTACTTGTTTCGGGCATCGAAAGAAATGACTCTTCAGATGTCTGGTCCTTTGACGTTGAAGGTACCTCAAAGGACTGTCGTGATGTTGAGGTGCATATTTTAATATTTCTCATCATATTCATCAGTAAATAAATGACCATAACTAATAACCATAATCAGTAAGCATGTTATGTAAGCAGCAGTAACACATAACATACACACAGACACACGCACACACACGCACACACACACACATACAAGCAGTTCACACATGCCTAAACAGTTCACATACACATAAGCAGGTGGTTTATGTAGCTTTGATTTACATCTGTTCAGTTGATTCAGGCAATATCTGTCCAGTCATCAGTATTATTCACTTTCCTCTCAGGGTTTGCAAAGGGGGCAAGCTAATATAGGTACTCCAGATTTTACTATGGGTTTTATACACTTCCGCTTTGTCAGAGTGCCCATTCCTTTAGATCAACGTCACTTTCCCACTGTACAGCAACATTACGTTTATTTTTTTTTTTGCCCACTTGTATGATTACACTAATAGAATACGCTAATGGCTGTTGTCTTGGCAGGTGGTGAGCTTAGTTCAATCCAGATGGTGACTTTTTTTGGCTGGGCAGTGATTGAACACAAGACGTGTGAAATAATCTGTTTTAGTCAAACTGTTTGTCATTTATTTAGATTTCTTTTTGATTTATATAAAGTATTTTAATGAAGTTTATGCCTGTGCCATTAAATTTGACATGATGTTCTAGTCTTTTTCACTTGGGCTTGGAAAATCTTCTGCGGGCTAATGACTTTTTTCTGTCACTAGCCCAACTGGCTAGTGGCAAAAAATGGGAGGATCAAGCCTTGTTGAAGTGTTTGCTACAAAAGAGTTGGGGGTTGGGTTGTTGGATTAGGGAATGGGTCATTTGTTAATTTCTCAAACCCCACCAGGGTTTTGGTTGTTGGCCACAGAAAAAGGTCATGTTTTAATTGTCAAGGCCCTGTCACCTCTCCTGATTGTTGTAGCCTTTTCTCCTTCACAAATGTTGACCTGTGTGTCATATAGAGTAATGTGATGAGTTCTTGGAAAAGGATCACACAATCTATGTATTAATTCTCAGTTTGCCCGGCCTTTGCAACATATCTCCTCCCAAACCGCCAAACGGATCCAGCGCCCTCTGACATATGTGTTCCAGATGAGCCTGTCTCTGTCTTCCGCCAGGTGGGATCAAACTAATTCGCCCCGTTACTGAAATTTAGGCCATTTTATTTGTTTTTGTCTTTTGTTTTCATGACGACGGGTGACGTTACTATTCGTTAGGATTATTGGTCAAACAATCAACCCCCTGCTGAGCACGGTTATGGCTAGTATCTAATAAAGCCACGACCCATGTATTGATTGGCTTAGCTTTTGCCCTTCATAACTTCGAAACTATTTGTTGTCAGTGTCATTAGAAATAAGGTCTCAGTAAAATACCCATATTGGAATCCTTATTGCAAACAAGTAGCACAGCCCATACTATTTAGTTGTTTCTTTTGGCTTCCTTCATGTATTCTACCCATAGCTAATACATTTTTTTCCCTGTCAAGTCAGTTTGCTTTCCATGTATTGCAAATGCTGGGCACTGCGCCTCCTTCTAGATAAGGAACACAGGAGAGAGTGGTGATTGAACATTTAATTTTCAGCCGGAATGCTGGTAGTTGTGTATGTGAAATAAAGCTGGTATTTGTGCGTGTGGAAAATGTAAGTTGACTGACTTGACAATGGATTTTTACATCTGATGAATGTATCTGATACTGTAAATCAGGGGTCCTCAATCATACCCAGAAAGGGCTGATGTGGGAGCAGGCTTTCAATCTAACCAAGCAGTCACACACCTGACATCACTAATCAACCCCTAGAGTCTTTGCTAAAGACCTTGAATAGGAGAAACAGGTGTGTAATGGCTTGGTTAGATTGAAAGCCTGCACCCATACTGGCTGTTTCTGGGAAAGATTGAGAACCCCTGCTGTAAATAAA
This sequence comes from Gymnothorax javanicus, assembly GCA_029692085.1. Taxonomy (NCBI): domain Eukaryota; kingdom Metazoa; phylum Chordata; class Actinopteri; order Anguilliformes; family Muraenidae; genus Gymnothorax; species Gymnothorax javanicus. The sequence continues at coordinate 20,554,714 of CM056204.1, forward strand.
TACTCTAATATTTATACTACTACTGCTAATAGGTAAACTATGACGACTACTACTACTACTACTACAACTACTACTACTACTACCACATCTACAACTCCTATGAGTTGTAATAAGTGATAAAAATAACAATAATATCTAGAGAAAGTCATTTTTTGCAGAGCAAAAAAAAAGGTCACCTGTAGTGGGTCCATTTATCCTGTGACCTTTCATCCATGTGAGCCTAACATGGTAAATGCACAACTCGACATTAGTAAAAACACATGACGGAAGTACGAAGCCATTGTGCCAAGCAGTTGCTGAGATCTCGTCCGCATAAGAAAGTGTGATGCTGGCTCCGACGCTAATGCTGACAATGGGAAACCAGGGTAATCCACATCAGTACGCCCATCGGGCAACCTCAATAATAGTAAATATGTGAAATTATGAACCAATTCTACTGATGCTCTGTTACCCTTCTTATGATAAGTATGTTATGCAAACCATTCGCTAACAATTGAATTTCTGATACGGCAGCCACAGTGAGTCAACTGATGCACTCGGCTTGGCCCTGAAAGAGAAGCCTTATTGAGAAAATCTGTTAATGTTGCACCAGGAATCATGTGACACTTGCCTTATCAATGGAGCGGCAGAGGCAGCAACCAGCATGAATTAACACCCGATTAAAATAAACACATGAATGACTAAATCTGTGAGTGGCTCTCCTGAAATTGCTCTTATGCTTTTAAAAGCATGGATTGACAAATATATATTTATTTGTGGGAGTGATGGGATAGACAGCGAGATGACTGGATGCATAAATGGAGGTGCAGTGATGGTCATTTTCTGCTGTTAATTGCTACTGTTTTTTTTTTTTTTGGCTCAGTTCTTGTTGGAGGGGGGTATAATTTTTACACCTGAGGTGAGCTGCAAAGGCCAAGGAAATGTGTGAGTCACCGAAGCAACACAGGAGCAGGACGACCACAGCTGCAGGCGGTAAGAACAGTAGCAAGAAGAAAGTGTCATCTTTCTGGAAAACATTAGGGCCAATTATGTGTTGTAAAATGGCAGTCAACCCTGGAATGGGTAGAATTTGATTCCTGAGTTTGAAATTTTGGGCGTCATTATCTCGACTGCAGTCAACCGTTAGATGTGGCACATTTGAGCGTCTCAATTAGCCTCACTTAATTGTTCAATGAATTGTTATGCGTCCTAATCCAGGCATTCGAGAAGTGTGCAAATTACTGATTTGTTTCACAAAGCCAAATTAGCAGAAATACATTTTCTTCATTAAACAAAACCATATCTCTATCACTGAGTCTGAATTTGAATTTATATCTTTCCAGTCACATAAAAATTACATCCTATATGTGCCAAGGGAATTAGATCCAAGTAAAATTCAATCAACTGTTCTGCGTTATTATATGATGACTCGGCATGATTATTAAATTATATGAGTATTATAAGTATTATATGATTATATGAGTATTAATTTAATGTAGACGCATGTGGTAAAGGGAGGCAGGCATGATTGCACCAGCATTGATTGTTTCACCGCTGCATAATGTGTCGCAATATTTCCAAATAGGGACATCAGCGAAGTCGTTCCTATTGCAGTTATTTCAGGACCTTGGACAGCTATAGCCCGTTCACTGCTGAGCTCTTGAAAAGTACATTTACAATTAAGCACCAGCGTGGCAGCTCTGTGCAGGAGTTAAAACTACTCTGCCATTGGAAACTAGCTTTCAGTATTTCAAGAACTGTCGCAGAATCTGGATTTGCATAGGAGCTGTGGCTCTGAGACAACATATGAACATTTTCTGTTCTCATAAAATAATGTGAAATAATTTCAGTTATAAATGTCCTCTGCTAGTTTTTTCCAGAAGCTTAAGGAAACCCTTGAGTAAAGGTGGTCTACTGCTGGCCTTACATTTCTATTTCATTCCATTGTTTTATTCTGCTCTTTTTTCTTTTAACGATCTGGCATTTATGTTGAGATACACCAGAGATGCCTGCCTCTTGTTTGCCCCCAGGTGCACAGCTCTTACTGTCTTCTTGCAATGCCATAAAATTTTCATGTATGCTGCTCTTTGAAGCACCACAAACATGTAAAATATATGACGGCCAGATGTGGAAGTTATACCTTGTATATTGGTTTTCCTGTATGCGTGCTGCATTTGCTATTTTTCCAAAAAAAAGAAAAAAGAAAAGAAAAGAAACATGCACTGTGGTAGGTTTTATCAAAATGTTATCGTCTTAAACGGTGTTCAGAATTGATATTAGACTACAAATTCTTAAAATAATTTATATATGTATTAAACTTATTTAATAATTTGTTTCCTCCTTGCATAACCCTGAAATAGGCAATACTCTGAACAAAATTGGTTTTTAATGGCTACACTATGTGATTTTGCAGAATAGCAACCTCTCTGGCCAGAGTGGTACTGCACTTTGGCTTTGGCAGTTGCAATGACGTTACCTTGGAGACTTAAAGTTTTTCATTGCACCTTTTGTTGTTATCATGGTAACCAAAATACGTGTAATATAGCACAGTCCTGCCATAATGCCGTTCTGTATTACCACATTGCTAGATTCACTTGCTAGATTCTATTGCCAGCGGTGTGCACGCAAGCTTGTTAGCTTGCCAACACAGAACGTTTATAACCTAGCTCTACTGTACCATAAACAGCGCTAATTAGCCTGGTGGTCATTGTCGGTGGACAATATCCTAGGCCCTGAACCAGAGCTAATACACCACAAATTTTGAAACATGGTATGCCTCTGTACTGAAAAAAAGAGTTTGGAGACCATACTTTATTCCACACTGACATTAGTTCTGGGCGTTAACACTTCAGGTATGTCAACCACCTTAGTAACCTAGTGATTCTAACATATAATGGCACATCAGACTGTAATTTTGAGCAAGTAGGCTTTCTTGTATCAACTTAAATATCTATCAGAACTGAGAACATCAGTAGTGCATGTAATTTTGCTGCCTGTATGTGATCAAATGCACTTAAGATCGGGGATAATGTAAACAGTTTTGAGAAATCACACTGGTCTTTGGGGTGTCAAAATAAAGAACAGTAGTTGAATAAAGAAACAGATTTTAGTTATTCCTTGATTGCCCAGCAAAAACAAAGCCATCTCTGAATCTGTCCTCATGTCTCTCTGTTGTTTTACCTCCTTCCATCTGGAGTAGCGCCAATAATTCTTCAAGTTTTGCAACACTTTTTATCGCTTTTTGTCATGTTGGCTTTCTGCTGACCATACTCTGTTTTTCTTCAAAGCTTAGAAAGTCAATCAAGAAGCTGAATCGTTCTCTGCCACTGTTCATTGTTATCTTGCTGTAAAGTTAATAGGCCATTATAGCGTCTCTAGCATTAGCTTCATTGTGCGAGGAACTGCCACTTCCTGATGGCAAAGCCTGACTTCACTTCCTGTGTGACAATATATTACAGCAAGGTTTCCCACCACTGGTTGTACTCGATGAACTATCTTTGGAATTCCTAGGTCAACTGAAGGACGGAATATAGTGTTTTTCACCATATACACTCACCAATCTATTGATGCATGAAAGAATCTACTAGTAAAACTTACATCAAGCAGCTTTGACATCAACAAGGTCCAACAGAAAACTGTTTTTGGAACTGTAACCGACAAATATATGTTATCTGTTTTTCTTTCTTTTTTTTTCCAAAATAAGATGAAATGTTGAAGGCCAGGCTGTCTAGAAGAGCACCTTCTGAGTTTAATGAACATAAATTCAGCACTCTCTAGTTGCTTTACTTGTCCATCTACCATTGCCTTAACAACCACTGGCTCGTGCATCTTGTATGCAGATAGGATATCTGATCACTCATGTCCCCGGAAATAAACAAGAAACCACAAAGATAGGGATTTAAATTTTTGAGTGCACAGATTATTCTTTAAAGAACCATGTGTGATAACCAGTTCTGTTCTTCAGCATTTCAGTTCTGGCCCCAGGCAAGTACTCTGATACACTGCCATTCATGATCTGAGAGGAATTTTTGATTTTCACAGCCTGAGGAATGAAATGAACCAAGTTCTAGAAAGTAATCACACAGTTGAGTAATTTGGCATTGAACAGTGCCCGCAAGTTTGGATTAGACTTGAGAAAAACCTTACGTACGTGCAGAAGGCACAGGGTACTAGATTGGAATGTCATGTAGCAATTGCCGCTACTTATATGTTTCAGTCACTGGCTGATATTCCTTCTTACTAATCATTGTTGGCTCCCGTTGACGCAAAGATGGGTGTAAATACTTAAATAAACAAACATGCAAACACTACTGTGAACACTCAAAACAACAGATGCAACAGGAAAATCAATTAAAAAGCAGTAGATTTCTTAACAGTTAACTGCAGACAAGATAAAACTAGTGGCAGAAGCAAGTACCTCACCAAAAAAGGGAAAAAAAATACACTCCATCTGGTAAGCCCCAGTTATCCTTATTTGAGAGACAACAAATTATCATTCTGAAATTAATTACAATTAAGGGAACTTTGGTTTGTGAGACCATATAGAGTCAACACCATCACACTGGCACGGGCAGGAGAAAGAGAATATTTGTTCTATTTTCATGCCAGTGCAAACAAAAATACATGTAGTAGTAATGTTTTGCATCATTTTGTCCATCGCCAACGGAATATTTTTTGATTTTTATAAATTTTGTAGTTTTATGCTCTGAAATAGAGGTGTTTGCATCACAACTGATTGGACAGCACATTAACTGGTGTGTCAATACACAAAAATGGCACTATGTAATTTTTGTGTTATGGAGTTTGTGAGTGTTTTGACTCACTCAGACCACCTCAAAATGCAAACAGGAAATACTAATAATAAACTTCATTCTTACCCTTGTTTTAAAACTGCAAGTTCCATTTTGTGTACTGCTCAAATCAAAACGCATAAGCCTCTCTTACCTCAGACCCCTCAAGAATCTGTGTGGGGAGAATAGAATCAACTACGCCCCCTGATGATGTGAGGGGCTCACTATTTGATGCCTATCTCCAGTAATCTGGTCTCCCACCTTCGTGACAGTAGTTTTAGCTTTTCTCTTCGACTCACACTATTGAACCACTTGCTATAATGGAGAGAGGTTCTCAGAGGACCAAAGGACGTTGCGGTAATGTTATTAATCGGACAAAATTGCCCGTTTGTTACAGCCTTATCACACTGGTTTTATAGGAAATGATGGCAGCGAAACTGATTAGCCTTAACCCATTTAATCCCACTGGTCACATTTGTGACCATTTTTTTTTTCTTAACTTCTAGAAGCTCTAAAAGTGTTTTTGTTGGCTTTGGGCAAAAATGCAACTTTGAACTTAACCATCATGAAAAAAAAAGATACATACAGTTTATGTGTTGGGGGAGTCTAAGGTGTAAAACACATGCTCTTACATTGCAAGGAAAAATTTGGGATTAAACAGGCAAATGGAACAAAACTTCCACCGCACCCACTGGTAATTAATTCATCTTAGACTAACCCTTTTGACAACAGTGCCACAGTTGCACTATCATCGCCTGTCACAGAATTACCAAGATAGATAAACACCCAGTTTTGATCTGCAATACTGCTAGCACCTGACTGCATGTAGGTTGTCAATTTCGGGCCCCATTTCTGAGGGCAACAGCTTAATTGTTCCCCTTCACCATGAACATGCTGGTCAAGTCAGCAGAGGTAGAGCGCAGAGGTCCGTTGACTCCCCAAATCAGGTGAGACAGCTTCCAAACAAAGCATTTAAGGATGTTTTCACACTGACAAGGACATTAGTCCCAGACCCCAGATAGATCCTCCAAAGCCTGTAGATGCTTATTGCCTTGGAATAGGTGAGCTTCAAACCAACCAAATCCAGGTCAGGCCCCTCGTGTTGGCAAAGCAAAGAGTGCAAGAAAAATTCCACCTCTCTCCTAATGCTATGCAAATTCCATCCATCTCTGAGAAACTACTTAAGAGTATGAGAAAGGTCTTTGACTGCAGTCTTTCATGTAGGTGCCATGTAGACAATGACCCTGGACTTCAGAACCATGCTCACTGATGTTGACAACAGATTTGGCTTGGCTGGAAGGTTCAGAGCATGACTATATCAGCAGGGTATCCTCCGTTGCATACTGTGACCTCTTCTGATGTATGACATACTACCACCTGCTGTAGAGTTAATGGACGGCAAGATTCTTTGTAGGTGATTGGTTCCTCCATGCAGTTTGAACAGCCTGGCATATTCAGGCAGAGGAACATACTGCTACTTTCATTTAGTAGTCTGAGTGAAGAATTTATGGTCTTCTGCACAAGAGAGTTCCTCGAATAGCTTGTTTGCAATCATGTGATCCTGATGACACACGAAAGTCAGATGGGGGTTATGAAGTGAAGAATGCCGTTGGGAGTTGTTGGTTTGTATTTCTTTAGATTTTAGCCATACAGTAGATGTAAAGTAGCTAAATGATTGTAGCCATACCTTTCATGAAATGGTCACTGCATACACGAGCGTTGTCTGGCTCCGCTCCTCCAGCCTTTAAACAGAGGTTTTCAATCCATGTCTGCCGCCGTTTCTCCGTGAGCTCAGGGGCGTGCACAGAAATTTTGGGGGGCAGGTGCTCAGTGAAAAATAAGGGCACTTTGTGCGGCATGTGGAACCGCCGGCTGCCTTATTATAGCAGTGTGAGATAAAAAAAAAAAAAAAAAAAAAAATTACAGGCACAAGTTGAATGTCATTGCATATTTATTTATGTCAATATGTTAATAAAATTACTTGACCTTTCAATTGGAGTATAACACTGATCAGTCAATCAAACTGTTGTTTTATTTCTCTGGAATATACACACAGAGATGTTTTTAGCAAGTTAGGCAGCTGCAATGATAAATCAGTGTACTGGTTGCAAAATAAGAAAAATGTTTGTTTCCGTCAGAACAAAATAAGTGTACAAAGTGTCATTTTGAAATAATGCACCTGAGTGAGCATTACTATTCTCCCGCTTTAAAGCAGCATCCTCCTCGGAGCCGTGTCTTTGAAGATTCTGATGACCTCACTGTGGTTTATCTGGATGTCTTTCTCTATGGCAGGCAGGAGAAGGTCGGAGAGCCGTTCTTCTCCACACAGACTTCTTAGTTTGTTTTTGATAATTTTCAGCTTTGAAAATGATCTCTCCACAGAAGCAGTTGTCACTGGCAATGTCACATAGATATCTTCTCCTTATCCTCTCCTTTCTAGGCATTATGCTGCAATTGGTAAATGAAAAGAGACCAACAGTATGAATAAGCCTGCTTGGTTCCATTACAACAAGGCAGACGGCTACTTTTTCTGCAGGCAATTGGGAATCGCCTGTTTGTCATTTTGCGAATAAATTACTGCAAGTGTTAATTATGTAGCCTAATGTAAACCTACACAATACTAAATATGCAGCTGACGTATACTGATAGATTCACATGCTGTACCAATGGAAAATTCTACCAACATTGGTTGTGTGGTGGTCACCACGTTATATCCATTATTGATTTTGGCTAGCGTCTAGTTTGTTAAACAGCTGGGCAGTCGCCAAATTTAGGCTCAGCTGTTTGGCACTGTATGAGACAGGCTACTTCACAACAGAGGCAAATAAATGCAAGTTATAGCTTGGCAACTAAGGCTTACAATACACTCGATTCATTTATGTGTTACCTGGCTGGTGGGGCAGGGCAGGAGCTGCAGTGCATGCGGGGGGCATGGGGCCATGTACAGTTCACTGTAAAAAAAAAAAACGAACTTTCAAAAGGGCACTAGCTTGGTCCAGAGGGCAAAGGGCAGGTGCTATATGTCTTATACTTTATGTGTATAACACATATTATATATAACACATATTTATTTGTCTCTATGTGTATGTTATATGCTTTATGTGTTACTACTGTTCGAGACTCGCAAGTAGCTCGTTTTTTTTTCTTCCCAATTTGATCGCTTGGCACAGCTGTAAACAACAAAACACTTTGGCATTTTGATAGGGCTTCTCTATGGAGAAATCACCTCCTGCCCCCCGTCTGCAGTTCCCGCTGTGACGTGACGTAATCTGGAAGCAACCTATACTATGACTCCTGAGATCCAAAAGTTTGGGCTGTGGGGATTGAACTGTGGATGGACAAGTGGCCTGACAGTGAAGAGAGCTCAGGTATGACTGAGCCGCTGGATGGAAACTGTGGTGACCTGACAAGCAGAGATGGGTAGTAAAAGTAATGCACCATCAAGAATTTTTTGAAAAATCTACTGAGGGTCAACTACCGTTCAGCCAATTGTATTGCGTATGATGGACTAGGTAAATTAGAACTTAAGCATACTGTTCATATGCGAATGTTTAATTTCTGGCCTCATATTGTAACCACCCCTAACAGTCTTTCAAATACCATGTATCGCCTCATGAGGTCTTTGTTTGATTTGAACATTGTTAATTCAAAATGGATCTTTTGTATTAAGACCTTATTAGATGACATTGAATATTCAGTATTGTGGAACGATACCAGTATTAATACTTACTCAAAGTGCAATTTAAGCAAATGTTTTGATCGTAGATTGAAAGATATTGCCATCCAAAACTGGCACAGCAAAGTATTAAAAAATAGACTATGTACTTTCTATAAAACTGTTAAAATGAACCTGAATTTGGAGAACTATATTGTAAAACTGAGTAACCCACATAGAACGACTTTAGCTCGATTCCGATGCGGAAACCATCACTTGCCTATTACTGAATTCCGTTACCCTCCTACTGATTCATCCAATGTCACACAGTGTCCTCTATGCAAAGAAAATATTCTCTGTGATGAATTTCATTATGTTCTTGTTTGTACCTCACTTAGCCAAGAGAGGTTAACATTAATTAAGAAATTCTATTGGACATGCCCAAGCAAAGAAAAACTTGTAAAAAATTGTATGTCAAATTTAGCAATCAGTTTTTCAAATATATGTGTAACATAGGGTTATTTTGTCTATTGTGTACTTTAAACAGTTCATTAGGTTTTTTTTTCTTTTCTTTTCTTTGTACAATTATTGTTAACATGTCCCATCGTTTTACTTGTTTAATGTAAGTTTTACTGGCTCTCATACCCCATTTGGGGTCGTAGAGGTAAATAAGTAAATAAATACATAATAAATAAATAAAGCCACCCAGTTCTTTGTGCTTTAGAGGTGGATCCCAGGATTGTATTCCCTGCAGCTGCCTCAGAGCACTATGGTGAAGGTTGTTACCTCTGGTGGCACTGCCAAGTGTTAAAGTAGACATGTATTGAGAAATCAAAATATAGGCAAATTATACCTCTACGAAAAGTTTATGTCATGGAGATGATGAATAAGACACTTTCTGGACACTCACTCAAACAGGAAGAGAATTAAAGAGGCATCTTGAACACCCTTTCAACTCACGCACATCCCCAAAGAGACCGAGTGAAAATTGCCCCTTTTTGATGGCTTAATTTGTGCGAAACACGGTTAGAAAGTTAAGTGCATCGACCATCGTCTACCTGTCCTAATTTGTTCAGTTCTTGGTCTTGTTTTGCTTTATGTTTACAGCGGATCGGGTTTATGGTCGACAAAAAGTATGTCATTGTTTGGATACCTAATTAGCTCACCTGTTAAGGTACCGCTTTGCAGACCAGCACTGAGCACCACAGCCCGGGTCAGAGCCCGGGCCACGCCAGTGCCCGGTAGCCTTTTCAGAGCAGCGCACAACTGGATCCATGCTGCAGGGATATCAATTGGGAGGGACTGCCGGCTTCGGATTATAGGATTATAGCATTGTTCATTGCTTAAGGGCTCCTGTTAGCCAGCCGGGCGCTCATCAGTAAAATTCTAAGCTTGTACATGTTCTGGTTCCCTCTGCCCTCGCTCAGGGGTAGGTTTCCCAAAAGCATCATTGCGAACTATGATAGCAACTAACATGGCTAGTTTGACCATATACAGTCAATGATTCCAACTATGTAAGTTAGTGACAATGAAAGAGTCTCTGCCCAACCAGGAAGCCCATAGCTTTCACTAAAGCAGCCATAAGCCCAGTGAACATTAGCAGACCTGCTCACCACACCACTACGTTGTAAACTGACAGCAGGCCTAGGTAAACAGCTGAAGTTTACTGAATATGTAGCATTAACAATGTTCAGCCTAGATGTAATAATAAACTCAAGAGACAACTTGACCACAGGTGGTCATGGTCGAACTGACGATGCTCTGGAGGGGCCGATTTAAAGATACTCACATTGTCTCAATGCTACATCACTGATGATGCATCCCAGTTCATCCTAGGATGTATCTCCAAATCATAAGTATTTCAATTGCCACTGCTGTCGTTGTTGGGTTATGTTTATTCAGTTTTACACTATAGGATTACACTGTCAGCAAAACAAAGGGTAGTAAACAAACACTGAGTAGATCAAAATTAAAAGGATCATGATCATCTCGGACTGTATATTTTTTCTCTTATATATAGTTCAGGAATGTATAATTGGAGATACTAGCCCTTTGCATTCATCTACTATAACAAAGGATAACCAACACAGTTTTTGTTATGAAAAGTTTCTGGACATAGAGGACTGTCCAACCACACATAATTATGAATTTGTTAGCAAATGCAGTATTCTTTAAACTGGAGGTTGAACACTACTGTGAGCTGCAGAGAAATATTTTCACTTAAATCAGATGTGAAACCAAGCATATTTGTGGTTGTTATTCAGGGGAAATGAGATCTCTGTTACATTTAAAATCCAGCTTAACAAAATTGCTTGTACTCTTTTGCAAAATGATGAGCCCAGTTGGGCTGAATTTGCATCAACGGAAGCAAATAAATCTGAATAAATGGTGCAACATTAAAGAGCAATATGTGCTCCCAGAGTGAAATGAAATGAAATGAAATGAACGGAGATTCTGAACGTTTAAAATCCCGAATATGCCTGAATGCTACATTGGCCTGTAGTGTTCACTCAAGCTTATGGTGAAGTCGAGCCTCGGTAAAAAAAAAAACAAAAAAAATCATTCAACGCCTCAGGTCATCACATAATCCATATGGCCTTCGTATAATCAATACGTACTCTGGCCAATGGAAGAGCCTGACCAGAGTGAGGAGTTGAGTAGAATTTTAAACATTGCAAGCGAAGCGTAATCTAAAGCATAGCCGAGGGAAGGACAGGTGCAGTCACTGTAGAGGAATCACTCAACCCGTCTCGGAAAAGGACTTGAATCTTCGGGTATTGGGGGGCAGGAAACCTGATAACAGTTTATTTGGTTAGCAGCAAAATCCAATGCACTGCGTTTATGAACCTATTTAATCAGCAAACAGTGTGTGCGACCACCGAATATACAGGGCAGCGCATATTATAAAGGGTGAACAAAATGCAAACTGATGGAAGGATAACATAGTTACAGCAAATGAGGAAAAAAATGTAATGCCCCTGAAACCCACGGACAGCTACTTGTGATGCGGATCAAGAAATTGTTATTCTGAGAGACACCTCACTCTGCAGGAATATGCTTTAACATTGAGGGATAATAATCACTTGGTACCATTAGGTAACGATTTACGTCAATATTTCATTCTAAAGGCATGAGTGTACCTGAATCATGCTGGGCAAAATGTTGCACACGCCATAATGGAACCACCAGGAAGCTCGTTCAATACGAATATTGTCGCCTTTCTATGTTTTGCCTATCACCTGTTCTACCTCACAAAGACCTTGCCTGCCTGCACTAACCGTCAAGGTCTTTCAGTTGACCCGAGAAATACATCAGCACTCTGGTGAGTTGTCTTTCCTTTTGAATAATACAATAAATACTAGAATTATTCTAAAAGAAACCAATGCCTGTGGTCAAAAATTAGGTATGACAGTGGTTATTGTACAAATGAAAAGATTTTAACTGAACTTGCCTGTTCATTTTTTATCCCTTGTCAGATGGCAGTAGAAACAATTTATGAAGTGTTCTCAGTAGGCAAGGAAGTACATAAGAGGAAACATTGCTCTGATTGGTCTGGAATTACAGTGAGCAAAATTGTTAAATTTCAGCCGAGCAAGAGCTCACACAGAACTGTTTGCTGTCTCTTGCACATTGTGTGTGTGAGAGCAGTGCATCTTTACAGTTCTTGCAGACTGTCAAAACAGAGAGGGCGTCCATCTAATATATGAAGGCATGCATCAGTCGACAAATGGGGCCTGAGCATTTGGCCTGCTGCACAAGAGTTTCTGGGATTAGCACAATTAAAAGTGACTATAAGTTTTTGAAACTTTTCCAGGTTGACCCTCAGTCATAGCTCAAACCCACGGCTGACAAACTATGATACTATAAACTCTCAAAATTTAAAACATTTTGTGTCGGAATTCAACTTTACAACACTTCACAGGGTACTAAATCTTAAATGAAGATGCTCTATTTTGAACCTACTTGCAAACCTTTTGCATTCAATGATTAGGTAACCACCAAAACACGAGTAAATCTGAGGATAAATCTTTAAAAGTTCCATCCTGGAGAGCATTACCATTTAAAACACAATGATTATGTAACTGTCTGCATCACAATGTGACCCATCTTACATATATACTTGTCTTTCACTAAGATTAATCATCAACAGAAAAAAAAATAATAATAAATGGTGTGAATATAACCTGCTCCTCAGGGACTAACTTCGTAAGTAACTTGGAGTCATCTCGAAAGATGAAAAAAAATTTACACCACAGAGGATAATTTTATGCATAAAAGTTTTACCTCGCTGACACAAGATCAGCTTGCTGAAGAATAGCAGTAATCATCATGCGAGTGCTTCCCTAAGAACGATTATATTGAGGAGTTGTACCCTGTTCCTTCTATTTTCAACTCCGTTTCCAAAAAAACTTGGATGGTATGGCAAATACAAATAAAAAAGAAACAAATTAGATTTGACCTCTGTTAAATTGATAACAGTTCATGGCAAAAAAGACAAAATTTTTAATGTTTACCCTTGTCAACTTAATTTTTTTTTTTATGATACGAATATGACGAATATGAGTTAGGTGGCTATCTCAGACGTTCGCAAATTACTGTTAATTGCCATTAGGGGCATTTCAAAACAAAATGACATGAGATCATTCAAACTTATGAAGCTGGAATGAAATATGACAGTTGCTCGTTTATTTCTCACCTGTCTGCATCCTTGGGAAAATAAAATATGGACAGTGTGTTCCTATTATTACATCCTAATGCTGCACAAGGTTTTGGTTTTTTTAACATACATGGACAATAACGCAAGATACAGTATGTATTTAAAGTTTACGCATTAATTTGCCGTTTTTTAAATATCTGATATTAACCCAGTACAAGATCATAGCAATCTAGTTGGTTATATTCCTTACCCCCTCTAAAAACGATAAAACCTCAGTGACAATAATAGTATTACTGAGCATAGAAACACAAGCATTATTTCAGTTTTAAATTTTTATTCATGGCTTCCCACAGTCCATACTGTATTTCTGTATTGCCAGATGTACTGATGTTATACAGTGACGTATTCGCGTGGCTCTGATTTGGCTCCTGGGCGATGGAAAAGCAAACAGGTTCTTAGGAGGTGCGTGGATTGAACCAACCAAGCACTAGCACAAGCACCAGCAAGGCACAAGCACCAGGTTCTTTTTGGTGGAAAAATGGTATATTAGGGACGAGTCAGGACTGGAGGCAAGCCTGTCCAGCACCCACACCTGCTTCTTATGTAGCCATGCCAATGCGATGTGTGCACAATGCAGTTTTGTGTTGTCTTGTTCAAATATGCATGGGCATCTCTGGAAAAGATGTCATTTTGAAGGCAGCATATATGTTGCCCCAAAATCTCAGTGTACTTTTCATCAATATTGGTGACTTCACAGAAGTGCTAGTTACCCTCGCCAAGGGCTCTGACACAACCCCATACCATGACGGAGCATGGCTTGTGGAAATAGCTGGAAACAGTTTGGATGATCCTTGTCTTCTTTGGTCCAGAGCACACGGCATCCATTCGCTTCCAAAAAGACCTGAACATCTGACCACAATAAACATTTCCACAGTGGGATAGCCTATCTCAGAGGCAGCTGAGCCCAGAAAAGTCAATGGTATTTCTGGAGACTGTAAACATTAGGTTTCTTTTTTGCACACTAAAGATTTACCAGGCATTAGTGGATGTAACTATGGACTGCAGTGCTTGACAAAGGTTTTCCTAATTAATCCTGAGCCTATGTAGTTATATCACTTGTGGATGAAGGACATTTCTGGATGCAGTGCCATCTGAGTGATCGAAGATCATAAGTACACTGCTTAGGCTTGCGACCCAGTTGTTTATGCGAGGAAATTCCGCCAGATTCCATAAATATTTTCAATACGCTTTGCATCGTAATGGGATAAATATTCAAATGCCTTCCTATCTTTCTTTGTGCAGCATCGCTTTTAAACCTTTCAATGATTATCTCATGTAATTGTGGACAAATTAACGATCCATGGCCCATTGTTTTTCCTATAGGACTTGGCCTTTCCTGGATGTTGGCTTTGTACCAAATCATGATTCCAATTACCTGCTGACATCAGCAGTTTAAAATTATATTATTATTCGATTTTTTTTTTTTTTTTTTTTTTGTATCTCATTACTTGTCCTAAACTGCCCAAGTCCCAACTTTTGTTCAGAATGTGTAGCAGCTTTGAATGACAGGAATGGATGTGTATTTACAAATGACATGAAGTTGACCAGAGAAAACATTAAATATCTTGTCATTGTGCTGTCTGCATTGAGATAAAAGTCAAAGTGAATATATACTGAAGTGTGAATAAGACAGATGGAGGATAGTAGACGGACCTTGAAGATCTGTGGGTATAGCCCACTCACTTATCTGCGCCTCAGAAAATGACAGCTCATGGTGTCATAAACTCCGTGACATTTTCCCGCGGAGAGAGTCACTGGAATAGCCTGAAAAACTTCACATTGTCCTTATTCTCACTCTCGCTCCTGCTTTCAGTACCATCCCTTCAAAACACTTTCGTAGATCAAAATCGTCACTCCTCTTGTGTAGTTAGGAAAGATAAATTACCAACTGAAAAGAGTATGTAAAACATAGATTTGTTTTTAATAGAGGGTTGCAATATAATTTTTTTTGTTTTTCACATATAAATCATTTGAGGTGTTTCACAATAACTTCAAAGTAGTTTAATAATAGTATAATTTTGGTCAGTTGTTGTGAAGTACAACTTTATTATTTTGTTATCAGCATTAGGTTTAACTCTAACTCTACGCAAAAATAGGGGGTAGACAAAAGATTGATAGCACCCTTTAAAAAACCTGAAGTTTGAATTCTCTGAGCCAAAATTACCACCGCATCTGCTCAGGTCAGCCCTATGAATATGACTGCTAAATTAGCAGCACGTGTCTGCATCAAAAAGGTCTAACCATCAGCAATTTGGTGGGTAAATTTCCAAAGCAACAGAGTTCTAAAGGGGTCAAAGTTCTAAGGGGCCACGTTGTTGCCGCCAAAATTGCTGACATGTCTGTCATAAAAATAGCTAAATTACTTAGGGCGGCCAGGTGAACTGTAACGGAAATTATGAAAGCATATTCGATACATCAAAAAAAAAAAAAAAAAAAAAAAACTACGAGCAAAAAATAACAGTTGCCAAAAGACAAAGCATTCTGACAGGGAAAAGACAGAAACTCGGCAGGGTAGTCTCTAATAACCACAGATTGACAACAACATTGAATTAATCCATATCTGAAGATCAAAATAGACAAATAAATAAAGAAAGAAAGATATAAATAAATAAATAAATAAATAGTGTATTATGAGCTTCACAAAGCTGTATGCATGGCAGTGTTTCCGATGCCTTGACCACACCCTGCGTCCGAGCAGAAGAGAAATTTTGACTCGGGTCTGCTCATTATGTTTGCGTCAATCGGCAATACAAGCACCATATCCCCCACAGCTCTCCCCCAAGAACAATAAGAAAGGCAACGTCTGTCGAGGCAATAAACGAAGACCTGTATACGGACAATGGATGCGCTTTACTGGAAATGACTGTCCTGACAATTCGTTTTTTTTTTTCAATAAGAGGTGAGCATACAAGGAAAGACAGCTGAAACAAACGCATCACTGAGCCACGATCGGACATGAGTTCACAGCTCCCGGCGGATGATCGACGCGCCAAAGACTGCTCACCATTGCTCATTTAGCCTCATCAACTCACAGAGTCTGGAGTCAGTGACAAGAACATAATCTGCTGTGTCCATCTCTGCCTCATGCTGCAATCATACAGAGTAAACATTCTTCAATACAGCTCATGGATTAGCATCCGTCACTGTCAGACCAATGTTATTAAAAACCCAGGCAAGAGTACATCCTCTAATTAGAGCCTCTAATGTATGGCTTGAGCATACAAAGTGTGGGGTGACTTCTATTGTAGTTCATTTTCATTTTTTTTTTTTTTTTTTTTACTGTACTGCAGTTATTTATTTATTTATTATTTGTGGCAGTATTTTTCAGTCCCTTGCTGAGTGGTAGGCACTTTGCACAGGAGGGAGAGGACTAAAAAAAAAAAAAAGTAACCACAAAAATACAGCTTTTCAATTTCAGCTGCTTGCTCCCTCTCCCCAGCTGGCACTTAAGCAAACAATTTGTGCGAAGAGTAATTAGCATAACCTAACTTCCCAGAATCTCTGCACCCTGTTCAGTGTTAATGGCCCCGCCGTCAGGGCAGGCACATCCGCACATAAATGCCAGCGGCTCGCCGCGCTCCGAGTTAGGAGGGAAGCCGCCCGTGTTTGGGTAAATAAACGCTGCGGTTGTGCACCTCGACACTCTGGGGACAGCAGCTGCTCTCGAAACACTCGGAGAACTGTTGGGAACGAGCGTGGGTTGTGCGTTTTTCTCTCTGTCTTTCTGTTGGCGGTTATTTATTTCCCCGCCGCGGGCGTGAGGAGGGAGGGGGTGTGCCAGGGGACAACAGGACATTAAGAAAATTGATGAAAATACCTCTGGAGCTGTTGTGCGGCTGACGTCAGTGCTGCCGTCACTCGGGGCTCCGAGAGTCAGTCCCGTGGGATTCTAGTGGGGGGAAAAGGGCAGGCAATTAACTCGCACTATCACCAGTCTGAAGCCTCTCTCTCTCCCTCTCTCTCTCCATCTCTCTCTCTTTCCGTATTTCTCTGTATCTCTCCTCTTTTACCTCGATTTTTCTAGCTCTCTGTCGTCATTTTCCTATTTTAATTTCGCCTCTGTCAGTCCTCCTTGAGCCCATCGCTAGTCATTGTATCTCCATGGAAACATGATATGGACAGGCCTCGTCAAGGTTCTCTAGTTTCCGAGACCCTGTGATTAGTCCCACAGTGGAGCAGATGCTGTTCAGGAGCACACACTTACCCACACGCACACACACACATTCACATAAATGCGCGCCTGGGGAAACACACACATACACGCACACACACCTCATACATTAACAAATGCAGAGACAATAATGTGCTGGCGCGCACCCCCAAATGCAAATAAATATTCATAGACAAATGCATTCTGATGTGCAAACAGGGACTCCAGAATGCATAAACATTTGGCATAGGTTGATAAACTTTGCAGATTTGGAAATTACTAGTGCACCGAAATGTACCAATACAATAATGTGACGTGGGCCGTTTGTGGTTTATACCTGTTGAGTGTTGCGAGATGAAGAGCGAATGATTATGAGAGCTCACAGAAGAGCACAGGTAGGTGATCAGGATATCTGGTGTAACCTCACTGGTAGCTCTCATCACCCATTACAGCTAAAAATTGCATTCAACCGCTCAAAGCTCAAAGATCTCAGAGTACACAATGCCTTGTAACAGTCATACCACTCATAGACACACTGCAACTCCCCCGACTGTCCCTAGTTCTGACAAAATAATTTTCTCTGTCCTACAGTCACGACTTAAGCTAAAGAGTGATCAGACTTCATCTGTTGCTGCTCTAAGGCTTTTGCTTTCCATGTTAGGTCCTCTCCTCTTTTAAATCTCCTCAGAGCGCCCATGCTGACACTTGAGCTTTCTGATTTTTTTTTTTTTTTTTGCTGGTTGTTTTGTAATGTTTCTTTTCTAAGGTTTTCATAATTATGGCTAATCAGGGTAGGAAAAGGGCTGAAGCCAATGCCAATGTAAAATGGGTGAGAGGTAGGAACACATTATGGGCAATTTGCCAATCCATCATAAGGATCACACCTCCATTAACCTGTGGACACTTTAGAGTCTCCAATTACCCATGCTTGCATGTTATTCGACTAAAGAGCGAACCCAAGATACTGGATGAAAACCCACACAAGCACAGAATTTGAAAATTCTGGACAAAAGGGCCCAGGCTGGATTCAAATCCTCAACCTTCCTGGGTGCGTTTCCCAACAGCTTAGCTGCTAACTAAGTTAGCAATTTACATATTTCGTTCATCCACAGTCAATAATCCCAACTATGTAAGTTTGCATCTGTGATTTCAGGAGATGCACCCCTGTTGTCAGGCAACCATACAACCCACGGCACCTTCATTTACATTACAAGCAGTTTTGCCTGATCCTTGCATTTAGCAGAATTCATATCCAGCACGTTTTCCATAGAATCCATTCATATTTATAGATGGTTGTGTGAAGATGTCAAGTACCTTGCTACTACACAAAGGGTACATCAACTGTGTCCTTCCTCAGAATTAAGCATGTCTTTTTTGGTTTACAAGTCCAGGTCACCAACCATTTTAATCCACTACCACCGGCGTAAAGTCAGACATGGCATTCATTATTTTCTCTGCAAGCTTCATCTGCGGCTTTTTTCCGCCTTGGATGACTCTGTTGACGTTAGAGACAAGAGTTTGTTTTTCTCAGGACCTGTGGCAGACAGGTTCGGGGTTATATTTCCCTGATTAAGCATGAAAAGACCTGCGTCATCCACACTGTCATGTTGTGGAGATTCAGAAATCAAGCTGGCCTGTGAATTTTTCACACTCCAGTGACAAAGTCCCCGTTTGGTCTAATGAGTGAGTGATTTAGCATTTGAGCGGCCCCGCTGGAGCTCTTTCACCTTGTACAGCCATTCAAAAATGTAATGTACTACTAGCGGTTAAACCTGAGTCACTTCTACTAACACACAATTCACTGTTTCTTTGGAAAATAATTAATCTTGGTATACCACTTGCACTTATGATAGGTCAGTGCCACGTTGTGAGTGTTTGAAACTGATCGCCAACATTATATAACAGCTACCTCCATGTTTTCTATTTATTTACTTTTTTCTGTCTTTTGCCACTTTTGTGTTGGTTTGGACATGGTGGCAGTGTAATGCATTTTCATTTGGAGTGATCAATGGAATAACCTTGGAGCTGTAGGGGGTTTAAAGAGGAAACACTTTTATGGCCGCAAGCTCTCTATCTTCCTGCGGTATTGGCAAATTCCCCACAAACAACTGAGGACACACAGCATGGTGCACTTGGGCTATGTAATTGTTTTATAACTGGAGTCAACAATGTGCTTGAATGGTGCACCAGTTTTTAAGACATGCAGAGCTGAGGGAATTAGGATTACTGATGTTGCTGTTTTGGAGCAGTTTATCTATTTGACTCAGTTTTTTCATTTTATCGATGGGTAAATAGGTGGAACAGAACAATGTTTCTGTAAGATTCCCTAACGCTGGTTCGGGCACAACATTTGTGTATAGTCATTTTCCTCACCAGATTTTGCTACACATTTTGTGATTCATACATTTGTACAATAAATTATTCATCTTAAGGCATTCCTCAGCACAGCCAGGGATGTTCAGTTCTGACACACGCACCGGTCGTAGAATATGCACCCCATCGTCTATCACCTGCAGACATACTGCCGTCACAAAACATGTTTTTTGTATTATTGCTGGATAGCAGCCGGAGGGTAGATGGTGATCCTTACCAACCCACACTACAGTGGTTGCATGCAGCTTTCTGTGTGACATTGTTAGCGTGGCAGAAGGTTGAGGTGGCAATTGCCTAATTGTGCAGACCAAGCAGACTAGGCAGAAGTGTAAAACAGCCTACTATTCCCTGTTTCTGCTCCGAATCGTCACCAGGGAGATTATTCATGGCCTTTTTTCAAGCCTGGGACCGCTGACAGATCTCAATTCATTCCAATGATTCAAGGAACTTAGCTAGCACCACAGTCTGGATTAGTTTAACTGGCGGTTTTGATTGCACTCTGTCATGAAGACGATCCTGTATTGGAAGCAAAAAGAGAGGCTTCGCAATACCAACTCAAAGCTCATCTGTACAATGCACACTATATCAAACTTAACTTGAAATTTTATTAGCCCTTTTCTGCTTCATTGAAGAGGACAGTATAGAGAAACTCAAAGACTGTGAGAGTGGGAGAGATATTCGATGACAGTTGAGTGGTCGTGATTTGAATCACCGACGGCGCGGGTGATAATGAGCTTGCAGTCAGTTCTCCACTGGCAGTGCCATCAAGACACCCCCACATTTGCAATTTTACAAGGAGCTTGTAAGGAACATCAGTGGTAAGAAGATCAATCAAGACTTCAACTGAAAACCTATCTACTCTTCAGCGATAGCACAGCACTGATATAGCCCCAATTCATGATGTAGCATTATTCTGAGAATATACTCAAAAACCTGTGGCTTCACCTCAAGTTACCCACGTAGGGCAGCCCAACAATATTGTTGTACAAGAAACAGCTAACCAATTTACGGTACTGGGAGTTTTTTGAACCGCAGCAAACAATGTGAGAAACAAGTGATTTCTGTTATTTTTTTTTCTGTTGAAAACAAGCTTCATGTTCTACAGAAACCACCAATTTTTTTTTTCTGCCGACTAACCGTGCTGCAATCTCCTTTCTTTTCACTTCGCTCGAGTAGGTGCCCCCACCAGCCCACCAGATCAGTCCAGATTCTGGTTTCTGGGAACACACATTTTGAACTTATGCAGAAAATTGGTTGGTAATTACCAAAATAATTTTTATGTTCCTGTAATGGTTAATCCACCAGTATGCACAAGCTCTTTAACTGAAATGATATTTTTAATGGTAAAATATAATTATTGTTGTTATCCATGAATTTTCGAATTTACCGTTTTACAAAAAAGCCGAAAAAAGTAGTCAAGCACATGAATATTTTTTGATTAACATGCCAAATAACAGTTATTTTCTTGCATTCCTGAACATAAAAATTAATTTAAGTGGTTGAATGCAAGAATGCAAGCTGTTATCAAAGCCAAAGGAGGCCATACAAAATATAGTGCTTTTGTTTGTTTGTTTTTATTTGTGAATCAGGACTATTTAGTGGTTTCAGTTTGTTATTTGCCAAAGAAGGTTTTAAACAAGTTTGTGATAAATTTTTTAAATATTCGTGTTTTCTCATTTTTTTAATGACAGGTGGTCTTATAAATTTGTTAAGCACCGTATATATATTTTTTCTTTCTTTCATTTGCATACATCAATTAATCTAAAAATTTGACAAGTCTAACCTTTCTATGCATCAGAGAAGTTATATAGCACATTTATAAAAACTATTTATTATTACTTTATCATGTTTGAGGAGTATCACCACTAATTCAAACTATATTCTGTGGAGGGAGGCTGGGGAGAACCCTTAATTAGGCGGGGTCAGACCTATAATATTGGCCGTGTACCACTTCCAAGAGCAGATAGAACAGCCAACGCATGTTCTAAAATTAGATGTGCTTTTTTTTTTAACAGATTTTCTCCTCTCAGTCATCAGCTGTCCATTTGAGGGCAACATTGGCACAGTTTAGGGATGACGCTGCTCCGAACCGATGCACAGTCATTCAGAATTCTGCTATCAGTTTCAGCAGGTGATGTCAGCACCAAGTCACAGTGGGAATCTCAGAAAGTCCACGTCTTTTTCAGAAATCCTGACTTGATGTACATTCCTTTAATGCCCACCATCAGAGCTACTGGTTCCTATCAAAATCTGAGGATTACACCCAACTACTGTAGTAGGCGTTTGTAAGATCTGGACCTTTCTGCAGCTCAGAATTCAAAGATGTCCCTTGGTACAAAGAGGTACGGTCAAATAGCAAGGAGATTGTCCTTGTTATTTTATGGTAGACCCCATTATATGGGTTGTACCCCAATGTTTTCCATCATTCAAGAGGAGCTGTTCCTCAGGCATTTGTTTTATATGGCCTTTCATCAGATGTCATTCATGAAGCAGATGTTATCTTTCCAAAATATGTAATCTTTCCTTAATCACCTTCTTAGATGTAACATTCTTTGCACTGCTATTTTCCTGTTGTTTGTTAGCCAGATATTATCTTTGCGGAACAGAAGTCACATAATTACCTTCTTTTATAATGGAGTTGTTCAAAACTTCCAGGAACATCTTGTCCTCAAAGGACTGTTTTTGCCTTTCATCATTCGCCATCTCTGGGAAATCTTGTTTGTACTGTTGAACCAAAAAGGTCTTCCAGTTTTGACACAGAGATCCTGTTAGAGGTTATTTATAGTGGGCTACATCTGCAGTTGTAGTGCTGGTGAGGAGTCTATTAATGAGAAATCCAAGGCATGGCTGCACTGTATGAGGTTCATTGCCTTGACTGCTGATGACCCTCAGTGGTTCCATTAACTTTGGGACATTCACCCCAATCAACAGAGTAACATCCGCTTTAATGGATCTTAGATTTGATTCCCTTAGATTGGGCCATCCTTTTATGAGCCCCTCTGTCGAGATGTTCCCTTTCAACATTTCACCAAACTTTTCACTCAAAACAAATAAACCATTTTGGGGCAAGGGCACCAAATGAGTGGTTGCCCAAACTACTGTAAATTTGAAAATAAATTAGTGGATGGCCATTCAATAAATGCATTGCCATGAAACATGGTGCCTTTAATGGGTTAGGAGAGTAAATGCACCAAGGAGTACATCTTGCCCCAGGGGGCATCTTACCCCATCCTCCCCTGTATTTCATTTCTGTAACAGAATCTATTCTAATATCTCTGAGTAGCTGTACAGGATGAAAGGGATGGGAAAAAAATGTGTGCTGCTGGGTTTAAGGCAATGTTATCTTGCTAAGGAGCTCATCTTGAGCCCAGTATACTTAAGCACGAGATGTTTCCTGAAAGGAAGTACAACATGTGAACTGAATGACAAGGGGACAGAAACCGTATAATGTGATTCTCCTCTCATCTTCCCTGAAATAACCCAACTATTGATGCGGTGACAATGTTTGCTGCACATTCGAAACCGGCAAAAATCTCTTATTGTCCTACCATCCCTAGCTATGTGGATGAAATTCTGGGCAATAGGGAATGATGTTGACCGCTTCAATCAACAAATAGTGGGAGGCTGGGAGCTGCATTGGGTCTTAACAGGACAATTTGATGTACAGTCATCCTTAGTCAGATAGAGCACAAGCATACCTTAAGATTATGAATTCGGCGGGATGGGAATTATTGTGCATGTAAGTCCTTCTGTGAGTGTTGTACAGAGATTTTAATGAGGTGCGCTAAAGGCATAAGGTATGTGCTTGTGCTTTGTATTGCTGAAACCTGGAATTCTGTTTTATACACCCAGCAGACAAAAATTCATTATGCTTCTTCGTGACAAAGAAAATATAAACACAGTAGGGGAAGGCAGGGCAAGTTGAGCCATTTCTTGGTCTTGGCATGTTAGGACTAAAAAGACTGATGACCTTGCAGAAATAAATATCTTGCCTTCTAATTTAATCCTTGGGACACATTTTGTATGTAGTTCTAACTTTCTATCCCCACCCTGAAGGTCACTGCAATCTTTGAAAAACCCGGAGGTCAAATGGCTCAACTTGCCCCATAGGGTCTGGCTCAACTTACCCCAATCTGAAGTTCCTGAGATGTCTACACGTGCACAAAGATACCAATACCTGGACTATCAATTGCTATCTTATATCCATATTATGTCTATGTTGCATATAGAAGAAACATGCACTTACCTATACTGCGGTTTTTTCACTTTTATGGCAGAAAATCTCATTTTTCCCTCTGCAACACTGATTTCTATATCAACTCAAAAAACAATATGGCTGGGTTTGGAATTATTCAATGGCCTATCTTTAGATGGCGCCACCCTAATTCCTGACTCATTAAATTACTGGCTGTGAGGTGGTGGCTCAACTTACCCCAATGCTCAATTTACCCCACCTTCCCCTATGCTGGTTGGGAACACCATAAAATCATACAATCACGCAAGCAGCATAAATACCCATAATTTTACTATAAAGAAAAAGGAGTCATTTAGTCAAGTTGCTGTTTTGAGGCTCTGAAAGGTTTCTCCACACATGCTTTCCATTCTGCCCAGTCAGTCTGTATTTGGACAGAGTGAAACAATTTTTGTTCTTGTCTTCACTCCGTCTGCGTGAGCACTACCGACGCACAGCTTCGCTGGTCTCCCTGTTCTCATGTGCACCTGGCCCTTGTTTTGTTTTTATTGCCAGTTTCATATTTAATCCCTGCATTTCCGTCCCTGAGTGGGTCGCATTATTTGGTGCGGTGGTAAAGACGTTTTGTTCCGTTGGTGTAAGCTCGTTAGGGTTCTCACAAACCTTTGTGTTTCCTTTTCATTGTTATTATCATCTATGCCCCGCATTCCCATTTCCCACCCATGAGTTTGTTTACTTTCACTTTCTGCTTATTGTTTACGTTGTTGTATTGTTCCTGAAAATTCTGCCTTTACGGTTTGGATCCCCATTTTGTTCTAATATATACCTTAAGTAAGTAAAGTCTATTTATATAGCACCTTTCACAGACAGGGTCACAAAGTGCTTCTCAGTCATTTATATAGAGAAAAGAATAAATACAATAAAATACAATAAAAATAGGGATAGAATAAGAACAAAGAAAGATTCAAATGCCAGTAAGTCAAGTCAAGTTCATGAGTAGAATGAAAGGGCAGCGCCCAGCCTAATCTTTTTCCCCACTACAGCAAATGAGGCAAAAAACTCCCAGTAGGGAGAAAAATCCTCAAAACAGTGGTGAGAAAAAACTCCCCAGTGGGAAGAAATCTCAGGAGGAACCCAGCTATAGTGGGGAAGCCCATCCTCCGCGGGCTAGCTAATTAATAACAAAATAAAGTAAAGCGGAATAGAAATGGAAAAAGAGATCCATTAAAGCCCATCTAAACAGTGGCATCGGTAGCTCCAGGAAGTGGCATGTAGAGGATGGTGCAGAACTGGATCAGGACCGGATCAGGACAGCAGGACGGCAGCAGCCAGCGCTCATGCACTATTATAACCTTAAAGACAACCAGCACTTGAGTCTGTCCCTCGACTCATCATTACAGTTGTTTTAGCTGTGTACTCCAGCTCACCGTGTTTGTAATGAAAAGACTAAAACGAAGTCAACATGTTGGCCTAAACTGTCAGCTTAGGTCGATGGTATTGACAGCACAGTGCTTAGTGCTTTTGCCTGGAAGTGAAGAGGTTTAAATTTTAAGTTCCAGGCCCTCTCTATGTGGTGCTTGCGAGTCCTCGAGGAAAAATTATCCCATGGGGTTCAATGTTAGTACTCGTCCATTTCTCACTTTCAGTACCTCGAAGCCAAGTGGTCTGTTTGTTTTCAATACATTCAGTAAAATCAAACCTGAATAATGACGTATATTGCAAAAAGATATGCATCAGCTTCTCAAAAAATTATGTTTTAACAGTTAATTTTGACTCATTACATTGTAAAGATACGTGTAACACATCAGTTTTTTAAGTCAAATTCCATGTTTAAAGCTCAATAGATTCATTTTAGGCCATAGTTCTTATTTTGCATGAACAGTATAGGCTTATTTTTCGTACCTGGGTGTGCTGTGCTGTCGGTTTCATTGTATGTTGTTGCATTTTGAATGCACGAAAATGTATTTTAGTCAACGCATTAACTTCCGTGCGACAAGTATTTTTGCCATGTCGTCTGGTAACGTTAGATGGAAGGTCTCCTGGGCCCCTGTTTTGGTGCAGAAGATCAGTGTTTGGGTGCAGTTTTTGCGCTCTGTTCTGACCACCATGCATCACCTGCCACCTCGACCCAAGCTGTACACCGACACCAAAGACACCCTGAGTGTCTATGTGGGGTCACTGGACTGTCAGCATCAATAAGATGTTCACACCTCTCCCTGTCCTATTGCCTTCCTGCCTGAATGCCTCAAATTTGTCCTTCCTGCCAGGCAGTGTGCGTTTGAACTACCCAAAACAATCCCCAGCTGCATAGATACTTGTTCTTGCAGTTAATGTTGAATGAAAGGATGCTAATTTGCATTTGTTTGCTCCTATTAAAAATCTCTCTCTCTCCGTCTCTCTCTGTCTCTCCCAGTCTCTTTCTCTCTTTGACTCTTTTTTTTAATCTTTTATGGAACATAATTTGCACATTAATATCACATAGTCTGGAGGCTGACGCATGGTTATTCTTTCAATGCCACCCGTTGGAATTATTCAAAGATAGCCTTACACATAGCCAGAAGAGACGGAAAATAAAATAAAATAAAATAAAAACCTTTGTGATGTAGCATTAAAGCCTAACATCCCCAACCATAAACCCAAAGATAAGGATAACATTAAGCTATTGCCACGACAGATTAAGTGCTTTCATTTCAGCCTGCAAGTTTCAGTGTCCTCGACCCCTGTATACTAACTGCTTTGCATGATTATTGGTTTGAAAGCTTAGAGTAATGAGAAATATGACACTATGGGTATGATTGAATTAAATAGGCTCGTATTACCTGTGGGAGTTATGAAATCTCAGGAATGTGGAGAGGGTAAGCAGAGTGGAGATAATGTGAGCGGTGTTATCTTTTGTCACGTCTTGTTTGTATGCCCAACAGAAGAAATAAAGCTCATCCACTTGTTGCATTTGAATCTAGCAGAGGATATTAAACTTAGTGCACATGTAAATTTGAGGTTCTGTTGCAGAAAGATGCAAAAATGATGTATTTTTCAAAGACTCAAGAACACATCAGTGAAGGACAAGTCAAAGAAAATAAAAACACATGGACAACATCCAAGGACTCTCAGAACTTTGGACAATTGTTAATAAGTGTCCCATAAGATCAGTTTAATTGATATTGTCTTGTTCTATAGAGGGGTGAATTTTTACATTTACATTTAAAATAATGTCCCATTTTTTTTGGAAATGGGGTTGTAGATTAGCTTGATCATGTCCTCCACTAACATTCTCAGTCACCTTAGTGAAAGTCGAGTCTCTTTTGATCCTTGCAACTCACAGATGCACCAGCTACAGCCATCAAATGCACAATTTCAACCACAATTTCTGACCCAATTCACTGAGGCCTTTCTCATAGATCTAAATGGAGAAGTTAACATAGTTACTGGTTCTATTGAATCGCAAGCCAGTTGAGCTGTCTCTGTAACTGAAGGTCCTGCCATACTGGCCCTGATTATAGACCTTCTATCAAAATCGTTATAACAGTTTCCTCTCGTCATCTCGATCCAAAATTGAGGTCAACTGGGCTTGCTTGACATTTTTATCCATGTCAGAGTCACCTTTATGGAAGCATCTGTATTCGTTACGTTTCTCTACTCATTTATTTATACTACTTTTTCTGTTAAAATTGTCACCCATCCTCGTAATATCCCCCTACTTTTATGTTACATTCTTCCTCTGCCACCCTGGAATTGAATCTTAACTTTGAAAGAGATGTGAGGTTTGGCAAGGCATTGGTGCCCAGTGGACAGCATGTCCCGTTCTGAGGTATTCATCTCTTTGAGGATTGCAGATTGAATGCACATGGACAGCGTGATGTCAGTGTGGAGAGCAGTGTGTGATACCCCCTCTGACACAGGTCCTCTGTAGAGTGGGTGACAATGAAAGCCTACTCATCTCATTGTGTGAAGAAGAGCCAGTGAGTTGAATGTCTCGCTGACCCTGCCTGTGCCAGAGTCGGCTTATAATAAACATGCTAATGTCACCAGCGCCGCCAAGTCACACTGCAGACCACCCCACGCTCTGTGACTAATCCTGTCTACTGGAGAGCACGCACACTGTCTTTGTGTGTGTGTGTGTGTGCGTGTGTGTGCATGAGTGTGTGTGTATGTGTTCGTGCGTATGCGTGTGTGTGTGTGTGTGTGTGTGTGATTGCACGCATGAGTGTGTGAGATTGAGTGCGTGTGTGCGTGCGTGTGCGTGTGTGTGTGTGTGTGTGTGATTGCATGCATGAGTGTGTGAGAGTGAGTGCGTGTGTGCGTGCGTGCGTGTGTGTGTGTGTCCGTGTGTGTCTGCTTGCATTCGTGTTCAGTCTGATTGCCCATTACCTGGAGTATTTTGAGGGAAACTCTTTTTGACTGGGTGTGAATGGTGTGAGTGTGCAGCAAAGCTTAACTAAGCTCCAACACATAAATGGCACCTAGCAGCAAGGTGAAGATAGAGGGTTTGGGGAGGAAACAGAAGGAGAAAGAATACAGGGTTCATCTTAATCAGTTGTTTATACTTACAGTGCTCTTGGTTATGTCTGACAAATCAGAGATGCCGAGAAGTGACACGAGAATGAAGAAATTAGAGCGATGTGTATTAAGCGAGTGGAATTTCCTCACAGAGTCTGAACAATTTACGAGGCTGTCTCCACAAAATGTATTTAATGGGTGCGAAAACGTGAGGCGCATTACCTGTAATGATTTTATCAGGCGTACTCTGTAAAAGCACTGCATACGTCTTTTCAGCTGTCGCTAGGCAACCCCACTCCACTCCTGTCAATCGCTCTGCTAACATTCTTACTAATAATTACAGCATTAGGAAGGTAAAAGTGGAAATGAATTGAAGAACAAAACATCTTTGGCAAAATTGTTATTGGGCCAAAATAGCGCTTGGAGCAACAACTGAATCTGCCACCATTTTAGAGTGCAGTCAAACCAAACTTAAAGTCAGACTCCACCTCACATCAATTAGACAGAGTGACTGTGACGTGGGTCATATCTTTCTCAAACCACATCAAAATAGGATCATTTGCAGAACTGCAAGCACTTATGAAACTAGAGGCTCTAGAGAGTTTAAATCGCTCACCTGGATCTGTATGAAAATTAACTCATTCTTAAAATTAAAGAAACATAATCTACTGCAGCATACAAGTAACAATGTACAGGATCTTAATGAAATACCAAAAAAACATGATTACGAATCCGACCTCGTCCCATAATTTCGCAAAATTGATTTTTAAATAAATCAGTCTGATTCAAATGGAAATTCCAGGGCATTCTGATTATCATTTCAAGAATCTAATGAGCAAATTGAATGTGATGCTATAATGAAATACAACAAAAAGCATTATATTTGATGTTTTAAGGCGAATAAGTCCTACAAAGAGCCATT
Source organism: Gymnothorax javanicus (assembly GCA_029692085.1). Taxonomy (NCBI): domain Eukaryota; kingdom Metazoa; phylum Chordata; class Actinopteri; order Anguilliformes; family Muraenidae; genus Gymnothorax; species Gymnothorax javanicus. Next base: position 20,583,989 of record CM056204.1, read on the forward strand.
GTACAATTTCAGTGTAATGAAGACCTTTGTAGAGCTTTATTTGGTGATCATTTTAGCAATGAAAGGTTTTCTCTATCTCTTATAGTTTTCATTATATAGGCCAAAAAAAAAAAAACCGCAAAATCGTCAAATTTTACATTTCAAGGCCAACAACTCCTACAAGGAGGCATTTTATGATTTCAATCCAATGGAGACTTTTGTAGAGTTTCATCTGCTGATCATTTTAAGGTAAAGGTTTTTTCTCTAGCTGCTTTAGTTCCTGAGATGTAGCTGAAAATAGGTGGTTTTACTCCTATGTCCCATTTTCAGTAACAGTGGCCATGTTATTCAGACATTGGGCATAATCAACACAACTTTTAAAGTAAACATCCTAAGGATGCTAGTGGCTAATTTTAGTCTGGATCCGTTCAGTATTTTCAGAGGAAAAGATTTTTGAAAAATGTTAGAAAAAGCCTGCTGGGTGAAGACATAGGGCTCTATCTTACACTTAGCGCACAGTGGCGCAAAGAGAGACGCAAGTGTCTTTGCTAGTTTATGTACCGACACAGTTGTCATTATCCCGTCCAGCACTGCTTGCTTTAATTGAAAGTGTAATTGCACCAAACTGAGCGCCCATGGGTGTGTTGGGCTTAAAATGAGGTGTGGCCAGGTGTTACATCCCTCAGTTCCCTATGGTGGTGCTGTTTTCCTCCATTGTTATTATTTGGCTGCTCGGCAGTATTTGTTTTCCTTTCCTTTCTACAGGTGAGGGCGATTATGAATGGGTGGACCGCATGATTTCAAACCAGGAAAGCCTTGCAGAACTTTGGAGAAATTTTGGAAGCTGTTGGCTCCTGTGCCTCTTGGGCCTTCCTGTTTTCAATTGTTTTTCTTTTTCTCCCATTTTTCCATTTCATTGTTTAATTTATAATTTGAACAAGAGCAATCAGAGATTTCTGACCTCTGCCAGATCCAGAATTTGATCCAGATCGCCACCAAAATTTAATGGGTTCTTCCTTGGATCAAGATACACCTGTGCACCAATTTTCATGATGATCTGCTCAGTAGTTTTTGAGTAATCCTGCTAACAGACAAACAAAAAACACAGGTGATTCTATAACCTCCTTGGTGGAGGTAATAAAAAGCCCTAGACACGAGTCCTTGTGACTTTTTGTTGTCTATGTTGTGATCAGTGTGCCTAGCTGTAACACCAGGCGGATTTATGGCGCATTGCTACCTTGAAGTCAATGATCAGTGTTTGACTGCTAATTTCAGAGCGCATAGTCAGACTTTATTATATGTCTTTGTAGGTGAGTGCACAGCGCACGTGCGCACTGCTTGTTACATTCTACACATGCAGGGATGAACAGCAGTGCCCACTCATGCAAATGATTAAAAGTAAAGAGATTATGAAGTGAAAGATTATTGTCAAGATCTAAAAGATGCATGTCTAAATGGATAGTGCGACCAACGTCTGCACATCAGAGCATGATGTGGTGCAGGCTATTAAATTTGTAAGTGAACCTGATACATCAGGTAATTTGCGATTCAACATGTGAAGTCACACCTGTAGGTATTCGGAAATTCTTCTGGATAAAGGCACAACCTCTTGATATAGGCGAGCCGTGTCATTCCTGCTGTTTTTCAGAAGATCCCTTCTGGAGGGGTGGCTGTTTGGGGACAATGGTTAACCCATGTATTAAATACATGACATATCATGTCTAAAACAGTGCATGGATTTTTGTTGCATCATACAAAACAGAAAATGTAACAGAACGGATGTTTAAAGTGCTGAAAATGTGCTTCAGATCTTTGGATAAGTCATGCACGGGACGAGCTGTTATCAGCAATTATCTGAAAAATTTGAATCTCACCTGATCCATTAATACAGTGTCTGCAACCCATCTGTCCCGCTTCTATTATCAAAAACAAAACTCTGCATTTCATTTGATATGTCTTCATTATCATTTAAAGTTTGGCTGACAAACAAAGTGGCCACAAAGGGCAGCCTTTATAGTGGCAGAAAAAGCAATGGGTGACATTATTGTCACTGTGTATAATTAATCCGAATGTCTTCCATGTATCTGACTTGACCTTCAATTGTCAGCCAGGTTCTTTTCACTCCTGTGGGATATTATTCAAGGGGTAAAACCCTAGTCAGACTAGAGGCGGAATGAGCCGGAATGCTGTCGGAATTAAAATTCTTTGTATATTCCTGGATATTCAAAGTGCGTTCTAAAAATTCTGACTGCATTCTGAGTGCATTCCAAATATTCGGGCCCTTCTTGTGGCCAGCCCGAATGTTTTGCTCATGCTCAAAACTTTCCAGGTACATTCGAAGTGGAGAAATATCAAACGGCATTCGAAGAGTGTTCTAACTGCGCTCTGACTGCATTATAAATATTCTTACGGCATTCCAACAGCATTCAAAGCATTCTGATTGCATTCGAGGGAGAATCGAAATGGCAAGCCACGTCAAATCCTGCCAGAATGCGCCTCGAATGAGCCAGAATGCATTTCGAATGCATCTCGATTGCTGCCGGAATCTATTTCGATATTAAAACAATTCACCTTAAAAAATAATCCCTTAAAAATAATGATTGGTCATGACCTGTTTTCAATCGTTCATTTAAATTACCATTACAGAAAGTCTGAAAACTCTCAACATTATCAGATGTGGCCAGTTTTCATTAATAACTCATACCTGTTAACTCTCACGCATTTGGTGTCAGTTTTAGCAGCATATTTACGTTCCCCTGCTATAGTCAGCAATTATTCAATCAACGCATATGGGACACTCGTGTTACATTCTAAGTGCATTCTGAGTATTCAAGCTGCATTCTGTTTGAATTCTTAGATGTTCCAACCATATTCGGCGGCCAATCCAGGAGCGTTCTGACTCCATTCGAGTGAATTTGTACAGCATTCGAGGCACCTTCCAACCAGACTTCGAGTGGTTATCAGGCAGCAATTGAACCACACTTGTACGGCATTCGAAGTGTATTCTAAATATTCTGACTGCATTCTAACAGCATTCTAAATATTCCTACTGCGTTCCAACTACATTCAAGCTGCATTCGAGAGCTAATACACCCAGAATGTGCAAGAATCATTTGAGGCGGGTTCGAAGCGCATTCTAAGTATTCAAACAGCGTTCTTTCAAAGCTGTAAGAATTTTGGTCAATTTGAAATTCCCGCCGGAATGTTGTGCGAATTCTTCATTCCGGCTGGTTCTGCTTGATTCCTGCTGATTTTGAATAAGTGTGACGGGGCATTACAGTAGCCCAATCAAAATAACATTATTTTCATCTCTTTTCCGGCTGACTGTTTTTCTCCTTCGTTTTAATTGTGAGTCGTTCCCCATCAGTGGAGAATTATTTTTTTTGCCCGCGACCCTGAAGTAGTATCCTTTTTTTATTTGTTTGCTTGTTTTATTCACAAGTTGTCATGTCACGTAAAGTTCAAATACAGCCCTGGGAACTCGTTATAAGGCTATTTTTAACATCTGGATATGCAAAAAACAATTTTGAACAATATTTTAAAAATGTTTTTATTACATTTTTGGAGATCACTCTGTGTTCGCGTTTCCATACTTTAAGTAATGGTTTGGTTGTACACTTCGCAGTGTAATGTTTATTCAGTGCACCGTGTTTTGTGCACTGAAATAAAAGCAAAGGCGATTGGATCAATTGTAAAGTGAAAAAGGTGTCTGCCATTATTCTCAAAGTGGAGCTTTGCAAGCGAATCTTCAATTAAAAAAAAGTGGGAGATAACAATTCCTTAATATATGTATTTACAAAAGGTGAGACTAACAATAGTCTGCCAAAGTTACAAACAAACAGCTATAAGCAGTATACACAATGGTTCTACGAGACTTTGCACCGTTGTGGTGCAAAGCTCGGGCATATAAAGGCTAAATGGATCATAGAATGATTGATAACAGATGAATGCAGTTGAGTTGATGAGTGCGGAAGCAGGCCGGTCCTCAGAACTTGGGTGAGTGGAACCATTGTGGGCGTGGCATGACACGCAGACCCTTTCATTTGCAGCGTACAATTTTTTTTGTTTTTTTTTTTTACCTGCTACTAGGCAAATCCACCCTGATAATGGCAAGTCGCCAAGGTGCAAGGGCATCGGGTTTTTAAAGGGAATGGGAGATGACACTGCAATTGGTTTATTTCATGTTACGTCCAAAACACGCCTATGATTAACTAAGAGATTAAGTACAACCCCTTTTGAACCAAACAAGAAATCTAGCTAATTTTTATACGCTAGCTTTGTCATCTTGGGGTGCATGGTGGAGTCTGGGGATTGTTTTGATTGTAACAAAAGGAGTGAAGCATGGAAAGAATTTCTGCATAGTGTACATGCTTTTATCTCAATAATGGCTCATTACTTCCCCAAACTCAAAATTCAAGCAGTAACAAAGTGGCACATGGATTTATTTCTTCAGCAGTTTTCACTTCTATTTTTACAAATTCAAGACAATCTCTTTTGTTTGAAAATGAGAGAAAGAATATCTGACAAATCAATGGTGGGGTGCAGGTGCTTGTTAATAAAAATACTATCCCCATCATCTCCATTGAGTCCTGGGATCACAAAATCTTGACCTCAAATCTAAATCCAGTCAGCCAATTGATTGAAAAAATGTAGCCCTTCCACCTCTGTTCTTATTAAGTAAATTACATTGGAGACATTATTTGGGCAAAAAAAAAAACCTTGAGGGATTTTTTTTCAGTCTGATATGGTCTTTATTCAGCCATTAGTATTGCAGAAATTTCCCCAGTCAGGTGGGTTGGCAGTAAGTCATTGCAGTGTGGGGCATTTTGATGTACAAGAAATGATGGCCCAGTGTAATCCCAGAAGCTCTTTGCTTTGAATACTGTCACTAATGCACTGCTTATTTGTTTACTTTTTTTTTTTTTTTGATGTGATCATCTCTCTGATCCATTAATGATATGGTTCTGTGGTTCATTCCTGAGCCGACAGCGTATTGATGAAGGCTATCATTACATCCATTGAGCCAGTATTGATCCTGACCATAAGAGAGAACTGGTACTTATGTGTGAGATCACAGACTTTTCCCTACTTGTGTGATGAAAGTGTGGAATATGCAGTGCAAATGTCAACACTTTGAATGCGTGTTGCTCAGAATGGAGAAGTTAATGCAAGGGAGGTGACCAAACTGATGACTAATTCTGAAGTTATTTTATTGGTAGCTGTAATATTCAGAGGCTTCAGAATTTTAGAGGTCTCTCCTCTTATAGTTTGTTTCATCTTGAGATCTTAATGCGCTTTTGCTGTGCCAGTATCCAAGTCCCCATCCGTTGCATCACATCAGTCTTCCCAATGTCAATCCATAACATCTTACTGCCTAATAGTTACACTTCATAAATCCCTTTATTACACAGCAAGCCTGAACAGTGCTTATGTTGGTGCTCAAGGAACAAAAAAACTGAAATGAAAAAGTTAACCAGAAAAGCTATTCTGTCAACTATCATTAAAAAAACAAACAAAAGAACAAACAAACAAACTATCCTAATATAACAATAAATGCTAGCTTTTCTCAAGTATGCCAACTTATATACTGATAATTATTGCAGCATTCTGCTTATTCTAATAATTTCCTATCTGAATCAGTTAACTTTGTCAATATTGTCTCTCTGAATAGGCATTTAGCACTGATGTTCAAAGGTAATTGTAATATTCTTTTCTGCTGTATTGTTATTTATCGTATCCCAAAACCCAATCATAGCTTCTAATCTGATCTTCTGGCTTCGTTTTCTCAGTTATTCTTTGCTATGACAAAATCTAGCTGGGTGGAGATCTTAATATTCATGTCAATAGCTATGGAGGTAAATCCTGATCTTTATTCGAGAACATGGCATTTCGACTTGAGAGCAGACACATCGATTTCATGTATAAATTTAGCTAATATTTCCCCAAATTTTTTCTCCCACGGCCACTGTATGTGGTTAAGGAATCGCGAGTTTTCAGGCGGGAGTAAGTCTGCCAAGGAGTCACCGTCTCCAGAGCGCGCTGTAAGAAGTTAAATTAACGGGCCCACAACGAGGCAGTGATAATTTCATTGGTCAACACAGAACCTGGCATTCTATTGGTTGTCGATATTTGACAGGAATGCATCACTAAAAAAATTCCGAGCACAAGCAGAAATGTTCGGAGAGCAAGCAGAAATGTTTCAAGCGCACAGAGGCAGTTTTAAGCCCGAGGAGAAAAGGCTGAAGAAGAAAATCCGTCCAAGCAGCAGCAGATCCAAGCACAAGTGGGGGCTATTTGAGTACGAGAGAAGAATTTTGGAAAAAAGTTTTGCAAAATTTACATATGAAATTGATGTACCTGCTCTAAAGTCGAATTACCATGCTCTTGAGTAAAGACAGGGATCTACCTCCATAAACAGCCCCACTATTTGTTTTTTGTTGGAATCTTCAAGAGTTTGTGAATCTTTTAACTCTTAACAGCACATATTACATTCCGTACATGAACTAGGGCAAATTCTTGATTTAGTTTGTACCGTGGATTTATCTGTTAACTCCCAATCTTGAAATATTTTGTCTCTGATCTTAAATCTATCTCTGTTTGATATTGCCCTTCAAGTAGCTCCTCTTTCCTCCAAATATATAATTCTTTTTCACATCCTCAATGGGAAATTTGCTGATTATTTCCACAACCCCAATTCTGAAATAGTTGGGACAAAATGTAAATTGTGAATAAAATCAAAATGCAATGACTTTCAGATCACATGAGCCAAAATGTTATTTACAATAGAACAAAGATAACATTTCTAATGTTGAAACTGAGACATTTTACAATTTTATCCACAAAATGAGCTTATTTCAAATTCACTGGCTGCAACAGGTCTCAAGAAAGTTGGGACACTGGCAAAAAAAAGGGCTGAAAAAGCAATTATGTAGAAGAGAATCAGCTGAAAGAATATTTAGCAAGTAATTAAGTTAACTGGCATCAGATGTGTAACATGATTGGCTATAAAAGGGATGTCTCAGAGAGGCTGAGTCTCTCAGAAGTAAAGATGGCCAGAGGCTCTCCAACCTGAGAAGGCTTGCGTAAAAAAATTGTGGAATACTTTAAAAACAATGTTCCTCAACGTCAAATTGCAAAGACTTTGAAAGTCTCATCATCGGCAGGGCATAACATCATCGAAAGATTCAGAGAAACAAGAAAAAAACTGTGCGTAAGGGACAAGGCCGAAGACCTTTACTGGATGCCCGTGATCTTCGGGCCCTCAGACACCACTGCATCACTCACCGGCATGATTCTGTCATTGACATTACTAAATGGGCCCAGGAATACTTCAAGAAACCACTGTCTGTAAACACAGTCCGCTGTGCCATCCACAGATGCCACCCAAAACTCTATCATGCAATAAGGAAGCCGTTGTTGAGCATGATCCAGAAGCGCTGCCATATTCTGTTGGCCAAGGCTCATTTAAAATGGACTGTATCAAAGTGGCAAAGTGTCCTGTGGTCAGACGAGTCCAAATTTGACATTCTTGTTGGAAATCATGGGCGTCTTGTCCTCCGGGCTAAAGAGGAGAAAGAGCTCCCCTCCTGTTGTTAGCGTTCAGTTCAAAAGCCAGCATCTCTGATGGTATGGGGATGCATTAGTGCATATGGTGTGGGACACTTGCATGTTTCAAAAAGCACCATGAATGCTGAAAGGTTTTAAAGGTTTTAGAGCAAAATAGGCTCCCCTCCAGAGGACATCTATTCCAAGGAAGGCCTTGTGTATTTCAGCAGGACAATGCAAAACCACATACTGCAGTTATTACAACAGCATGGCTTCGTAGTAGAAGAGTCCGTGTGCTGAACTGGCCTGCCTGCAGTCCTGATCTTTCACCGATTGAGATCATTTGGCGCATAATGAAACGAAAAGTCCGTCAAAGGAGACCCAAAACTCTCCAGCAGCTGGACGCCTGTATTAAACAAGAGTGGGATCAGATTCCAATGGCTAAACTCAAGAAACTTGTCTCCTCAATGCCCAGACGCCTCCACTCTGTGTTAAAAAGAAGAGGGGATGCTACACCATGGTAAATAGGCCCCTGCCCCAACTTTTTTGAGACCTGTAGCAGCCATCAAATTTGAAACGAGCTCATTTTGTGGATAAATTGTAAAATTTCTCAGTTTCAACATTTGCTATGTTATCTCTGTTCTATTGTGAATAAAATACTGGCTGGTGTGATTTGAAAGTCATTGCGTTTTGATTTTATTCACAATTTATACTTTGTCCCAACTATTTTCGAATTGGGGTTGTACTTTGTCTTCTCTGCTCAGTGTAATATCTTAACTCAGTTTCATGAGCTAAATGACTTTGTTGATCAGTTCGATAGTTTGTTTATCAATCCTAGATTACATTGCTCCTATTAGGGCATGGACTAGATGCCAGTCAAGCCTTAATGAGGTAAGGATCTTCGCCGTGTTAAAAAAAAGAGCAGAGAGGTGGAAGAAAACCAACTTAGTACTTGACCTCCTTCATATGCGGGAGTTATGGTCTTCCTATAATTCATTACAGTTTTTTTCAATCGCTAAGTGACATCGATCAATAGTGAAGCAACTTTTTCAAAACTCGTCACACTTCTAGCACACCATAAGTCTATGCAGTCCAAACTCTGATGGTTTCATGCCTTGCTTTAGCACAAAAAACATTGGTTTGACACTTAAGACATTCAATGACATCAGCCTTCAAAATTCATTAATTCTTTTTTCACTCTAATGCAAACACAGGCAAAACCATGTGCATCTGCAGCCAATTTTGCAAATGCTTACAGAGTATTTTTAAAACAGTTACATTTTATTGCAAACTGTTACAAATTCAAGTGGAAAGAAATTTGCCAAATTATAAACAATCAATTGAAATTTTTACTGCAAAATCATGAAATAAATGGTTCTGGAAATAAAAAGTTAAATATCATTTATTGAAATTATGCAAATGAGACCAACCACAGGCGATACCCATCTCTAGTTGGAGGCCTACTTAAGTGTTTTCTCTCGATAATTTCATTGCCACTTATAAAAGGACCCAGCTTTGGGGTGTTTTTTACACCTGAACTTCAAAATGGAGCCTGCAAGAGAAAGAGTGGTACAGAGAGAGGAGTCTGTATGCATGGTGGTGCTGCCGGCGGTGGTGCAAGACAACAGCAGAGAAGATAAAGGGCTGAGGTATCTGATGAGGTTAGGCTACTATCATTGATCATGTTGCCAACCATGGCCTAACATTCAGAGGCTGTTCTGTGAGTGTAGCCAAATCTGGCCCAGTCAACAGTGGCATCAATTATCAGTCTTCTGGGAAACCAGCAGGTAAGATGCAAATATATTCTGAAATGGTTTTGTGGAATGTTGTAGGAATTTTGATTTTATATTCCTGGTGTTGCCTTCAAAAAGAACTCAGAGACAAAGGAGTTAATGTCCAAGCCAAAGTCAGTTTACTTCTCTGCAGAGAAGGATCCCCGCCATCATGTGAGAACTCTCGTTACAGGCAAGAGCGAGGATAACCAACAAGGATTTTGCTGGTATATAAGTAAGAGTCCATCTTGACATCCTCCTGCCCCCCCCCGAGCTGATTGACGCATCATGGTATCAACAGGAATGTTGCAGACGCAAGCAGCCCACGTAAAGCCGGCCCCGAAGTACGCTTATCTTTTCGGCATCCCAGGCTCCCCTTGTACTCTTTTTCCTGAGAACACATAAACTTGGGAGAGAAAGAACATCTTGGCCCTGTCAGGACCACAAGGCTCCAGATAAACTATAAGCAATTACGCATTGTTCAAATTTGTGGAAGCTACAGCTATGAAGGCCTAGGCTAATCAGAAACAGGCAAGAGTACACGTCTATAGCCTAAGAAAAATTGAGCCAGAACAAGCAAGGATAAACAATTAATAAAGCAAATGAATCAAATTAAAATGATTCCACAGTTTTCACTGCATATTAGTAGTAAAATGATCTACAGTTGGCCTTTAGAAAATGCGTTGCTTGTGGGTAATTTGTATTTCTAGGACTGAAACATTACCTCGCTCTGGGGGTAGGGGTAGAATCTTCAGCGACGTGCAGGAAATGGCAATAGTTCAGATGGTTATTGAAAACAATGCCATCAAACTCAAAGGAAAATCTGGAAGACAACCAGACATTTGGAAATATACTAAATGTAAGCGTTTCAACTATTGCTCGTGTCCTACAAAAACACAGAATCCGGATGAAACAACTACACTGTTCCATTTGAGGAACTCGGAACGCGTTAAGGAACTCCGTTGTCGGTATGTCCAGGTAAGTGGAAGGCTCAATTTTCTCTGCCATGATGCCTTTACTGTTAAAGTACCAACACAGGTGACTTTGCTGGCTTGTTTTTTAGAGTCCTGGAACTTGAAGCCCATCAGACACCACATGTTCTCATCTCTGGATGAGGCTGGGTTCAACTTAGCCAAAACACGCCGGCGGGGGCGGAATGCGATTGCAAAAAGGGCTACAGTGGGGGTCCCAGGCCAGCGAGGTGCCAATATCACCATGTGTGCAGCAATCTCATCACAGGGATTGCTGCTACACAGACCGCTCATTGGGCCATATAAAACACAGCAGCTGATTTTCATTTGAGCTCCATGGCAGGCTTGAGCCAGAGGAGGAAAGGAGTGAGGTGAGGCACTTTGTAATTGTATGGGACAATGTGGCATTTCACAGGTCCCATGCAGTTACTGAGTGGTTTGCTGCCCATCCTGCAATGCAGGCCCTCTTTCTACCACCATATTCCCCATTCCTAAATCCTATTGAGGAATTTTTTATGGAGGTGGAAGGTGTACGACCACCATCCACATGATCAAATGTCACTAATGCAATGAATGCAGCATGTGAGGACACATCAGCGTCTGGCAGGGGAAAATATTCGCTGTGACGTCGACTAAAACGTGACCAAATGCAGGAGACCGGTTGGAATAAATTGTTTTAGTAAAACCTGCAATGGAAACTTCTGGATGTCTAAACCTGTAATTTATTTTCTTTGTGGAAAATAAAGAACAATTGCTATGCATTCCTGCATTTCCATTACTTCCTATGGTGTACTGTAGTACATTCTCAAGTTCTCTCAGTATTTCATAAAGGGAACTTTGTTCATTGTGAAATAAGGCAATGTACACTTATCCTAACATCAAGAATAATGAACTATACATGCAAAACTAGAGTGCAACATTATCTACTCCTTCAATGACTGTCATAAAATGAGTTTAATGTAATGTTACCATTTGGTGTTTGAGGTAATTGTGCTATGAGTTTCAAAGTGTTTTGGTAGAATTATGTACTTTTGGCATAAGTATGCAGTGTTTGTGCCAAATTAACAGTTTTGCTATGCTGTGTGTTGCCCAAGACAAGAGTTTTGCAAAAGCTGCTGCAGTATTGACTGTCTCTTGGCAATTGCAAAAAACTAATCAAGAGACTTCTGCATTTTACAAACCTTATTGCCTTGTAAGAGTGGAACCTGAGTTCTGTTCAGCACCACTGATTAACTTACAATTCCCCACTTGTTCAATTGTTTCAGCCTCATCTTTGGAAGGCAGTTCTTAGTTTATTTTGTTAAAGGTCAATGGCACTGAAGCCTCTACAATATAGTAAAGTTATGCAGTATAACTTTTTCAGATGCCTCCCCTAAATTTACTAAATTTACCCCTATTTCTCCGAATTATCTGACACTGTATCTAACAAGCTCTTATTCTTCTGTGGCCTTGATACCGTACACCCCAAGTTATTCAAAATTTTTTTCCAAGTCTTTTCCCCTTCTCATTTTTAAATGACTTTCTGTCCTTTGGTCAGTTCACTATTTTAAAGAAACACTATTATCCAGCTCCTTTTTAAGAAACCTGGCCTTGATCCAACACGCCCTCATGACAACCAACCAATCTCTAAATTACCCTTTGTCTCAAATTATTGAAAAGACTGTTACTAAACAACTTGTGGAAATAGAAGCTCATGACATTCTCAACCCATTTTTATCTTTGGGGCTGGCTATGGCCTTAGTCACCAGGGAGGTCCATATGGTACTGGCGGTAGTGTCAAGTAAATCCATGTGGAACCGGTGGCGCTGAGCATGCATTAACGGTGCCAGTGGGGCTAGCCACAGCCTTAGTCACCAGGAGGTCCGTATGATACTTGTGGTGGCTAATGTTGTGAAAATCCATGTGAACTTACAGCCTGGTATAATTGTAGGGCCTCTGTGCTGCAATAAGTGGATGGAGGAGTGTTGACTGTTCAAGACCAGTTGCTCCTGAATTGTTACTTGGCACCAGACACAGGACAGAATTTTTGTTAATATGCAGTAGTTTTATCCAGTGCCTAACCCCTTTTATTCTGTCTTTTTCTAGGGATTTTAGTCATCACTCTAGCACTATTTATCATTCTATTTTACTGGGTAGATTAAAATGCTAAGTCAGCATTGATGGAACTACCCTTAGATGGTTTTCCTCAGATCTTACAGAGGTTGTTCAGGGTGGCTATAAACGATTTTGTCTCATCATGGGCTCATGGTGCGGAGTCCTGCAAGGTTCAATCCTTGGTCCTATATTGTTCAGCTTATATATGCTCCTCCTGGGTCATATTAATCATTTTTAAGACTGTTGCCTCACTGCCATAAAAATTTAAAGCAGAATACAGAAAAAAAAACTTGGCCATTGGCCCAGATCAGGTTTTAAAGAGTATCAGTCCGTACCTCAGGTGCTTACTAGGTAATAACTATTTCCCCCTCACAGCCCTAAAGATAACACAGCAGTGTATACTCTGTGGGGAGCTGGCTACTGCAACCTTATCTCCACACAGAGCTGCTGATGTGATAACACCAAACCTGACATCATATTCTCGATCTCATATAAGCTTAAAATAGAGTCGTCCACAGATGCTTGTGGGGAATTCCCGGTGAGATGTCGAGAGTTGCTTGTGTGGTGATCGAGACCAGGCATCGAGGGGCGCTTGTGGGGAAATAAGGGATAGGCGTCATAAGGCGCTAGTGAGGGGGAAAGAGTTAAACCATCATTTAGGAATCTTGGTGATGTGTTGGACCAAAATTTAAGCCCTCACATCAAAAAAATTGGTTCAGTCTTGTATTTTAGAACTCAGAAATATTGCCAAAAATGAGTTCAGCATTGCAGATGAACATCATTAAGCAAATCATCCATGCTTTTATTGCTTCCAGCTTGGATTACTGTATCTCCATATTTTTCTTTTTAAGTAAAGTTTGCAATTGCTTTCCTTCAGTTGGTTTAGAATGCAGCTGCCAGGCTTTTGACAAATACCAAATGAAGCGTGCAAATTATCCCCATTCTGGCCCACTCACGTTGTCTGTTCTCATCAGAATTTAATTGAAGATTCACCTGATCACATTCAAAGGCCCCATGGCGAGGCTCCCTCTCATGGTTCTGACCTTGACTCAATACTTTGCTCCCAGATTACTTAGATCCTCTGACCAAATGCTCTTTGCTGTCTCACGGTCCAGAATCAAAACAAAGGAAGACTGTGATTTTACATTTTTGCTTCAACACCATCTAATTGCCTCCCCCTCACTATCACGACAGCTGACTCAGTATTACATTAAAAACAAATAGGCACACCAAAAAACTCTTAAAAATCTACTTGTTGAGGCATGTATTTTTATTAGTTGTTGCTCTGAAATTCTTATTGGTTTTATTCTGTCTCTTAATCTTGTTTTTGTTTGTTATATTGCTTGTTATATGTATTGATTCTGTTTGTAATATTGCTACCTTTGCCGAGTTTCTGTTTCCATTTTATCCTATGCATTGTAATTGCTGTTATTTTGCTGTGTTGTATCATGCATTTTTTATTAACTGTAAAACTCTTTGTGACTGTTGTTGTGAAAATGCTATATGAATAAAATTTACTTCTCAAGCAGCTTTCTTTTTCCTTTTTTTTTTTTTTTTTTTTACAAGGTATTTATTGATACACCTGGGGTCCATCCTCAAACATTGGCCAAAAACCTCAAGAATTTAAATTCAAAGTCTGACTTGCCTGAGAAAAATGCAACATTTACAGATTTTAATATCACCCTTATGCTTTGTTTGCGTCCCACAGACCCCAAAGCCACTTTAGCACCCAAAAGCATAATTGTATTTCATCAATCTGCCAGACTTAATGAGAACTACTAATATGTTTCACGCATGCTGCAGTAAAAACAATGCAGTATCTTTGTTTGTTGACCCGTAATTCGCTGTACTAGACAGTACAGTGATTCATTTCTGCACCTTTTAAAAAAGCTGAGTTAGTAAAACTTTCAATCATGACTGGGATTTAATAAGTTCAGGGGAAAACTATTTCAGTGAAAAAATTAGGATATTCCAAAGCCAGTGTCATCATTATTATACACACAGTTCTTGGGCCTTTGGGAACCCTGACATGAGAGCAACAGAACACAAAGGTTAAATACTTACACAATGAGGACATCAGTTGACCAAGCTTCGCTGCCTTCTACACAATACAATGACTGCAGCTGGTGCCTGGCTGACCACAATTGGTGATATTGTGCACCATTCCACCGAAGCCCTCCCCCCAATTCAATCCTATTACTGCTGCTGCTACTATCAGCCACGGTCAGTAAACGGTGGGGCGCGTCGTTACGCTCAGGTCTGATGCTTCTGGTGGAAGAGGTCAGCTGCTACTCATGTTGAGTGTCCTTCCACACTGGGCTGGTTTAGCTGCTTATAACACATCACGTAGTGAACAAATTGTTGCACCAAATGGCAGTTGGAGGCATTTGTGATTTGTCATGAATACTGCCGTTGAAAAGTTTCTGGCATGCATTGTGTGTGTGGAAGTCATCCTGAATGCACAAGCAAACCCTGATTTGCTCCCTCTCCCTGTTACCTCACGAAGCTAAATACTCTCGTTATTCTCCTCTGTTGCTAAGGAACACAAAAATGATCTTTGAGCCACTTTTTTGTATAGTGTCAACAACAGTCTGCTCACTGGTCATTTACCGTGTAGCACTGATGAAAATCTGCCATTTTTTTTTGTGTGTGTATATTTGTCTCAATGACAGATGTGAAGAAATTACGTAAAATTTCCCTTGATATTTGGCACCCCTTGTAAAGATGAGCAAAAAAAAGGTTATAAGAAACAATAAACAAATCAGAAATGAAATATCATAACTTTAACTGAAGTAAATTTATTTGCAAAAAAAATGTGCTCATCAAGAAATAATTATTTTTAACAAAAGCACATGTTCCGCAATTATTGGCACACCTAGAAATTATTATGAACAAAATATAAAATATTTATTTTGATTTAAGATGGTTGGAGTAGGGGTTTTTCTGCAGTCACCCATGACTTCTTGTTTCACTGGGGTATAAATATTTGGTGACGCAGAGGCCAAATTCCCTTATTTATTCATCAACATGGGAAAGATAAGAGAATACACAAATCAAATAAGGGAAAAGTGCACCATAGACGGGTTAAAAAAATAGTCAGGAACTGGCCATAAACGGCTACTTATCTGAAAATGCACATACCAACCATTAGACCAATAATTTTAAAAAGTTGGAATCAACTTGAACTATCACAACCTCGCCAAGAAGAGAAGCCAAGTGGTACATTATTCAGGTAAGTCTTTTTTTTTATTATAATATCCCATTCAATACTCCTTAGCTATTATGAGTGTAAACAAGATGTGTGAAAAGACTTCTTTTTGGAGCCTATTCCGTGGGCGACACACACCTTTAGTACATCTTCAGTCTTTGATAGAAAGATCTGCAATTGTCTGGTTAATTAGGTCTGGCTGAACACTCTTCTCCAGCAGTAGCATGTCAGCTAATTAGTCATCTGTGAGTGCCAATTTTTGGTTTAGGGACCTCTATCAGTGCTCAGTTTATAACTAAAGAAGCACAAGAAAGATAGGTCCCAACTGCATGGTGTCACCATTGTATATTGGTGTAGCATAAGGTTGTCACTGTAAATGGATAGGGTTCCAAAAATATACAGTCTATGCCCAATAACCTTAATGATTAGTTACTCTACGGACCCCTTCCAACAGTGTCAGCAAAAAGAATTCCTTTGGATACCCTCTAGAACATCCACAGGGCATCCTTGAGTGAGAGTTGTGGAAACCCTACCTAATAATAATAATAATAATAATAGTAATCTTCATTAGGTTGAGATCAAATTAGGAGTTTCTGTTACTCATTACTGAAGATGCACTGATACTTTCGCAAAGGCTATCCGGAGGAACTTGTATTCGTGGGCGCAGTTGAGAAGGTGTCCGTAGAGAATATGGCCTGCGGATTCCTGGCTTCACTTTGGGTTAGGGTTTGCATGCTCACTGAGGGCGTCCACTGCGTACACTCAAAATATTTCATTTTTGCAGATCAAAACAGCATTCCAGTAATATCCTGGCATTTTCCCAAGACTTTTGCAAATTGAGTTGTGGTAGTCAAAAGAAAACTGAGATCTACATTTCCTAACAGCCCAACCCAATCTGCCCACATGGATTGTTAATACAAGCAAATGTCTTCTCTGCCCTGTATATATGGCACTGCCTTAGCCATAATACACCATCATCCCACAACCTTCCCATAATTCATTGTGGCAGCTCGGTATCTCACTGATGAGGAGTTGCTTATTGTGATTGATGATGATGGTGAAGTGGAAGATGACAGAGACCCAAAGTTTGTCCCAAATGAATCAGAAGATTATGCTTCCTCCTCAGAAGGAGGTTGGTTTCAATTTAATGCAGCAGAAGGGCATCCAAAACCTGCACAAGAAGTGCATATGCATGATTTTACATATCTTGAGTTTGTACCAAATGCAGTGTTTAAACTAGATGACTCTAGGTGCAGTGTTTAAACTTTGAGTCCCATTTTCTCAAAAGTACCCCAACATGGGTTGGCCCAGTATGGTTCTTAGGGGCTCAATTGTGCATCTGGGAATTGTTGTCAAAAGGGTTGGACTAAGACAAATGAATTACCTGTGGGTGTCGTGGGGGTTTGGTTCCATTTAGGTCAATCAGATTAACCGCGGTCATTCTCCTCAAAACCAGAGCATTTATGGCATAACAAATTGGCAATTCCATCTGGCGAAGAACAAGCACCTAACGTGCATTACCACCGCCTCAGTGGGCATATGTGAACAGTGCTTCAATGTAATAATATGTGGTGTCATTTGGGGGGATAGAAGTCAATTCACCAGATAATGTGTTTTGTATGAAAATGTGGGTGATTTAAACCATATAGAAAATGGCACTGGTGGTATTGAAAGAAGTGCAAGACTGAAGTTAATTTTTAGCCTTTCCCGCCACACAAAGGAAATATTCACATGTATAAAAATACCTTCACCCTCCCTCTTCCCCTTAGACCCCACCACCATTTTGTGGGCATAATTTCTAGGGCACATGATGAGAATGAAAATGGGACGGCGACAATATGTGTTTATCTGCAAACAGCCGTGCTGGCTGCGATTCAGTCCCGTGAACCTACCACAGACCAGCAGCATTTGTACTGGGGTGGTTGGGGTGAGTCAAAAAGCAAACAAGATCTGTGACACAAACATTGCGCAGCACCAGCTTGATGCAGTGACACACCTCTTTTGGCACTATCCAACCCCTTGAGATGCAAAGACTTTAATTGTAGTGCAGGAAACTACCAAACTGGGCAAAGGCGATAAATATGCCATTTGCGACAGACTAAATTGCGCATAAGGTTACTGTCACACGCATTTCCGTTTACAAAGGCATAGAAATAGAGCCCATCATGTGGAGCTTTCAAAATCCACTTTGTAATGTTGCTATTCCTTTTCACAACTCTTAATAAACGTTTGGGGACTGAAGACACGGAGTGATTAAGTGTTTCATGTCAGCCAATTAGTTATCTGTGAGAGCTGGTTACAGGGTTAGGGACCTTTGTCAGAGCTCAGTCTGCAGCAGAGGAAGTAGGGGAAAGACAGCTTCCAACCACCCACCACCACCCGCACCTCACTATTCCACTACGCCGACTCAAGATATGTTTTATTGAACCCCAAAGGGTGAGTTTTCCATCCTATTTACTCAGCAGCAGCCTCAGTGCAGTGCCTTGAGACCAACTCCAGTTCTACAGTCAGAACCTTCGTCGGGGCAGTGATGGGACTGTTCCAGTACTGGATCCCAGAACTCCCTTATTGCACGGCAACAGCACTCACCCCTATGCCACCGTCGCCTCAGAGTGAAAGAGATGCACCGTTGGCTTTGTGTGACTATACTTCAAAGTGAAGAGTTAGGGAGAGGATGGCCCCTATATACTCCATGAAGATGAAGGAGAGTCCAGCTCATGCCAATTTCTCTTGAGCTCCAATATGGATAATAATGCGACACCACTCCCTTACAGAAGAAATTTGTTGGTGCACGCGATGGGCTGACCCTTCACCTTTCTATCAACTACAGCAGTTGATGAGTCCTCGCTGCTGTGACCTGTGCAAAAATGTGCTGTTCTGTGCACAGGTGAGGGTGCAAACACTGAGATGAGGAAAAGATGGTAGGGGGCAAAAGATGGAGGAACAATTTGTTTGGGCCACTTTGTAAAACAGAAGCAAGAATAAACTGAGGATGGAGCCACAGAGATAGGAAGACTATGCAATGATGGAACAATAGACTATGAGAGATATAAAAGGCAAGATGGGCAAATAAAAGAGGAAATGAGAAAAAAAGGTTCATTTTAAAAAGAGTGATAAGATTGGCATGGCTTTATCCAGTAGAATGGGACTCCCTCGATGTAGATACCTTATATCTCAATGGGACCTTCCTGGTTAAATATAGGATAGAATAAATAAATGGTTGAATGTAAACAATTCTGCCTAAATACTTAATTCCCAGCTGTGGCACTAGTAAGGTGCTTATACCATGTCGCTTCTGGCAACACTGTCCTATGAAAGCACTTTAGAGAGGATGTCTGAAAAGAGCTGGTACAATGCTTGGACATTGGGGCGGGATTCTTTAGGTGTACATCTGTGTTTATGTGCTCAGTGACTCGGGAGTCATGCCCTGGAGTGCACAAGGGCAAAGTCTTCCCCGTCTGCCTCCTGATTACAGCCCTCCCACTCTCCACTTCGCTCCAAGCCGCAAATAAACAATACTACGGCCGTGGAGAAGATGGTGGAGGTGTGGACGAGATATATGTATGCTGGAGGACGGGGGTGCTCATCCCTCTTGGGACTTGTGATTGGGTTGGCTGTCTGTCGAGTCCTAAATGGATTGAATGGCTACGAAGTAACTCGCTAGCCCGTAATCTTATTTACCGTTATTGAAATCAATAATAATCTAGGCTTTATTACACTAGTGGCTCAAGTCATGCGGGGTGGGAGAATTGAGGGGGTGACACTGCTGCAAAGCATTGCTGTTTGCTGCTTCATTCAGTCCTGCAATGAGTCACTGAGCCTTTCAAGCAAGCCAAAACATATTAAAATATTTTTTTTCCTTCTCTAAGTGGTTCTTTTAATGTAACTGAACCCAACAGAACTATTTACAATTGTGTGGCTTCATTAAAAGTATGAAATACCATCTGTGTTTCTATTTTAATAAAATATTTTCTATTGTCCTTTAATCATTTGTAAATCGTAGCCAAGAGGGAAAACTCTTGTGTAATTGAAACTATGTCTCCACTTGCTCGCTCAATTCAACTATCACCTTTGGCAAAATATAGGAATTGTCATGAGCGATGGTTGAATTTTAATAAAAAATTGTCTGTGGCATTTTGTTGGACACATTCAAAATGGTTCTGGATTTTTTTTTTTCTGCAGATTCCATCATTCCTTTTCAAATGAATGAGGAAAAAGAAATTGAAAAGAAAAATGAATACAAAAAAATTACAAGGAGGGTCATAATCAATGAAACTGGCTGGGTAAGCGAAAGAGTAATTAAAATTGTTCACGTAGCACATCTGCTATGACTCAGTTCTGATCCTCAAATTCTAGCAAAACCATGTGTGTCAACCTTCACTATTTAAGCAGACTGAAGGTATTTTTCACCAGACTTTTGAAGTTATTTGCCTGACAAAAATGGCACATACACAAAAGAAATACCTCTACAATCATTGTAATTTTAGAAAGAAGGAAGATGAAATTTTCAATTGCTCCTGAACTATTATCAATCCGATTGTGTTAAAGTTGAATTGTTAATTTCCTTCAATGTCAAAGGAAGGAGAGTGGGGAAGTAACAGTAGAGAGATGTATAGCTATCCGGTTTTGAAGGTCAAGAGGAACAATTCAATTTTTGTCATGATCCAGACCAGGAATCAAGTGTGGAGGCAGAGAACAATCCAATAGTTAGGTTGATTGTAATAAGGTAGGCAGTGGGACGGAGCCCAGAGGAGAATAGCACAGTTCAGTTCAGATGTTCTGGGTGATGCAGGGTATTGCCAATCTCCAGCCAGTGGCTTTCCGGGATGACTGCCGGATGGAGTGCACACTTTGCCAGAGCCGAACAGTTCAAAGGCAGGAAGGAGTAGCTTAGAAAGAATGAGTTTCTAATCCTGATGACCGTAAACAGATTGAGAGCTCATTCCTAATGAACTGAACAGAAGAACAGACTTTGGACGAGGTTAACAAGAATGCGGTCCCAATCCTGGACCCTGAATTAGGTTTGGGAACTGGTTAAAATATTAACTAGCTTAGGTAAAGAAGAGTGTTTCTGCAAGTAGCTATCATTAAAGGTGAGGGTTAAGTTGAACTTCTACAGACAGAGTTTCTGCTTAAAAATATTGGCTGGTTCTAAGCACAAATTGCAAACTACCATCCAGCAACTTGCAACTCAAAGCAGGGGGTTTAAATACATGTCACAAGTGCATCAGGAAGTAACAATGAAATGAGACACAACTGGGGACAGGGGAGCACTCGGGACATAAACCAATCAAAGGAGGCATACATAGACACGCAAGATGGTGAATTTGAGGAGACACAGTTGGCAATCACACGAGGGTTGTGACAACTTTATTTAAAAAATAACTATAAAATGTGATTTAAGTTGAAAGCATTGTGAAGAGAGCAATGGATACTTTAACATAGTATGTGGGACAACCTTTCTGGTACCTACCTTGCAATCCATAATTTTTTTGTCAGTTATTCAATTTTTCAGAGGTGCGTTTCCCAAAATCACAGATGCTAACTTGCATAGTTGGAACCACTGACCGTGAATGGATGAACTATGTAAGTTGTTAACTTAGCAGCTATGCTGTTGGGAAACACACCTCAAGTCAGTAGTCCCAACATAGTTGACCACATATAGGTGTCACTGGCCTCAAATTAAAGCTTGGAGTCTGCCATTTAATCTGGCTGTGAGGCTGTGCCTCTAGCCCTCTCCCGAGCTACATTCCTCCTGCACTTTTACCTTCACTAATAATTAGCGGTGCCTGCAGCTCATCAGCAATGAGCAGCAGGTAACAGCATTTAAGGCTGCCTTGCATTTGTCTCCCTACTGCGGGTCAGTAGGGTTTTAGCTGCCATTCCCCGTTTGTTTTTGGTTTTACTTTAGTTTGATATTTCTTTGTATTAGTTATATTTCCTGTTGGGACCTCTTTCCCTTTTTATGCCCCCCACCTCGAAAGAGTCCGTCCGGGACGTCCTGTCGTAAACTTTTCCTTTGTCATGCTCTATTGTGAACACTGCTCGACGGAGGTTTATAACTTTTGGTGGGGTGAATGGTCATACATAGGGGATGATGCCTATCGATTTTCAGCTCACTCCACCAACCAATATGGCCGCCACGGCAGCCATTTTGAAATCCTTCAGCGCACTCGCCAGAGGTTTTTGCTTTTTGGTGACCTGAATGGTCATACATAGCAGATGATGCCTAACACTAGCTTTCTGTACATGTTCTTCAACTGTTCCAGTCGGGGGCATATGCCACGCCTTGCATTGCTCTTGTTGTTTTTTATTTTTCACTCTTCATTTATTTAACTTATCATCACTCCCCAGCCTTGCATGAGTCCTCAATCTAGTTCTAGGTTTTAGAGTCCGCCGAACAGCCGTGAGGCATCCAGCAGCCTCAAGCCTTACATTGGCGCTATTTGATGACCAAGCAGCAAAGCTGTGTGGGCACCAAATGTGTTTCTATCTTTTCTTATTCATCTTCTTCTTCTGGCTAGGGTAGCCCCAAGAACCATATGGTGAAAAGTGTTGAAATTTGCCATACTGATTAGGAACAGTCGATTCTTTTCACAAAGTTTCATGTTTCTGCCTCAAGTGCTTTAGCGGTACCAACAGCAATTAATATATTGTTTCGTTTTTCTCTGCAGAAATAATCCAGGATCAATAAAGAGAGTTCCTAGACCTGATTCTATAAACCCTTGGCGTGGTGCAACCGCTTCATATAGTCACAATGTAAGGTCGAAAACGGATCAGGTTCACATTGTACAGTCTTTCTTTAAAAACGTAATGGCTTGGTTTCTGACACCATCATTATTGTTCACTGATATTGGCATTATGGGATAAAGTTCCAAGGGATATACCTGCGGTCTAAGGCAACCAACTTTTCTTGTTCTTTATGTAATTATATTCAGCTATTCTGTGGATGTTTGAAAATCCTGGAGCAGGGTTTCCAAATAAATTCGAAACACTAATTTCTGGCCCTGTTGAGCATGATCCTCCAACA
The DNA here is from genome assembly GCA_029692085.1 of Gymnothorax javanicus. Classification (NCBI taxonomy): domain Eukaryota; kingdom Metazoa; phylum Chordata; class Actinopteri; order Anguilliformes; family Muraenidae; genus Gymnothorax; species Gymnothorax javanicus. The sequence goes on from CM056204.1 coordinate 20,606,588, forward strand.
TCAAAAGAAAGCTATTTACACAGAATAGCAGTCTCAGTATCTACACTACGCAAACCTACTCATTTATATACAGTCATTTGCAGGATCAATTGTCCTCCTAAGATTTTGTATCCTGAGACATATCAGGATGCTTGACAGCTAACCCTATATGCAACCAGACTCTTTGCCAGGGTCTGGTCACTAATTAACAGTCTTGAAGAAACTCTAAAGATCCCTCAGTATACTGGATGTTTTAAAATCTCTTTTTTAAAGTAACACTCGCGCTCACATGCACACATAATGTACAGCATCATCAATCTTAACAATATTATATTTAATTTTATTTTCAGTTGTGACCCTTTCCAGTCAAGCATACAACGTAAAACCTCTGCACAGAAGAAAAAAGAATGTATGAGCATGGCGTAAACACTGATAATGAATTAATGTGATAAAAACAAAGTGCTCAGGTTTAGACAATGTAATATGGAAAATTACCATGACTGTGAGCTACCTTGCTTACAAACCCACAATTGCTCCATACCCGCCATTTGAAATCTACTGTTCATTAGAAGCTTTTTCAAAAAATATCACTTGTTGTTCGGGAAATAGTCAGAGCCAATCAAAACATGCACTAAAACTGAAACAATAGCCCCTAAACATAAAATGAAGTGTTGGTTTAATATGAAATTATGCAGCCCTGCAGAGATAATGGAATGTGCTCAGCAGATAAACCTAGCTTGCTTTACATAAGAAGAACCAGAACTCCAATTATTCTCTCTGATTGCAGGATTTTTTTTTTTTTTTTCAGTGCCTGAGGGAGAGTCGTATTGCCAGTTGTCACATACACATCTTAACAGTCACGCAAATGGCACATCAATACGGATTTGACTTTTTATTGCTCCACAACTGCAGCTGCAGTACTGTTTTAAGTGGAAAACATGCACATATGAATTCCCCTGTAACCTTGCTGTTCATTGGCTGCTCAGATTATTCAGAAAAATATCAGAGGAACATGATTATCAGAATCATCCATTGTAATTAAAGTCATCCTTTGATACCCTAAGGGACTTTTATGCCTTATTTGTCCAGGTAGATCACCCCACTTTATTAAGTGGTTGGTGTAAAGCTAAAAAAATAAAAAACAGATATGTGTGATCTTACATGTTTTGCTATCTCATTATAACTTGTGCACTGAATTACCTGTAGGAGGACAGGTTGGAGCAACGAGGGACCAGAGTCCTCAGTGATAAATCAAACTTCCCTCCCCACCTCCGCGTTTCCTCGCTGTATAGATTTTAATAGGGCAGCAGCAGCGAGATCAGTGTTGAAAACCAGAGTGGAGTGCATAAGTCACTCAGAATGAGTGTGTTCACGGCTCACTCCTCCCAGATACAAACAGCTGCATCGTCTAGTGCTGAGGTTCTCCACGACGGTCCTGGGGACCCACGTTATATGTTGGTTTTTTTTGCAACCATGACTGCAATCACTATTTAAACACTTTTTTTTACTGCAAATATTTGAAAAAAAAGGTATTCATTTTCATCAGTCCAAATTAAACATGATGATGAATCGATACAGTTCTGATTTCATTGCTGAACATGTGTCATTTTTCCCTTTTACACAATACGAGTTTGGCTTGTATTTGCCTTGTCTTTTAATTCGTCGTGTATTACCCAACAAATACTTTTGTCACCATGTGTCTACCGTAATATCCCATGATTTTTCAGTGTCCACTATATTTCTCATAGAACTCCATGTGACTGAATCACATATCGAGGGCTGACTGCAATAAATAGTTATGTCCAATATATAACATCTGGACATAACTGTTTATTGCAGTCAGCCCTTGATATGACTCTTTATGGGCAGGCTGGGGTGAAGGCCATGAGTAGTTGGTTTTAGCAAAATGCTAATGGTCATCTCTGATGGCTTTCCTTCAGAAAACCATTTAACCCTTGTGTGATGTTCATATTTCAGGTACTCAGCCAGTGTTCGTGGGTCTGGTGGACCCGCTGCATTTTGGTGTTTTAAAATCAATTCAATCAAACAATTTTACAATAAAATACTTATCAGATGTTTACCTCACTCCAATTACAAGCAATATAAACAGCATATATGATTAATATTTGCCCTCTACCTTTCTTAGATTACATTTATTTTAAAGAAGTGCTAATTGTTTTTTGTTTATTTTTTAATAAAATGTAATTTTAGAAAAAGGAAATCAATTATAGTCAAGATATCAGTGGAAAAAATATGTTCATCTTCAAATTTACAAATGAAACGAGGTTTTTCATAAAACTGATTTCTATTTCTTTGAACTTCAGTAGAAATTTCACCCATTCAGTTCAGTTTCCACAGCACAAGCTGAACACATGCAGTGCCCATGTCAGTCTATACAACACATTATCCCCATTGAACACATCGCTTTTCATACCAGGCTACACAACACATGAAGGGCAAAGTTTTACTGTGTGTGTGTTACATATGTACTTCATTCATATGATGCATATATGTTGTGTTTTTCTGTCCTTCTTTGGTCCACACTCTTCACAGTGCTTCTTTCTGTTGCTGCTAGTCGCAATCTAGTATAATGAGTATTTCAGAAATTTTACTAACACCTCTCTCTCACTGTGAACTTTTCGGCAGATTCTGTTACTCTTCATCAAGCCTCTGATGTGTGACAGAAAGTTGATATGCCGCTCCGCCTGTCATTTCTTTGCCAGAAGACCAATTTACGCATTGTCGAAATCCGCGCATGACATCGCCACCTAAAAAAATGGAGGCAAAACTGACCTTCGTAAAATCTATGCGTGGCGACGCTTCTTCTTGTCTTGACACCAGGCAACACGAGGTTTTCACCAATTTGACATTGAACCCAGCACTGCTGCCACTGGACGCCGCCATGTTTATCCAGAAAAAGAAGGTCCGGCTAATGGCTTCCGCAGTCACACATCTGCGGTTTGATGAGGAACGAATCGGCCGAGGTTTGCCAAGTGACCTCTCTCTGTCTCTCAGTTGGAAAGAAGGAAGGAAGGAAGGAAAGAAGGAAGAAGAAACTTCTTCCTCTACATCATCATCAAAAGCTTCTCTCTCTTCCGAAATCATTGGCAAGGCCATCTGAGCAGAGATTCTTTTGGCCATCTTGATCAGTTGTGATAAGGAACCACATTGGAAAAGCTTTATTTATTGTGCCCCGCCCCCAATTTAAGGGAGCCTCTGTCCTGGTTCCCGCAAGACAGAGTGTAAAATGTGCGGGAATGTGAGAGCAGACAGGTGTCAGTGCTTGAATTTTGCAACAATGTTGCAACCTAGTCCGAGAACGGCAGGTGCAGAAACACAAAACTCACAGTCACACACACACACACACACACACACACACACTGCACACAGACACACACGCACACACACACACACACACACACACACACACACACACACGCACGGACTAGCAGCGGGCCCAGACAGGAGGATGACAGAGTGAAGGTACACACTTTTATTAGCCCCGGGTCCAGTGAACCCAAACATCCTGTATGTAATATAAATGTGTGGGGGGGGGTTGTACAGTGTGTGGTCATTGAAAACGTGTTCTGATATATGTTCTTCATGGAAAATGAGCCAAGGCCAATGAGTCTGAGTTTGACAAAAAGATTAATCTAATTATTTTTCCTTTGATAAAAAATGAAAACGGGTCCCATAGACCCGAACACCATACAAGGGTTAAATCAATAGGGCTTCTGAGGGCTGTCTCCATTGTTTTGCCGTGTTAGAACCAGACATCCTGAAAGGAGAGTGATTGCCAAACTCTCTGGAAGGAGTTTGGGGGGGGTAGCAAGACAATGGAAAACGAGGTGCTGACTAGGCGGGAGACTGAGTGAAAACTGGTCCACTGAGCGGTAATTTTATTACACGTTCAAAACGGAAAGGTGAAATGATAGCGTGCACACTTATTAAACACAGGAAAAATAACTTTTTGTCGAGCCGGCAAAGCCTCATTAGTCGGGACTTTGGGGCACAGGCGGCGTATATTTCTGGCGCCGACTGGATGATACTTTTCTGTGGTTTTCTGAAGGCATTCCCATAGAATTTAAGCTTCGTGGGTCCCTGCCCGAATCCCCAGTCTCCCCACCATCGGAATCTTAAAGGAGAAAAGAACATAAGAATGGTTAGACAGAAGCTTTACATACGCACTCTTCGCCAGCCTCTTGACAACTGCTTGATTCTTTCTTTTAAGCTGTAGTTGGGTCTGATTATCATGGGCTCAGCTGTGTCAACTCGTGGGCTCTTTCCCCAGGCCTGCCTAGCCTTACGACTCGCAGCTAGTGGGAACGGTCCAGTTACACGCAAGTCTAGGGAGTCCTGGACGGGCGTTGGCTCTCCCGCTGCTGTCCAGGTTCTGAAGTTCTGCTTTGCAGCGGGAGCGAGGGGCAGGAGAATCGGCTGTTATGGGTTGTGTTGATGTGATCAAGGGGCCTGGCCATGCCCGCGCCACAGTTTGCCATAGTCGGTCCAAACATTTAGTAAGGGAAGGGTTTAGACTTGGGTCACCTATGAACATAGTGAATGGAGAGCCATGTTCTTGAGATGGCCTTGATGGGAGTAGACCCTTTGGCCAGGTCTTGATTGTCACCATCTTACTTTATATAGAGAAGACAGTGTTGGTGAAGTTTGGTGATAAAAATTTGTCATGTTCTTCACTAAGAACTGTGTTTGATGTGTAATGGGACTGCTCCAATGATTTGCGGTAGTTTGCCAAAGTTTGCCATAGTTCGCTCATGTTTGGTGACAGTTTTGAAACATTTAAAACTGTCGCCGTTTTTGTCAGTCTTGTGCCATTCGTAATATTTTCACCATTATGTTGCTGTTGTTAGGTCATTGTGTGGTCACTTAATGGTGCTTTGAGTCATTCCATGAGAAATCAGGCAAATTCCAGGATGATCAAAGCTGGACCATCTCAGATTTTCTTCAAACTTCACCCATATATAAATCGACTATTCTAAGCAGGTTTTGCGAAATATTAGGTTACCTTCATCATTAGTTTGTGATTTATGGCCCCTGCAAGTGTTGGGGGGGTACCCCTTGGGAAAAATGACTAAATTTCTGAGCCGTTTTCAGAGCTCTGCTGTAGCTGAAGTATTCAAGGCAGCTTTATAATCTCCTCTGGAATGACTCTCCTGTACCCAGACAGCAGGGAAATATAGCATAAGACCTGCTAAAAGGTGACCTTAGGTACCTAGGAGGAGCCAAAAATTGAAAAAAAAAACACAATTGCAATTTTAAGTACCCATCTGACCCTTTTAATGAGTAGCTACAACTCTAATTAGTTATATAGGGAATAGTTAAATAGTTTCCTTGTATGTAGGATACAAAAGTAAATCAGATGTTATGTGAATGGAAAAATATTTGGTCTTAAAGTTGTATTTTTGGCCAAAATGGGCCTACTTTACCATGCTATAACTCTGTGCTGACATAAAATAGGAGGCCCAATCTTTGTTATGTTCTAGAAGGGATATTAATGCATAATATATCCAAAAATTATGTTGGTGTCTTGTCTCCTTCCTAGAAAATCTTGTTTGTGAATTTGACTTAAAAGCACCATTTGCGAGAGTAAAATTTCTACCAGTCTCTATCTCTCTCACATGAGTAGTCTCAACAAGGCATTATAATTTAATGAATAAAAGAACATACCTTTAGGGTGAATGGAATCTGTACAGTTTTTGACATCCTCCTTCATCGAGTTTTAATGTATTTATCACAAAACGTGCTGTGGAGAAGCACATTTTGTTAAAGGTTGGCTCATCTAGGGTGTATTTGCGACTTGAAGATGATGTGGAAGGTGCTTCGATTAAACACAATATATGACCCACAGGTACAAAGCATTCATCATCAAGTCTTGGCCAGGAGAGGCTTCTTTTTGGGCCTTTGGGATGCATAAATCTTATTAATGCATCATTGTTTTCCAGACAAATGCCTTCGATGATTCCAACATACCAGTCATCATCATATATGGCAGCAACATACTGCCCCACCTTGAAGCTGGTGCTCTGTACTTATTTCTGGAAATGAAAATAACGAAAAATTGCGGGGAAATGCCCCACGCAAATTGTGCATTATTCGCATATTAACTGGAAGAATTTTCGAAGAAGGAAACAAGACACCACTATAATTTTTGGATATATTGTGCATTAATATCTCTTCTAGAACATACCAAAGATTGGGCCCCCCATTGTATGTCAGCACTGAGTTAAAGCATGGCAAATTAGGCCCATTTTGGCCAAAAATCCAACTTTAAGACCAAATATTTTCCCATTCACATAACATCTGATTTACTTTTGTATTCTACAGACGAGGAAACTATTTAAATATTCCATATACAACTAATTACAGTTGTAGGTACTCATTAAAGGGTCAGATGGGTACTTAAAAACTGGCATTTTTCATTTGCGATTGTGTTTTTTTTTTCAATTTTCGGCTCCTCCTAGGTACTTGAGGTCACCTTCTAGCAGGCCTTATGCTATGTTTTCCCGCTGTCTGGGTACAGGAGAGTCACCCCAGAAAAAATTATAGAGCTGGCTGGAATACTTCAGCTCCTGCAGAGTTCTGAAAACGGCTCAGAAATTTAGACGCTTTTCCCAAGGGGTACCCTCCACCCCTTGCAGGGACCATAAATCATGAACTAATGATGAGGGGAACCTAATACTTCGCAAAGCCTCCTTAGTATAGTTGATTTACATATGGGTGGAGTTTGAAGAAAATCTGAGACGGTCGAGCTGGGACCCTTGCCTGACTTGGCATGGAATGACCCCTTTGTTGTATTAACTTCAATTGTTTTCATGCTCTGCATTGGTGACTGCAGAAATTTAATGGTGCATCATGGTGCCAGGTAGTACTTTGATCCACGTCGAACATGACTTCACCATACTCCTTTCCATTGTCGCCAAATACTCGTTATGAGTTGTGCTACGATGTCAATGATCTTCATAATTGGCCAACATTTACGCACATTTTACAGGCAAACCATGACGACAATGTTGTCACCCTTTGTGACCTTGGTATCCGACAGTTTGAAGATGGCTGTGAATTTAATTTTTTTGAATTTTCTTCACTACACTTTTATCAATTAGAAGCCAATTGAATTTTTTATTTCATAATTTGATATTTTACCTTAATACACAATAAAAACATTTTCAATACTGTAAAGTGTTAATATGGAAGTCCTTTGGGCATCCATAGCTATTTCTGATGTAAAATGGCTTTAAAAGGTAAATCATCCTTATCAACATGATGAACACAATTTATTAAATTTAGCACCTTGTAGAAATTTTTACGATTACAATTGCGGTTGGTACAAAAATAGCATACAGGGGTCCTTAGGATTGCTGTAGAAAAGTATTGGTATCGCTCCTGATGAAACTTGATTCTTGTCTTATTGTCTTTATCACAATGAAAACTTTGCACCTCTGTTTTGTCTCTCCATAAGTGTTCTTAACTTGACCTTTCAGAGAGCCGCGCGAGGTCTGCAGACGCTCTCTCCTGAATATAAACAATATCCTCGGACACTCCTTTCAGTGCTTGGACCCGCAAATCTGGACCTTAAATTCAAATTCTTTTAGTTTATTATCTATTTAACTGAAAAATTTGCGCTTCTGATTGGCCAGACTGTCTTCACTTCTGATTCCTGGGCAAAGGAAAAGTATTAAAGCAGCAGTTCCGTTTGACCTTGAGGATCATGATTTGATGTTCTCTGTTGTAGAGGGTCGTCAACTTGTATAACAGCTAACATAAATGTCTCTAGTTTCTGCTTCAGGGCAAAAATCAAAACTATTGAATTGAACATGGAGAGCAGAGATAGTTAAAGAAGCTGAGTACAATGAAAATGGGAATTTAATATCCTGTAATGTGCAGAATAGCTCTGACCTGTATCAGCAGGCCATTATATTGGGTTAACAAATATTATCAGGGTGATTTTTATTGTAGTGCTGCCTTAATGATGTCATCATTGTACTGCGTATTTAGCGAAAACAGCACTCTACCAAACAAAACACTTGAAGCACAAATAAATACGGTCCAATCAAATTTACTGCTGGGGTCTTTCTGTTCATTAGTCACTTTTCAATGTCCTGACTAGTTACTTAAATCAGAAATGTGACAAAACTCCTTTTGTCAGTAAAATTCTATCAGAATTTGGAAACTAATAGGAAAATTATTGAACATACAATACATCAACATGACAGTTCTGATAAAATAATGAAGAATACCATCGAAGTGCTTTGAACAGCAAATATAATATTCCTCTTTTTGTTTTGATAAAATTCCATCAGAGTAATTTGGAAATTAATAGAGAAACGACCTTCATAATTAGCCAACATTCACGCACATTTTACTGGCAAACCATGACGATAATGTTGTTGCCCTTTGTGGCCTTGGTATCCAACATTGGCAGTATTGTTTTCCTACTGTCTTCTGCTATGTGACAGCTGCTTCAGTGTTCAGTGTGTGATGCTCTCCTCTCTGTGAGCATGACCGTGTTCCACTGCAACCAGTCCTATAAAGTGCCTCATGTGACTCATCTTCGCCATTGGATCCATCTTCAAGTTCTTTCCAGTTTGAGGCACGCTGTGAATGAAATGTTTTTGAAAGGAAGAAACCAAACAACCAAGATTTTCTTTGTCACACTTTTACCGATTAGAGGCCAATTGAATTTTAAATTCCATTTCTCCTTAACCCCTCTGCGCAGATTTAGACGCCGGCATCAGTAAATTCCGAAATTTAATTGCTAAATAATTAATAAAAAATTTAATTTCCAAACCTCTTGCTTCACTGGAATAATTTTCCAGAGTCTCTGTGACATAACCACTGAGTTATAAAGCCTTAAATAGGCTCATGTACAACAGGAAAAATTGATGATAGCAGTATTCTGTGCAAAGGGGTTAATTTGCAATAATTTGAAAATACAATGCATTAAAGTGACAGATCTGAGAAAAAAAAGATAGAACACCTTTATTTGGGAATGAAAAGTTAAAAGTGAAAAACAGGTCCCTGAAAGGCTATTTTGATGGTAAATTCCCCAAGGGGGAAAAACAATAATAGAGTCAATAATGGAGAGGGAAAAGCTATGTTTGATAAATTCTAACTGCAATCAAAATGATGAAGCTGTCCATACTGTAGCTATAATCAGAGGTGAGATACTGACCTGAGACCAGGTAAATATCTGATGACTGGATATGATTACATATTGTGAGAATAGTCTGTAGAATGGGGACCTTCCTCAATCACAAGTCTGCCAGATTTTATCTCTTTAAAATACAGGAGTCCATCATTAACATCAAGGCAATTCATATCCAACTTGGTTTTGACTGGAGAAATCTTGCTGAACATGATATTATAATATGGGTTACAGCAGCATACAGCAGGTTTGGCATTGTGTCCATGGTAGAGCTGTGATGGGAACAAGGTACTCTGGGAAGTGGAGTTCCTTAAAGGGACACTGTGTACTGTTTTAAGCAATTTATTGGCTAAAATCAATGCCTTCATTCATTTATATGTTGTTATTGGTGTAATATTACCTCTGCCAATAATCTGACTTATCCTCGTAAGCGAAAAATTTCTTGTCTATATTTACATTGCACGGGTAAGTCCAAGGATGCGTCCATGTTGTTCCGCCATTTTGAAAAACTACTATTGCCGAGAGGGACATAAAGCACTACCTGGTACTAGCTAATTAGCCACAACGCGTTTTTTGTTCGGAGCCAGCCTCACTGAAACGGAGAAGGAGATCAGCGAGAGGCGCTTGTCACTGCCCTGGAAAATTTGAAAGCCTGCACTGCACTTTAGTTCATAATGGAGGATCATACTTATGCCGAGCCACAGGAGAAGGAATCCTTGTCGTTAAAAAAGCGAAAAAGGGAATTAAAAATGTATCGTGACCAGCGAATTTAAAAAAAACTAGGGTAAACATCGGGGTAGCTTTTCCCAGGTGGAAAGAGCTAATGAGGGAGAAAGACTTTCAAAGGGACGCTGAAGTTGCCTGCTTTCCTCTCGACAGGTAAGTAAATGTTACTGTCTAAATTACAAGCTTTTTTCATTGCTTGGTTGTGTAATTCGTTATATAGGCAGCATAACAGTAGAACATATATAGGTAAACAGCGTCGTTGGTGAATAGCAGCATAGGCAATGTTTGATGGAATAAGGGTTGCATTTCATCATGCCCACTACCTCCATCAGTACGTTTCTTAGGAAAATAGACAACGGTGGTAAATGATCGTCTCACGCCTGCCATTAAGTTGTAATATTATTGTTTGACAGGCGTCTCTGGGCAAATAAAAGATGAAAAACTCGCTTTTGACAAATGTAGGGAGCAATTTTGGCAATTTTGATGATTTAGCCACTGAAATTCAGTCAAGAAAATTTCGAGTTTAATTTCTTGCGCTGCTATACGTGGTAATCCACGTTACTGATTACACACCGGGTTGCTAGGGCACGTGCAGCACGCATTCGCAATATCAATATTCTAAATCCCCTTCTCAATAATAAAATCCCCCGAAACATATTGGCGCCTCCTTTTAAAATCGTACTGGCAAATAAAAAGCCAGAAAAAAAGCGAAGATTGGATACGGAATTCTTTCTACGCAAGAGTTAATTACTCCTTCTTTCCCTATATTTCCCCATTTAAAACTACCAAGGTGCATACTGCAACGCGCTGTGTTGGAATTTGGGCATACTCGATTATGGTACGATATTACTGTGAGTAAGCTGACCAGCGGGGAGAGGGGACAATCGCACTGTGGCACAGTACCAATCAATCATACCTTGTGCGAAAGCGGTTTGAGAGTTTGTATTAAAAACAAACACACCACCGTAGACCGCAGTTCAGCGTGGTGTTGTGAAGTGGTATTGGATGACATGATGTCATAGCTTCTTGGTACATGACGGCTGCCATAGTTGCCTTTGAAAAAGCGAGGCGCTAGAGAGCACTATTCGTTTGAATGCAAAATACAATTTCACCGCTTGATGGGAGAAATTCCTACACAGTGTACCTTTAAGACTCAGTATAAAATTGGCAGATGATACAGAATTTGAACTCTTTAACTACATATTTAATTTGCTAAATTAATCAAAAAGGCATGTAAAAAAAGTAAAAAGCCAAAAAAAAAAAACTTCATGGAGGGAACAGTTAGAAAGTGATCAATCAGTGGAAAAATACATAGAATATGTAATATGAAGCTTAGCAGTTTATCAGTGTTTACACATTGTGCCCTTGAAGAGAGTTTTAATTTTGTTGAATCTAAATCAGAATTACTAAAGCATCTACACACGATTTTTATTAATTTGAATGATAATTATCAGCATGTGTCTGCTTCAAAGAGGTCTTATCAGTAGCATTTTTCTAGATAAGTCTCCAAAGCAAAGATGAAGATAGTAATAGAGTTCCAAAGGGGTCAAATGGTTGGTATCCAAATTTCTTGTGCATTGTTCACAAAAAAGGCGAAATTAAGTAGGCCAGGGGAACTCTGGAAAAAAATTATGTACGACAGTTTGTGTCACGCATGAAAAATAGCACGGCAAATAAGAAGTGGCCGCATGCCAAAGCTCTCTTACAGGGACGGGAAGTTTGGTTGGATTGTTGCAAATAACCTCAGAACTGCAGCTCTAAAAATCACCACATAATTGAAATAATTCAGATGTGAACCATTCTCAACAAAAGTGGCGAAGCTAGTATTTCTGTCCGGGCCATCATTCAGAAACCATTCGTAAGCAAGGTTTATGTACAAAAATGCATTACATGGTGTAAGGAACAAAACTAGGACCCCCTGAGTAGTCAAGATGTATGGAATGATGTAAAAGTCATCTTTTACTCTTGTAACACATCTGGATGGGTTTATGTTTGGAGAAAACCAAAGGAAGCATTCAATCAACAATGCATGCTGCCTGGCCAAAGAAAGCCACACACTATAATATTTTGTTGGACAGCCTTTTGCTTTGATTATGGCATGGATTTGACGTGGCAGTGTTTTGACAATTTTATGCAACGTTACCAGATTTATTTCCAATCAGAGCTGCATTAAGGTTTTGTCGAAATCTTGTACTGACGGCAGAAGAATCGACCCATTCCAAAAGGCAACCTCCAAAAAGCACGTCCCAAAGTCTTTCATTTGGTAAAAGTCAAGACTGTTGTAGCCAGTTTATGTGTGAACATGATTTATCATGCTTGCTGAGCTACTCTTTCACAATTTGAGCCCAATGAATCTTGGCATTGTCATCCTGGAATATGCCTGTGCCACCAGCGATTAAAGAATCCATTGATGAGATAACCTGATCATCCAGTATGTTCAGGAAGTCTGCTGAATTCATTTTAATGCTGCATAACATTGCTGAGCCTGGCCTGACCACTTGAGCGCAACCCCAGATCATAACACTGCCTTCAGAGGCTTATAATGTGGGCACTATGCATGACGGGTGCATCACTTTATGGGCTTCTTTTCTTACCTTGATGTGCCCATCACTCTGGAAAAGGGTAAGTCTAGACTCATCAGAGCACATGACCTTTCTCCATTGCTCCACAATCTAATCTTGATAAGAAAAAGCAAATTGAAGTTTTTTTTCCACCGATTCGCCTCTCCAACAAGTGGCCTTTTTGTGAACACACAGCTATTTTGTCCCAGTCCTTTATCTTATGGCATTGTGCATGTGAAAATGCTGTTATTTTCATATTTAACCATTTAATTAACTATTTAACTAGATGCACTCCATGGTGCAAGCACTGTTCTCTCATGATGTCCCATATTCCAATATACTGTATATTGCCCTACAATGGAAGACTGCAGTATCTGCAATAGGTTAACATGTACAGATACTGCAGTCTTCCATTGCAGAGCATTATACACACTGCATAAAAAAATTTAAATAATGGTTCCAAAAATACAAGAATGAAGTAAGTCAAATACCTTATCTTGCCAATATAATGACCCGATCTAAATGTAATTGAACTTTAATAGGATGTTCTTGAGTGTAGAGTGTTGCTATAGTTTCTCAGAAGCATCCCTTTAAGAATTGGAGACTATCCTTCTTGAATAATCAGCCAGTAACCTGCTAGACACAGCTTGTCTATGTCATGACAGCATTCCAATCAGGACTGAAACTGTTATGGAGGGTGGGCCTACTCATTGGTAATTACTAAATATTCATTGTTGCAGATGTTCACAACATTTTGTCCATTTTGTTCTTGTCCATTTTGTGTGTGGTAGAACACATTGATTACAAGTAGAAGGAAGTTATATTTACATTATAGAATGTAGGTTTAAACCCTGCACAGTGCATTGTGGGCTATTCTTTGGCTGGATGAAGAGCCTCTGGAACATTTGAAGAGTGGTGGGGGAATTATTTCTGGTTATGACTGCCTGGCTGCTCTCCTGTGGCTTAAGTGAAGAAGAGGTGAAGGGATTCGTGGCAGACACATTTGTTTCCCAACTATGCAGCTCTGAAAGTTAGATAAAAGTAATCAAGGAACATTTACTGCCTGATAACTTCGGCTCTGATTAGACTGTGAAACTCGCAGTGGGAGTCAGAATGTGACAATCACATTTGGGAACTGGGAACCTCAAACATGTAACAATGACAAATGAGGCATACTCTAAAATACATATCTGCATGAAATGAAAAATAATCTCGATTAAAATAGTCTTCTAACGCTGTGACCTGACAGTTTTCACTTGAGGGGACGGTTTGCCTCCAGCCCGTTCAAGTGTCTCTGTAGAGCTCCCTCTGCTGGAGAAACACGCACTCTGCAAACGTTAAGCAGGAAGTGCAAGGATGGTGCTGTTGGTCCCAGTACTCAAATACTGAAGGCTCTGTTTTCCAAAAGAAAAGACAAAGATGAGTTTGAGCAATGCCATATTGCAAGCAAGCTTGTTTTTACAATACAGAAGAAATATATTCACAGACGTACTGTAAGATCAATTTGAATACAAATGACCTTGTTTCTGTGTCTTTAGCAGAAAATGGCAGGGCTATTTCTATTTCTATTTTTTTTTGTTTGTTTGTTTTGTTTTTTAACTTGAGTTTTGATTTTGATGTCTGCTGAGGAGGTTATGTTTTTGATTTGTTTTGTTTGTTTGTTTGTTTGATTGTCAGCAGGATTGACCAGAAACCTAGTTTCCATGAAACTTGGTGGAAGGGTGTTGCACGGCCCAAGGAAGAATCCATGAAATTTTCCAGTGGATCTGAATCACGGGGTGGACACATTCTTTTTCACTTTCACTAACATTGTGAGATAGAGCATTCTGCATGCATCTTTAAAGGAGCTGTCTCACGATTACTGCACATGCTCAGAACATACATCCCAGTAAAAATAAATCTGCTTGACTGCAAGTCATAATCTGATTCCATCCTTACCAATCCGTCTTTGTTTTGCATTGTATTTATAAATGTATAAAATATGTTTGTATTTTAGTTACTCCGGCATTATGCTTTTTATATTAAGGAGCTTTCCATGGAAATTTGAGGGTTCAAAACACTAATTTAAGCTTAAGCCCAGGGATGCGAAGAATGTAAGCTGGTTGCCATCGCCAATAATCATAGATGAAAAATGACTTCTAGATTCTGACTTGCAGTTGAACGGATTTACTTCATTCAGTTGTGAGTATGCACAGTAATCGTGACGCAGCTCCTTTAAATTCAGTTAAATTAAATGGTAGTAAAGTTCAATAATGACAAAACATAGTCAATTTTTGAAAAATGTTAGATGGGCTTGCAGATTTGGGCATAGTAGAGTGGAGTTTAGGCTTTGGCAGAGATTTGCACTCTCCGAGTGTCACCCTAGTTTTCATCTAATTTCTTTCTTCTGTTAGTTTGCCTGAGTCAAGAAAACACCATTTTCAAAAAGTGCAGTGCTCTTTTTTATTTCCATATTTCCATAACAAAGCACAGACTGAAAAAATATTACAATGAACATCAGAACAAGCAGCACTAATGAAGGGCAACCATACAACACACAGGTGAGAAACAAGTAACCCCACAAGTAAATATCCATATATTCTATACATGGATAAACTCTATATATTTTCCTATAGACATGCTGCTGTATTATCATTTATAGGCACTTGTGTGAGTGTTCGTGCAAAGCCCCATCTTTGGCAACGTTTGGGGTGATTGCAGTTTGCAGGAATTCAGTGGCCTGCCCTGGACAACCAGATTCACCTCTTTTTCTGTCCAGTTCCAGGGTGTCTAACAGTTCCTAGCAGGTCTTCGGCATGCTCGTTCAGCTAACGGTTAATTATCAATTATTTACTTGAAAATGTAAAAACAAATCACATCTGTGCCTCTGAAACTTAAGACTCATTCTACAGCAACACATTTTTGGAATGCACAGATGGATTGTTACACAACGAATCAACTAATGCCCAGTTATGTCAGCAGAACTGAGAGGTTAACCCATTACGCTAAAGGCCAGCCAGGAATTGGATATTGACAGCCCTGTTAAGATACACATTAGTGACGAGCAGTATTATCAGGACTGTACTGTAGGTAGCTCTCTATCCCAAGCATTCATACCAGCAGGTTATGGCAGTCAATATTCCCAGACCCTCAGCACAGCTCCAGTCAGTCTTCTGGCAGCTAAGCCAGTGTGAGAGCTTACATGAATTAAACAAACAAGTGCATGGACTCAGAGACCTGAAGATAAACCTACAAAATATTGTCAAAAGCAAATTCTTCACATAACAGAGTACTGACAGCATCACTACAACTAAGGGAAATCTGATTTTTTTTCTCTTATTTTTTCTTTAACCCGTCGCTACAACAGTAAATCAGGACCATCCCCTGAAAAGATTGGCAAAATTGCTGGATCAAATACATAAGGTTTACTTATTTCATATTATTTTCCGTATTGCACAAAAAGTTTCTGTCTTTCTCTCCAGCCATCCAACAGTGTGTGTGTGTGTGTGTGTGTGTGTGTGTGTGTGTGTGTTGTTGTTGTACTTGCCTCACAGTGAGGATTAGAAAATGTTTTTTTTTTTTTTTTTCTTTACAGAGTGAGGAGATTATTGGGAAGTGAGGACACTTTTGCTTGTCCTCACAACTACAAAGGAAAATTGTATCTTCTTGGTTAAGGTTAGGGGTAAGGTTAGAGACAGGAGTTAGTTAAGGTTAGGGGTAAGGTTAGAGATAGGAGTTAGTTAAGGTTAGGGGTAAGGTTAGAGATAGAAGTTAGTTAAGGTTAGGGGTAAGGTTAGAGATAGGAGTTAGTTAAGGTTAGGGTAAGGTTAGAGACAGGAGTTAGTTAAGGTTAGGGTAAGGCTTTGGATAAGGCATGTGTCGCTTGTTGTTAGGGAAAAGCTGCAGAGACACACAAAGAATGAATGGAAGTCAATGTATTGTCCTCACAAGGATAGAAGTACAAGGATGTTTGTGTGTATATGTGTGTGTGCGTGCATGCGTGCGTGTGTGTGTGTGTGTGTAAATGAGTGTGTGTTCATGCATGTACATTTGTATATGCAGATATGTGCATGAGTTCTTATGTGAGTGAATGCATTTGGCACAGCTTGTTAGTGAAAAAAATGAACTATTTTCCTTTTATACTGGTCTTTATGGGCAGTGTGGCAGATAGAGACTCCTTATTTATTATCCCTGATGGATAGTACATTTTTCTCGAGGTCTTTCTTCCTGACATCAGTTGGTGTCCTTCGAGGCCATACAATGCGTCATTGGTTATATTCAGTCCTGGCTGTTATACTTGTTATAACACAAACCCAACAAAGTCCATCAAAGATGACAGATGACACCAAAGCAATTGATTCAATTCAATTCTGTAGTAACGTTTTTGCAAGTATATGACGTGTCTGCCTGCAGTCCTTTAAAAATAAAACAAAAAGTAACCGGCAGCGAAGATTTCCCTTTAAAAATCACGAGGGGTCATGACTGTAGAGCAGCTGCATCCCATACTCACACACATATATATATAGATACAAACAGGTGAAAAATTAAGGGAAAAACCTTAACTAAGTCAGGGAAGAAACATACCAAATACAGATGCCTCCCTAAAGACACTTAACTGTGTGATACGGTTAAGCAATTAACATCCAATCATGGGCTGCAGCATGTACAGAAGTGCTAAGTGGACCCAGATGACCTTTGAAAGAGGGTTAGTTATTAGAACACACAAGCTTTAGCCACAAAGGCTGGCGAGTGTTTCAGTAGGAACAAGGATTTGAGTATCATCTGAATTCAGGTTCGAGGGAAATTCTTGGTGAATAAGGTCAGAAATTGTTATTGGAAGGGCAATGTTCAAAGCCAGTAATAGTCCATCATCAGCGCAATATGAAAGGGAACGACAAGAGTTAACTTTCTCTCCGGTGACTGAGAATGTCTCTGAGGCATGTGACGCTGTCAGATGAGTCATCCGTCACCATATTGTTGACAAATGGGCAAGTTTGTGCGTGTGTTACACCAACAGAATCGAATAGGTTTGACTGAAGGGGCCAGTATCCCCTGGACCAATATAAAATTAAGGGCCTTGCTCAGGAATCAAGCTGCAGCACCAATTTCAGTGTGACTGCTCTGGGGCTTGAAAAACCAACCCACTGAGTTGCAACCAAGCAAATTAGCGGCTAAGTTATGGGCCACCTACAGATAAGGTTTTTTTCAGCTGTTCTCTGAGGTTGTTAAGACCAGATACCTCACTAATGTATTCTAGATTGGTTTTTCCATTCATTTGTCACCAGTCTGTGTGTGTACATTTTCAACAACACTGATTACATTTAAAACTATCCCTTTTTAAGACATATCAAATATAACAATTAACATAGAGTAGGAAGCTTTAATAAAAAGGAACCTGGCCAAGATGATCCAAGATCTGGGATCTTCACTTGCGTCAGGATACATCCCCGTTGCCAGTCTCTAATGTTTGGCACAGTGTGTCCATTGACCGAATAATGGAAAACATTATGTTCAAGTCAGTTATGGGTCACTTTTTCTGAAGTTCAAAACATTATCTTTTATTTAAATATGTGCCGTTTTCTCACATATATTCTGAGTAATTGCACATAATTCAAACTAAATTTAAAAAAAGCCATATCATAAAGGCTTTACCAATTCACTAACTTCTCCTGACCACAAAAAAGCCTGGTGTCCATATCTCATAGTCTTGCATGTTCCTGGACTTTCGCAAGTTGTATTGATAAGGCATACCAATCTGCAGCAATGTATGGGTCCTGTTTTAAATTATCCTCAATTTATCTTTGAAAAAAAATGCATTTTGTGCATGTCTCATGGTATACTAATTGATATGTAATGATGTTTTGTATAAAATGAAATTATCCTGTATATTCAAAAAAAAAGGGAGAAATAAATAAAAATCTTTCTTGATATCTGGGACCACCTCTTCTTTTCTAAAGTGATGTTATTTGAACTTTGCCCTGACATTTCATGGAATGACTAAGTGCTCCGTGAGGCAAATATTAAAAAAAATCACATCTCCCCTCCTGCCCTCCCAAACAACTTAATGCCCAGGATGAAAAGAATGTAAAGAAGAATTCGCTTCCATTCAAATGACCTTCAGTGACACCAGTGGTCATGCCTCAGTTTTTCGAGAGTAACCAGGTTGGTTCACTCTCGACCCCACGTCCCACAACAGCTTTCCCATTATGCACACCGCCCACATGTTTCTGGGGCTGACCCGCTCTAGGTCAAGGACCCATACTGCCCGCAACAACTGACAGAAATTGCCAGAAGTGCGTTGTTTTTAGTTTTAGCAACCAAATTCCAAATGATCTGCAGCCTCGCTTTTGTGTGAGGCATAAACCAGTGCATTCCGCAGCTGGTTCCATTATTCTAAGATAGTGACATTTAATCCTTTTGGCTGTAAAAGCCCCCGCGATCAGCCCCAAATGACTTCAGCGTTCCTGCTCATTTTGCAAGCGCATTTCTTTTGTTTAGTAGCTGGACTGATGTTCTATTTTCTTTTCCCTCGCTGATTAATTAGGTGTTATTTTGTGTAATTATTATGGTCATGGCGGCTGTTTTGTCACAACGGCGTTGTTAATCCTGGCAGTAGTCTCGCTCTCCCAGTGTTTTTCCAAGTCCTATACCAGACCAGTCTGCATATGAATGTGAAGAGGATAAGGCTGGTAAAAGAGCGGTGGTTGGCCATGAGCAATGTAATAGTTGTTGAAGCTGTGGTCGGCCATGTAAGGAGCTGGTTGGTAGTAGCAGGTAACATTGGTGGTACTGGGGATAATGTTCTGCTCACCCAGCACCTTAAGGGCCAGGACAGTGATCATGTTGAGGGTTTGCCGGCGTTCATGTCCCATGAGACAGACTGTGCTCTCATTTACAACCCTTCTGAGGGTCATCAGGTAGTCGTACTTGCTTTTCTCCTCGCCAATGAAGTGGTTGCGGAGATAGGACTCAATCTTGCGCTGTTGCTCGTTGACGTCGGGGAAGTCAATGAAGAACCGCGAGCACATGTAGCGCTCCAATGTTTTTATCTCTGTCTCGCTGGCTGGTTTGAACTCCCGCACGAGCAGGTTGCTATACTTGAGTAGTCCCCCTCCTCGAATCTCCTCTGGATTGCGTGTGGCTATCAGCCGGTATCGCAGGTGGTCCATCGCCTGTTCAAAGTCTCCATACATGCTCTCTGCCACCACCGTAATGCCAGACAGGTCCCTAGCTGGAATTTTAGCCTCTTCCACGTGGGTATGTGGTGCAGTTTCCATCTGTAGCTTCTCAGAGTGGGGCACAGGCTCTGCAACTTGGTGAACTGAGTCAAGTCTTGGGGCATCAGGTACTACCCCTTGGTCATTAGACAGAGTAAACTGAACTTCAGATTCTGGTTCCTGGAGCACTGGTTTTATTACGTCAACTTTAGTCACTGGCTTCTGTATGTCAGACCCCAGTACCTGGGCATCAGGTCCTGGTAAGTTTGGTTCACCTGATACCTTTGATTCACACGACTCGGTATGAAGTTGTAGTTCATTGGAGGTCTGAGTAGTACAGTCGTGCATATGAGCTGGCATCTCTGCAAGTGGGGAAGAAGCTTCTTTTACCTGAACAGAAAAATCTGGAACCTCATGAGCAGATTCTAGATTATGCTCAGTGACCTCTGCAACCTGTGGGACAGATTCTAATTCATGTTCAGTAAACTCTGGAACCTGCTGAGCAGATTCTGGAATTTGTTCAGTGAACTCTAGAACCTGAGATCCAGGTTGTAGTATACATTCTGTAAACTCTGGGACCAGAAGAGAAGATTCTAGTATATTTTCAGTAAACTCTGGAACCTCTGTGACCCTTTGAGAAACTTTGGCGACAGACTCTGATGTCAGTGTTGTAAGTGCTGGTACTGGTGTAACAGACTTTGGCATCTCAACAAGATACTCCAGTGCCTGGGGAGAAGGGGGCTCTACTTCCACAGCTGGAATCTGCTCATATAGACCTTTGTCACTGAGTTGTTTAATCCCAGTTTCATTACTTTTAGATGTTACCTCAAAACTTGGAAAAAGAAATTCCTGTGATGGACTTTGTGGGCATGTGACCACTTCTCGTGAGTCTGTCCCGTTTTCAATGATGTTGGCGGTGTTCATTGGATCAACTATGCTTAACAGTTTGACTTGACAGTCTTTATTCTGAAGTGTCTGAGTACGAGATTTGCAGTGATTTGTTTCAGGGCCTGTCACATCCACCACCATTGGGATTGATTCAACAGAGCTTGCTTTTGCGAGGTTTAATGTCTGACTGGCAACAGATGGTTCATCTGGAGGATTTGTTTTTACAGGAAATGATACCACATTTGTCACTTTCTTTGACATTTTCCTTGGAGGCGCTGGAGAAGAATACTTAAGGACAACCATCTGAGACTTGTATGTTTTCTTCGCAGGGGGAGGCAAGGTATATTCTGTGTCTGACGATTCCTCCGAAATGCATGCATAGGACTGGCATGGAGACTTATATTTTACCTTAAGGGTAAATTGTCCTTCAGTTGTTTTTTCTTGTCTAACGGGCACTGAGTGACTGATTGTTGAATCAATGTGTGTAGTAGAATTTTCCAGGTGAACCTGAGCTGCTGTATTTGATGAGATCGCTGCCTCTGTTGACGTCACATTTTGTACAATTTCTTTCGGGGAAGAAGATTCCGGAGAATGTATATTCTCTATCTCAATCATATCTTTTCCCTCTATCTCTTTCTTTTTTTCCGACAAGTTTGCCTCATTTTGTGGCTCCAAGTCTGATCCTGGAATGAGAGCATTCATCTCTGCGACATGCTCCATCTCCATGACTTTCTCCATATCTTCTGTCTCTGTGATGTCCTCCATATCACTCGTCTCTGTAACTTTCTCCTTATCAGCCATCTCTGCGACAGGCTCCTCAGTCGTATCTAACGGCTCCTCCTCTTTCATCTCTGCATCATCAAAGCAGCAAGTACTGCCGCTTGAGCTTGAAGAGACATTAGTCCCACCTACTGCCTGCTTATCTAAACTCTGGGGTTTGTCCTGATCTGGATTGACTGAGGGCAGCTCTGCTTGACCTTCAGGTTTTTTGCTGTTCCTCTGGCCCTCAGGAGCTCTGTCATCCGGCCTCTCAAGCTGAGGCCCTTGCCTTCTCTCGGCCTCCAAGTAAGACTCGAGCATGCGATCCAGGATAATCTGGAAAGAGTCCACACTAAACTCAAACTGTCTCCGCAGGGAGTTGACGAACTTGAGCTCCACATTCTTACCACTGTTGTTGGACAGGGAAATGAGGCTCCAACGGTCGTGTTCGGTGAAGACCTTGACCATCTTCTGAACGTACGCCTCTTTCATTGTAAGGACAGTGATCTTGTCTTTATTGACTCCTCTGGGCAAAAAGTCCAAGAGGCAGCGCAGCACAACATCCTTGATTATCTGAAAGTCCTCCTGCTGAGGCAGCTCAACGCCAAAGATGATATCCAGATCTTTGTAGCTGGTGCCATTCTCCTTGACCAGTACGTGGCTGGCAGTGGAACCATTGAGGCGGACATCGCGTAACTTGATACCTTTTTCAATAAGCTTGCCTTTGACCATGTGGATGATGTCCTTGGGCTTCACCTCTAAGGTAGGAAAGTTACCCCGTCCATGAATAGGAATGACCTCGGTCAGGACCTGGTCCAAGGTCTGGACTTGTTCCTGGGTCAAACTGTGAAACCTGCGATCTGTGCTGAGTTCTGTCATCCTCTCTGGAATGTTCTGCAAAGAGAAAAAGGAACACATTGCTTTTTGATGAAGCTCCTCAACCCTAGTTTGTCATATGTATAATTTTTTAAACTAACATTATCTGAACCTGAGAAACTGAGCACAGCTTTTGCTGAAAGACATCTGAAACAGTACTTGAAAATTTACACAGAAAGGATGTTCACTCAGGATGTTCACTTAAATCATGTTCACTCATGATTTAAGCATTTCAATTTTTTATTCTCATTTTTCAATACTTAAGATATTATGGCAGCAATATGAAGACAGTGTAAGTGTATGGGGAGAGGGCTTTTGACAAAAACTTGAATATACATCTTTTTTTATATATAAAACTGGGGGCTGAACTACCTTTCCAGAAATGGCCCTTATAATATGTAGGTGATTTAGCCCTCGTTATTTTTACCTGAGTGAGTGAGAGGACAGTGCTAAACCCACTGTTGCTAAGTAGCCCTTAAATGTGGGTAGAAAAGCTTTCCATTGTGCAAATAAACAGAGAGGTTTATTTGTTTTATAAGTGGTGTGAGGCTGAATCCACTTTTCCCTGGCAACAGCTCAGTATCTCTATTCCACCAAAAGGGCATCTACCCAACCTTCCGGTCCCTGATACAGATAATACATTGTGTTTAAAAGTTTCTCATGAACTGTATCAGGCAGACATAGGCCAAAGTTTTCATTATTCTCTGTACATCAAAACATCAGCACTTCCTGTACGTAGGATTTGCATTGATTTTTTTTTTTTTTTTTTTTTTTACACAAACTACTTATGTCTGAGGGGTTACGTGCCATGTTATATCAATAGTGACTTCAGTTATTGAGTCTCTATAATTTCATTCTTTTTTATTCTATTTGTAATGATTTCATCCTATAAGAATTGTGTTCTGTTGTCTTTTTCCATATCTGAGCATCCACTCATACAGTAGCGCATCAAAGCAGAGTGGTCTAAGAAGAACTGTCATGGTCGAGTTGTGGGTATGTGATATGACGACTGGGTCACCATATTTATCGCTTTCCATTTCCGGGCACACGCTCTTAAGTACTGATGCTCATTCTGCAATTAATCATCTGTATAAACAGTGGGAGACCTCACTCCCAGGAAGCCATAGCCCTGCATGTGTTGGATGTCTTGTCAAATGATAATAGCTTATCAAGGGCTTGATAATGAGGTGGATGGTTGATAAATAGGTGATCATTTGAATCAGGTGTTTTAGAGAAGAGAGACATCTATGATGTGCAGGGTTATGGCTCTGCAGGAGCAGGGTTACCCACCCCTGATCTATACTGATGAAGTTATCTCAGTAATGTATTTCAGATACCTTGTAGTTGATCCAACTGACAAAGTACAAAAATAAAAATGCATTTCCTGTGCAGAGGCTTCAGCAGCCTCCCTCCGCCATTAGGCTGCTTTAAAAGTTACACTGACAAATTAATGGGTTTAACTCTGTTAATTGTCATTTGGTTCATAGATTTTACAGTGTTGCTAATAGGCTTCCTGCTTTGCCTTCCGACCAGATGAAGATGGTTGCATAACTAGACCATGCAGTCTACCCATCAGTAGTGACAAAATAAATCAAAAATGCCCATTTAACTTATTGAACTATATGTGGTAGGCCAAAGGATGGCCCGGGCAGGGGTTTGAACCCCAGACTCCTAAATAAGAGTCACATACACTGACCACATCACCAAAGAGCCAGACTCATTGACAATGTAGCCAGGGCACGTACTTATTAGGAGGCATTTCTAGTGACAGGGCCCATCAACTGTCACATATAAAACTGTTTGCTTCTGGTGGCCAAGACATGCTTTTTTTCCAAATGGACAGGCAAAAGTGATGTTTAAGTAAAGATGTGTCTTCATGGAATTCTATATTTTGTTCATAATGTTGATATAAGTATGTGATTGCGGTATATGCTGGACATGTTGTAAAGGATAAGGATGTTGCAGTACAGCTTTTTTCTTTTTTATTTGATATGAATTGCTGCACAATGTTCAATTTGTCATGCCAATTATGCCATCTTTCCCAGATAATGGCCTTGTTATGGAACAAATTCAATCAACTCCAACAAGGTCTGAGGTTCACACAATTAAGGAGTGGGCAACACAAGTATCCACAATTCCCTGTGCTGTTTTGCATTTCAAATAAGAGCCTCACTAACATTTTACTTGATACTGAGTTGAATGAGCCTCTATTGATTCAAAGGAGGAGACTGAAAATATGATGCATTTATCCCTTAAACTGAGCTCAGCAGAGAATTAGGAGTCCATTCAAATAAGAATGAAACAGACCCTCCCAAAACAGCTTGTATCGATTGTCTTCCTACTCTGGAACAAACACGGCTGAAATGAATGACTCATTGCTGGCTTGCTGCATTAATCATCCTAGCCATTGATGGAAAAAAAGAGTATGCACACACACACACACACACACACACACAAGCATATGCACACGTACACACATGCCCACATGGACACATACTGACACACATATTTATAGAAATTCAGAGAGGAGAGACAGCGAACAAAATGTGGGCGGGAGTCATATTGTCATTGGGTAAATACTGAGAAATTTTATCCATATAAAGCAATACTACAGCCTGCTAATCTATGCAATTCATACATTCATTCATATTGGCTGACAACATGATACCCTGAACAGACAAAGGCAGTGTCCATGACTGTATTGCTCATCTGTACATTTTTCCCCTTTTTTTTTCCGCTTTGGATGTTACTGAATGGCAGAGTCTGAGTGAGTCAGAAATAACGGTTGTTTTGTGATGACGGCCTTCGTTACCTTGCCTGAGAATCCATTATGGTGGTCATTTATTCCCAACAAGTAAAGGAAGGAGAAAATAGAAAAAAATTGTACCCATTATCTCATTGTGCAGTGATGATGAAGTCGCCCATAAAGTAGCTTCAGTCCTTTTTCTGACCTAAACTGTCTCAAAAATCTCCAGCATGAAAGGTCAGAAAAACTACCGCTGCACTTATGAGAAGCTTTTTATGAAATAGAGAAAAGGCACCATGTCTCTCTCCTGAACATATATCCTATAAATGTAATTCCTCACACAAAAAGCTCACTCCACCAAACTAAGAGCTTATGACCAGCCAAAATGGTGTAAATGTTAGTTTGTTTGACCATTAGATGCATGGAATTGGTCTTTTTTTTTTTTTTTTGGCCCCTAGCTAATTTTTCCTCATAATTGTCTCAACAAATCAATCCACACACTTGAATATTCAATGTATTCCCAAACTTATCTCTGCTACAGCTACACCAATTTCATACATATTTTCTCCATTTGTCATAAATGTTTTTGTGACTTAGATCCTTGCTTTTAACTCCTTTTTTATGTTTTTGGTTTTTAAACTCTTGTTCATCCCAATCAGAATTCTTTGCAAACCCCAATGACATAGATTTAAAAATACACTTGACCTTTTCGTACCAGCTATTGGTAATCGTGATGGGGTGAGTCAAATCTTCAGCATTGCAGTGGTTAATTTTGAGTGGATACTTTTCAATGAAGCTGCAAACTTAGAGCAAATAAGGCAAGTCTTTCCAGTGCTAGTGACTGTGGTGTATTTTACTCTGGCTCAGTCATGCACGTGGGTCTTCTTCTTCTCTTTCTGTCACAGTTAAACCCAGTTTTTTGCTCTTTTTTCAGGACAGGGAACTTCACTTCCATGGTTGTTTCATGCCTGAAAATCGCCTGAAAATTTACCTCCCAAAATATCATTTGATTGACATGATTCTTGAGAACAGTTTCTTTCTGGCCTTTTCACATCAAAATTGGACTTCAAAAGTACCAGCGTACTCAATATCAAAGCTGTTGATTAAATTTCAGCTTATGCTTAACTTAATATGCAGGGAGAGGTTGGTTTGCCTGGCTCCAAAATAGCACTGTTCCTTAAGGATTGTGTAACACAGTGCATTGTTAATACACTTTAGCTGCAGAAAGTTGGGCTTTGTCATTCAATGTCAAGACCAAATGAAGAAATTTAAAGTATTTTAAACTTTATTTGAAAAATTAGCTGATAATCAGAAAAGTACAGCAGTTATCACAGTTTTGTAGTATTATGAAATTCTTTCTTCCAAAAACATCAATATTTGAAAGTGATTCCAAGAAGTTGAAGAATACCATAGATTTTAGTGTACTGCATACATACGTGTATATATATATATATATATATATATATATATATATATATATGTATGTATGTGTGTGTGTGTATGGGTGTGTATGTGTGTGTGTGTATGTAACCTGCCAGAAGATTTTACTGCTTGAAACCTCAAACCCAGTATCACAGTTTACCTCAGATTCTCTGCCATAATTTTCCTGTGTGACTATTAAATTGCCAGACCAACCACCGAACAATTAATTGAACATTCACTGCTTTATTTCATTGAGAATTTTCTATGGTGCTCCAGTGACCACTCTGCACACCTTCAACTACTTCCTGGATTGGTATTGTTGATTCAGACTCAGCGCCTAATTGGGAGCCTGCAATATACCAAACCAACCAAGGTGTAACATAGCATATAATGCAATATTTCTGAGGGACAGAGAGCAATTTCCATAAAAATTTTCAGACAGAACTAATGTAACATAAATATTTTCCACAATTTTGAAAATAATGTGAATGATGAACAAAATATGAAATAAATGTAGCCGCATGCTGGCATAATAAATTTTCAAGTGCACATGCAAAATGGACTGAGAAAAAATGAAATTACAAAAAATAGACCTACAATTTTGAGTTTGGAAGGGCAATTTATTTATTTATTCAAATAAAGCTCCAACTTAATTTTTACAAAGTTTGGTTCTGCAAATAGTTGTCTGACTGAATGGACACATCATGTGACCTTATTTAATGTGACGTAGGATTTTTTCCCCCTGCTAAATAGCAGAAATGACACCTTGAGCGGTCTTCCTGAGGGACAGGAGGTGAAGATGTAACCATGCCTGGAAGGAGGACCTCATTGGAAAGCTGAATCCTCTACTGCAAGGGGTGTTCGTCAGCCAATAGGGGGTGCTATTCTTACTTAGTCAAAAACAAATTCTGTGTTCCAGCACAGTGATGTTATGCAGTAGTGTCTTGAAGAATGCTGAATCCCCTGTATGAGTATTCAGATGGAAGTTTTAATTCACTCTGTACACTGAGGATCTTTTTTTTTTTTACTATTTTTGAAGGAGGGATATTGACTGACAAATGCCTTCAAAACTCTGACACATGATCTGATCTTTCCACCAACTAACCAACCTCTCAATCTGTCCTTCCGATTGATTACAAATCCCTCCAATCCCCACCAAAATCAACTTCCTAGGATTTCATTGTAAAGTAGAGGTGTGTTCTAATTTGCCTTACCGCTATGAACTGAATTAGTAAGACAGAATGATAGCATGCAAATGTCCAAGCATGAAAATGCACCATTGTCTAACTGACCGTAATCCTACCCACAGCAATCAGACAAGGAGAAACCAGTGCTCTATACATGAGATGTGGATTCTATTTCAGCATTATACAGTGTCAAATAATTCACCGAGCCAGCGCAGAAAATAATGAGTTGGAGAAGTGAGGGCATTGGAGATGAAGAGTGATTAAAGAACTGGTTGACAAAGGGCTCCATGCAGGTAAATATCCAGTTGCATTAATGGATGTGATAGTGAAAGTTGCACGAGTGAGTCTGGATGAGGGTGTCGGCTGAGCAAGTAAATAATTCAATGTAATGATAAATGCAAGTAATAGCTTTCAGCACTGGGAGTGTTGCTGACATACCGCCAAGGGCCCTCTTTAAAAGCAGTGTTCACCTTTATTATCTCACCCATTTACAAGCCAGGGTTGTTTTGCAAGTTTTTTTGTGCCTTGTCTTTATTGCTATCATTTGTTTAGTGATCGATGTTTATAGTCAGCCTGAATTCTAGCTTGAATTCCACTTTTATTCCATAGAGTAAAGTTGCTTTCTCCTGGAGTGTTAAAATTTATTTATTCAGTCATTTGCTTATCTATTTATTTTTTTGTTGTCTTTTTGTTTTCTTTTTCTTTGGGTGATGGTGGTGGTGGTGGTGGGGGGGGGTTGGCTGACAGATATTTGTCAAGTTGTCATATTCTACACAAGTAAATGAGGGAGGTATATAACAAACCATTAAAACTGAATGAAAAAGCCTGACTTCACAATTTATAGATACGCAAGATCCTGCCAAGGACCACATTCGCGCAAATGGGAAGACGTCTACAGTTCGCATGCTTGCACGTGGCACTAGGGATATAAGCCAAACACAAACATGTGCGCTCTCGGTTTATGCGCCACTGTTTGTGCGTCACGGTTCGTCACTGCTGTATCAAGAATAATGTTTGGGTTCTCTGTCTGTGGAGAAAATGAACTTAAAGAGCACTTCGGGTCGGAGATATTGGAAATGTGGCAATGCTGCGTGATTTCGTCTCCCATACATCCTCCCCTCTCTCTCTCTCTCTCTCTCTCTCTCTCAAATAAGCTTGTGTGAGTCATAGCTGGCCCTGGTAAAAAAAAAAAAAAAAAAAAAAAAAAACTGCGCCCAGATGCGCTTCCTTGCAGATGTACACTATGTTTCCTGTAAGTGCAGTGCAAAAGTAAATGGTAAACAAGCTTTACCAGGCTTTGATGACGATAACACATCCAGACAAGAAGCGCACAGAAGACCCTTGAATAATGAGGAGTTTAGGCCACCGTCTTTTACCGACCACAAACTTCCAAGAGATAGCACGTTGCGACAACGAAGTCCACTTGGAGGCTATCGTTCATTAATGAATGGCGCAGGCCTGACCAAAACTGCATTTCAAATAAATAAAATAATAAATGAATGAATGAATAAATAAATAAATAACTGACGCGTTCAAATGCAAATCACACATGCAAACAACTTTACTGATGCCGCCTTTTGTGTGACGCTATATAAAGGATGAAGGTTTTGGACGCAGAAAGGAATAAAAAGCAGATAGAGTACATAATGTAACCGCAAGCTGCAGTCAGGCTCAGTCCTAATAAGTGTCAAGCCCTTGTTTTTCGGAGCTAGAGCACGTCGTGATGTTGCGGGGACGTATTTAGGGAAGGAATATTGTAACGGGCTGGTTTCTGTGGCTACATCTAGTTCAAAAATTGATCAGCCCGTTTCGCTTGATATGATCTTTTTGATGTCAGTCAGAACAGTTTGTCCCAAAATTACAAACGTCAACAATAGCTACTACCATGGCTAATAATCACTTTAGCAACATGAATGAGAGAATAAAACAAGACCCACGTGTGTTCGGTGATAATAAAATAAAATAATAAGAACGCGTCTCAAACTGATAGTGCAACCTGTAGCCAAGGCTAACCTGAGCTACTGATTCGTTTTACTGTAGCTACACTTGCCGCGAAAACACTTGCTTATCTCAAAATCTGACATCCAGATATTAGTCTTGGCTATCAATAGGTAATTAAAATAGCTTCATTGATCAATACGAAGTTTTGGAGATCAACAGCTCGACACTCCACATAGGAACTATCGTCAAAAATACCAGATATTCATTTGTATCTATAGTGACATCGGATATCGAAACTTTCCATTACTCCACTTCATGGTTTTAAATTTCTCGATGTTCTAAGAACCATGACGCAAACTTCATGGTCGCTACTTCGTCAGTCATGTTGGGTATACCTGAATGCCGTCACACACCTAGCAACAACCACAGAACAAGACCACACCAGCATTAAGAGGGAAGTGTCAGAAAGAAGGCAACTCACCAAAATTGCAGACAGAACTAAAACAGCAAGGCGCCGTTGGTTGTTAACGGATATGATCCTTCTATGGTCGGTAAAACTGTTGTTCTGGTAGCGCTTACAAGAAAATGGGAGTAACGGAGCAGTGGTTGCGTGTCTGGTCGCTGTCCAGGCTGAGCGTGGTTCTGAAATGAAACTCTGGAATATCTCGCACTGTTTTCTCTCTTAGACCCTGTAGCGTAAACCAGTTTCCATGGAAACCTGGCGTCACATTTTTAAGGTAGTCCACACGGTAGACAGAATATGACAATGGGGCTTCGACGATCTTTAACAGGTGTGGGAATCTGCCAAACCATCACTCACAATTGTTACAACACCAAAGTAATGCATTTCGATTCTGGGGGGAAAAGAAAAATAAAATAAAATAAAACAAATAAATAAACGAAAATAAATAAATAAATAAATAAACAAACAGATTTTATGACTACTTTTGCCCAAAAAGTCATGTATTACTACATGTTGCAAGATTGGCCATTAGATTGGCAATATATACTAAACTGATTCAGCTGAGGTGAAACATCTTGAAATGGCACTGTTGTGTTTCATTTTGATCATCTCCCATGAACATAATCATCAAAACCATTATCATAAGAATCGCTTTAATAAATGGTCAATAAAGACTATTGTCTAAGAACACCATTTTAGCTAATAAAGGTTGTGTAGCCTTGAGGAGTCTGACAATTAGATCTGAAGTCCACCCCCACTGAATCTCAGGGGGAATTTCTCGTGATATTGCCCATTGTTACCCAATTGGTGCAAACTCCTGACATTGCATCACACTGCTGATGTTGGCTGATCAACATCATCAGGTTTATTGGGTTCACTAAAACAGCAAGTCTCTTGGGCTCCTAGTCTGTCCATGAGCACAAAGACCGGCAACATCATCGCAGCTAATTGAACTTTGTAATCTAGCCTTCTTGATGGCAATTTTTTTAGTACATTTTTAATAAGCTTTTCCTTTTCAGAAAAAAAAAATGTATCAAATGTGACAAAATTGCAAAAATAAACATGGCACCGGGTGTAATAGTGCTATTAGGGATAACAGACGTGGTGGTGGTAATAGTAGATTTGGCGGTATCACTTGCAATAAATGCATCAATAAATGAAGACAAGTAATTCGGCACTTTATTTTGTCATCACTGCACTTTCTGTAAGAATGTATTGCTGCACAGGTTCTCTGATAGAACATGCGTGGAACCCAAACTCCACTGTGATAGTTGACATGCAGTCTTATCAGCCATTATCACATAGTCCATTCTCATCGGCGTCACACCGTGGAAAAGCTGAGGCAGATCACTGCTGAGTACACATCAGTGCATCAGTGCCACAGAGCACTAAAGGGCAAACGGTTAACTTACAGGAAAAAGGTTTACATATTAACATAGGTAAGAGTGCTGAGGTGGAGTTCAGGGTCTACTGATGGGTCTCCCCCCCTCACTCACTCACTCTCTGTCTCTGTCTCTCTGAAGCATGCTAGTTTTCACAGTTGTCAATCCTATTTTAAAAACCTGGTTCTGTACTCTGGCACCATATTTGTATGGCATCCCTTTCCTTCCTGGTAGCAAAGACATCCGCAACTATCAACACATGCATGGACCTAAAAATAACATTTACGAAGGCAGATGCAGGCAAATTCCAATGACAACTGTTCTGACATTCAATTACAGAAAAAAAAAATTGTTGAACTTCTCTTAAGTGCGCTCTTTGAAGAAAGCTTACCTAATACTTACAACAAATAAATGTGTCTTCTTACCTCCACCAAAGAGGTTATGTTTTCACCTGTTTGTTTGTCTGTCAACAGGATTACTCAAAAAGTTATGAAAGGTTTAGCACGAAATTTGGTAGGATGGTAGGTGGTAGTCCAAGGATGAGTTGATTAAATTTTGGAAGTGATCCAGAAAAAATTCTGTTTTCTGGATCCAGAAGAATTAAAATATATCTGTTTAAAGCAGGTCTGTTTGAAATTTCTGACCGGATAACTCAAAACATTATGAATGGTTTGGCACAAAATTTGGCAGGAATGATAGGTGGTAGTACAAAGATGAGTTGATTGAATTTTGAAAGTGATCTGGAACATATTCTAGAATCTAGATCCAGAAGAACCTATAATACTGACATATGGCGTAGCAGAGGTATGCGCGCTACTGAGTGCCCTTCTAGTTGTGCTAGTGTTTGCATCAGAAAAGAGATGCTTAGTCCTTGTCTGAAACAACCCCTTTGATTACAATACATTGAAAGCTTCAGTATGCATATACACAGAAGTTAAATATTATCACATAAAATCTTCTTCCATCATAAACCATTGGTGAAGATTCTAGTCAAGGGAACAGTAATAAATAATGTGCCGTAAAAACCATACAAAATATGGTGTGTATGCTCATGGAATGAATCCCAGATTTAAATGTTTGTGTCATAACGTTGCAATGGTTCAGCACATTCAATAGATTCTAGGGCGGGGTAATGGCCTCATCTCCAATTCAAGCCAAATAATAATAATAATAATAATAATAATAATGATGATGATGATGATGATGATGATGATAATAATGACTGCACCCACCTCTTGGGCTCCTATTATGTAGTTTACTATGCCTCTCACTCATGATAGTTAAAAATGAAGAAGTAACTTGGACTACAAAGGACTTGACCCTATGGAATCAATTGAAATGCAATAATCTGTTTTCCACGACTCAGATCTTCTGCTAAAACAAAATAAAAGATAATGTGATTTAACGGTTTGCTTGTAAATGACAGCTTTCATCGACTCTGGCCAAAAAAAGAGGGCATACGTGCCATTTTTAGATTGACTCATTGAACCTGGAAGCCATATGCTGCAGGTAGGAAAAAAAGTCATTAGCAGACCTTTCCTTCATTAAATAAATAAATAAATAAATAGATGGGTTCTTTAAATTACATTGTATCCCAGAAACTTTAGAGAATCAGTGCAATCCTTCAGTCTCAGCAAAAGCAATACGCATGACGGCAAGCTCCTTGTTATACTGCGTAAAATGAGCAGTAGCCTGTATATCGCAGAGTTGCTTGATAGTATAATATTACCCTCACAGAGGAACACCTGCAAGGGGGTTCAAGCTCTCTACGCGAATTAATGCGAAAATGCAGCCTTAAGCGGGTTCTTAGAGCCAGCTCAATTGAGGGGGCGAGCGTGCACGACTGGCCGGGGGATGGGAAAGCCAAGATACTGCACGCGCGCTGCAGCAGCGCGATCACACTGAATATTATATGAAGCGGATGGTGACTCATCCGTCTCTGCTCCCGTGATGTGTAGACGCAAACCTAATCATCAATCGAGCCCGGTCCCCCGCCCCCTCACAGTCAAATCGGACTTTCATGCGACACCGTCACATCGCACACGGCTAATCCTCACAAGGCTCTGCCTCCAGACTCCACACTCACTAGACCAAACAACAGAGTCCATTCAAATACACCATGGATGAAATCAATCCTCGTGCGCGCGCGCTCAGATATGCATGCTTGCCAACATTAATCGCGGAGACGAGACTCAGTTATAACATTAAACCGAAATGTCCAATTTATAGCGTTTCGTTCAGCTTGAAATAAAAAAACAAGCATTTCTGTATTTTCCATCGGTTTCACAAGCTACTCCTGTTTTACCCTGAGCCTGATTCATCGCAGTCTTGAAATAGCCTGCTGACGGTGGTATTTGATAGATTTACCATTTTTAGTAACATTGAAATCCAGAGTCGTGCGGACGGTCCCACTCCGCGACCCTGTATATACACATTGCTGTATACTAGGCTATTCTGGTACAGAAAAAAAAAAAAAAAACATTTAAGAATTCAAGAAACCCAATCTGTTCTTGTTTTGATACGCACTGAAAATTGCTTCCTGCCGGATAAAGTGAGTTGGAGTCAAAAGATGAGAGCCACAAACCCTTTAAGCAAATGCGTTTCATAAAAGGTCAATCAACTCGTTTCCAAAAATAAAAAATTGACGTCATTAAAGTTCTTCTGCACAGAAAAAAAAAATCGTGTGAACTGCGCGCACCCAATTGGCCACTGTGTTCCCGAACGCTTGTGACGTGAATTGGGCACGATTTCGAAGGCGTGATGATGATGTCATCATTCCAGTTGTTGGCATCTAGCCGGAAGTAACGGAAAATAGAAATAAACTGGAGAGGAAGAGGACATCTAGCTAACATTGAATAAGTCGCAATCCAGTCTAGCTGGTAAAATATTGTTGAATCATAGCGGTAACTATTTCACATATATTAGGTGTAGTTCAAGAACGTTGCTAACTTGTTTTGTATCGTAGACTGCAATCATGTCGAGTATGGACAGTATCCTTAATCACGAAAGAACAAGAGGGCCTGCTTTAGCTGGTTGTTTACTGGTGTTATCCTTGCCAAATGGGTTTCATTTACAAGATGCACGTAGCCAGATGTTCACAAGCTACGTTTAATTATAACATAGTCATCAGGAACCAGCTTTGTGTTTTGTTTGTTGACTAGCTAGTAGCTAGCTAGCTAACTTCCCAAGCAAGTTAGCTGTCACAAATGCTAGCTCATTTGCTTCAAAGGGATATATTGGCTTGTTATGCATTTGCTATTCGTGTCCTAACTTGTCATTCCTCGTAGCTAATGTGATTTGAAGCTAGCTAACTAGCTAAGATTATTTTGACTAAGTTAGCTAGATTGGCGCGACTCTAAGTACATTTTGCCGTTACTTGGCCTACTTGGCTAGCTAGATAGCTTGCTAACATTCCTAACATGTAGAGTAAACATGCAGGCGAAGTTATTCCTGAAGCTAACTTTCAAAGGCACGATGCTACTTGTTGATACATTCGACGGCTGGCTATCTATTCTATAGATGAGTGGCTTACTGCTAAATGTTTGCTAAGTTAGCTTGCTTGCTAGCTAGCTAGCTTGCTCGCTCGTCCCCAATCTACACAAACCACATTTCGTGCGAGGAGCTGATTGCTAACGTTCGCAGGACGAAAAACTTGGCAAATTACCTAACTTGGTGATCATAGTGTCTCGCTGGGGGTTTAGCCAGCTATTTAATTTTCGAAGGTGTCTGGTACTGCATTAACTTAGCGAGCAGTTGCACGGTGCGCGTAACTGTGCGTTATCAGGCGCAAGATTATTGCTTTCAGTGTTTTGCTTACTATTATTGCGTAACTCTGCCAGTTTTTGCTGTATTTAAAGCTCTTTATTTGTTGCTCTCTCGGGTCGTTATTAAAATGTTCTCACATGCGCCCCTCAGGGACTGAGTGTTGCTTTCCTCGAGGCTAATTTTTACTGGAAGCGCTCGCTTTGGTTAGCCTGCTGTGGTTCATGCGTGCTGCTTCGTCCACGCCCATGTTCTAAGTTCATTTGGGAAACGTCGTTTTGTGTTAGGTGTGAGATTTGCATTGCGTCATTTTGTTGTGGTCAGTCAAAAAAATTTATGAGTGAAATTTATGACTGACTGCAAATCAATGTCTAAAATTGCTCGTTTTTTCTCTCATTTGTGATATTCCTCGAGCTGTACTGCAGCTGGATATCCTGTAGTCTGTTGAAGTGATATCTTTGTTCATCACTTTTTTTTTTTTTACTTTATCTGTTTGAGAAACAGAGTTGATGGTGCAAGTTTTTCTGTCGTTAAAGTCAGAGGCCTTAACCTCAGACACAGAGCATCTTTTCAACTTGAAGTTTGCTGCTAAAGAGCTCCAGCGAAACTCCAAAAGATGTGACAAAGAGGAGAAGGCGGAGAAGGCCAAAGTGAAGAAGGTATTGTAGCCCTGAAAGCAACCTGCAAGTGATGTCTCAGAACCAGACTCCTTCATCTGCCTTTGGAAATTCGGCCACTTCTAATGACATGTGCTTGCATTCACAGGCCATTCAGAAAGGAAATATGGAAGTTGCCAGGATACATGCGGAAAACGCCATCCGGCAAAAGAACCAGTCCATAAACTTCCTGAGGATGAGTGCGCGCGTGGATGCAGTTGCTGCCAGGGTCCAAACTGCTGTCACCATGAATAAGGTGAAATAGACTGACAGTGAAAATATCATCAACAAAGCATGCATCTATTTAGTCATCTATTCATCTGTCTAATACCTTCAATACACTAGAAGACTTTCAAAAGACTTTCAAAAGACCAATATCTAACACTGTCACATCCAAACAGAATGTGTCATAAAGTCACAGTTTATACTCACAGACTACAAGGTTTTGCAGAGTGTACCATTTGGTTGATGACAATGTTCACGTCAGTGAACTTCACTGTTTGCATAGGGCTAGACTTAAGGCTTTCGATACTAGTGAACATGTTTGGTTTTATTGTAACAGCAAGATGAGAAAAAAAATCTGCTGGGTCAAAAACACAAGTCACTTGATTGATCAGTTTTCGTGATGGAGAAAGTTGTGTCAATCAAAATTACTTTGTGGCACGGTCTCTTAATATCTTGTGAGTAAATATGATCGACAACAGATGGTGACTTCTCTTAGCCCCTTTTAAATAGGGCTCATTTGAACCACTCAGCCTCAAATGCTATATTGGGAAAGTCTGAGGAGCTCAGCTCAGATCTCAAAAAACGAATCATTAACTTGAACAAGTCAAGGGAAAAAAGAAAAAAACATTTCGAAGCAGCTACAGGCCTCCGGGTCAGGCGTGCAAGCAGTTGTTTGTATTTATTTTGGCATGGCCGTATTGTTCCCTTGATCATCAAGAAAATGCAAGCTTTAACTATCTTCTGAGAGAGAATTGGTCTGGATGGGCAAGAGTAAACTTGGAACCTCCAACATGCAGATCTGCGATACATTAGTAGCTGTTGCAACACAGGGGTTAGTGGTCTACAGTCTAGTGTGTTTTGCATCACCTAGTGCTGAGGGACTGCGGAGCTGGAATAAAGCCCTTATGCTGGAAGCAGCTCCCTCAGGCCTGACTGAAGCATACTGCTGATCATGTGCACTATGGAAAGGTCCCCTGCAGCAAAGTTCTGTTGTCTACTGGAACACAAATTGAGCTATTTGTCAACAATGACCAGCAATTTGTTTGGAGGAGAGCAGGTAGGGCCTTTAACCCCAAGTACACCTTACCAACCAGCGAGCATGGTGGTGGTAGTACTGTGCGCAGGGCCTGTTTTGCTGCCAACTGAATTGATTCTTCACAGAGAGTAAAAAGAATAATAAATACCGAGGGTTTCCTCCTAATTCTTCAGGGAAACCCAAAATCATCAGCCTGAAGGTTGGGTCTTGGGCACAGTTGGCTGTTCCAACAGGATTGTGACCCCAAATCAACATCAGAAGTGGCAAATGAGTGACTAAATCTGACTGGAATCAAGGCGTCAGAAAGGCTCTCCCGAAGTCCTGACTGAAACCCC
This sequence comes from Gymnothorax javanicus, assembly GCA_029692085.1. Classification (NCBI taxonomy): domain Eukaryota; kingdom Metazoa; phylum Chordata; class Actinopteri; order Anguilliformes; family Muraenidae; genus Gymnothorax; species Gymnothorax javanicus. The sequence goes on from CM056204.1 coordinate 20,643,891, forward strand.
GCTGTTAACTTGTTGACTGTCCTGAAGAATTAATTCTCTGTTAGAGAGCCTACAAACTTAGTTGCACTGCACCGATTCTGTCAAGATGAATGGTCAAAGATTCACCCAGAAGCTTGTAGATGTCCACCAAGAGCAGTTAATTGAGGGCAAAATGGCCAAGGGAAATTTTGCCAAATATCCTAATTGTCATATGTATGAGTTTAACCCAGCAAATGTGGGCACATATTCAGATGATCAATAATGAATTCCTAAATGAAACAAATTTCTTTTTTTTTTTATGACCAAGAATTGTGTGCTCATTCATCACAGAAAAGAGTTACCTAAATTATTGGAACTCAGACTGCCATGATATACATGTTCTTAACAGATGGGTGTAAACTATTCAAAATGACTGTTAATGGGGTTGCCCTAACCTTATATCATGTTGACTTCTGGCATTTAAATAAGTTTTGTCTTTTTTTTGTGTAATAACATGCCCCCTAATTCATAGATGTGGATTAATTAATTATTTTATTTTTATTTTCAAATACTTGCGTTATTTTATGTTCAGGTTGTGCACTGAAGCATCCTGTCTGGCCAGGGAATGGTGTTGCATTGTGTTGACACAGAGACCTAGCATGTCTGTGTGCTCTTTCAGGGAGAGGTCAGCATTCAGCTCACTAGTAGCCCTGACTGACTACTCCTGCTCAGTCATGGCCGTCCTGACAGTGGTGTGTCCTTGTCCTCCGTACAGGTTACCAAATCAATGGCCGGAGTAGTGAAGTCCATGGATGCCACACTGAAAAGCATGAACTTGGAGAAGGTATGGATCGTGTGCCCTTACATTTGTCTGTATTATTTGCTGCGTATGGGGTCACTGTACTCTGCTAATACAGGTCTTTCCCCGTCTCGTGATTTTAGATCTGGTTCTAATCCCCATTCAAATGTAATGAATGAATAAATGAACGCATCTAAAATCACTGCACTCCTCGAGTTTTGTACCTGGTTTGATACAGTGCTAGGTACCATCTAGTCCTATAGTCCCAAGTATTTGAAGTGCTAGGTTTACTTCAGTGATTGGAAAATGGCGCTCGTTTGGCTAAATGGCCAGTTCTTGCCACTCATGTTATACAAAGTTATAATTACGATTTAGTGCTGACTTGTTGAAGTACAGAAACACTGAAAAGCATTGTTCTCAGTGCCAGAACAGTTCAATGTGCCATGAAGATGATTGCACATATAAAAATAGTAAGAGATGATCGGGTTTTAGTTGTGTATTAGGTCAGAATTAATGTTCGAGCCCGGGTTAAAATGATGCCTCTCCACACTATGTTGGCTCCAGATCTCGGCCCTAATGGACAAGTTTGAGCGGCAGTTTGAGACGCTGGACGTTCAGACCGCGCAGATGGAGGACACGATGAGCAGCACCACCACCCTCACGACGCCGCAGGTACAGGCGGACTGAGCGTACACTCACCCTCTCTGCGACCTGTCGTTCTTCAGGACAAGCCCTTTTTTTTTTCAATTTTTTTCCAATACTAGGCACAGCTGCCTGGTGTCTCTATAGATTTATCAAGTGCTATTCAGTCTCTGAATGTACTGTCGCTCTGTATCTGGGCTCATTTCTGCTTCAGGCTTGGCCAGGGAGCACTGAATGTGCGTGAGTGCAGACAAAGACCTTAGGCTATGTAGTAGCGCCCAGCGCCCTCTTGTGGTTAATCTTGTGAACAGCAGTCAGCGGTCTCTATCAGTCCGTGAGCTGAAGGGTTGCTTTTCATTTGTGTCGGTTTGTGTTGCAGAATGAAGTGGAATCCCTGATGCATGAAATGGCGGATGAGGCCGGGTAAGCACTAAGTGTGTGGCGTAAATAAGAGGGGAGCAGATGACTGGCCTGTGGTTGTGTACATTACATTACTGTTATTTAGAGCTTACTCTTCCCATCCAGTTCAAATTCCCCTTGAGTCGGCTATGTTGGTGTCCATCCCCTCTTGATGCAGTATGGGTGTATTATGCCCCTCTTTATTGCAAAATTTAAATAATATTCATTATAAAAGTTGTAGTTCTTGTAGCTCAAAGTACAAAAATAAATTTTACAACAAGTAAAAAAAAATTGAGGCAAAGAAAACATGTAAAACAAAAAATTAAAATAATCACGGTTTACTCAACAAATGGGGTCAATCTGAAATCTCTAAGCTAACATATTGTTCCAGTTGATAATATTTTGTTTTTAACTTTTCAGTTGTCATTAAATACATTTTAAACTCAGTAGCTTTAGAATTCTAAGGGGAAGTATAAATTATGAATAGTCTTTTAAGCAATATCATTTTGTGGATGTAAGTTTTTGCTAAGATATCAGTTAAGCTATATTTGCAAGTTTCTTCTGCCAAGAAATGAGGATCGATTAAAATGATTTATTCATCAATCTATGGTTGTTTCTGAAATGTTTTGAAAGGCTCCTCTGTAAATCTAGCCCAAATAAAAAATCTACAAACAAAATTTCAATAGTTTATCGCTCACAGTGAGTTAATAGAAAGATCGTGTTCCATTGATATGTACTTAAATATAACCCCCTATATTTACATATAGGAGTAACGATGTGCTTAAAGCAGTATGGGGTTAAGGGCTTTACTAGGCTAAGACCTTGGTCAGGACCCTATGGGTCAACAATTACTATGCATTGAACGCTTTATTTTATGAAGGGCTCTGTACAGGCACTAGCTATTCTGAACTGTCCACTAAAGGTTGTTTTAGACTTGTAAGACCTGTCTGTCAACATAATCTGACGACCAAAATGATAGAGACAGGAAAAAAGTGTCATCTGATGGTGTCTTGTGCCTGTTCAATATTTGTAATGTCGCAGACACTGTCTTTGGTTGTCTTGTAATTTCATTGGCAGGATGGACCATGAGTTTGATGCTTGTCAGGGATATAGAAAGCTGATACAGTAGTAATCGCTAAAATGATTGTGGTTATAAAGATATAACCATAAATACCATGCAGATGACAGTTTGCGCAGCACATGCTGTTTGACACTTCGGTTAAGCAGAGAAGAATCTGTATCGTCTGTTACCTTTCTGGGGACGTCTCTCAACATACATATTGCAAGTATAAAATGGCCTTAAGGCAGTAGGTGAAGATGTACCCGAATTTTAAGCAGGGGGTAATGGCATGACCTGTCTCCTGTGTGTTCCTACAGACTGGATCTGAATATGGAGCTGCCACAGGGACAGACTGGGTCTGTGGGGACCAGTGTGGCATCAGCAGAGCAGGTATCTCACACATACACTCACACACACACACACACACACACACACACACACACACACAGACTCAGGCGCGCGCTCGCAGACCATCAAACACTGCTTACTCGCTCACACTTACTCATTACCCTTGTTCGCGTCACGCCATACGGCTGGTTGCTGATTGTGTTTAATTAGTGATAATAGTGGACAGAGGCGCTCAGTAAACCTCTATTTCTGTGTTTCTGCAGGATGAGCTGTCGCAGAGATTGGCCAGACTGAGAGACCAGGTGTAGAGGAGCACCAGAACAGTGTGTGACTGAAGTGCTGGTTTGGTTCGTGTGGCGATCGCCCCGGACCTAAAGCTGTAACATCTTTCGGAGCCCTCATCCACCCCTCTCTTGCCCCTTTCAGGGGGCTGTCTGTCCTCCACCGCACACTCCTGAGCGGCGGCCATTTTGATTTTGGACAAATTCGCACTCTACACTTGTGCAGCCTGGGCCTGAACCCGGGTAACTGCATGGTGCTCTGGGCGCAACAATGAATTAGTGCATATGTAAATGTTGAAGTGTATATGATACCAGTCAAAAGTTTGTGAACACCCACACATTTCAAGCAGGTAGAGATGGAGAAAAGAAATGTACTGACACTTTTATTTAACAGAAAAATCTACATTTTTGATTAATCAAAATAGCAGTTGTTTTCTATGACTGCTGTGCACATTTATTATAATTTTTCTGCAAGGAAGTTCATCTGGTTCTGAAAGTTGGCATCCAGTGCTTTTGGTGGATGTTCCCGCAGGTGTGCTGCTCTTGTGGGCGGCTTCTTGTAGATTATTCTGTCCAACATTTCTCAAGCCTGATTTTACCATCCTTTGTGTGAAGTGGAAATATTTACTTTACCTTGAATCGGTGAAATGTGGCTTTATTAACTCCTTCAACCCCACAGCCCTCTACAGAGGGCTGACCAACATATTCCCTTCAACCCCAAATTCCTGTAGGGAAAATTCAAACAATCTGACTAATTGATTGGAACATATCAGGTTACATTTAATGGGATTCCAGAGATAACAGTAAGATACAATGTCCAGATAATGACCAGCCCTCTACAGAGGGCTGTGGGGTTGAAGGGTATAGTGATGCTAGAATATCTGGGGTTGAAAGAGTTAACTTGGATATGTAGGCAGTATCCTGTGAAATAAAACATCCTTTTCGACTTCTCCCTTGTCACATATTATAGTGTGCCGTTTAAGGTTATTTAAATTGGGTAAAATGGGGTCTCTTTCACTAAAAACATGCACAAAACACGAATGAGGTGTTCAAAAACTTTTGACCGGGTGCGTGCGTGCGAGCGGTGCGTGTGTGTTTGTGTGTGTGTTTGTTAAACTGCTGTATATTATCTGTCTCCCTCTCCAGTTTGCTTGATTATCTGAGCTTTTTTTGCATTTCATTTGAAGAGTGTGAAACCATTTAATTACCCTGCAGTTTAAACCGTCGTCATTTAACGAGATGACATTAAGATGATGCTTTGTATGTTGTTAATTATTGTGGAAAATCACATTCTGCCCCCCATATCTTCATCTTGGGACTGGGAGCCCAGTAATGTGTCCTGAAGGTTCCCGTATCACTGTCCATTATAACTGTCACTTCTGCGCTAGCAGTGAGCTCAAAAGAGACTAAATGAATGTGAAGGCAAAGCAAATTTGTTCACTCTCTTCACACTTTACCAGGTCCACCTGTCTGGTTCTGGCTGTTGGCTCCCTTCTGCATATACTTTAGCCAAGATTATTTATGTGGATGTTCTCCTGGACTTTACAAGGTGCTCAATACACTCTGAAGGGTTTTATACTTTGAGTCAGTTGCAGCAGGTCTTGTGCATTTCACAGGCAGGCACTGCTGCCAAGATCCTGTTTAACCTCATCTTTAAGCTGCTCTAGAGGATTTACATCTTGGGTCTGCACAGGTCTGTTGAGAATTCTGAAGACATTCTGTGTTTTTGGAACCATCTTGAGATGATATGTCCTGTTTGACACTGTGCTTCATGGAAAAAAAAACGGTGGACTATTGCTGCGACAGGGTAATCATGATCGGCAACAATACTTTGTAAGAGGCTTAATGTGTGTCAAGATGTCGTCTCACAACAGCTATGCCACGAGCAGCAGACTACCCTATTAACACTTGGTATGTTTCCATGAATTTGTGCTGTTATGTCAAAATCTGACCCTTCTGCATATCCTGGCAGAAATGAAGATTTGTCACATGTGGTGGCGTTTGTCCAGCTTTGGTGAACATGCCTCAATACCTGCCAGGTAGCAGATTTAGTGCAGCCTTATCTTTATATTCTTAGCTGGGTGGACTGAAGCCTAGCAAGGCCTTCTGCTGTGGTTCAGCTACTTTCAGGTTCAGTATGCTTTTCGAGATACCTTTCAGTATAACACTGATCTGAACATATCTGGCCTTTCAGTTGGCTTGATCAAGTGCGCCCAGTTACGGTCTGCAGAATTGCTGCTGATTGAATCTTTTTTGTTCATCATACCAGTCTCTGAACTCCAGGAATGTATGGCTGTAATGATTTCAGGAGGTCAGCGGTTTTTGGGATGGTAGAACCACCTAATCAGGCACTAAAAACCATACCACCATCCCGGTCACTTACAAGATTGTTTTTGTAATTTTGACGTCATCTGTCAGTTTCATGCGTTTCAGTTGCAGCTTATGATTCGTTGTCAAGAGTATGCTATTTGTGTCAAAGCAAGGTGTGCCTAATAAAGTGCGCAGTGCACGTGCAGATGTATCTTGAGATCAGGTTTTTGAACAAATGCCCCAAAAAGATGAAAAGTTTGTCGCTAGTACTACCAACCCCCCTTTCAGCATCTGTTTTCAGCAAAACCTTTGAATTCTGTGGGTGAATATTCTGAAATTACTTCCTATCTATGCCTTCAATTGAGTGAGTGAATGTGATAGACCAGTGGTTCCCAAACTCGGTCCTGGGGCCTCCCTTTGTATGCTGGTTTTTGTTCCACCCATAATTGCAATTGTAGGATTTTAACAACAAGTTCTCTTGTCTTAATTAGGTGCATTCATTTTTAGAGCAGGAATTTATCCTCTCAAAACATATTTTGATAGATATGCATGCATGCAGTGAAGAATAAATTGCACATTCACATTGTGAAATATTAGCAACAACTGCATAAAAAGAGGGAAAAAAAGCGGGGGAAAAAAAGCATATCAAAGTAAGCAATCAATAAGTTCCTAATTGGTGAAACTGCAGACACATGGCTGCAAAAACTAACAATTTATTGGGAGAACTCTGAACACCTGTGTTCAGCAACCTGATTAGGAGCTTTTTGATTTTCTCAATGTCTAATTTGCTCTGTCTTACGATGTTGTTTCCTGAAATTGCTTGCTACAAAGAAAAAAAACAGTATGTTCAAGGGTCTTTGATTCTTCATGGCACACTAGGATATTTCTATTAAAATTTGGCTCAAGACAGCTATTAACTTATTTTAACACAAAATGCAACAAATTAAAACAAATTAGCAGCTTATTGAAATCCTGGGAAGGCAATTATGGTTGGAACGAAAACCAGCATACACGGGGAGGCCCCAGGACCGAGTTTGGGAACCCCTGTGACAGACCATAGTGTTGAGTAATGCTAACCACATAGTAAGTGGGGTTTCAGTTGCTATGTCCTAAACCACCTTTGCTTTTAGGATCACATTTATTTTTCTTTTTTTTTCTGTAATCTCATGTTCCTGAAACATTCATGTCAGTGTCAGCACTTTGGGCGTGGATTGAGTGATTTTTTTTTTTATTTTTTTTATAGCTGCCACTGGCCAAAAACACAGTAACCTCATGATAATCTTTTTTTCCCCTTTAACATGAACCAAATAAATGCAGTAAGCTTTTGAGTTTTTTATTTTTTTTTAAGGTCCTGTCTTGCATATTTAGTTCAGACGCGTTCCTGATTTTTTTTTTCCTCTGTGCATGACTGTGGAGCTTTCTGGAAAAAATATAATAAAATTACATATTTGATCACTTAATCTTTAATATTAATTACTGTGTCTTGTTCGTATATGAATTTTCTACTTTCTTATTGGATTCATTCTTGAACTTTGGTGATGTTTGAGTGTGAATCAATCAATTGTGTGTTCCCAGTTATCAGAAGTTGCTTATTGGCGGAGATGGTCCTTGGGTAAAACTCAAGTTGCATGGGGTGGAAATTCTCTGCATTCAGGTGCTTTTAACACAAATTTTTTTTTCTTTTTTTTTGGAATAAAAGTATATTGGTTTTTTGCCATATCACAACATACAGTACAGTCAACGTATGGTCAGTATTCACAGATGAAACTAATCAAGACATCAAGGTACATCAAAATACTATAGATAGGAGTAGTGTGTCTTTTTCAAGGATTAGATTTTTAAGCAATCAGAATTATGCTCATGGATTTAAGGAAAATCCACCTGTCTCCCCCATGTTGGCTAGTGTCTGTTACCATGTGGCTGTTGGTCTTCATGAACTTGTGGAAACTCACAACACTCACATTCCATGATGAGGTTTAAGGTCATATGCTCATCAGATGCTTTCTGCAAAGCTAACTTTTTTCAGTGGGACAGCATTGGTCAAAAATGATTTTTTTTTTTTTGTTAATGTCTCACTCATGGCTTCTCATGATGAAAGTATGTATTGTATGATAAGAGCTTGCCCAGCTCAAGGCTGTCAGTAACATTGGCCATTTGATGTCATACGAGTGGCATCATACGGTACCAGACAGCGAGGGTTTTTTCTGTGTAGCTACCCATTTCTGTTCCCTTACTGGGTGGTATGTGGTGGACTTTCAAAAATAGATTTTTTGTTGTTAGCCCTAGTGATTTTATCTGATTTCGTAAATGAGGCTATTTTTGGGTGGTGGATCAAAACGCCTTCAGTTTAGACTGCAAAGCAGGCAGGAATGATTCATCACCCTGACCTGACCGGTACGCTCACTGAATAACGTATTTGTACCTGTACTCGTGGCAGCACGAACCTGCTTCTGACTCATTGCTCCAAGGTTCTGTTCAAAGGACACGCATTCTTTTTCAAGCGCTCTTCCAAATGGCGCACAGAGCCGACAGTGTAGTCAGGGCTCATCCAGAAGAAGCCCAGCACGCGGACAGGTTCAAGTTTGCCAGAGAGACGTGGTTTGTTTGCTTAACTGGTTTTAAGAGGCTGCTAGCATTGTTTATGGCCAGCTGTAAACTGCCTTTGGGTCTCTGGCTCGTCTCGTCTGAACGACGGTGGTGGAGCTTAGGTGATGAAAGGCTTGCAGTCTCTGTGGGTTTAGTGGGCTGCCGATTGAAAGCCACAATGCACTTGAACTAGAAAATGCTCAGTCTCGGGGTTTTATGAGGGAGTCTGGCTGTGTAAATCCCTGTACTTCACAGTCCCCCGCCCCTCGCCCCATTCTGGTCCATCTCAGAAGGTGACGTTGCGTCACAAACCAGAATTGAAAGTTGATACGTCTTACCACTCAACCCCCTTCACCCTCCAACCCTTCCAGTTCTGAATGGTCAGCTTTGATACCATCCCGCTCGCCCTTCCTCCTCCCATCCGCTCCGCAACCCAACAGGAAACAGATGAGGGGTCAAATGTCTCACCTGTGTCGGAAGCGGCCAGCGGTCCCCCACATGCCAAGCCCTCATTACCACGGCCATGAAGGGAGCGCTGTATCTGTCGCCAGCTGCAAACCATTTTGGCCGCTGGTTTTTGCGGACCCGCTCGGAGCGCATCCTGGAAACCCCAGCACCGCGTGACCTCTGGCTAGCGGGAGGAACTGCGTCCCGCCCAATTATAATCAAGGGCCCCGACCGCCTCTCCAGCTGGGCAGATGCCCTCCATTACAATCATTGCCTCCGACAATTTTATTGCCTGTTGTTAAGCCATTAGATGCATGTAATTCCCTCCAAAGCGGGCTGTGTATGACTCTAATTCTTCCCTGTCTCTTTTGACGGGGGCATGTGACTAGGAAGCAGTGGGCAAGAGGTGGGAGTCGGGCACTAACTCATCCGGGAAAAAATAACAAATCTATCTGTCAAATCAATCCAGCATTAGAAGTCTCAGCATGTAATGACCACCTTGTTTACTAAGAGATGAGCAATTATGTAAATCCATCACTGTTTTTATAATGGCTGATGCACAGAATTGTACCACAGCTCTTTTAGTTTTGATATGCAGATATTTTTACGTTCCTCTATTCGCCCCGATTATTATGTCTGTGCTTCAATACCTCTTGTTCACTAGGTTTCCAACCCTGCAGGGTATATTAGAGTAGCCCTGTTTATGCTGGGGTTTGTTGCAGATATTCCTTCGATTTGTTAAGTTCTGCTGCTTAAACAGATCTGAAGAAAACAGGTTTTGGCTCATGACATTTTTACTTGTTTTGTCTTTGAGCCGTTAATTTCCTAATAATATTTTTATTTCTGAGACCTTCTTTTCACTACTCGGCATTCACTGCACTGATTTAAACTATTGGTTCTTCTTTAAATGGAATCATTTGCAATAGCTCCTTGCGGAGAAAGAGACCATGAATTATGAGATGACTAATTTGTTAAAAATTATTTATATAACTATGGAAAGTCTATAATTTGAATACCTGCTTCTGGAATTCACCATTAAGCAGTAAATAGACATGGAAATTAAGCCCTCAATAGACATTGGTGTCAAATTAAAAATGACTAACAGGTGGTTTTAATCTAATTATTGCAATTATGTTTGGAACTAATACCAGCATGTAGTGAGGTACTTAGCAGCCCAGGGTTACGGGAGTCTCGTTTTAATTTCAGCAACAAAACCTACATCTGCAGACTAAGATGTGTAAAGCTTTAACTTACAAAGGAGTGGTGTTAATGTATTTTTAATGTGTTTTGCAGGGTCATCAGGTGCCACTAACAGTGTTATACATTGATGTTTTCACGGTTTCTTAAATATCTTTTGGTAGCAACAAGGCAAGAACCATTGTGTCTGGTGAATCCCTCCAGGTGCAGTGCTGTTGACATTTTTTGGGAAAGTTCATGAACGCACAGAAAAGTTGATGAAAGCAGTGAGAGCTCATGATAGCCATGTGCACAAACTGCCTTGGTAAGTGGACCTGAAGCATGTATTAGAGCAGGGCAGTCCAACTCCATTCTTGAGTTTTGCCAAGACTGATTCACTGAACAAGCTGCTCGGAGAGATCTCTAGTTGTATGAAGAGGTTCTTGGGTTGGAGTTGAAGATCTTAGATGTTCAGGAACAGGGTCTGCTTCAGCAGAACTGTGGACCTCCCCGTCCCCATAAGACACACAGCCCCAAAGTTCTGTCCTCCTCCTTCCATTTCTCTGCCCTCCTCTCCTCCATGTTGCTCCATGGGATAAGGGTGATTTCGGCAAAGCAAGTGCAGCGGGGGGCCGATATGGGACGCGGGGGCTAATGTGCAACTTCCCCTGCCCCCATCCGCGTCGTCTTGGGATACGAAACCAAACCAGGCCATGCGCTCCGCCTGATCGAGGCGACCGGGGCGAGGTGAGGTCAGCTAGCCTCTGTGCCCCTTTTACCCCCCCCCCTCCCCCCTCCCCGACTCGGTTGTTTGAAATATTCAATTTTCCCTGCACCCGCCGGCTGTAGAAGGGGCCCGGGCTGACACAGGAAGCGTCGTCCATTGGTTCTGCTCGGTAAGTCAGAGCGGAGCGTGTCCAATCACTCGGCCACGGGGCTTTTCCAAGCTTCCATTACACTGGGGGCATCTGCCCGTCAGCCAAGGCCGTCGCTTCCTCACGGATGTGTTAACGCTGTCTTTAATTCGCTTTTATTGCCTTCTTTTTTTTTTTTGGCTGTCCCACCTGGCACCATCATTCCCATTCCCCGAAGTTCAACCCCACACACCTCCCCTTCAGTTTAGCTTAACCCACCCCAACCCCTGCACCTTCGCACTATCTCATTACAGACCTATCATAGACCCCTTCCCCTCTCACTGCCACTCAATCATTTCATTTCTGTCAACCCCAGACGCGTCAGTCATGGCCCTGAATGGGTGTTTTACTGCCAGGAACTGATATGACATGATCCTGGAGTGGAGCTCAGATCAGTGGTGGTGGTGGAGAGGGTGGTATCCTGATGTCCTTTCATGTTTGGCGGTCCTGGAGCGGAGGTACACTATTGGGGGTGGGGGGGGCGGGTAATGAGACTGGATCCCCTGTGTGACTGGCGACCGGATGACATGACACTGACCTCGGGTGGCGATTGGAGCAGTAACGGGCTGGACAGACGGGCGGAGGAGAGGGTGAGGAGGGAGCATTGGGACAGGTGCTGGAGTGGGGAATCGACTGAGGCGACGAAGGACTGCGTGTCCAGGTGTCTGTCCCCGTATTTCACAGACTGCGATCTCGGCATTTGTTGACTCCACCTCTCAAGAAAAATCTTCACACACTCAGTGGCATGCATGTGTGCGTGTGTGTGTGTGTGTGTGTGTTATGTTCAGGGGTATCTGTAGTTCTCTTTTATCTTCTTTTGCCCCCAAATAATGCGCCAAATTTAGTAACTGGTGCGACATTAAAGGATTTGAATTATGTGGTGTTAAGCGAACTTTTAGTTGGCTATTTTATTTTCTTAATGCATTATTCCACATGTATCCAAGTCCTATCTGTATATTGGTCACTTTTGGTACATCGAAAGTTACTCCTTACCCTATGATTCTCAGCACTTCTGTTTCTTCAAATGCACTTTTTGTTGTATGTATCTCTCTGGAGCGTCTCCTTAATGGCAATAATGTAATGTAATGTACATTACAACTGTAACCCCGTAAACTCTTTAAGAGTAGCCCTATTTACTCTTTTAGTTGGTTCAAATTAGAAAAAAGCTCATGTTTTCAATATTGTGGGACAATTCCACATACATATTCTGTATCTGCTGGTTTCATCACTTAACAGAAGCTTCATCTCACTGAGAGAAATATTCAAACCTAGGATACCATTTTTTTTATTGCTGCAGCATTACATATTTGTAAATACATAGATCTGGTGGATATATTTGGAATCTTTGGAAACCTTGGGTCATCCCCTGCAATGTAAAATAGGCCAAAATTTCCACAGGTTTGAATAAAGTAGCTGCATTTGGCAACCCATACATGGAATCGCAGAGCAGCCTGGACCGAACCCACCTGGTAAAGGCTTAGCCCCCCCATCCACACAGCTCTAATTACCCCCCCAGGCTATGTGCGTGAGTGTATATGACAGATGTTTGAATGAAACAAATCGAAATGTGTGCGGCTAACTGTCCCTGTGTGTGAATACAGTATGTATGAGTCTGTGCGCGTGTGTATGTGTGTGTGTGTGTGTGTGTGTGTGTGTGTGTATGGAATGTGAGGAGTAGCAGCACCACAGGCAGATGGGAAAGCACTTGCTGGCGGCTAGTTAGTCACACTCCTGCGTCTCTAATTGAATTACCGTTGACAGCACAGTGTGGGCCGTGTGGGGGACCGGCGGTAGCCCTGAGGGCGAGGTGGTGTGAGCGTGCCTGGGAGAGAGGGAGCCTCCCTGAAATCAATTACTAGGACAGGACAGTGAAGGGGGAGCAGGGGGGGGCTGTAGCCTGTACATCCTGCAGTGCAGCGCCACAAAACTGCAGAGCCCAGACTGACAGCAGCATCTGCACCCCTCCCGCCACTGCTGACCCCGAGCAGCACTTAAAAGGCCCAGCACCAGGGCCTGCGGAGAGAACGGGCACAGGGCAGCACTAAATCACACGCCCTCCCTCGCCACCTGATACCCGTCCTCTACCGCTGTGCCCAAAACTCTGCCCAGACTAAATAACCTGTCACGGACAGGAAGTGGGCAGATGCGCCAAGCATTAATCCTGCTCCACCAGACCTGTCAGGGCCCAGGTGATTATTTTAGAGTAGTGCAGCACTTCAAAAGAAAAAGAGGTTCCTTCAGGCTGGTCTGTAGCGGGACCAGGGAAACACACACGGTAGTTTTCCTATCCCTGCGTGAAACTGACTGGTGTGACAGCATGCAAAATGGGTCAACTTCTGTTTAAAGACATTCAGCACGCAGATATGCATAGATGCATGTATACGTAAGGGCGCGCACACACACACACACACACACACACACACACACACGGCAAAGAGCCTCTGCACTCTACTGAGCAGTGCTGGCCGATGCTCAGTCGGTTTTCTGTTACAACGGTGTCTCTGTTGCTCTTGGTGTAAAGAGCAGTCCCGCCTTTTCTATTTGATATACAGTGCTTAACAAATTTATTAGACCACCTGTCATAAAAAAAAAGAGAAAACACGAATATTTAAGAAATTTGTCAAAAACTTGTTTAAAACTAAAAATAATTTTGTTATTTCTTTGGCAAATAACGTACAGAAAACACTAAATAGTCCTTATTCACACATAAAAACCAAAAAAAAAAAAAAAACATTTTGTATGGCCTCCTTTGGTCTTGATAACAGCTTGCATTCAACCACTAAAACTAATTTTTTATGTTCAGGAATGCAAGAAAATAACTGTTATTTGGCATCTTAATAAAAAAATGATAATATGCTAAACTATTTTTTCTGCTTTTTTTGTAAAACGGTAAATTCGAAAATTCATGGATAACAACAATGATTATATTTTAGCATTAAAAATATCATTTTAGTCAAAGAGCTTGCACATACTGGTCGATTAACCATTACAGAAACATAAAAATTATTTGGTAATTACCAGCACTGTTCATTTTGGGCAGCTGTGGCATAAACCTTATATTGGGTGGTGGCCTAATGAATTTGTTAAGCACTGTACATATTCAGGGTCTTATTTATTTTAAAAAATTGAGCGGATTTCAAACCTAAATGTCACGTTCACTCAAAAAATAAAAAAATTTTTGTTAGAAAATATCCTAGTTTATCCGACCATGGGTAAGCTAAACCATATCCAATTTTTATATCATCAAGATTAGCTTGGTTTTTTCACATGAGCATTATCTTATTAATTTTGCTTGTTTTTAACCCTCTATTAACCACCGTAGCATATCTGCTGCATAAAGTGAAAGGGTTAACAGCCTGGACACCCTGCTGGTTTTGTTTCTTATTGCCAAATAAACATTTGAGAATAACTTGAATAGTCCGTCGCTTTAATTTTTCCATTCGCATTATTACCCAACGTAGCAGATCTGCTACATTTTGGAAAGGTGGGCCAAAGGGTCGATTTTTTTTTTTTTACTATTTTTTCCAAATATTGGCCCATAATCAACATATTTGCCTAGGGAAATGATTTTTACACAGTTGGAAAGGTACTCAGTTAACAAGGGTTAATGCCAAGTTTGCTTTCATAAATCCATAATCTGCAAAGACATTGGTGTATAGATCATTTCTTTGCCCACACCGTTTATAAATTAAACCCAGTAGCCAGAGAAGACCAAACCATTTTGGACGTCCTTTAGGATGGGCTGAGTGACGAGAGTAATGCTGTCCGCACAGCCATCAAGCTCTGTCAACAAGGAAACCCCCCCTCCTAGTCTCAACAGATCTCTCCCTCCGCTGGGTGTGAGGTCGACCCCCCCCCTCGCTGGCCTGGAGAAGTGATCAGATCCAAGCACAGGAGCTGCAGCTAACTCTCCAGCAGTGGTGACAGACAGCCCGGGTCAGACTGTAGAAAGCATTTGTTGGTCCTGGTCGAGTCCCTGAGACTCGCTGACAGCTCCGTCTACAGTTCACATCCCTTTCACACCAGTTAGGGCCCTGCTTTAGCGCTGAGCCAGAACACGGGGTGGCTGGGATTATTGGGGTGCATGTGGGTGTGGGGTCCATCTAACTGAGAGGAGAGGGGTTGTTGCTTCATTCACAATCATCACACAATTATTTCAATCCTTTTTCTGTAAAGTGATGGTTGGGAATGACTGCGGTCTGTAGGAAGTTAGTCGTCATTCCAGAGACATTGAACAGTTGGCTAGTTCATGCCTCTGGTCAGGTCAGTTTATATGTATTGCTCCTTTAAAAACGTGAGTTGACCACAAAATAAAAAGAAATTGCATAGCAACCATGAGCAAACATGCCGTAACTGCATAAAAACATAATAAAATGAGAAAATATGACGTTTTAAAAAGTAAATACATAAAAACAAACTAGAACTGACTGAAGAGACTGTCCCTAGTTCAGTAGGGAGTCAGCTTCTGTTTGTCTTGCTGTCAATCAGATTTGCCCGCCACATGTTTGGAGTAGCTGTGCGGAAGTGTGAGGGCTGGTTGGTTCATTAACACTCACTGTACCCCTTGGTGGGTGGGTGTGTGGAGGGTTTGGGCGGGGGGGGGGGGGTTGAGTGATGCGATGGATGACATCAGAGCTCGGGGCCCCCGGAGAGGCTGCTCTGACAGAGGAAACACGTACACAGCCCCAGATAATACGGACGATTCTGCAGGCCTGTTGGGAGTCTGGCTGAGAGGCCACATGTTTAAGCCGTTTCTTCCAGGGTCACCTGACCCCAGCGGCCCCCCTTTAAACTGGGGCAGGCGGCCGACACATGCCTGACAGACACCTACTTGACCCCGCTGGTCGCACATTTGTTCGCTGATTTGCGGCAGCAGTGCCCACACAGGGCTGAGTTTAATTTGAGCGTTTTATTTGTTTCTTCGGTATTTGCATCACTAATTTGTGTCTGGTAGGGTTACACAAAGACCTTTATGGTGAATACATATGAAGAGTTTGTTTCCAAAAAGCAATAAATTGCCAGAATTACAAAAATTGAGATAATACCATAGAGCGATAGCCCTCTGCTTCTTGGTGCAAAAATCAGTTTTTAGAAATTCATACTATCAGGTGTATTTTTTCATTGTCAAAGTTTGTGTTTTTCAATAAAATTCAATAGGCACCAACATAAAAAAAGCTGATTAACTCAAAATGAGTAAAATGGATGTATTACGTTTTAGAAACAAACTCTTCATATGTTATTATTATTATTATTATTATTATTATTATTATTATTATTATTATCATTCATAATAATAATAATAGTAATTATAATAATAATTTGTGATATATGCTTTCTTCATGTAAAGCATACGCTATTAATGGGTTTGCCTCTTGACATGTTTTAAGTTCATGCATTGGTGCATGTTGAAATGGATGACGACATATATTATTATTGGAATTGTGTTTAACTGTGCACAGTTGGCGACTGTTCCTTGTTAAATTCTCAAAAGCGAGTATCATTTTCTAAATACAGCCCGTGTGATGTGGAAGGAGATGGGGTGTGAACTGATGAATGCTCTCACCAAAACGTAGGTGAGCAGTTTGCCGTGGCATTGAGATAGCCAGCCTGCATAGTTTGCACATTTGGAGAATGTGTTTGGCCTGGCCTGAATGGGTCTTGTTCTTCTTTTAGGCAGAGAGAGGGAGGAAGGGCCGGAGGAGATCCCTCTGTAATAAGCTGTTAAACTACCCCTGCTTTTCACATTATCCGCTGGGCGTAATTCAATTTCACCAGCAGCTGGTTCCACTTTCTGCTTTACAACACCGTTCAGTCACATCCCATAAGCTGACCCGATAAATAATCCTCTTTTATTGAGTTTGCAGAGAAAATACAGTCCAATGTAAACCTTTCCTGCGCTGACTAATCAAACCCAAACATGGGTAGTGCCCAGGGGCGGCCGCGCTGCTCTGCGGTCGAGGTGTAGTGGACAACAGGGCATGGAATTACACAGCACACAGATGCGAATTACCCAGCAAAAACATGTCAACGTGGCTTTTTTTCCTTCCAAATCTTATACATACTGCATGTTGATTGTGAAAATATATTTACACTGTCGCTGCTTTATTTCGGATGGATTCGGTGTCGCTGTAGGGGGTAGTTTTTGTAGGTTGTCTGCCAAGGCTCGTATTGATTAAGTGATTGGATTTCACCTATCGCCATATTCCGGCAGTCAATCACTCTGAGCAAACTGGACCTGCCTGGATTCACCAGCTGTTGTTCCTGCCTGCACTGTGAGGTGACAGTCCAATCGAAAGCTCCGATTTTTCCTGCTTCTACAGTGTCGCCGAGGTTACAGGTGTAGAGTTTGCACTTGTAAGTTTCACCGCAGGAAAGTGTTTTCTCACTCTCAGCGGAAAGTATTCATCACTATCAGTTAAATACAAGATTTTAAAAGCAAAGTCAATTCTACAAACATGTATATGCAGCCCCATTTCTGTAAAGGTTGAAACAATACAGAAATTGCAAAAAAAAAAAAAAAAAAACTGCTTTTAAATCATCCGTGACTTGTATTAAATGGAAACAGTGCAAAGACGGGATATTGAATGCATTTCCAGCTTTGCTTTATTGCTTCTTAGGAAATAAGCACTCATTCCAAATTTTATGACAGCAATATTTTCCAGTAAATTTGGGACAGAGATGTGTTTACTACTGTGGTACAACACCTTTCCTTTTAACAGGCCTCCAAGTCATCATTTTGGGAACTGAGGACAACAATTAATCCAGTTTTGAAGGATTTTTTTTTTTTTTTTTTTTTACTCATTCTCCCTTGATTAGCTTCTTCAAACGTTGATCAAACGTCCAGGGTCTTCATTGTCCTATCTTGTAATAGTATCATACACTGAGAGGGTGTTGTTTTAATATTATTTTTAAAATTATATTATTCCGGTGGTTTTCAACGTTAGTCCTAGGGGCCCCCTGTGTTTGCTGGTTTTTGCTTCCAACTAATAACTGCAATTCCAAAATTTTAACAAGATGTTCAATTTTTCTTAATTGCACTGTTCATGTAGCCAAGATTATTTACCTTTTTAAGCCATATTTTGTTAGAAATTGCTTGGAATAGCCTGAACACTTAAAATGCACCATTTTGCAAATGATCTATTTATTGCATAAAAAGAGGGAACATTTGTTGAAAATAAATAAAACAAATTAAGTTAAAGAATCAATTGGCTTCTATTTTCTAAATATGTGTACTTATGATCAGTAAAAAATAGGTATTTGGTAGTTAATGACCAATTAAAAGACAAGGAAAATGATCATAACAAATCAGAATTGTTACAAGGGAAAAAGTCAGTTGTCAGCTATGGAATTAGGTCCCAATTGATTCACTATCATCTTGAGTTAGTTTGGTCGAAAATGTGTTCCTTTTTTGCACTTTTGCAAAAAGGCTCATTTTTATATTCGATAATGCAAGATGTTAAGGCCACGTGTTTAAATAGGGTAAATAACCCCTTTTATGAATAAAGGGACCTGATGAAGAAAATTTGAAGTTGTCTAAAAAAGTCGCAGTCTGAACGTACACCATCATACACAGTGGATCCTCAGGACCGCTGCTGAAAACCATTAGATAATTAAATCATGCCGTTTTAATCAAAGTGGCGTGCCTCCACCACTTTTAGCTTGAAATCAGCTGGGCCTATTGTGGATGCTCCTTTCATTTGCAAGCATGATAATGTCACGTGTTAAACGCCCATGCATCTGTTCTTTAGCATTCCAACACTTTGCCAGTCTTATAATTCTCCATTCCCAACTTTTTTGGAACCTGTTTCAGGCTGAAAATTCAAAATGAACTCGTATTTTAAAAAACAAATTAAAAAAATAAAGCTTATGAGGGAAAAATGAAACATTTTGTGGGAGACCGTTTTCAATTTAATAGAGGTCAAGGAAGATTTTATTTCCAAATCACTGAATTTTTTTAACTTGCATTTTTAATACTCCTCCAAATTTTTCAAAAATGGGATTGCATCACCAGGAATTTATTTTGATCTTAAAACTTTTTACTTTCTATCACTTTTTAATTTCATTTCTTACCGCTATTTATACACACTACACATGCACATACACCACCCATATGTACACACAACCAAAAATCAAAAAGAATTTTTTTAAAAAAAAAGTCAATTCACACTCCTCTATATATATATATATATATATATATATATATACAAAACCCCATTTCCAAAAAAGTTGGGATGCAGTGTAAAATGTAAATCAAAACAGAAGGCAATAATTTGAAAATCACTGAAACCCAACCTCGAATTGAAAATAGTACAAAGACAACACATCAAATTTTGAAACTGAGAAATCGCATTGTTTTTTTTTTTTTTTTTTTAAAAAACATAAAATATCAGCTCAGTTTGAATTTAATGCCACCAACACAATTCAAAAAAGTTGGGGCAGGGGAACGAAAAGACTGAAAAAATACTATGATGCGAGAAAAAAAAAACAATTGGTCAGAATTAGATTATTTAGTAACAGGTCAGTAACTTGATTGGGTATATAAAGCCTCTCATAAGTAAATATGGCAAGGGCTAAACCGCTCTATGAAAGACTGCACAGGGAAATTATTCAACAATTTACGAATAAAGTTTTCAACTTAGAATTACAAAGAATTTGGAGATTTTACCCTTTACGGTAGATAATATCATTAAAAGATTCCATGAACCCAGAAAAATCTCTGTATGCATCGGACAAGGCCAAAATCTAGTTTTGGATGGCTGTGATTTTCAGGTCCTCAGGTGACACTCCATTAAAAACAGATAGGATTCAGTAGTGGAAATCACTATCTGGACTCAGGAACACTTCTGTAAACCACTGTCAGTCAACACAATTTGCTACTGCAGCTACAAATGCAAGTTAAAACTCTGCCATGTAGAGATTAAACCATATACTTAGTATAAACAAGATCTTAAAACACCATCTTCTCCTTTGGGCCCGAGCTCATTTAAAATGTACTGAGTTGAAGTAGAAAACTGCCCTGTGGTTAGACTAATCAAAACGTGAAATTCTATTTGGAAATCATGGATGCAACGTCCTCTGAGCTAAAGAGGAGAGGGGCCATCCGGCTTGTTATCAGCAAACATTTCAAAAGCCAGCATCCATGATAGTATGGGGGTGCATTAGTACACATGGCATGGGTAACTTGCGCATCCGCAAAGATACCATTCATGCTGAATGATATGATATATACCTGTTTTGGTGCAACATTAACTGCCATCCAGATGCCTCTTTCAAGGAAAGGCTGTGCTTATTTCAGCGATACCTTGCCAAACACCATACTCTGTATGTACTACAACATCATGGCTCTGTAGTAAAAGTGTCTGGGTGCAAAAGTGGTCTGCCTGCAGTCCAGACCTGTCATCCACTGACAATATTTGGCGCATTATGATAAGAAAAATATGGCAAAGGAGGCTGCAATGTATTGAGTAGCTGAAATCATAAAGCAAGAATGGGAAAACATTTTGCTTTCAAAACTACAGCAGTTGGTCCCCCTTGGTTCACAAATGCCTACAGAGTGTTGATTGAAAAAGACATGATGCAACACAGTGGTAAACATGCACCTGTGCCAACTTTTTTGAAATTAGTTGCTGGCATCAAATTCAAAATGAGCTCATATTTATGAAGTTGTTGAAGTTGAAGTGAATGTGAAGTTGTTTTGTTGAGCAGTTCCTAAGAAATATCAAGAAAGCTGCGAGCAGCAACAACTGATGCCAAGCAATAAGCCTGTTCCGAACAGGCGCATTTTACATGGACACTGTACGAGAAAAATCTGAATGAAGTCATAAACTGATGTACTGGCCTATTGTAGACTATAATTGCAAAATTGTGGAAGAAAATTCATTAATTAAACAATCAGAATGTTGAATTCTCAAAGCTAATCTTTGGTTCACGAATATGATCAATGACATCTGGTAAACTCTAGAATGAAATTCCAGCTCGCATCCCCCGTATAATCCTCACAAATTCATGACAATCCTTCTCTTGCAATAGGCCTTGCAAGGCGGAAAGCCATAATGAAACCCAGACCGAATAATCACCCCCGATTGTTACACAAAACCGTCCCTGCAACTGGCAGGAAGTTTACCGAATCTACAACTGGAGGCTGCCTACAGTACTTGCGCCAATGACGACAGGTGGATCTGGTTTAGCACAATGTAATTAGGGAGTCACGTGCAGCGGGGCGCCGCACTGAGGGACGGGATTTAATTGATTAGACGGGTGCCTATTGTTGACACGTGGTTATCAAAACACAACCAATTACATTGAGCTTGAATTTGCTTGGTCTTGACAAATGCTGGAGTGGTGCTTGGCAGAGTCCTGGTCATTTCGAGCTGCTGATGAAAAGCCGTCAACATTGGCTCGACTGATTGCGGTCATCTGATGCGTGGTAGCGTGCGTTCGTGAAGTTGCACCTGACCTGAGGCAAAAAGCCTTCCAGAGTTTCTCCAGGCCAGAATCATTATCCCCTTTTCCTGCCATTTCCAAAGAGCACAGACTGTTACCTTGTTGAAATGTCATGAGTTCCTGGCAGCTAAATTGCTGTTCCGTTTTCACCGTCAATCGAGATCAGGCCACCCCACCCTCTGCTGTCGATAATCCCCCATCCCGATTGACTTTGGGAGAAATTGCTGGGGTTTTTTTTCCAGGAAAGGGATCCAATTATCACATCAAACCTTAGCTGTGGAGCAATATAATGTGGAAGAACCCTTGGCTGAAGCCTTGGTCGAACCAAAAGGAACCTAATGCTTTCCAGGCATAATAAAGGCCTTCATACGCCACCGTATGGATATGGCTTGTGGCTACAGCCATTTGGGTCTGCTACATTTATGGATCGCCTGGCTTGGAGTATTTTGCGGCTAATGCAAGATTTAAGCTGTCCATTTTGCATTTACCGAGCCACGTAACTTCATGTTCCAGCACAGTACATTGCGTATTATTAATTTAGGCATCGCCCAAATATTTCCATATTTGTGATTTTGGGGTGAGCCAGGTGGGTCACGTGGTTGTGCTACGTTGGCCTAAATTAGACAATTGCGGTTTTATAAGAACCTAGCAATGAAAATGTTTCCCGTTAAACCTTTTTTGTTCTTTCCTACTGGACCAAAATGTGACCAAAAGTTAAATCAAGCCAGTGTATACTCCTCTTTCACACGCGATATCCTTTTTGCATTTTTTTTGAATGCATTGTTTATTTAACCTCTATAAAAATTTAATTTCCAAACGTCAATTCTCTGACTATCAGTTTGTCGGCATCCATACCTAGACTATATAAAACAAAATTTAAAAAGTAAAACTTTTTCCAGCAATTTAAGTATTCAGACAAAAATATTTGAACCAATTTTTTTTCCATATGTTATTATCCGCCTGTCTGAACATATTACAAAATGACTCCACTCAAAAAGGTAGGCTAGTTAGCCTCGGGATACCAAAACAGTTAGGCCATTGAGTTCTACTTTCTTCCCTTTGAGAAAAGAGTTTTGAATGCTTCAGGAGGAAATGTCACTCGTATTTGCATGATAAATGTAATTTAGTGCGCAAACTTTATGTCACTGACAGGTGTGATCCCGTGACAGTGTAACCACAAATCAACTGCACATGATAGTGGAGCGTTACTATGGGCAGTACAATGATGGAATACAAACATCCTGCAGTCTCCACATTAGGCCTATGCGATTCACAGTGGGCTTCCTGATTCGCTGGTAGGTTACAGTCAATATCAAAAGTTGGCCCGATCTGTCATTTAAAAATTCATCAATATTACAATACCCGGACCGTGTAATCTTTGTCACCTTGTTTCCTGCAATCAACACATGATTTGATTAGAGTAGGCCTAGTGAACGGTCTTTATTTCTTCTGAAGTTAATGAATTAGCTAAGTGTTTTAGTAGGGACGATTAAAAATATGTAAAATGTGAAATTCAATCAAAAATGGCTTGAGTAGGCAAAAATCTTACGGGAAATCTAATTGCAAAAACGTAATGGGCAGCATAACACTGGCTGAAAAGTATAAACTGATGTCACCACTTGGCTATCTAATTTCAATTCTAAAGGTGGTCATAAACCTTGGGGGATATAGTTGGACAATCAGCCCAAAAAATATAACTGTTCATCTTGACCTACAGTATATCCACTTGCCGTGGAATGAAGTGTGTAGGCCTACCAATACTCTAGGTTGGTATATTAGCCTGTTTATTTTGCAATAATTAGAAATGTAGTGAATATAATTGAAAAACAATGTTGGTACATCACAGATTAAAACATGTCTGCAATTACTATTGGCTATCGGCTGATTTTCAATATCATGACACGGCCTACGACATGATTCAAGTATATGTGTTTTTATAAATTAGTTTAAGTCCATTTCATGGTTATGGCAGTTATTTACGCTCTTGAACCACATTTTGACAAAAATATCCACGCATGTCATGATGAATGATAATCCCATATACACATTATGATATATTAAAACCAACAAAATAAAAAGAGGGGAGAAATTAGCAGATCAAATTAAAGAATTGGTAGTTTCCTAACGGGTGAAACCATCGACACACATGGGTATTGAAAACCATTTATTAGACAGGAAACTTGCGGTCAAACCTGTTTTGTGTTGTATTTATGCTTTTAGTTCAAGGAATTATTTTGAAAGAACTTAAAACACTGGTGTTCAATAACTTAATTTGGAGCTTATTGATTTTCTCAGCGTCTAATCCTGTTTAAAATAATATTGACTGAAATTACTGGCAATACAAAAATATGAAAAGACAATGTTTCGGGATCTTTTACTCTTCGTGGCATAATTAGGTATTTGTGTCAAAATATGGTTTAAACCTAAAAATGGTAAAAATTAGTTAATTATGATGAGGTTTAATGCTGAGGACCACTGGCTTAAAATATTTTGTAGAGGAAAAGTGATAAGTTTGCCCGCATTTTCGATTGCTGGATTCTACCTTTTTACTTACAGCGCAGAATCTGTAGGCAGCTTTGTGCATTTTGAATGCCTTCTGACAGAATAACAATGAGAAGAATGTTCAATCAATAATCCACCATGTTAATAAAGGTTTAGGCAGGCTAAAACATTTATTTCCTGGTCTTTCTGTCATTTTATGTACAGTATATATAAAATACACAAAATATGGAACACCGTCGTGTCTTATTTACATTTTATACAAAATACATTATCTTACATAAATAAAAAGGACCAATGAGAATGGTCCTTACTAATATGTTATCATACTACCTACCAACAAATATAAAATGTGTATTAATGTGTGAATATTTAAGATCTGATTATCTGTACGGTGAGCTTACCTGCTACAGCCAATGCACACCCCCCCCCCCCCAAAAGATTGTATCTCCTCAAAATGTCTCAATTTCTTGTATTTTTCATTGAAAAAAAAATGCTCATAGCTTGCAGCCTCCTGAAATATTCAGTTTTTGCAAAGAATGACAAGGGTGGTTTTGGGAATCCCGGGGTCGGGGGGGTGCCGTTGATGCTCAGGTTGGTCAGAGGCAGTGATTGACAGCAGGATGCCAAGGAGTTTGGGACAGCAGGGTCTCACTGGCAGTCAAACACACGCCATCAGCCAACTTCAGGTGGCGAGCGAGGCTAGAAAATCGGTGACCGCCTGGATGTGGAACGCTGTAGCCGCAGATGCTGTAGGTGGGATTCAGGGAGGCCGACAAAGTGTCTGGGGACTGATGAATGACGGGGCCCCCGGGCCCCTGGAGGCCTGACAGAGAGAGCTGGACGGGGGAGCTGGAAGCGGGCCCCTGGAGGCAAGGGCCCCGGCAGCTGGGTCCTTTTTTCCCATGTAGAGGACACAGCAGGGGCAAATCCAGCATCGGTCGCAACGCAGGGAAGCCCCGCAGCCTGTCGGGCACTGGTAGGCCGTAGGGTCGACCTCCAAGAGCCGCGGCAGGAGGGGGGATCTTGTAGCAGAGCGGGAAGCTCGTGTTGTGTAAGGCCCCGGAGTCAGAGCTGGGCAGGGCGAAAGGGAAAGACATCGGCGAGCAAGACGGAGACAGAAGGTCTTTCAGGGGAAAAACGCTGCCGCAGCTGGACTGTGAGCTTGAGTTTCCTCCTGGAGTAGAGAGAGACAGAGCAGGACTGTGTGAGATGTGTGTTTTGCACCTGTATGTATGATCTGCAGATTTGTATGTTGCGTTGGGGGGGGTAAGCCCAAATCCACCTTGTAGCTCGAAGGAGATGGGCTTGAAATCGAGGCGGAGAGGGTTTCGCCATGGATACGACTCCAGGATCCCATCCAAAACACCCCTACAACGAAAAAGAAGAGGAAGAGGTATGATCACCATACATAAGGGAGGTGCTAAAAGCTTTTTGTAATTGCAACAGCTTTGTGTCATTCATTTCTTAGTTCATGAATATCTCTGGTGGGACAGATTACCATAATACCCCAAATTTACTCGTATTTTTTTTTTTTTACATTGTGTATGGCTGCATATGTTATGTCTACCAGCATATACAATAAAACATAATTGGCATTGTCTGTGTGTTTGTACGTGTGTGTGTGCGCGCGTGTGTGCATATATGGATTTGTGTAGCTTGAGAAATGGGAGAGAGTGCAAAAACATTTGGGGTAGTGAAAACATTTTAGGTGGTCCTCACAGATGATTATGGAGGATTGCAGCTAATTGGTTAAAGTTAGGGTTGTGGTTGCAGTTAGGGTTAAGATTAAGGTTATGGTTATGGTTAGGCATAATTTGGTTATGGTTAGGTTTGGGCAAGGCGATGACAAATTAATGTAGGTCAATACAATGTCCTCACAAGTATAGCTTTATTAGCATGGGAGTGTGTATGTATGTGTGTGTGTGTGTGAGTGTGTGAGTGTGTGTGTGTGTGTGTGTGTGTGTGTGGGTATCCTTCACCTGTTTCTTCCGGGGTCCCTGAAGCCTTTCGCAAATGGATTCCTGTCAATCTTCAATTTTGTGATCTAAGGTGAAGAAAAGAACATGAAGAAGACATGATTTGTTTACTTTGCAGTAATGCAGCTCTTTAGATTGGAACACCCGATGCTGAGTATATTTTTTTTTCATAGGCTTTTTGGTCGGAGCAGGAGGGAGCATAATGGTGTGCTGCATTAGCATTTTGCTCTGAAATTTACAACACCAGACAGGGCCACTGGCCATGTCAAACACAAACACCACCATGGGACTCCTTACATTTTTTATTGCCATGACTCGACAAGCCAGCTCAGTCAAAAGAAGTCACCAAATAACCAATGATTAAACAATTTTCTGCAATAAAAGTGGCCACTTGTAGAAACAGATCAGTATTCGCACAGCAGGGTTGTAGGTCATGAATCTGAAATGCTCTACTTCTTTCGATCTAATCTCTGTCATTCTGCATTCCTCCATCCACATTTGCGCCATACAAGTTTGGACCTAACAATCTTACAATAAGCTGTGTAGCATGACTTAGTGATTTATGGTCATGGTATAGCAACAGTGTATAATTGTTCATCTGGTTTATGGGATTATATTAATATTAACTGACTATTAGATTAACATTATGGACAGAAGTAAAGAAGGTGTTACAAAACCTTTGTTTTTTTTTTTTACATGCATGCCTGTTCGTGAGTTTGTCTGTGTGATGTATTGTGAGAGATGGTAATATCTATGAGTGAGTAATACTAATATTGAAATGAACCATACCACCATGGTAATTCATATAGCTTAATTTCAAGTCCAGTGATGATTGTCCTACATACCTGCTGGTTCTGGTAGGCAGTGACCGTGGTGAACTGGGTCTCGGGGAAAGAAAAGCTGTGCACGCCTTCAGCTGGGAGCGATGGGATCTGTGAGAGGTCCAGTCGCGGGTCGTGCAAGATCACGTGAACGCGCGGCTTGTACTTGTGCATTGACTGCAGAATTATCTAAGTAATGAGAGTTATATTAGTCTTTGCCCATTACCAGCAGTTCCTCATTTTGAATCAGATCAGACACTAAAATTTCGACCACATGGACAACTTTATCATCTCATGTAAAATCTTCAGTATTAAATGTCAAATTGCCTGTTTAATTTACCACGGACTTTTAGTTGAGTTTTATTTGAATTTTAATGTAATTCTCGAAAAAAATAAGAATAGCCATAATTTTAAAAGAATAGTATATATAATTTATTGTTTAAAATGTATATATATATATATATATATATATATATATATATATATATATATATATATATATAATAAAACAATATACAACACACACGCTAATCGTTAATGGGTGTTACAACTGCGCACGTAAACACTTTAAGATTTGAAGATATAACTCACATGTCCTTTGTCATCCATTTCGTTGTTAGTCAGTTTGACGCGGTCGAAGCTAATTACTTGACGCATCCATGTCTCCCCGGAACAAGGTGAGTCTGGGTGTACGTAGAGCCGGGGCGCAATGCATGAATGGTCTGTGTTGCCGGCTACCATCCACTGCGAGCTATGATACACGTACCTGGATAAGTGACATACAGACTTTAGTGGCCAGAAACAGATAAACAAAGTATCTGAAATATCCTTTGTCCTCATGCGTAAAACCATTCGTTCCACTGGAATGAGTTCGTTCTCATTTTAGTACTTCGGACTGCTACTACTAATACAACAGCAACAACAACAACAACAACAACAACAACTAATAATAATGATAATAATAATAATAAGAAGAAGAAGAAGAAGAAGAAGAAGAAGAAGAAGAAGAAGAAAGAAGAATATAGGCTCACATGACCAAAGATTTATCTTCTTTTATTTCATTTTACCAAGTTATGTATGTTTGTATATTCACAGTGGCCTTTTTTTTTTGAAATACAAGCACGGTCTGACTTCGACCCTTGTCTCTGTATGTATATGAAATCCCAGCGCCCACTGTGTCCATATTTTACTGACGTGAAAGAATGCGCGCGCGGGGCAGACTTTTATGGTTCCCTAGAAAGGTGCATCGCTTATCAGATGTCTGACTTTTGGCGTACACGGCCATGTTACCGCGCCTCCTCATGACTGGGACTCGTTTAAAGTCTTTTGCAGTTTCTAAATGTGATTTAAAGCCATAAAAAATCTACAAACTACTTCAATAAAAGTAACTCACAACTTCTTATCAAATAAGATAAGAAGTGTGTGTGTGTGTGTGTGTGTGTGTGTGTGTGTGTGTGTGTGTGTGTGTGCGTGTGTGCGTGTGTGTACTATTGCGTTAAAGTAAATCTGAATCACTGTAAAGATTATAGCAGGCCACTAGCCGACTGAAATAGGCTTACCATGTCTGGTTATTGAATGCATCTACACAGCCGACGTAATATCCTCGTTTGTGCCATGTGCATTTCTCAGTTTCCAATGGAAAGTGTTATTTTCAAGGTTATTAAATCTTGTAGTTTTACTTTTAGGTTCATCTTACCTATATCTTTTTGAGTCCTCAGGCATTATGTCCATTGCTATGTAGTACTGTTTGAAAGGATCCAGGTTCCTGACTTTTACGCGTACTGAGGGGAACATTCTCCTGTTAAGGGAATAAATGTCAACATTTTAGGCAATGTCACACGAATCTGTAGAATATAGCCCAGCGCTCAATATTTCCCCAATGCCGGACGAACGTCCTATGATCAATTACACCGAACTACACAACATTTTAGGACTTTAGTGAAAACTCTACCGGAGTTGGGAAACGTTTCCTGTATATTTTGGTATGTTCTGAGTGCATGCAGCGGTTTTGTCATGCGTGTGGCTTTGTCAGTTAACCATAACATTGCATATTTTCCGCAGCGGACCGCTTTGGAAATTGAATCATACAATCACATTAAATTTCCAAACCACTTTATTGAAGAAAAATACGTATGGAGCTTTTCAAATCAAGGTATCTTAACTTGTGTGGCCTAACATGATTTGTGCGAATGCAAACAAGCACCTTTGAAGAATGATTGCCCAAAGTTCTTAGTGAGAAGATGACCGAAGAAAAATTTTCTTCCTCCTCAGCGTAATCACTTGGACCCTAAACTGGCTGGGTCTATTCAGCGGTAATATTAGCGTAAATGTGATAGCCTATTTTTCTCCGTATTCCCCCTTAAAAAGAAGCTGAAGTACTTTATTTTTCAAGCTGGATTGGAAAGATTGTCAAGAATATTTTTTCATTCAGTGCCCTTTAGTGTAGGTTTGGGCTAGGTTTCAGCGTTGTGTTCATGGTTCCTAAGATTCGGAACATAGACTGAAATCTTTAGCCTATAATGTCTTTAAACTCTGTAAATTGCGGTTTTAATTCATCTGTGAACGAATCAACATATGATTCCAACTGTGCCATGTGTGAATTACTCTGTAAGAGTTGATTTAACACTAAACGTTTTACGTTAAATTTTGTCTCACGTCCACTGCCTAGGGCGGTTGGGCTATAAATTCTGGGAGATGGAAATCTTTGGTGCTGTCACACATGAGAAACATTGTTTCATCCCGCGTGAGGTACGTCCGCCCGCCATCAATTCATTCTTTTTTATTAATTTCTTGGCGGCCAAAGTTCAGAAAATTCGTTTATAATCCAAATATAAAATAAATTTTAGTCAAATTAGTAATTTTCTACCGACGTGGGTTAAGTTCTTAACGATATGGACAGAAAAAATCATGGTGACACAAATCCTACGAGTTTCAAATTAACCTAGATCACTGAAAGCACATTTCCGGAATACGTTCATATAGAGCGTTACACATTCTGTTAGGTAATTTGATAAATAAACAGCGGCATCCTGCAGAGCCTATTAGTCCATTGCACAAATGTGGCATAGGTCATAAATTTTGCGACAGTAAGATGCGTGAAAATGAGTCGCAGTATTTACGCATGGAAGGTAGACTGCATTAACTTCAGATAAAACAACGTGGAATAGGCTAAATTACAAAAGGAAATGGGAAGTTTTATAAAAAAAAAAATCAGAATGAATAAAACATTACCTCCCAGCCTTTGTTATTATCATCTCTGTGCCGATCTCGTGAAATCTTTTCCATAAGTCAGACCCTTGAAGTTCCACTTTCACTTCCGTCTCACTCTCGCTGTCTTTGGTATTCCTCAGTATGAAGGATCCTTTTCTCTTCTTCTCCATATGATTATCTTTATTATTACATTGCACATGAAGTAAATTAGCCGTTATTGAAATGTATGTTTGAAACTTATCTTCCATACTTTGAAATGCAATACATTCAAACGTCCCTAAATTGGCCACTTGGCACTATGAATTTAAATTGAACAGGGGGTGTTAATTTTCTTAAGGTTTTTTTTCAGATTTCTCCTAATTTAAAACAAACGAAATAATTTTAAAAAAATCATTAGTGAAACATGCAGCTGCAGCCTTTCCCACGAGGCCTCAGTAAGATCATAGTAATTGAAACAGACACGATTATTCAAAACCAGATATTTGTTAATCTAGTCAATGAAGATTGCAAAACTTAATGGGCAACCATAATAGCATTTTTCATAAGAAACAAAATTAAAACCTAATTAAATACAAACATTGCTGCCACAATTTTTATATGCATTGTTTATATGTAAGTAATTATTGCTTACGTAATTTATTTTAAGCGCTATTTCGCACCGATCCCATTGAACGTGTCAAATCTTTATGCAATCTTCGAATATGAAGGCGTAAAACCAAGGAAAGAGCAAGACTGCACAGGCGATGCAATGCACTAACCGGAGTCCTCTTCTCCACTGATGACGGTACATGCCGATTCATTCTGCTGTTTACCATTTTCAGACTCAATGGGATTTTCCTCCTTGTCGAGTTCTGTTTTCAGCCTCTTGCGCACAGTCTTACCCACTAACGCTTCCACTGAGAAAGCGTGGGCTCGAGAGCTCAGACCTTGCATGCTGTAAGTCAAAATCCACTGTCCTCAGCTTAACTTCACGACGGGACTTCTCACTTACATCTATAAAGTTCGGTGCGCGCACCACCGCCCGCAAGCTCCTCCGCTGGAGTCCCGTTTCTGTTTCAGAGGAGCCGTTTAGCTCACTTGACATGCCTTGCTGGCGCGCGCAGACATTTAAATCCCAGATTCAATTCCTCCTAATGTCTCCCAATAGCAGGTTAGTAGTGGTAGACTTTCTGGTAAGGGACCTGCCCTCTGTGTCAAACTGCTGGGCGCCAATTGGAGCGCGCGAGAGGGTTAAGCAATTTGAGGACTCACCCAAATACAACTGACGACTGCTTCCGTGTTTACTTTACTGACACGGGAAACGTCAGTTGAGTGACATTGCACGATGAGCATCCTGAGCTCTGAAGGCTTTTATGCGGCAGTGAAACGGAATCAATTTCAAACTGCTCTCCTGAGTCTTGTGTATTTGGGTCAATGGTTGAAGTGTGTTTTCATGTGCAGCACACAAATGAGAAGATAGTATTTTTGTTTCGCCTACCGATTTATTTTGGCCATAATTTGTTAGCCCAATGTATTTATAGATCATCATAATAGCCTAGGTCTATTCGATTTTTTTTGCGCAATCTGCTTATATGCCAACAGTTGACAAGGCTTACTAAGTTCAGGCGTGAATATCATTCACATTCTTTTTTAAATGTAAATAAAAAATAAATGAAAAGATTAAATAAATAAATAAATAAATAAATGTGACCACGAAGTTCGGATCTGTTTGCGTGGTTAAACAATATTAATAAACAGGTCAATTCCATGTTCTGCGGGTCGGCAGGAACAAAGCTAATCCTGCGCGGATGTTTGTGACCAACAGGTTTACGTTGGTTCTCATGTAAAGCTGTTTTAATTTATTGCCTCTGGCGCTTATTCTCCTCCATGCAAAGCGATCCAGCAATACTTAGTTATTTTCGCACATTTATGGATTGTAAATAAACATATAGACTAATTATTTTATTTAAGCAGATTCTTCTTTTATTATGGCGTCATCTAGATAGGCTTTGTGATGCTAGAATCACATTTCAGTGTGAACAATGTAGTTCGCGACTTCAATATGTCCGCAAACTTTAAAGATAACGAGGCAAAGTAAATCTCACTTGGGACCAAAATTAAACTCTACATACAGGTTGCTCAAATCGCAAAAGTCCATGGATTTTTTGACCTGATTTTACTGAATAGCCTATCTTTTGTTGGATCCGCTTACCTGACGTATCAAAGTGTGTTAAATCGTTTGCCGTGATCACAGTCTTTTTAAATAAAATCTTATCTTAATGTTGGACAATCACAAATATATTCAAAGACACGCAAAAGTCTTTGGAAACGTGTCAAAATCGCTAAGGCAAAACATAGTCCCACCACGCGAGCGCGCGCGCGCCCGCACGTACATACACGAGCTTTCCTTAACACAAATTTGACAGTTTAAATCATGTCTTCTCGTTTTCCCCATAGGTTTCAGCGGGGTACTGTAGAGTTCCTGTCTGCTTTTCCTAATGCCATATCACGTGAAGTTCGGAGAATTGTGCAACTGCCCGTAATGACAGGTCTGGATTATTAAATTACTGTCCAACATGAAATAGATCCGTTTTACACAAATAAAGCTTAGCATTTCTTATTAAACTTGTTTTTAAAAATCACAAAAACAAGTATATTGAAGGAAGAACAAATTACAGCTGTGTTTACATGGGACGGTAGGATTCGTTGGTGATAGAATTTTTTGAGCAGTGGAGTGACACAACACAGGAAAACGTAGAACTATGACGAATTCAAATCATGTGTTCGTTTTCATTAGATCTCGTTTGGAGGCATTTTACATTTATTAGTTTTGTATTAGTTACCACTTTATGGGTTAAAACAGCCCCTTGAACAATTATTCTGATTTCCGCAGTAATTCACATCACGCGATAAACAAATTCAAAATGTTAAATATCAATTTCATCCTTAGTTGTAAAAAAAAAAAAAAAAAGTCATCCAACTCATGCATTTCAATAAATGAACTCACTAACTTAAAATCTTTTAAGCAGGCTATTTAGTCTTAAGAGAAAATGTTTTGGCAAATATTCAGCTTCAAAAATGGATGATCATAAATTGCAAGCTCGACCATAACATCAACACATTTTAGAACTGATGAATTCGAGAATAGTAACAAAAATAAAGGGAAAAGAAACAGTTGCGTAATGACAACAGATTCCACGCAGCGCAAAAAATAAGCGGCGTAATCAATGCTTTTCCTAAGCCTGCTTGTTTCCTATTAGACACGTGGCCGTTGACGTTTAGGCTATTCGTCTCCGCCATCTGTGCTGTTTTCTTTAAAACGCAAATTTCAGCTCAGGAAGTTTGAGCATGCAGTCCCAAATTAATGTTGCCTACAAGCCATCAATGTGCCGACTTTCCAGTAGGCCACGATTACCCACAAAATGAAGGAATGCAATGATGTAGCCTAAACTTGCTTTTGTATTCTATGATAGTTGGCATGAACCTGAAATAAATGAACAATTTGTCGGGGATTTCCACTGTTCAAATATGCTTATTTTTGTATTCATTAACCTGATTATTGAATTAAAACGATTGTTGAACTGACATTATTTCCGTAGACCTAAAGGTTAATTTCATTAAACTTGTAAAATGTCAGGAAATGCCTATATCTTGTTTAATTCCTGAAATATGAAAACATGTCTGGGTTTGTTTGACTCCTTCATGGTGAGAACACGTGTTTCCTCTTATAATCCTGGTCGCACTCCGTGTCCTGCTGAAACGGGCTGAAATGGGAGACTCCAATCGAACTGAGCTGCAGGTTCGGTTACCATTAAGGAAGTCGGCCTTGATCAGTTGTAATTGCTTACAACTCCGATCATTTCCGAAGTTTGGCCAAACGCTTCCATAACCTCACAGAAGAGAATTTTCCCGCATTTACGCATTGCCTATCCGGGGAATGAGACATTCAGTCACTCCCAAAATGTATAGCTCTTTTTTCCCAATTTAAATACGGACGTCTCAATACATTTGTCTGGATCCCTTTTAAACTAAGCTTTTTTTTTTTTTTAGCGCACTCGTGACACTTTTTTTTAAAGCTTAGCCTCCTACAAAAATGCCTGCAATTGCGAAGGTCGTCAATCAACCGCAGGACTCTCTGATATGAATTGTATGCCTTTCGATATTTTAGGGACACTGCAAACTTGAGTCACCAACTGAATATACATTTGTCTCGTGAAGTTGGCTGATTTTCTATTTGCAGGAAATATTATACCCTGTCGAATATTGCTGTCAATAGCAGTCGGGTCTGGCCCAGATCCGGCTTCAAGCCGGCACTGCCGGGCGACTGCTGGCATGGCAAGTGGTATGTTGACCGCATGTGAGCTAGGTCTGGCAATGATGGCACCGTTTATGTGATGGCATGCCACAAGTGGGCCGACTGTGTCCGCAGTTGGCCCTGTGCTGGGCTACTAAAGGGCCATTGTTTATGCTGTATGCGGGCCAGAACTGGGCCGTGTAAATTGCATTATGTGGGCCAGACCTGGGCCAGGCCAATATTGCTATATGGGTAACGTTTAATTTCACACAGTGAAATAAGTTATTGCTAACTCGTGTATTCACTTTATTATTGATCACAATGTAGCTCAAGCCCAAGTTTTTATTTTTCTTTTAATTCATAAAGATCGTCAGATGAGGGCAGACAGTATGCATTACGTGCATTACTTGTTGAAGGGGTGGCGACCGTCACTACCCAACAAACTGTTATTGCCCCCTGGCCTCGGCCGGTGTTACAGTCAGCATTAGCGGTATCAGAGCATGCCCTAAGGCCATTCCTCTGTAAGCACATAAAGAAGTAAGACATAGTCTCAGGAATGCGGCTCTTACAACACATTCCAGTAAGTAAGTAAAAGTAAAACTCCAAACAGTCCCTTGTGAGGATTTCACCCAAACATCCATATATATTAGACAACTGGATGGAATGATTGAGTGGGTTTGGCTAAGGTCTGAGTTCTATAGTATAAACCCACTCTGGAGAAGCAGCCTTACCCTGGCATGACCTGCCTCTCGTCTTCCTCCACTACGTGAGGATGCTCGCTCTTTTTTCTTGTTCGGACCAAGTATCCGCTGCCATTGCTGCTTTACAATATTGGCTGGAATCTGAGTTTCTGCATGGACCACTGTAAACACCAGTCAGCTTTACTGCTTTCCAGCTACATCCCCGCTCAGAGAAGGCTAATTGCACACAGCAGCCTACCTAGAATTGAGTGGGGGGTGCCTTTGCCTTACTGCTGATTAGGAATGACGTCTCCCACCAATAGTTTGTTTTAATGCTTCAAACTGACATAGAACAGAATGTAAAAAGTTTCCCAGGCACCTTGAGTGTGGAGCCGGGTGCCCGCCGTCTCGCGAGCTAATGTGCGCAAGCCAAGCCATGCCTAGTTTTCATCCTACAACGCTGGGCAGAAAGCGCTGGTCAGGGTTTGTCAGGAGCACCCGTGCAGTTTTCGACATCGTTCAAATTTGACGTGAATTTGCTTACAGATCTCACTCCTTTGACGCATTTTGTCAGAATGCGTGGTTGTGTGAGCTGTTTCGTCCCGGGTGGTAGGAGTGGCGACATAAATGCGGCCTGCCACCGACAGCTGAGTTTAGAGCTGACATCGCCGTTGGCATCAGACCTACACACCTCCATCTGATCCCAATAAAGCGACCGCAGAGCTTGTGGTATGCACTGGGCATCTCGTGACTCTTTCTTACTTTCATGTAAATAATATTTTATAAGCTTGTGAGCGCGTGCATGCATACGTCTCATGTGTCCGCCTGTGTGTGTGCGATTTTTAAGATATTTGTGCATGGTGCTGGAAAGGCAGAGAGAGTGAGGGGTGAGAGAGAGAGAGAGAGAGAGAGGTGTGTGTGTGTGTGTGTGTGTGTGTGTGTGTCATACCTTAGCCTGCCACTAGGGGGCATAGAGGAAAAAAAGAACTGAGAGGTAGCATATCCACTAAGTGATTTAGCTGCAGGAAAAATGTCAAAGTGACATTCGTGTCACGATTGACAACCCATTTTCTCAGTATCAAGGATCTGGCCGATGGCATGCCCCTTGTCCTATGGTACATATAAGCCTTCAGGTGCATCATGGTATTGTAATTTATCCGTTAAGGAAAGGAATAAACCCAGCCAGCCTATCTATCTATCTATCTATCTCTGTCTCACTCCCCCCACCCCTTCTCAAACTCCAAATGTGTTACCCCTTTTTCTGGCAAACATAGAGTGGGTGAAGCATGACTGTGGTCTGAGAAACAAAAACAAGATGAAAATGATAATGAAAGTCAGACTTTCCATGCACACCATCAAAAAGCCTCCAAGAGGACAGACGTTCACGCCATGTTTGCCTGTTCCATCGCTCCAATCTTTTTTTTTTTCCTGTAACCCACACTTTTTATTGGTTTTTGATATTTGGGATGACAGCTCCTGAGACCTATTGATTTTTTTTCTTTTTTCAGTTTTGAGAATGATGGAGTTTTGCTTTTTGAGAAAAGCTGGATGTTTGCCTTTTTACATGTCTTTCCTGCTAATGGGAGGTGATTCCCAAGGGTATAAAGCAGTCACATTTTATTTATGCAAAGGCAGTTGTCCACATCGTTTATACTGTAGCCACACATTGCTCTCTCCTTGGTTAAAGATTTGTCATCATGCAATGATTCGCAGCTGATTAGAAAATAGAAATATTTTGATGTTCATTGAGCTGCCCGAAAATGAACTGTGCTCACAGTGATTCAGACAAATAATGCAAATTGCACATACAAATTGTTCTTTGGAAAAAGTTCCAGTGTTAGTCAAGTTTGCCCACATGAAGTACTTGATTTGCAATTTCATGAGGTCATTTGTGCAACATGCAACTGCCTCTTGGAAAAGTCTCAGGATTCTCTCTTGTCCCTCTCGACAAAGAAATATTGTCAAAATATTGGTAGTAAGTTGAATCCAAAAGCATTTAAAGGGTACAAAATTGATTTATTCCTTTTTTGCATCGATCCACATAGCGCTCCCTGTTATGATCCAAACCAGGAACCAAATGCGGAGACAGAGCAGAATACAGTAGTAGGGTTTATTGATAATAATACGGTAATGACAGAAGGATGGAGCCCAGGGCAGAATGACACAGTTCAGATGGTACTGGCTGAGTGGAGGGGCGTGTCCATACCCAGCCTGTGGCAATCTGGGACAGCTGTAAGATAGAGAGCACACTTTGCCAGAGCAGAACTGTCAAGTGGCAGGACCAGGGAGTTCAGTAGAAACACTGTCCCAATCCTGATGACTGCAGAAAGCTTGTAAGGTGTTCCTAATAAACTTGGCAGAGGAACATACTGAAGAATTATGAATAAGATTGTGGTCCCAATCCTGGAGGCCCAGAGTAAGGCTTGGGAGCTTGTTCCTTTTAATGAAGTTAGGAGGAGAACTTCCAAATAACTATCGTTAAAGTGCACCTATTCTGCTCCTTTTTATGGTCATTTTTCTATGCTTGGGGTGTACTTGAATAGGTATACATGCTTCAATGCTCAAAAAACACTCTAGTTTTCCCCTGCTGGCTATTTCTGCAGCACCTCTGTCTGAAAACCTCAGTTTGAGCCCCCCCCCCAAAAAAAGCATAGTGTGCTGTGATTGGTCAGCTGGCCAACTCACTTCTGATAGGTCAGCCGCTTTGCGCATGTCAGAAATGTTACGTGATTTGCATAAATGGATTTTAGCATCAGGTGTGGGGACTGTGGCCAGATTATATATTTTGCGAACAACAATGAAGACAGGCAACAGGTTGTGTTTCCTTCCCTCACTTTTGTTAGTCTTTATTTATACACAAAATATGTACAACCCCATATCCAGAAAAGTTGGGACAGTGTGAAAAATGTAAATAAAAACAGAATGCAATGATTTGCAAATCATTTACACTCTATATTCAATTGAAAATAGTGCAAAGACAACACTGCAAATGTTGAAACTGAGAAAAGTTATCGGTATTCAAAAAACATCTGAATTTGAATAAAAAACATTTAGAATTTGATGCCAGCAACACATTTCAAAAAAGCTGATACAGGGGCTGCAAAACACTGAAAAAATTGAATGATGCAGAAAAAAATACACCTGGTGGAACACCTCACTGATAATAAGGGTAACTGGCAACAGGTCAGTAACATGATTGGTTATGAAAAGTCTTTCAGGCATAAAGATTGCAATGGCTTCACCACTCGGGGAAAGACTGCATAGGGAAAAAGTTCAACAATTTAAAATAACATTTCTCAATGTAAAAGTGCAAAGAATTTGGGGATTTCATCCTCCATGGTACATAATATTATCAAAAGATTCAGAATATCCAAAGAAATTTCTGTACCCAAGGGACAAGACTGACAACCAATATTGAATGGCTATGATATTGAGGTCCTTAGGCAGCTCTGCCATAAAAACAGATGGGATTCTGAAGTGAAATCACTGCATTGCATTGACTCAGGAACACTTCTGTAAACCATTGTTAGTGAACACCATTTGTTGCTGCATCCACAAATGCAAGTTAAAACTCTGCCATGCAAACATTAAACCAAGATCCAGAAATGCTACGGCCTTCGCTGGGCCCAAGCTCATTTAAGATGGACTGAGGCAAAGTGGGAAACTGTCCTGTGGTCTGACCAATCAAAAACGTGAAATTATTTTTGGAAATTATGGACGCTGCATCCTCTGGGCTAAAGCAGAGACAGACCATCCAGCTTGATATCAGTGCACAGTTCAAAAACCAGCATCCATTCTAATGCACGTGCCATGGGTAACTTGCACATCTGTGAAGACGCCATTAATGCTAAACAACATATACAGGTTTGGGATTTCAAATACTGCGATCCAGACATTTTTTACTGGGAAGGCCTTGCTTATTTTGGCAAAACAATGCCAAAGTCAACATTCTGCACGTATTACAACAACATGGCTCAGTATAAAAAGAGGCTGGGTGCTAAACTGGCCTGCCTGCAGGCCAGACCTGTTATTCACTAAAAATATTTGGCGCATTATGAAAAAAAAAATATGACAAAGGAGCCTGCAAAGTGTTGATCGGCTGAAAGTCTATATCAAGCAAGAAAAGGAAAACATTTGGCTTCCAAAACTATAGCGGTGCGTCACCTCAGTTCCCAAATGCTTTCAGAGTATTGTTTAAAGCAAGGGTGTAGGTTTAATGTGAGAATTGGTAGGGACACGTATGTGATGCGAGTGCGCATAGTGCGTGAGCTGGAAAATTTTTGTAAATCTGAGTGCAGATACTGCCTTTACTGTATACAGAGACTATCCAAATGAGTGTTTCTCCGTTTTTTAAATTATGCTACACAACGTGCCTCCAAAATTTTCATAGAAAGATACCACATTCATAAACTTGCCACAGCCTTAACTGACAGCTGCAAACCATCTCAGCGCACTCATGAAACCCGCTCAGATCTTGTAACCTGGACATTGATACCAAGTGAGTGGATATATAACTACGTTAGCAAGCCAGCTAGCAATCCTCTCTATTAAGAATCTTAACATGTGGTTAAGTAATTGCAGCCGCCATAAACACCTCAAAATGGACCACTGACTTTGAATTGGACAAGCTGCAAACTGAGCGTTAATCGGACTGGATCATGTTAGATTTACGATTACGTGTTTCTTTCATTTCCCCCACTGAGCCAAAGTTGGTTGGGACATTTTGACAATCAGAGGTTATATTTGCTGAACATCACGAGACTAACTTTAATGCTTTCCCTATAATTCCACAGAACAAGTCATAACTATGACCTCACCTGAAGCCCTGATACACCTGTATCCCCAACAGCTTGCTCTGTTTCTCTAGCTTGCTGCTGTGGTTCCTGCATGTAAAATAATTAATTAATAATGGCACCTTCGCGGGATTCTCCACTGAAATTCACCTCATAATTTGACATATCCAACTGCCTTATATTTACTACTGCTAGCAACCCGATTACTAACCAACATGTGACAGAAACCAGGTGGTTACAACCAACCCCCCTCCCCGATTATGTCAAAATTAAGCGATAAACATCATCTAGTTAGTGTACAGCAACAGATGTCCTCTCTTCAAATCAAGTACAAATAAAACACATTTCAACATTATGACGTCAGAACTAACACCATATTAGGCTGAAAATAAGTAACTTTCTGTAACCTCTAGAACTACTGATACTACAATTAATATTTTAGTATTATTATAAATGTTATAAACTCATGAGTAACATAAATTTGACATTACTATGATGTC
The DNA here is from genome assembly GCA_029692085.1 of Gymnothorax javanicus. Taxonomy (NCBI): domain Eukaryota; kingdom Metazoa; phylum Chordata; class Actinopteri; order Anguilliformes; family Muraenidae; genus Gymnothorax; species Gymnothorax javanicus. The sequence goes on from CM056204.1 coordinate 20,684,009, forward strand.
ATAAATAACTCATTTTGGGAAAAACACACACAAAAGGAAAACAAATAGTTTTCTGAACATTTTTCACATTTTCTTTACTTTGTTTTTCGTATGATAGAACACACTTGCATAAAAGGTTTATCTATGAATTATGAGAACAACTTTATGAATAATTCTATGAACTTGTATAATAGTAGGCCTATAGCACAGTATAAAAATAGTATGCGGTACAGTAACCAATCAAACACACAAGTAAAAGTTTGTTGGTCATGCACTTCTAATATTATTAGGTGAAGATTACTTCAAAGTCACTGGTCACTGCTGGTCATTGTAATTCCAAGATTTACTAATACAAGGACAAGCTACATCAATAAATCCATAAGGATGACAATCAGTGTGGTCTACAAAGTTCATTGAGCATGAAATATAATAATAGCATACTATTTGCAACTAATTTGTAAGCATATTTTGTATCAAAAACAGGCAAAAATTGACGCTGGTGGCAACCACCCCGCCCCTACCCTTCGACTTTGACAGCCTACCCTAAGCCCGGGGAATGAGGTACCCTCATTGTTTTTTCATGAAAATGAGCGCAAAGGATGAATAAACAATTACCTCGAAGCATTAGATCATATCTGTTAACATTTTTGTGCGACAGGAAAAAATCTGTTTGGTTGGACAAGGGTTAACATGGAGCGACTTTTTTTTGCTCATTCTCTCAGACAATGAAATTTCCACAAAAGTGATACGTACCTAAGGTAATATCAATGTTATGTCATGAGTTGGGCCATGGAAAAAGTGCAATAGTTAAGCAATGAAGAAAACTCTGAAACAAATGCCAAATTACAGTTCTCTTCTATGGGTAAGCCATTGCATACACATGTAATCAAAGCTGGCGATCCAGTTGCGTGCTTCAAGCGCCGCTTTGGACAAAAATGAATATTCATAGCCTGAATAGCATAGTCAGTTTACTCTTGACTTTTAGCCTTCAGATAGCCCCACCCTTTCAACCAAATCAAATGCTAGAATGCATAAATAGGTTGTCTTGGAGATGTAGCCTCCATAATTGGGTCTTATATGGTTTGTCTGGAAAGATGATAAGAACGAGCTCCCTGAAATATTGGTAGGGACAATCTGGCTTCCCAAAATATTGGTAGGGACATGTCCCGACCTTCCATATACAAACCTACGCCCTTGGTTGAAAGAAAAGGTGATGCAACACAGTGGTAAACATAGACCCTGTCCCAACTTTTTTGCAACATATTTGCGTCATAAAATTCTAAACGAGCAAACATTTTTCCAAAAATAATTAAATTTCTCACTTTCAACATTAGATATGTTGTCTTTGCACTGTTTTCAAGTAAATATAGGGTTTAAATAATTTGCAAATCATTGCATTCTGTTTTTATTTCAATTTTACATTTTAGTTACACGGAATGGATTCACATGAGGGTTGTGACAGTTCCCACACTTTCAGATGCAACTACTCGTCTTGTCGTCGCTGGTGCGATCCACTTGATTCTTGCATCTTTAGCAATAGAGTTGAACCACACAGGCCAGCTTCGCCATCACAGTGTCATAGGCATGCCAATATAAATAGCATCTTACCAACTTCCGACAGAATATTTTTCACAAGGAATTAAAAGCACTGTCTCAGCATGCAGCTGAAGAAAGTTTAGAGGAGGAGGAAACAATTTATGCAACAACAACAAGTTGGCACCAAAAACAGCCATGGTGATGACATGGGCTTATCTATTGGGTTCATATTTGAAAGGGTTAGTAAAGTCGGTGTTTTCCGCAAGCTCTTTAAATATATGGGGGCTCAATATACAGGGGGAATTTTGAGGGCCTATTAATGACGATGGTGGTGGAGGCACCCTGTACTTTGGCAGCCCTGGTTTTTATGAGCAATTTATGAAGACAGATTATTTATGAATTTGAAGTGAATTTGTATCGCACCATTTCCTCAGCTAAAGGGTTAAAGCTAAATGGGGGAGATCCTTGGTTCTGGTGTCTGGAGCTTGGCATGCTGTGGTTCACTGGTTAGGGGATGTTTTTCAAATCTGTTTAATAGGGCTGCATGATGGGGCCTGGCTCAGCGTGAGAGTTGCAGTGCCCCAGGGGAAGCGTCTTTCACCAGTGTGACAACTGCACTGAGTTACCACAGCGGTGGGGAAAAGCAATTTGGCAGGAGCTGTGACTTTGTCATCAAAGTCTTTCCATTGTGGGTACTATTATTTTTAGATCTCGTCCTCCATAAATGGGGCTTTTTCATATATTTTGCTGTGGTTTATGATAAAAAAAAAAACTAGAAAGAAGGAGTAGAGGGGAATAATGTGGCGACAAAAAAAAAAAAAAAAAAAAACTGGCATGACTGCAAGAGCATTTACACCAACGCTCGAAAAGGCAGCAGTTCTCAAACAGTTAGCATGTCATTTTTATTTGCTGCTTTCAAATAGTCGCTTTGCGCAGGCCTTCAGCTGGAGCCAAGTTTGAATAGGTGACAACTAAAAGAGCCAGAGGCTCCGGCCAGCATTTGCACGCTTATTATCTTTGCGGTGAACCATAATTCAGATGTGGCTCATGGGAGCGAGGCAGAGCAGGAGATGTCCTGGCATCCGGGCCCTCGATATTATGCCCAAATACTGCCTGTCTCCCCTGACATAAGTTGGGGTGCTCCATGATTCCAGAAAAGGGAAGAAAGCTGCAGGGAGTGGATGGAGAAGGCTTTTCCTGGGAGCACTGCATGGGGAAGGCCATCCTTTGGTTAAAACAGCAAAAAGCTTGCTCACATTTTTTTGTATATCTTCAGTTTTTTGCCAATCTCTTAACGGGAATAGCCTTCTTCTCTTAAACCAACTACTGATTGACTTGAAGTTTCTCAGCAAGGTTGTTTCTTTTTGGCCATTTCAAAACCAAATTTGAGCTTTAGAAATGCAGTGTGATAGCTGGGGTTGCACCTCATAGAAATATATGTTTTTAGGTACAGTAGCTCTTAATATGATGGGAGAAGTTTTTTTTTTTGCACCAAATTAACAGGTTAGCATGTGTACATAATGGTGTGGAAATGCACTGTTTTGTTAGCACACTGGACTAATGGCTGCTGAAAATGAGGTTTGGCTATTACAGGTATAGATTTAATTTAAAAACAATTATTTGAACCAGTCATCGTAATGTTAGCAGTGTCTTTCCCATTTTTATTTATTTATTTAAATCAATTTGGTGCTATTTCAATGATTAACAGGGTCCATTTTCAAAAATATTGTTGATGCTGCTATACATTTTCCAAAAATGAGAGGAATAGTCTGTCACAACCCTTATGTGAATGCCTTCTGTGTCTCTTCCCATTCAGCAACTTGTGTGTCTCTTAGAAGTAATGTCTTCTTTGATTGGTTTGCATCTTGCATGCTGCCTTATCCCCAGCTGTGTCTTGTTTCATAGTTCTCTCCCCTTGAATCTGCGACACGTATACCCCCCTCCTTTGAGTTGCAAGTTGCTGGATTGTAATTTGCCTTGTGTGCCTAAACCCAGTTAGTGCATTCTAGCTAAACTTTTTGTCTTTTGAAAGTAAAACCTAACCTTTAATGATACACCCCCATTTCCAAAAAAAGTAAGTAAGTAACTCTTTATTTATATGGCACTTTTCACAGCTCAAAGTCACAAAGTGCTTCACAGGAAATAAATAAAAACATAAGAAATGCAGTCAATACAATCATCAAGACAGTACAGTGCCACATATTGCAAACAATTTATGACTGCCCAAACGCCTGCCTGAACAGGTAAGTTTTTAACTGGCCTTTAAAAGCGTGTACCGAGCCACAGGTTTTTAATTCCATGGACAGGGAGTTCCAGAGCTTTGGGGCCACAGACTGGAACGCTCGGTCACCTCTGGTTTTCAGCCTCGTCCGAGGCATGATGAGGAGCCCCTGGTCAGAGGACCTCAGTGACCGGCTGGATACAGAGGGCTTGAGAAGCTCACAGATGTAAGCGGGTGCTTCTCCATGGAGGGAAACTGTGTAATTTGTAAATAAAGACAGAATGCAATGATTTCCAAGTCATTTGAACTTTATATTTATTTGAAAATTGTACAAAGACTATATGTGCCCCTGAGGACAAGAGTGGTCTAACTCCGTTTTTCATAGTTTTGAGATAATCAATGCCAAAGTTCAAGCCCTTGATAAAATTCAGGACACATGTAGGGTATGCCATCTGTTGTTAATCTGAGAGTTTATGACCATGTTTTTCAAGATAACACAACTTTTTTCCACAAAAGTAATGTTTCAGAGGTTACTTTCTCTAAATTTTCTGAAAAAGGCCCTTTTTATAAGTTAGACCACTCTTGCACTGGCTGTCTTAACAAATGTAACTGACTTAAGACAAGTAAATTAATAACTCAATTTTAATAACTCAATAATAGCTTTAATTTCCGGCATCCTTGGAATTCGAAACACAAAATAACGAGAGTACAGATCAAAAGTGAAACATTGTTTCGCAAACTGCTGACCACTGAGAAAGTCATCCATCAGATAATCTTGTTCCTCACAGCTGTCTTCGCTGTCATCATCTGGATGAAAGTTTGGGCCATCTTCATCTTCGATTAGACCCAGATGAAATGAGTGGTGGACAGGCGGTACAAGGTTGAGATCATCTTTCAAATCCTTGACTTTTGAAGGGTTCAAAGAGTTAGACCACTGTTGCACTCACGCTTTTTGTCTTAATGGAAGTGAGGATAACTAAAAATCTCTGTATAGTAAGATGCATCACTGTGACATCTAGATCACTTATGCCCTGAATAGATTTTACCTTTAACTTGCAAAATATGGGTCTAACTCAAAAATGGGAAAATTAGAGTTAGACCACTATTACACTCAGTGACTCATATACCAGATGTTGATACTGAGATATTTTGATTTCTTTTTGAAAATTATGTGCTCATTTTGAATTTGGTGCCAGGAACAAGTTCCAAAAAAGTTGGCACAGGGGCATGTTTAACGCTGTGATGCATAACGTCCTCTTCAATCAACACTTTGTAAGCGTTTGGGAACTAAGACCAACTACTGTAGTTTTGAAAGCAAAATGTTTTCTCATTCTTGCTTTATGCAGAATTTCAGCTTCTCAATACGTTGCAGCCTTCTTTGTCATATTTTTTGTTCGTAATGCGTGAAATATTATCAGTGGGTGACAGGTCCGGACAGCAGACAGACCACTTTAGCACTCCGACTGTTTTAATACAGAGCCATGTTGTTGTAATACATACAGAGTATGGTGTTTGGCATGGTGTTGCTGAAATGAGCAAGGCCTTCCCTTAAAAAAAGTAAAGAGAGCAGTAAATGTTGCTTCAAAACCTGTATATATCGTTCACCATTAGTGGTGACTTCATGGATGTGCAAGTTACCCATTCCATGTATGCTAATGCACCCCATACTATCATGGATGCTGGCTTTTGAATTGTTTGCTGATAACAAGTAGGATGGCCTCTCTTCTCTTTAGCCCAGAGGATGTTGCATCCATATTTCCAAAAAATTATTTCACATTTTAATCAGACGAACCACAGGGCAGTTTTCTACTTCGCCTCAGTAAATTTTAAATGCGCTTGGGCCCAGAGAAGAAGGAAGTATTTCTGGATCTTCGTTATATATGGTTTAATCTCTACATGGCAGAGTTCTAACTTGCATTTGTGGATGCAGTTGTCATGGTTCTGTGTTTATGTTCACGCTTTATGTTCATGCTCATGTCTTTTCTTTATTCTTTTTGGTTATTGTATTCTCCGGTTTTCAGTTCATGCCATTTTCAGTTTCACTGCACTTGTCTCCCCTGTCTTGTGATCTAATTGGTTCAGTCCGTCTTCCCGGTCTGCGTGCTTACCTGCTTCGGGTGATTTCAATGGTTTCTGGTGTTTCATACTATTACTTCAATTCTCGTTTACTTCCTTCGCCTTGCTTTTCTGGAATACTAATAATACTAACATTTATATTTTGTATCATAGTCTACTAACCCAACTAATCCATGTATATATTACTAACTTACTAATGAGCACTTTGGTTAATTTGGTTAAAGCTGCACCTCTACTAATTGTTACTAATTCTATCTCAGCAATCGCCCTGTTCTAGTCTCCGCCCCTTGCTTGGCTTTCCCTGTCTCTCCCTATATTTCTGCGAGATCTCTCGCACGTGCTTAATTGCTTTCCTGCACTCATTGTCTGTGCACTTAGAACTCCTTGACCGGAGCTGTTTATTTGTCATAGGATGTCTGCGTGAATCCCGTCCGTGTCTTGGCTTTTGCCAATTGTTGTGGTTTAGGACTTCCCCATGTGTACCTTCCTTTGTAATTATTTCTCATCCAATTCACCTGTTCCCTGCATAGCTTGTGACTTCCCTTCTGTCTATTTAGAGTCCTCACTGCTGTTCTGACTTTGTCAGAACCTTGATCAATATTCCTTTGTGCAGAGCCTCTTGTAAGCCAATTGATTATTGTTTCTTCACGACTGTTTCATCCGACCTCGATTTTGCCATAGCCCTTCTGTTTTTGTTTTTGTCTTTTTGGATTTTTGACCTATTTCTGTCCGACCACGTCTACTGTTTTTGATGCCCTGTGTATGACCCTCTGCTTTGTATTTCGACTACGATTTTGGCCTGCTGTCTATGTACCGTCGCACTTCTGCTTTACTGGTTTTGAGCCCGGCCTGTCTAGTCGACTTTGTTTTTTGGATTTAGTTTTTGGCTTGGCATTTCTTGTATCTTCGGGTCCTGACCCTGCTTTCAATAAAGGCATACGATTTTTGGATTCCCTGCTCTCGCGTGTGGTTCCTGAACGCACCGTCACAGCAGTGACAAACTGTGTTTACTGACAATGGTTTACAGACGTGTTCCTGAGTCCATGCAGTGATTTCCAGGACAGAATCCTGTCTGTTTTTAATGGAGTGCTGCTTGAGGACCTGAAAATCACAGCCATTCAAAATTGGATTTTGGCCTTGTCCCATGTGTACAGAGATTTTTCTGGATACTAGGGGCCTGATTTACTAAGACTTTTAGCACATGCAAAATCTTTTTGCCCATGCAAAACCAATAACATTGCCCATGATTGGCCAGGGTACTTGCCTTGCACCAATCAGTGGCAAGGTTTCTGGTTTTGCACGGGCAAAATGATTTTGCATGTGGTAAAGATCTTAGTAAATCAGGCCCTAGGAGTCTCTTGATGACATGATGTACCATAGAGGATAAAATCTCCAAATTATATCCAATTTTAAGTTGAAAACGTTATTCTTAAAACGTTGAACTATTTCCCCGTGCAGTCTTTCATAGAGTGGTTAAGCCCTCATCATATTTAATTATGAAAGACTTTTTATACCCAATCATGTTACTGACCTGTTTCTAAATAATCTAATTAGCGGTGAGATGTTCTGCCAGTTGTCTTTCTTTTTTAGCATCATGCTCCTTGTCTAGTCTTTTATTGTCCCGTCCCAACTTTTTAACCCTTTAAACCCGAGAACACACCAAAAGAAACAGCAAAAAATGAAACATTAGCCATGTCACAATATAGTCATGCTGCACATCAAATTAAATAGAAGAACCTCAGCTACAAGAATATATGTCATTTTTACATGCTCCAAACACAATTCCGACACCAACAAAATGAATTATTAAATACCAAAATCCCAACAGCACACTTAACACAGTTAACACACTCGCCACAATTTTGATGCTATTGCTCTGCTGCTTTATGCCACATGCACAACCAATAACTCAAATGAAAACCAGAGACTCCACAGATTCCACTTATATGCCCCTCTTTACTCTATTCCAAAGCATCTGCAAAATATCAGCAAAAGAAGGGCAACAACAGAAATGGGTTCATAAAAAAACAAGAATATTTACACATCTGAACAAATCTCACAAGGGTACCCTTCATTTCGAGACCAGAATTATTCAAATAGACCTTATGGTTGCAGAGATATGCCCTTTTCAATTTGAAAATCCAATTTTTTAAGCAAAGGTCTAAAAAACAGGCCAGGGTTTAAACAGGTTGCTGTCATCAAATTCAAAATGAGCAAACATTCTTCAAAAAAACAATAAAATGTATCAATTTCAACAATTAATACATTGTCTTTGTCTTATTTTCAATTAAATATAGGGTTTTAATTGATTTGCAAATCATTGCATTCTGTTTTAATTACATCTAACACGGTGTCCCAACTTTTTTGGCAATGGGGTTGTAGTTATTTGCAGAAGCTACCTGCCATATTTAGTTGATAGATCAAGTTCCCAAGCCTTTCTCACGGGTCCTGTGCTCCAGACCCCATTCTTGTTAATCCTCGCCAAGTCTGTTCCTCTGTCCAGTTTATTAGGAACTAGCTCCCAATCCTTCCACGGTCATCAGGATTGGAACTGCATTCCTCCTAGGCTACTTCTTCCTGCCGTGGGACAGTTTGAGCGAATATTTCCAAAAAAGCAAGAAAGTTTATCAGTTTGAACATTAAATATCTTGTCTTTGTAGTGTGCTCAACTGAATATAGCTTGAAAAGGATTTGCAAATCATTGTTTTCTGTTTTTATACACATTTCACATGACGTTCCAACTTCATTGGAATTAGGGTTTGTAGTATGATAATTCAGATTCGATGATGTGAAGCTTATCTCTGCTTACCATGAGCAAAAGATAGGCGAACACCATGGATAGAACACCAATCCACCACAGAGGTCACACACCATTTACTCACACACTCTTACCAATGGGCAATTTAGAGTCTCCAATGAACCGTCATGCATCTCTTTGGACTGTGGGAGGAAACTGCATCACTAAGAGAAAACCGACATGGACCCAAGGTGAACATGTAAACCCCACGCAGAAAAGCCCAAAGCTGGAGTTGAGCCTTTGTGTGAGGTGAAGGCACTACCCACTGTGCCAAATATTCAGGCATATTCGTGATATAACCCACGTCTGAATGCCATCTGTGTCTCCTTTGAATGGTTTACGTTGTTTGAATCCCCTGCTATGTCGTTTCATAGTTACCCCACCTCTTTTGTGTGTGATGCATTTATACCCCATGTTTGTTGCAAGTTGCTAGATTGTAATTTGCAACAAGAGCTTAAAACCAGTCAGAAACTAGCTGTAAAACTTTTCATCTTTTGCAAGTAAAACGTAATCTTTAATGATAGTATTTTACGAAAGTTTAATTTCTGGTTAGCAGAAACAAACTCCCCAGCCTTTCTCACACTCTTCAGGATTGGGATTGCGTTTATGTTCATTGTTTCCCAGTCTCTTCCTCTGTCCAGTTTATCAGGAACAAGCTCCCAATCCTTCTGCAGTCATCAAGATTGGAACTGCGTTCCTCCTCAGCTACTTCATCCTGCCTTCGGTCAGTTTGGCTCTAGCGGAGCGTGCATTCCACCTGGCAATTATCGTTGAAAGCCACTGGCCGGAGATTAGCTATGGCTACACTGTTTCGCCCATAACATCTGAACTGAACTGTGATATTCTCTTCTGGGTTCCATTCCATTGTTACCAATGTGCCATCAATAAACCCTACCATTGGATTGTGCTCTGCCTCTGCATTTGATTCTTGATCTGGATCATAACAAGCTGTTGATCTGGGGGCAATAATCATTTGTATGAGTAATTTAGGATAAACAAATAGCTTGCAGATGTTAGGGGAATTTGAACAGACAAGATGGTCTGATGTATCATAACAGAAAACCAGATTTCATCAATATAGCATGTCCTAGCTTTTAAATTAAGCCACAATAGTCGTTCAAGTTTTTCTTATTAAATGTTGTTCACCCTCAAAATCTGGGACAATCATATGAACAAATTGCAATAATAATAATATGAAGAAGATGAAAAAAAACTTGTCCAAAATTATACCCCATAGACCTAGAAGAGATCATTCCCTGAAGAAACCCATGGAGTTCCTCTGATACATTTGGACACAGAAGGAGGATCATCGCGATGAGAGATTCTTGGCTGTTTTTCCTTTTTTCTTTTCTTTTATTTCATTTTATTTTATTTTTGGTGCAGATGGGGAACAGGGGTATAAAGAGGCATATTTCAAAACTGTGCAGACACCATAATTTAAGTCCTGCTGAAATGTGGAATCAAGCGACAACATGCTATTTCAATCACACCGTGTACCCCCTCCCCTCCGCTCGTATTCCCTGCCAGAGTGCGGTCACTCCTCTGAAGGCTTTAATTTCTTGCGGTCCTGCTCTTTATCAAGGCCATGCAAAATGATTTATTAGAGGAGCCTGGCCTATATTTTTAGAAAATGATCTTTCTGTCACTGCGAATGAAGCCATCAGTTCTCGGCGGAGGGAGAAGTTGTCCCTGGAAACAGGCTGGTCGTTTCGCGGAGACCTCTTTAAGGGATTAATGTCGAGACTGAACTTAGGAGGAGAGGCTGAAAATGGGCTCGAGACGATTGTTTGGAATTGCAAAAACATGGCTGAGGCCTGGGCCTCTTCTAACTGTGGAAACAGTCGCCAGCCCCTTCCACTCATATGTACAAGTCAACTCCCCTGAATCCCTGAGAATCAGCGCGTGCATCACACTGATGCTATCGCCACATCTTCATTTTATGTGCTGATCGGACTGATCAGTGTCATCAATGTATCCCTGCATTAGATCATATGGATAATGGTGACAGCAGCTTTAAGCAACAATTTAAGTGCAATAAAAACTGGAAAGAGTGTGTGGAGTCGGGACAGCATCTGAAAATGGATGAATGTTATTAAGGGGTCTTTAGGGTAAAGTATAGAAATAACCATAATAATGTAAAAACTAAGAAATAAAAATACGCAACATGATTTTAACCTCATAAAATGGAGTATTTTGATAAAAATTTACATGGTTGCCATGGAAACGGCACTTTCATGACAAAATCTGAAAATATTTTGTGGCACTGATATTTCAATAACCCAAGATCAGATTTTACTCAAATTGGTCTCGTATGAAAGATTTAAGATAGTTCTATGAAATGACGAAGGATTTTTTTCTTTGGAACATTTATGAATATTTAATGAGCTTTGTTATGTAACCATAACGGAAATCGCTATCATAAACTTGCTTCATTTTCAAAATTAACCACCTAGGGATGCACCTATCTAGAAAATCCTATGTCATTTCATAGATCTCAAACAGATACAACTTCTATCCAAATTTCAAGTCAATCAGATGAATATTAATGATATTATGAATGCCACAAGGTTGAAAATCAGTCAAAATTGTGATTTTCGATAATTTGCATTTAAAGTCACAAGTAACCATTGAGGCAGAGGAAAAACATAGATTCTCGGTGTTTTCTGGCGTCTCACTGCATTCCTTTATCTATTTTATTTATTTTATGTGAAAATAAAAAATATTGAAATTTTCAAAAAAAAAAAAGTAAATTTTTACCCTGAAGACCCCTTAACCGAAAATGTTGCTTACGTACACATGCCCACGCACACACACACACACACACACACACACACTCACACACACACACACGCACACACAAACTGTTTTAATGCTTGGTCCCTGGAGCTTCAATGCTCTTTGGGTGTTCATGACCCCAGCTGCGCTGTTCTGAGATCAGTGTGGAGTGGGGCCACACATTTCAATGCTTGTCTCACTCAGGCATCTCTCCTCAGCACTGTGCAGTGCTCGTGCATCCAGGTCTGTGCGCCCTGGAACAACACTTCAGTGTGTGAGGGCCGAACATCCCCTGCCCTGCTGTCATACCCCAGGAGCATGAGGGAGGGGGTTCTGGGAGAAGGAGTTTGAAACAAGTGTGCAGTGTAAAGACTAGGTCACTGCAAGCCCGGCTGTGTATGACAATGAGGATGAAAGCGAGACACGTGTTCTGGCCTGTTAGATCTGGGGCTCATTTAGATGACATCACTGCCATGTACCCGCTCTGTTTCTAATAAGCCGCACATATTTTTCCTGTCAATGAAAACTAATAGATTCATTATTTTGATTAAAAAGGGAAAAAACACTTGCACACTCCAGATTTGAGAGGTCATTTGTCCCCCCCCCTTAAACGTTGATGAAATTAGCGCTCGCAAACAACATCCTGGCCAGGAATCATATGGAGCTTATCCTTTATAAAACCTGGGAAAGCTCATGAAGACACACACTGCCTACAACCTCCCTGATCCCCCTGTCCATAAAACACACACACACACAAAGGTCAATTTTATCCTTCCTGGACCGTGGCTTACTCTTACTCTCCTTATTTCCATCTGCAGATCATTGAGTTGAGCGCAAAGACCAAAAGATGTCATAGCCTGTTCACCCTCCTGGCTGGTCCTGTCTCTGCCTCACTCCGTTACGTCATTGTTGCGGTTCATAGTCCATGAATAAATGATCAATTAATATCGCGCATGTGTACACACACACTCAGACACACAAAGAGAAATGCTAGGGCAACATTTCTCTACACTTTTGAGAGTGGACACTTACAAAATGGCAGAACAACTAATGTTTGATAAATTCTGCATACTTAAATAAAATGCAATGAAAACCTTGAAGAGGAGTGTACTGATGACCACAAGAAATTTAGGCAAATGGTGGACTTGGCCGTCTGTTTTCCATCTAAATTACCACCCAATTTGTTAAGAAGAAATCTTCACTTTTGGTATTTTTAGAAGTAAGTAATTGGAAAAACAAATGGTCTTCAGTACACATCATGTGAGGAGGCTTGGCTTGTGTGTGTGCATGCCTGTGTGTGCGTGCGTGCGTGCGTACGTGCGTGCGTGCGTACTTGTGTGTGTGTGTGCGTGTGTGTGGGTGTGTGTGTGTGTGTGTGTGTGTGTGTGCAGAACTGGCCCTGACCCATTTGAGGCCCGAGGCAAACTTTTAGCTGGCGCCGATTCCACCACCAATGCTCATACACTCACACAGAAAGCTTTATGTTTTTCTGAATTTTCTTTGTTTTATTTGAACTAAATGATATAAATATGCGGTTTTGTGACAAATTAATGTAAAAAAAAAAAAATCAACATATACAGTCTGAGCAAAACGTTTGGCCACACTCCGCCATATTAGCTTCAATATATGCCTGGGCATTAAGTCAACAAATGTAAAACTTTACTCGAGGGATGGAGTACCTTTCTTCCAAGAGATATTCTCATTTAACATTTTGATAGTGGTGACAGAGAGCACTGTCTAACACACTGTTCCTAAATTTCCCATAAGAGACCAGTTGGATTGAGTTCTTGTGACGGTGAGCACGGTGGTTTGTGCTTTGGATTATTTGCTCAGGATTACTTTCATCCATAATTAAGTCCATTATCATCTTGGCAGAGATCATGCTCATTGCGGTAGGAATGCATCATCTTAAGGTTTAAAGGTAATCTCACACAGAGTAACTCAGTATTGATTTGCAGTGACCCATCTGCCTTTAAGGGGACAAATGGACCCAAACAGGTAAAAATTTGAATTATGTTGTGATTTGAAACAGATGATGTCAGCCGGTGATTGTTATCTAATTTGGCACAAAAGCAGCATCCAGGAAAGGTCTAGTCCTCCAGGAGCAAAGATGGGTTGAGGATCACCAATTTTCCCACAAATGCATGAGAAAATCATCGAAAGGTTTAAAAACAATTTCCCTCAGAGAAAGATGGTGTTGAAGTGTTGTTGCCTTCTCTGGGCTCAGAAGTATCTGCTACGAACCACTGCACAGTGGAAATGTGCATTTGTGGTCAGATGAATCAATATTTCAGGTCTTTTTTTTTTTTTAGAAAAAATATGGATGTCATGAGTTTCTGACTTAAGAAGAAATAGATCATCCTGACTGTTACTAACAACAAGTCCAAAGCCGTGCTCTGTCATGGCAGTGCTCTTGGTAAGGGTAACTTGCAGTGCTGTGATCACACCAGCTGAATAGTACACTGATATTTTGGAGCAACATACGCTGTTTTCAAAACAATATCCTTCCCAAGGACGCCAATGCATATTTCAACAAGACAATGCAAAAACGCATTATTTACGCATTACACTGCAGGCATTACAAAAGCTTGGTTGTGTAAGAAGAGGGTGCTGGTGCTCAACTGGCCTGTGTGCAGTCCTGACTTCTCCCTAATCTGTGGCACATTTCGAAATGTAAAATGCGACGACAAAAACACAAAACTATTGTACTCCACTAGAAAGTGGTTCTCAGACTCGGTCCTGGTGGGCCCCTGTGTGTGCTGGTTTTTGTTTCAACCACAACTGCAATCATAGGACTGTAAGAAGCTGTAAAGTGCACATCAGGTGCATTTGTGTTTAGGAAAGTAGTTATTGTCTGAAATTACATTTTGACAGATACCGTATCTATGCATGCCATGAAGAATAAAATTTTCATGTCCACATTGTGACATATTTGAAACAACTTCATAAAAAAGAGGGGAAAAAATTAGCAAATCAAAGTAAACAATCAACAGGCTCCTACCTGGTGAAACCATGGACACATGGTCAGTTTGGTCACAAAAACAAGCAATTTATCAGGCAAGCGAATGATAATGTCAAACCTGCTTTGTGTCGTGTTTATTTTCAAGCAAATTATTTGAGAGAACTCTAAACACCTGTGTTCAGCCACTAAATTTGGAGCTAACTCATTTTCTCAGCATCTGATTTGATCTTTTTAGAAGTGTTGGTACCTGAAATTGTTTGCAAGTTTGGAAAATAAATATGTTCAAAGTCTTTTATTCTTCGTAGCAAACATGGATATTTCTGTCAAAATGATGCTTAAGATGCTAATAACTGCTTCAAAAATGAAGTGCATCAGATGCGCACAAATGAACAGCTTATCAAAGTCCAACAATTGCAACTGAGGTTGGAATAAAAACCAGCATAGACAGGGGGTCCCCAGAGCTGAGTTTGAGCACCACGGCTTTAAAACATGTTTTTAGGAAGAATGGGATAAAATTTCACCGAAATCACTTAATCCTTGGTGTCTTGGTGTTTATTGAGTGCTGTGAAAAGGAATGGCAACTTTACAAAGCAATAAATTCTTTAATATCCTAACTTAAAAAAAAAATGTTTTTCCAAGAATCAAAAACTTAAATGTGTTAGTTTTGGAAAATCAACAAAATTCCTGTGGTGAAGCATTCAATAATGTGCTGTTGTATTGTTTTTAATGCCATACAAGTCAAAGATAATCTACAAATCACTGCTTTCAGTTAAAATTTTAATTTACCATACCTTCCCAACTTTTTCTGATTAGGGGTTGTAAATCATACAAACAAACGCAGGCACGCACAGACCGAGGACACACACATAAGGTACTTAGCGAAACAGACACACGCACGACTGTGGGCAGACTCGCGCCAGCTCATCGTCCCTTCAGTGGCTGTATCGAGCAGTTCCCAGCAGTTTCCTGGCATTGTGAAAGCAGTGATTGGGGAATTTGCATCCAGCAAGGCTGGAAATAGGGATTCTTTTCAGCCACACAGTTTTCCTCTTTGGGTGAATGTAAAACCGCAGCAGTTTTAAAAAGATCTCAGAAACCAGGAACGAACAAAGCAGCAGGGAAAGCTATAAAACACCAGACTGAGTGTGGTGACCAGCTGTGCGTTAATGAGTGCACAAGTAAAATCACAGACGGACAACCACACACACGGACACACACACACACACACACACACACACACACATATACACATACGGGCACGGACACACACACGCGCGCGCGCACACACACACTAACATATACACACACGGGCACGGACACACACACACACACATACACGCACACAGTGGAGATGAAGTTAATGCGGCTGATCCAGGAAAAGACTCAACTAAATGCTGGTCAGTTAGGTAACTCTGGCAAAGGTCTGGTTGAATACCTAGAGGGCCACCACTGTTGGTCAGAAAAAGAGTCTCCGTCCACAGCTGCAAGTGCTCATCTGAGACGGCCACCAATGCTGTATTTTTATTTCATTTCAATTGATATTTCATTGTTGGCTTCAAATATTCAATGGTAAGTGTATAAAGTGTGTATCACCAAGCATGCCGATTTTAGGGCGGGTGCATGTGTGTTTGAAGGACTTGGTACGCACCTGTCTGACCACTTTTGCCCATTCTCCCTTACAGTGTGGGAGTTCCAAAGACACTGAGATACTTACAAACACACACACACACACACACACGCGCACACACACACACATACACACACCGCCTATGCTGGCCTGTGCCATCAGTGGTATAGGCCAATGCAATAGAGTGCCGTCAATTCACAAGGTTGCACCAAATGAGGGCAGAAAA
This sequence comes from Gymnothorax javanicus, assembly GCA_029692085.1. Taxonomy (NCBI): domain Eukaryota; kingdom Metazoa; phylum Chordata; class Actinopteri; order Anguilliformes; family Muraenidae; genus Gymnothorax; species Gymnothorax javanicus. The sequence goes on from CM056204.1 coordinate 20,700,208, forward strand.
AAAATCTACATTTTTAACTTCTACTATTTTCTACTAATACTAATTTAATACTGTTATTTTAAAATATTACAAAAACCCACAACATAACTACATACCTCTCTGACCAGTCTTAACAGTGCATAGTCCAAAACGGAACTGTGGTTTATGATGCGTAACACTAAAAATATCCCCATGTGGTTGACTGCGCTGTAAGTCGAATAACCACGCACAATTCTGGTTCGAAGTCAACCACCAGAAACGGATACTGATTCAGTGAACCAATTTTTCTGGAAATAATCATGAGAAAAAACTGACAGCATGCTGTTACCCATCTAAATACTGACAGCATGATCTTGGCCAATCTACAAACTGACAGCATGTTTTTGGCCCATCTGCTCACTGCTACTCAAACAGTTTAGCACATCCTGAGCACTGTGTTGATGGGGCTGCAGCTTGAGGTCTGTCGCTAGATGTGCTCAGTGTCCTCATATGTTACCTCCTCCACTGTGCCAGTGGTCCTGTCCCCAGTGTCTCGTGGCTTGTGGTTACGTTTGGTTATGAGAAGTAGCCACCATTTATAGGAGGGGATGTGGTCCTTCCTCTCATTTTTGGTGTGAAAAGAGCTGGGGATGTAGGCTTGAGGATATATGATATCTATGCCACAGTTTTGCCTTCAGCTAGATCGTCATGGTAAATTTAGTTATTTGAAAATGGAGATATTTAGCGGTTGATTCTGGCAGCCCACAGTATACTAGCCCTTTCCTGATGGCCTCAGAGAGTGCCTTTTAAAAAGTAATTCAGGGACTTCCTGCTTTGGAGCTCATATCACAGGACAGGACAGCCTTTTTTCCACCACTAATGCTTGTGGGAGGCATCTACCTAGCGACCAGATTGAGTTTATGAAACGTCCTAGCACCTGTAAATTTGCTTTTGGCTATTTGTAGCCTGTGTCTTTTCCTCCGGTCTGTGATAGTGCAAGTGTGGCCCTCTTGTGGTCAACTGTGAAAGTGCGCAGACGGAAATCCAGCCATCCCTGCTTTGTGAGGACTTCTTGTGCGGACCTGCGAAAGATGAAGTCAGGCAGAGAGAGGCAGTCGGTCTGGAAGTGATTTCAGATAAACGCAATGCGAATGGACTCTTTCCAGTGCTGTAAAGTCAACAGAGCTGTACGCTGGCTGCACCACAGTCTTCAAGCAATAGTCTGGAGCAAGTTTTTGATGAAGTAATTTCCCCAGAGTTCAACACTTACAAAACACACAAGCCATCCATCGAGGACCCTTGAAAATCAGTCGTTTTTTGATCACCTCCATCTTTCTCTGCCTTTCTTCCTGCCACTGTCCTAACTTCCTTTCTCTCCATTCTTTTTTCCTTCTTTCTCAGACCAACGTCTCCTGCTTTGCTTCACGCTTTTGATCAGTTTCACATGGCTATATGGGCTCAGCAGTCTTTTGACAGTGTTCAAATGATGCCTGTTGTTCTGCTGTTTTGTGTGATGCAAAGGGAGAACATGTCTTTGGGTACAAATGGAAATATGTTTAATATCACCCTGTTTGACAGAGAAGAAGCCACAAAGAAGCCTGGAAGTAAAAGAAGAAGCCACCATTTACAGAAAAAGATGTGACAGTTGCTGTCAAGTTTACATGTGAAAGACACCAGAGAATGTGGAAACAGGTTTATATGAGAGATGAGGCTGCTTTTGTGCTATGATTTGAGTCTTGTTTTTGCTATGGATGTCCATTTCTAACACTGATGAACTGTCTACCATTTTATCCCCCCTATTCTCCACACAGTTGCCCCTGAGACCTCCCTGTTGGACTGGCTTGCCTGTGCTGGTATGTGTGAGTAACATTATGCTCCAAGCTCAGCGTTTGGCCGACGGTCTCCGCGGCGTGTTCACAGGCGTTTCTGCCGTCGTCAGCTGGAGGCGGTTTAGCGGCTGCCGTCCGCAGCCCCTGTAACTCATTAGAAGCGCGGGGCGATGACGGGAGGATGCTTTGCTTGGCGTGAGACGGGCTCCGGTGTGGGCTCGAATGTCGGGGAGCGCACGCCTTTTTCGAGCCCCCTGAAAATGTCCTGCAGCTGCTCTGGGGCTGCGGGCCCCCTCCTCTTATCCCCTACATCACCCCCCGCCCCCCCTTCCTCTCCATAATCCTGTTCCTTCACCTCCCGTCTCCCTTTCACCTGTCTGCCATCTTCCCTCTCTTTCTTCCTTGTTTCCATCTCTGCCCACCTGGGGTATGTTTCCCAAAAGCTTGGTTCCTAATTATGTTTGCAGCCTTCATAGTTCAAACTACATAAGTTGCTAGCATAGTTAGCAACCATGTTTTCAGGAAACATACTCCTGATTAACAGAAGTGTGGGCAGTGCTGTTGCAAGAACAAAGATGTAGAGATAGCAATACAACAGAGAAAGATATGGCCTGTAAAGGAGTGCAGGCTGAATGTGTGACTCGGTCGAGCATAATGACCTGTCAACAGCCACAGCACGGACCCCACTGAGCTCATTGTTTAATTACATCATTGTTGAGCGAGAGATACTATGTGAATGGAAGATCAACTTTGAGTGAACTTCAGCTGAATTATCAAAGATCTGGCACAGAAGCAGTGCATCGGTGTATCTTGGATAATTCCCATTAATTGCAATTCAGACTAGTAGATCTGAGGTCTAAAAAAAAAAAAAAAAACTTTGTTTATTCACCCTTTAATTTACAAATAGAATGCCCAAATGAGATCAAAACTTATTATCCCCCACCACAAAGTGTATGCGCATATAGGAATCAGTATTGTCCTTCCGTGTGTCTGTCCAGCTGTCCATCCATCATGCTTCTTTTCCCAGCCAGAACTCGTAAAATATTCAATATTTTTCCAAAAAATTTCATATAATGAATACAACTTATTATGTAGATGTGCCTTTTCATACTTTTGTCCATTCTCCTGTCTGTCTGCTCGTCTCTCTACTGTGTTTTTGTTTCCAGGCCAGATGTCAGCCATCACGTGGCAGGGGACCTGAGCATTTCATGCTTGTTTGATTAAAACCTGCCATGCACAAAGTTTTAATGAATAAATTGACAATAAATTCGACAACATGCAGGGATGAGAAGGCTATGTGAAGAACAGGAGAAAATATGTCCCCTTGAATTAATTAAATTTATTTTGGTATCTCTAGCTGGACTCGATTCTTATCTACATCTGGCAGAAATTAGAAGCCTAAACCAAGAGACGGAAACGTATATTCACTTCACATAGGACACAGATTCTTGCAGTAATCAGGTAGGATTAATGAACTCTGCAGCGACTTGTGCCGTAAGTTTTTGAGTTTGTGTACTCTGTCCTAGATTCACTCTCAATAATGTGCTTTTTGCTCTCGATGGCACTGTGTGAAACTATAAATCCCAATTATGATAACCATGCTAGTTATGGCTTGGAAAAATAGATCATCAACAGTATTACAAGAAGCTAAATGAGGGAGTTTGGATTTGATTGGAGGGTTTAGAGGGTAGAACAGCATTTAATAAGAGGGCCTGTCAATCATTTGGAGAGGGTGTCGCCACAGAGGGAGCAAAATGCATAGAATCTATGCTCCCTCACAAGGCACCCATGTCAACACTCTAAAAACACATATACACACACAAACACACAGACACACGCGCGGGCGCGCGCACTGCCGTGAACCCCACCTGTTTTTCATGAATGGCACTGATAGGCCGGTGTGGCATCTCCATAGGAAGTACTAATCACTGCCTCAATTGCTCCAAATTACTGTAAATCTGCACCAAGATGTCTGTAATGCTTCAGCTTCAATGGAGATAATGCCAAGGGATGACTGGCCTTTTGAGCCATCAGTCAGGCATGGGATAAGAGGTAAAGGTTGGTTGGGGGGGTGGGGGGTGGATGGTTAGTGCTTTAATCAAGATTAATTTTTTCCAGTTTGGGAAACCAGAGCTTTTCACGACACTGCCTTAGTCCCTCTTTAAGGATTAAATTGTCAAATTTCCGGAGTATTTGCAAACACAAGCCCACGTGCACACATTAGGGTGACCTGGGGCCTCATTTATAAACAATGCGTAGGCACAAAAAAGATACGTATGTCACTTTCTTTGCAGATTTCTGATTTATAAAAACAAACTTCACATCAAAAAAAAGGGAAATTATTAAGATTATGCACAATGACAATAAATTCAAAGTACATCCTGATTAAAGAAATGAAAATTCCATGCATTTTATTTTACCCATAGGTTTATAAATTAGGTTATTTTCCACAAAATGTCATTTTTATTTTTTTGTGCGTACATATTATTTAGTTGTGAAATCCACGCAAATTTTTATAAATAAGGCCCCAGATACTTACAAACCAAATGTGGGACGAATGGTATGTTTGTGTGGGACAATGTGGGACATGTTGCCAATGCTAAAAGGTAGTCCAAATATTCTGATGAATGAACATTGAGATTCTGTCCCTTGGTTTGTTATATCTCCATGCTTTACACGTTTGGCTGATTCAGTATCACACAATATGCTATCATTAGGACTTACATGTTTAATATGACCACATTGAGCCGCATATATGGGCCACTTCGCACAGAAACAGCTTAAAAATTTGCCAGTATCTGAACAAAAATTTCATTGCCGCATCTGTTGGTCCCATGATTCTATCACAAAGGCAGTCGGCATCACTTGCTTTCACTTTGTCATCCCTCTGACTTATGCCAAACTATGGCCATTTTAATTTAAAAGGTACACAATAAAAATAAATACGCATAACAATAAAAATGAAAGTTTTATTTTCCATCACCATAATAAAAGAAAATAACTGCCCCAGCAAAGATAACTGTCCTTAACTAAAGCTGAGACAAATTTATACCAAGTAAAGGCTGACTATGGGAAGGTGTGATGAGAGTGAGCTTAAGTGCTGCGTTGAGCATATACAAGGCTCTCAATATAGAATCTGTTATGCAAGTAACTCCGGTGAAATGTTTGAAGTTATCGTCTTCAAAGATTTAAGATGTGTTTAATTTACAATGGCAATTAAAGCATCCAACCACAGCCAAGACACAGAATCCACCTTAAAGGGGCATTTTCATGGCCAAGCTAGCATAGTAAACTTGAAAATTCAAGCTCATCTCGGGTTTGAGTTGCCAGTTTAACGTTAAATGGCGGTTACTCAAAGCTGTCCTTTTCAAAAACTAATCAGTTACTTTTGGGCAAGAATCATTAATTTTCAGTAAATTTTTTTTTTTTTTACATTCATTTTGCTTGCGCAAACTTCGTTGTTAGTGTGCAGCTGTCTGGCCATGGATGCTGGAAAGAAACGTAACGTTACCGTTGTGTAATTTCTGCTTTGAGCCAAAACGTAAAAAATTGCAGGTATTCTAAGTATGACAGTTGATGGGTCCTGTCACTAGAAATGTCTCCTACTAAGTACGCGCCCTTACCTTGCCAACGAGCCTGGCTTTTTTGACGATGCACAGAGCGTGAGGACATGCTCCCAAAAGAGGCGGAGAGATGTGACAGTTGAAGGATCCTGTCACTAGAAATGCTACATAATAAGTACGTGACCTGGCTACCTTGCCAACGAGCCTGGCTCTTTGGCGATGTGGTCAGCACGTGTGACTCTTACCAGGGAGTCTGGGGTTCAATCCCCCACCTGAGCCCTCCTTCGGCCTGCCATATTCTGGCGTAATCGGCAGGATTCAGGGAATCCCAATGGATGGCCGCACACATAAAGCATGGAGTGTGAGGACACGCTCCCAAAAGAGGGGGAGAGATGTGACAGTTGACGGGTCCTGTCACTAGAAATGTCTCCTAATACACACACACACACAAGCACGCACACACACATGCCAATAAACTTACAGGAGAGTCCATCTATCCATCCATTTTCTGCCGCTTCCAAAGCCGGGTCCCTGGAATAGCAGATGAAGCAGACAGGCCCAGGCATCCCCCTCCCGAACCACTTCCTCCTACTCTTCCTAGGGAACCCCAAGCTGTTCCCAGGCCAGCCAGGAAATAGAATCTCGCCAGCGTGTCCTGGGCTTGCCTCGGGGCCTCCTCCCAGTCGGATATGCCCGGAAAAACCTCTGAAGGGAGGCGTCCGAACCAGATGCCCAAACCACCTCAACTGACTCCTCTCAACGTAGAGGAGCAGAGGTTCTACTCTGAGCCTCTCGCAGATGTCCAAGCTCCTAACCCTATCCCTAAGGGTCAGCCTAGCCACCCTCCAGAGAAAGCTCATTCTGGCCGCTTGTATTCGCAATCTTATTCTTTTGGTCACTACCCAGAGCTTGTGACCATAGGTGAGGGTTAGAACACAGATCGACCAGTAAAACGAGAGCTTTGCATTTAAGCTCAGCTCCTTCTTCACCACGACAGACTAGTACAATGCCCGCTTTACTGCGGACGCTGCACCAATCAGCCTGTTGATCTCCCCCTCTATCCTACCCTGACTCATTAACAAGACCCCACAATACATAAACTCCTCCACTTAGGGTAACAACTCACTCCCCACTCAGAAGGGACAATCCTCCTTTTTCTGGCAGAAACCATAGCCTCAGATTTGGAGGTGCTGATCCTCATTCCAACCGCTTCACACTCAGCTGCAAACTGCTCCAGTGCGCGTTGGAGGTCACAGCCTGATGAAGCTAACAGGACCACATTATCTGCAGACAGCAGAGATGCAACCCTGAGGCCTCCAAACTGGACTCCCTCCAAGCCTTGGCCGCACCTTGATATCCCGTCCATGAACATCATGAACAGGACAGGTGACAAGGCACACCCTTGGCAGAGTCCAACACCAACTGGAAACGAGTCTGACTTGATGCCAAGAATGCGGACACAGCTCCTGCTTTGGGATCGGACAGCTCGAACAAAAGGCCCCAGAACCCCATACTCCCACAGCGCCCCCCACAGGCTACCTCGTTGGACACCGTTGAAAGTCTTCTCAAAGTCTACAAGACACATGTAGACTGGATGGGCAAATGCCCACGACCCCTTCAGCATCTGTACAAGGGTAAAAAGTTGGTCCACTGTTCCATGGCCAGAACGGAACCCACATTGCTCCTCCTAGATCAAAGGTTCGACAAACGGGTGAAGCCTCCTCTCCAGCACCCAGGCATAGATATTCCCCAGGAGGCTGTGCAGTGTGATCCTCCTGCAATTGGAGCACATCCTCCGGTTCCCTTTTTTAACAAGTGTTGCCACTAAACGTGGCCATGTCCCCCGCCAGGTCACGGAGATCGACTGGGGTCGGCGTATCACACTAAAACACATTGAAGCCAAAGATTAATGAAATCGGTCAAACCGTTCTTGAGATATCACGTTCTCAACAAACGGGACGTGACGGACGGACGGACGGCGGACGGAGCTGAATACTGTGTCCCCCGCCGCCGCGGTAGCTAACAAAAAATGGAAACCACTACTCCCCAGGAGAATACCTATGAATTATGATGATGACTGGGATGACAGCTTTAGTCAGATGTGGAAGTGTGATTATGTTTAGAGACAATAAATAAATAAATAAATAAAAACTGAAGGATGACAGTGGAGAGGTCCTGAATACCTTTTGAAATATTTAACATTAACATGGCCCTGGTTTTCTTTCCCAAGGTTTCTTTGCCCTTTTAAGAGTGACATTCACTGATTATTTTCCCATTTTCTTTGAAATGGAATTATATCTTATTCAAAAAAAGTTGTTCGCACAACTGCCAGTTTTGTGTGGGTTTCACCTTTTCTTCTGCGCAAAGTAACAGTAACAAAAATATTTTTCCATGTCCACATGGTTTTCATTGCTAGTCCACATAATGCGTGGTGGTAGCTCTGACGTTTCGAGCAATTTTCAAAATACATGGGCGTTTGGTTAGCTGTGACATTGCGGTGCGCGCTGTTCTCACTGCACGGTTTCTTGGACAGCCACATGCAGCAGGACAGCCTAATTTGTCATCTGCGGCCTCTCGCGTCCTCGGATGGGGGGGGGCTCTGACAGCGCTGAAATTGGGCGAGCAGGCAAAGACGGGCCTCTGCATTAAAGATGACATCATTTCAGATAATTTTCTCACATTTACAAAAAAGCTCTGCCGCCTTTGTACCTCGAAACCTCAACTGACAGCAGCAGAGGATTTGTAATGATAACAGTATGTTGTTTTTTTCCCGTCCGTGAACCACAGCCAGCTAAGTGGATGCGTTCTAAACCACAGCTTGGCCACGCCTCTTGTTCGGTCTGCTGGCAGCTCTTCATATGTTGCGTTGCACCATTACAGCCTTCTTCCCGTTAAATTGAAAGAGAATAGAGAGAGATGGGTTATAAAATAGCACTAATAAACACAGCACATTTGTCAGTTTGAGCAATAAACTGTAGTGGCAGAAGGCTTAATCTGGTGTTAATTAACCCAGCAGAAAACTAAATCAAGCATCAAAAACCACAGATTACTTTAGGCTTCCCGGAGCATTAGCAGAAAGGGGCTCGCCAGCCGTTACATAGTATTTCTGTTGACAGAGGGCAATTCCTCTCCTCTGCCCTGTTTAGAGAATCTGATAAGGTGCTCCTTGATTAAATTTAGCCGAGATTTTTTTAGCCTGGATATAACTGCATGTTAATCCTTCCTCCCTTTGTGTGTGCAAGCAGGATTATAGAGTTCAAACAGCTCGTAAGATGAGCCTGTAAACACGCCCTCAGGATTACTTAGCCGTGTCTGTGATTGAAAAGGGAAGCGGGGAAGGCGAGGCTCGCTCTCACTGCAGAAATCAGCCGCCCTGTTTATTTATAAGCCAGCTACGATTACGAGCAAAGATTTTCCCGTTAAACATAGGAAATGTCAAAGCCCGTTAAAATGATATGTGTACAGACGAGATCTCGAAAGTACAGTTAACTAGAGCGTATAGCCCCATATCTTCGGACCTGAAGGCATCAGCACTCTGATTGTTTATTTGTTCTCCGGAATTAGTAAAGTGAGTCAGAAGACCACCTTGAAACCCGGTGTAATTTCAGATCAATGTTTAAGGATTTAAGGCTTTTATGTAGGTACAAACTGACCCAGAAAGCACTTCCCAGGAAGTGGTTGGAGAACGGGAAAGGCATATCTCTTACATTATTATTCTCGGAACGCAGGGGCTCACCATCAGGTTTATGGAGAGGAAAATTCTCATCTTGTTCTGTGTAATTTCACTGAAGATTTTTTTCTCTGATTCCCGTGACCCAAAACTTACTGTTCCATAGTCTGATTTTAGAGAATTGCTGCTGAAAAGCAATGCCAACCAGGTCCAAAAAGGCGAAACGGTTTTGGATTGTATCCCACTCTTGATTTAATGGGAGGTAACAGGCTGTCGGCAAAGCATGAAAAGAAGCATCATTTTTCCTGTGGGAATTTAATGAGGAACAGTGGAAACTCAGTGCTGTGGGCAATTCGTAGAAGTTGACAGTGATTGTTAAGTTAACTAATCAGTACGCCAAATTAAGTATTAAATAGGACTCCATCTGTGTTGCTCCAAAACCTCCATTCAGTTCAACAGATGGTTTGAATTTATATTACCTTATTCCTTGGTACAGGCATTTTGCCTTATTGTTTAGGCAACTAATGGTGCTGGAGCACAGCTGGTATAACTGGCCAGACAGTGTTGTAGAACATGGGGCATTATACATACAATCAGCCTATTCACTTGTTTCAGCATCAGATAATTTCCCATATTGTAATGGCACAGAATTTGTGACCCTAACATGGCAAGTTACAAGCAAGATTCTCATGAAACCGGCATCCCAGTAGAATTCAGATGTTCAGATGTGGTTTCAACACTCAGCATCACATAGTCTAAATGGCTTATTTTACACACTTTTGCATTCATTTTTATTAATTTTACATTTTGTAAAAGGATAACTTTACTGCAACTTGTCCATAACCTTCAAATAATTTTTAAACACAGCCTATCTGACCCTTTCATAGAGACCATCCAAAGATTTATCAGTACAGAGTTTTTGTTGAATGATCTTTCCCATACATTGCCCAGGGTATTATTTGTTTGTTTGTTTGTTTGGAGAACTGCTTTAATGCACCGCTGGCTGGGGTGTCTTATGCAACTTATCCACAAGACGGCCTTGACTGGGCTCCTTACTCTGCATTTGAACTTGCATTACAACTAAAATACACCAAAAATACAATACACTGTATATCACAGTCAGACACACTTCATATTTTTCTCACTAAAATTCGAAAACATAAATCCTAACTTGCATGAATTGTCAGCCATGCTAATTATTTTATTTTAATGCTTACTCATGAAATAGAGATAATTTTATTTTGCATTCATCATTGCTCTCCTTACCAATTCTCTCTTTTTCCTTGGCCACATAGCAAAGGTGACTTCTGTGATGCATAATATTTGTGAACAACGCAATGCAGTTTTAAATAGTGCACGAAGAATCATCACAATGTAAATAGAGGGCATTCAAGCATTGCGCGCTATGCTAACTGAGGATTAAAGCGAGCGTGGAGCGACCTGGGAAATACAAGCACCGTGCGAGCGTTTCCTCCGGTTGTCACGTGATTGCAAACGGAATTCCGGTCTCCGAAAGCGGTACGGTTCTGTGGAGTCTGCAAATAAACTGCGTCACTAAACATTAAAGCACAGAAAACAGAAATCGACGTATTTTCAGAAAGCTTGCAAACGCTTACCTGCTTAAAATGGTGAAAATAGCCTTTAATGCAGCTCTGGCGCAAAAAGCGCCGGGCAAGGAGGGCGAGGTGCTTGTCGCAGAGAAGGTGAGATTTTAGTTTATTATTTGGCTATAGGTAGCTAAGCTAACAATATGTGCTGTCCTGCATGCTAGCTGGCTGGCTAACGAGCAGCTTGACCCATCGGACATCACGGCCTTGTTTTCGACGAGAAAACTGCGAACCAAAGAAGACGATATAAGCCGAGGCTTGTGACCGTTTTGCAACGTTCGCTTCCCCGTCTAGCGGTGAAATCTAATCGTTGAGCAGCGAGCCAGTTGATTGTCAGGATATTTTCGGTGTATTTTTTTATCCAGCTCGTTGCTATAGTTGGCGTTCTTGAAAACCGATTAGTTCATGTTGCATATCGGTTATCAGCGTTATTTTGTATTTCGCTAGTTGTTCGGAATATTTATGAGTTTGCTTGCAGCTAGAGAGTCCGACTGGTTCGGTTTTAAACTGCCAGCATTAGGTCTAGCTGATTTACTGCGTCCTTAACGAAATTCCTGGACGTTGCTTTGTAATAAACCTCGTCGGTTTGATGTAAGAAGTGTTGTGTAAGGTGTTGCAGCGTCAAGCCGCTTTCACACTGGGCGCGAAACGAATTTTCCGCACGACAGATTACATTCAGAGTCAATGTAAAGACGCGAATACACGCGAAACGTGTGTATTCGCGTCTTTGCATTGACTTTGGATGTAATCTGTTGTGCGGAAAATTCGTTTCGCGTCCGGTGTGAAAGCAGCTTCAGACTCTCGGGAACGTTGTGTTGTGCATAAAATGACACTAAACGTGTAGTTTTGGTCGTTAGCGTTGTCGATATTTTTTTTTTTTCTCTCGCCCTGAAAACACTTAGGCCAGACGTTTCAAAATAATTTTGAATAGTGGTTAGTTACCCAATTACTGTTTAACTACTCATTTAATTGAGCAGATTAGACACAATTCTGAGGCGTTGTGCAGGAGTTGTTGCAAATATGATTGTGAAATTTCCATGATGGCGCAACTACTTCGAGAAAAATGGACCATTATTTCGAGAGAAACTTCCGGCAACGCGTGAAGTTTAAATGCAGTCTCTGTGTAAAAAATGGCTATATTATTAATTTCATTATTCATGTTAGATACATATTTCATTCGAAGCTACTTTGAGCTATGTAGGTATGCACGCCCAGAATAGTTCCTTATTCATGCGATTACTACCTTGCAAATGACTCTGCTTGAAATAAAGGGAAAGTGAAACTGAAATTAAGGAATTGACTGTTTTAACTGATAAATTTAGTCGCATTCTTATTAAAGGGCCATTTCATGGTAATTGTGAAGTGGCGTGAAAAAATTAAATGTCTGAATCTTACAAAAAAACAATTGGATGACTTAGATAGGCATCTGAACTTACTGGGGAAAAAAAAATTGAGTCGAAATTCTTGCTTCTTAATTATGCAAATTAGATTTTCTCGCGAATTCATGGGTCCAGAGCGTTGCAGACAGGACACACATTTTTTCGTCATTTTCTCGTGGTGCGTTTCATTTTTGAAATTTTTTTCTTGCTGACAGAATACGTTTTATGTCTATGCAGACAATCCATCAGTGAGTTTTCTTTTTCAGATTGTGAAGTGATAAAATTTCTACTTCACAGATGTCAAGTATCCTGTCCAACACAGGGTTGGAACAAAAAAGTTTATTTTTTTTTCCTACAACAATAAGCCTTTAAACACCAAAGTTAGAATTCTCTTAGCTTAGGTAGTATAAAACAATATAACAAAAAGGTTTTTGAAAAATCTCAACACAGCTCATCAGAAACCACAACTCTTTTTTTTTTTTTTTGTCCTGTCTGCAACGTTTTGTGTGTCGGACAGGACAAAAACGTTGTGGACAGGACAAGTTAATGTAGTGATAATGGATTTGGCTTTTAGTTGGACGTTGCTTTGATGTAAGTTTTAGTTGGGGGGGGGGGGGTCTGCTGAAATCTTTGATATCCTCTCAAACATGCCAACTGTTTTATATAATGCAGCTTTATGTTCTAAATATGTAAATAATGCAATATAATATATTTTATATGAAGTAAATGTGTGTGTTTTTGCTCATTTTTAATCCAAGTGAATAAGTGTCCTGTCCGACACGTCCTGTCCGCAACGCTCATCCCATTGGAATAAGTCTCCCCCCCCCTCAGCTCACTGTTTGAGTGACAAATTCATAATTTCTTCTGAAACCTACCTAAGATTTAGAGGAACAAAATTGCCTGGCTTTGGATTATAAAACTCCAGTGGATGGACAGAACTTTTCACTTCCCTCAGAGGAAAAAAAAACCCACTTCACTTTTTGTCCCGTCCACAAAGCAACTTCCAGCCTCATTTTGAAAATGAAAATGAAATTCAAAACATTTGATGTTTTTATCAAATAAGGTACTTGGGTAGTGCTTGCCTCTCACCAGTTAAAACTTTTCAATTATTCCCAGGAATAATTTTTATTAATGAAAAAAGCCTGTGAATGTCCTGACCGCAACAAAATAAATACTGTGAAATGGCCCTAAATCTGATCATAAAAAATAAATATAATGCAAACTATGAGTCAAATTTTGTTTTGTCGTCTTTGTGTTCCAGGAAAAAGCATTTGGAAATAAAGCGGTTGTGTTCAGAAACTGGCGTGGCAGCTTTTTGATTCACTTAATTGCCTAAGAAAATGTCGCCTCGAAACCCCATAATATCCACAATATGAACAATGAACTTTCATTTTTCATGTAGTGCACATCATCCGCATCTGTCTTAATTTGTTTTCACAGGATAAACAATCTCTAAACTTCAAAAGCAACAAATTAAGAAAATGATAAGCTTGCTATCCTGTTAGGGATCAGGGAAATTTTGGAAAATTAATTTTCCCTGCTGCCAGTATGTTCCAAGCTTAGAGTGTTTTAAGTTCTGGCATTGCGCTTGTTGCCAGAACAAAAACCAGCATATTCTTTGGTCCTGCAGGACTGGATTTGGACACTCTTGATGTATATTGAAAGCCATCTTTGAAATTCAAGCATTGCTAGCTTTGTTTCTTTCTGTCTTTTTTTAATATGTGCATGTGTGTTTATTTATATATATATATATATATATATATATGCACACACAGTCATGCCAGAAATTATTCATTCCCCTACCAATTTTTGGGTTTTTTCGAGATATTTTTTGACAAATCAAATTAATTCCTGCACAAATGACACAGTAAGTTGACATAAGGCTGTAAGAAGTACAGTAAACAATTTTTCGAGAAATACAATACTTTTTGGTATTTTATTTGACGGATTTACAAAAAATGCCATGTCCAGAATTATTCATACCCTTTTCTCAGGACTTGATGGCAAAGCCTTTATTCACGATTACAGCCTCCAAACGCTTCCTGTGGTTGATCACAAGGTTTCTACACGTCTGCATGGGGATTTTGGCCCACTCCTCTTTGGCGAACTTCTCTAGATCCGTAAGGTTTGAGGGTTTCCTAGCCATGACCTCGATCTTCACTTCCCTCCACAGATTCTCCATAGGATTGAGGTCGGAGCTCTGGCTTGGCTGCTACAAAACGTTCACTTTGTTGTCCACTAACCATTTCTTGATGGATTTGGCGGTGTGTTTAGGATCATTATCCTGTTGGAAGATCCATTCCTGCCCAAGACCAAGTTATTCGCCAGATTGCTTAATGTTTTCACTGAGTATCTGGATATACTGGTCCTGTTTCATAATGTCATTAACTTTAACAAGGTTTCCGGGCCCATTCGCTGAAAAGCAACCTCAGCATGATACTCCTGCCACCGTGTTTGACCATTGGGACCGTGTTTTTCAGGTTGAGCGCTTAACCTTTCTTATGCCAAACAAAAGCCACATCTCTGTGCCCAAGCAGCTCCATCTTTGTTTCATCCGTCCATAACATTGACAGCCAGAAGCTTATATCTTCATTCAGGTGAGCTTTTGCAAAGGCTAGACTAGTTCTTGTGTGTCTGGGTTGGAGAAGTAAGTGGCGTAAGAAAGGTGAAGTGTTCAACCTGAAAAACACGGTCCCAACGGTCAAACACGGTGGCAGGAGTATCATGCTCTGGGGTTGCTTTTCAGCAAAAGGGCCCGAGAACCTTGATAAAGTTAATGGCATTATGAAACATGACCAGTATATCCAGATACTCAGTGAAAACATTAAGCAATCTGCAGAAAAACTTGGTCTTGGGCAGGAATGGATCTTCCAACAGGATAATGATCCTAAACATATGGCCAAATCCATCAAGAAATGGTTAGTGGACAACAAAGTGAACGTTTTGGAGTGGCCAAGACAGAGCTCCGACCTCAATCCTATGGAGAATCTGTGGAGGGAACTGAAGACCAAGGTCATGTCAAGGAAACCCTCAAACCTTAAGGATCTGGAGAAGTTTGCCAAAGAGGATTGGGCCAAAATCCCCATGGAAACGTGTAGAAACCTTGTGATCAACCACAGGAAGCTTTGGAGGCTGTAATTGTGAATAAAGGCTTTGCCATCAATTACTGAGAAAAGGGTATGAATAATTCTGGACATGGCATATTTTGTAAATCTGTCAAATAAAATACCAAAAAGTATTGTATTTCTCGTAAAATTGTTTACTGTACTTCTTACAGGCTTATGTCAACTTACTGTGTCATTTGTGCAAGAATAAATTTGATTTGTCAAAAAATATCTCGGAAAAAACCCAAAAATTAGTAGGGGTATGAATAATTTTGGGCATGACTGTATGTATATATGTAGATATGTTCATGTTTTTCCTTTGTTGGGTCACCTGAGTGAAAGATTTCTTCAGGCCAGGCACTCCTCACGTGCCCTGCAGAATTAGCTTATAATCTGATGAAACTGCTGATCTGAATTGTGGGATTATTCTGTATGTTCTTACCATTTACAGTTTTATAGGTACATGTATTCATGGTTGTGCATTACTCTTATTGGCATGATAAAGCTGATTTTGAAGTCTTTAGAAACACTTTGATCCATTGGTAGTTCATATGTACTGCCTGGTTCAGAAAAGGAAACTTTGCCATTTGCATTGAAATTAGAAAATACTTACAAGCCTATGATTAGATGAAGATTGCAGTGATGAATATGTTTCAGCTGGCAGGCAACAGTTCTTTTAACCTTGACTAATGCTCTGTTTTAACTTCTCATTTCTTGCTCAACCATGTTTGACGACTCATCTCGTGGTCCAAGAAAAGATGTTATAGTGTTTCAGAAGGGGCAAATTATGATTATATTATAAGAAAACAAGTTAGGAGATTGCTGAAGTCACTGGCATTGGGTTAAGAACTGTCCGCTGCATTATTGACTCCATTGACAGACTTTGGGATATGCTGGAGAAGACTTTATGGAGTGATTTGACTCTTCCCATCATGTATACAAGATCTTGGCCAAAAGTGAATGCAATATTGGGTTGCAACGTTGCACAAGGTTATTGAAAGATTGCCATAATGAATGCACACTGTAATCAAAGCTAAAGGCAGCCCCACAAATATCAGTGTGTGCTACTTTTTTTTTCTATGCAATGTATTTTCACTCTTCTCGCCTTGTGTAATTTTGTTAAAACTCCCTAGACCACATGTGTCAAATTGGTGCCATGGAGGGCCAAGTGGCTGCAGGTTTTCATTCCGTCCAAAAACTCCACCAGGTGATTTCACTGATTACCTCACCTTCAAGCAGAGAGAAGGGACTAATCAGTGAAATCAGCTGCTGGAGTTTCTGGATGGAATGAAAACCTGCAGCCTCTTAGCCCTCCATGGCACCAATTTGACACCCCTGGTCTAGACAGTCTTGACAGCTCAAAATTGGAGCCATTTTGTTTCCAACGCACAAAACTGAGCCAGTATGCATGATGAAACTTGTTAGTTTTTTTGTCTTTTTTGTCTTGGTAAAGGTATTAATGTTAAGGGGAAAAATAATAAATCAGCAGTGTTTTCAGCTAGCACCATAGAAGGGGAAAGTGTTAGGACACAAAAAAAGAGAAAATGGGGGTGAAAAATAAAATAAAATCTTTCACTTTGCGGCAGTGCCCTATAATGCAGTGGAAACAAAATGACTCCATGACCAGGTTTTCCAAGATCCTCATGCTGCAACTATCTTGGAAATCAGTTTTGTCAGTTGATTTGCATTGAAATAAATGGAGGACCCTACACTCTTACACCAATAACACAATTGAAAAGAAGGTGTAGTCTAAAATGATGAAATAGATTGTTGAATAAGTAACACAGTGTAATGGTGTCAGTTTATGCATCCTGGAAAGCCTTTGACTTCACAGTATAGACTGCACAGTATGCGTTTAATGCTTGGCTCTCTCTTAATTCAGCTCAATGGAACTTCTCGACCAAAGGACATTTCAGTCACTGAAATGGCAGACGGGCACAATTTTGCCTTAATCTGCTCGTAATGAGCACGACTCTAGCAGTACATCTCCGTTAAAAAAAATAAATGAATAAAAACAAAAAACAACAGCTGTCACTTGTTGGATAACATCTTTCTGAAGCTTCTTTCGCAACATTTTGTTTGTGCGGTGGAAGGCATTTTGTGAAAACTGAGGGAGCAACACAGGGTGACTGATGTGATGTGGCATTTAAATGCAGTTATCAGAATTGTTACATCTGAAGAATTCTGGTCCAGCATTACAAAGCTCAGGATGCAGGTGTGGGGAGAGAGAGAGAAATCTGTATCAGCAGGGCTTCTGCAAACCTGTACTGCAGGGCTGATCTCGAAGCGTTTCCGTGCTGTGCAAAGCTGGCACTTGACATTCAGTTCTGTTCTAGCAGCCCTGACGCTAGATGCAGCACTTTGACCTGTTAGTGCTATTTAACTTGCAGTTGCATGTTTCTTAATTTAGCTTCCACACGTGCACCGGATGAGCGGCAGTTTGGTTTTCTGCGTCCTGTTGAGCGAATAAATAGATGTGCCAGATGAGACTGTACCAGATGCTTATCTCACACCTGGAGAGAAGGGGGCCTCCGTTAGAGCAGGAACGTATGTGTTTATGCGGTTTCTATGTTGTCCAGGACTGGAGCAGGGGCAGTTGTGCTACAGTGCGCCCCCCACCTGCGAGGTGTGGTATTGCAGTGGAACAGCCTTTGAGCAGTGGTAGCCCTTTAACCTTGTGGTGTTGAACTTCTGTCCTGAAGCTTCAGTGTCTCCTCCTTTTTGGTGCGGTTCTAAAACAATTGATTCATTCTAGTCACCAATTGGCATACAACTCCATGTTCTCTTGGCATTAAATGGCCGCTGATTTGAAGGAGACTTAAAAAGTGTACAGACTCTGCAGTTCTCTGGGGCTGGGGTTCAACGGCCCTGCTTTAACCTCGGGTTCTCCGGACAGGACCCCGAGACGGGCTCGGTGTACAGCGGAGAGAGCTCCACAGGACGCTGCCTGCTCACCCTGCTGGGCCTGGCCTTCATCCTCACTGGCCTCATCGTGGGCGGAGCCTGCGTGTACCGCTACTTCACTCCCAAGGTGAGCGCTCCCATAGGTCCTCTCTGCCTGAGGGAGGCGGGACATGGGGCTGGAACAGTGCGTGAGGGACCGTGCATAAATGCTTTGCCGTATTCTTAACGGGTACGGGTCTGAGCCCGAAGTCTTGGTATGTTCTGGGCTTAAATGAACAGCCACCTGGCTGACAAATGCGGGTAAATTGCTCATAGGTGATCATCCGTTTGGACTTGTCAGTTTCTTCATCAATTACTCCCTCTAGTGGTCCCTTACGGTGCATTACTGTCCAATGAGTGACTAAGAGAAAATGCAACAAATTTGTTTCTAGCTACATTGTGTATGTTTACTGAATTGTGTTGGATATCGCTTTATTTACTCGGTTTATGTGTGATTGCAGTTCTTCCATTCAGAAAATTGCAGCCTCCGTCTCCACTCTGGGGCAACTTGTATAGATATGGACAAGACCTACCAGAATGCACTAATGGTTTTACACTATAAATATGTGTACGATAATGAGACTGGCTGCCATGTGGTCGTGTGCGCATGCTCGTGTGAATATCGTACTAGTATTGTCTGCCCGGGTGATGGGAAGAGCTGCCTGTGTTGCATGTAGAAGCTGTACCATGGGGCCATGCACTTCACTGACCTGGACAGCGATGTGGTCCCAGTGGACATGGACACCCGCGAGCCCTACTACCTGCCCCGCATTGAGGAGGACATGGAGGTGCAGGACAGCGTCGCCATCATCAACGTGCCCACACCCCGCTTCGGCAAGGGCGACCCCGCCTACATCCTTCACGACTTCAAGCGGGTGAGGAGCTCAGGGCCCTCCCACGTGCTGGTCTTCTGGCGATGTTTATTTGCGAGGATAAGCCTCTGTCGAACCACAGCTGTCGATTAGGGCGATATCAGAAATGTGTTTATTAGCAGGGCGGTAGGGTAGCCTAGTGGTAGGCTGCTTGCCAGGCAACTGTTGGGTTGATTTTTTTTAAGTGCTCGATGGGGTTTGGGATTCTGACTTGTATCAGGAGAGATGAAGTAGTGAAAAACTCTGTTGTTGGGCCCTTGAGCGAGGCCCTTAATCCCAAAATTGTTCGAGGGGCTTTAACTCTGCTTCTCTCCATCTGCACTGGTGTTTTCTTTCTGCCTCCTGCTTTGGAAAAGGGAGTATGTTTTTCAGTAGAACTTCCCTGGTTGAAAGGTTAAGGAAAAAAATGGACCTCCATTGGGAACCCTGCTCTTGGAGAGGCAGGGCCCTGCATCTTTTAGACGTCTCTCTTCTCTAATCAATCTTTTCCAGTCCTTATAAAGCATCTGTCTCACTTCTCTAGTAAGCCCTTGACGAGCTACACTAGTTTGAATCAGGTATGTAAGAGCAGAGAGACCTCTAAAACATACAGTGCTATAGCTCTGCAGGGGCAGGGTTCCCTTCCCCTGTCATAGATTATTTCATTTCATGCATTATTTTGTGTAGAAGGGAGGTAAGCTGACTGCTTGTGGTGAGAATAGGATTACTCTGTATTTCTTGTGCTGCTGCCCATGATGAGATTGAGATTTTTAGAGCAGATGGAAGAGTATCGAATGTGCTTAGTCCGTTTTGAGCCGCAGAGATGTTATTCGTTGCGTAATCAACCGTAGCTCTGCCGTGAGGGGGATGATTCCTTCACTATACACACCTGAATGTGTCCTTTGGTTTGAGCAGAAGACGACCGCTTACCTGGACCTCAGGCTGGAGACGTGCTTCGTGATCCCGCTCAACACCTCCGTGGTGATGCCTCCCCAGGACCTGCTGGACCTGTTCCAACAGCTGATGGTGAGTCCGACGCTCAGATCTCCTTGGACACATCCATCGGGTTCTCCATCACCTTTGACAAATGGGGGATTGTTTCACCGTCTCTGGAGCATATAGATATCAGGAGGGACCGTGGGAGGCCCCATTTCAGCTCAAGTGCTGCCCCCCCTCCCTTCGTGGGTCCTGCGTGATCATGTTGGAGTGGAGGTGAGGTGCAGTCAGTTGTTAACGAGTGTGTGGCCTTGTCAGTCTTCCTCCTACAGGACGTACCTGGTGCATGAGGACTTGGTGGTCACCGAGCGCATCGATAACGTGTCCGAGCTGGGATCCTACATCTACCACCTGTGCCGTGGCAGGGACACCTACCGTATGCAACGCCGCAGCGAAGTCATGGGTAACTACACTGCGCGAGCGTGCTCACACGTGAGGTGGGCGCGCGCACACACGCACACACACACACACGCAAGCCGATTTGATAGATGAGTTGAGCCCATACTGAGCACGCCCACACATGCGCTAGCTGATTGGATGCCGAGTAATATGAGATGAGCCCACACTGAGCGTGCTCGCGCAAACACAAGCTGATTGGACGCAGAGTAATACCCAATATGCCCACACTGAGCATACTCATGCATACAAAGGCTGATTTGATATAGAGTAATATCAGATAAGCCCATACTGAGCGTGTTCTCTCGTGCTAGCTGATTGGATGCAGAGTAATATCGGTGAAGCCCATACTGAGCATGCTTGCGCATGCGCAAGGTGATTGGATACAACGTAAAATCGGATAAGCCCATACTGAACATGCTTGCTCATGTGCAAGCTGATTGGATATAGAGTAATATCAGTAAGCCCACTCTGAGCATGTTCACGCGTACACAAGCTGATTGGATTAAGAGCCGTATCCGCTATGCCCACACTGAGCATGCTCTGTAATGCATAAGCTTATTGGATACCGAGTAATACAAAATATTATATCATTTCATGTCGGAGATTTGCCCAGTAAAGATGAAGGATTGCACTTTTTTTTTTTGTCCTTTAACCCTCTGAGCGCTGAATACTTTTTTAAGGAATTAAAAATTAGTTATCCTGAGCTGTTGAAAACCTATCATGTGGCAACTTGTTTAAAAGAGCTCCCCTGGGAGCTCTTTTAAACAAGTTGCCACATGATAGGTTTTCAACAGCATCTGACTTTGATATCTTACATCATTGGGCAACTATAGTTGCTCACGGCACTGAAAGGATTAAACGTCTGATTGCGTTTTATGCTTGTTTGTCCGTCCAGCAGGTATTCAGAAGCGCTCCGTGGAGGATTGCTTCACCATCCGCCATTTTGAGAATGTGTATGTGACGGAGACGAAGATCTGCCGTGCTTAAGTGGTGGATGAGGGCTGGGGGGGTCAGTCCCCTGTGGCACCAATGGGGGGGGGCAGGACTGTCCATATTCCCCTCTATCCCCACCACCCCTCCCATTTGAAGTCTTTTGTTTAATATAAATAGCAGTTTGTTTTTTGTCCTTCTCCTGCTTGGTGCCCACTGAAGAGTAGATTTCCTTGTAATGTTGTTGATTTTTTTTTTTTTTTTTTTTTTTTCTACTCCGAGCCACCGTAGTAGGGCTCCTTTATATCAGCAGTCAGTGGTCCACTAACCTTGTCGTCAGTGCGCTGGATCATCGCTTCCCTTTCCTCTTGACTGGAAAAGGACCTTCTTTATATATATAAAAATTATCTAGTTTTAAAAAATGTAGATGTGAATAAGAATTTTGTGTCGCAATATTTCATGACTCATTTGTGAAAGTATTTTAAGCCGTCCGTGTTACGGGTCTAGTCACATGCAAAGAGTGGGTGTGAGGTTCTGCACTGTAAGGTATGGAGTGAAACAGGAAAGAAGTGAAATGAGACTTTCTTCTCTGGTCTCTGGACTGTTCGCCCCAGTTCTTCCTCTTGTCCCCTTAATGCAGCACAAATCCTGAAATGTTTTCATTCTTTTTCCATTCCTTCTCACGAAATCCTTTGGGAAAATCTCTAACCCCTCCTCTCCTGTGCCCTTCAGGGTTATCCCTTTCTGTTGTGATCAAAATGGACTTCAGTAAACCAGCTTATAGTCATTCAATGTAAGAAAATTTTACGTGTATAAAAGCTGCACACAATTCTCGCTCTCACCAATACGCAAAAAAATACCTGGATGTGGCTTTTTCGCTGAGATTTCTTACACTTCTGGGACTGCCACACTTCCGGTGCGCAGCTTGCGTAGCAGCGTGCTTTGTGCGCTAGCGCATAGGCCTATTGCATGTACATAATGACATATAACGATGGCGAATCTTATCTGTGATTCTTGATGGCAACGCCAAAAGTTATACTGGAAAATGCATCAATCTCCATGCAAGGCTCTTCTCGAAACTATGAGGAAATGAGCGTTCCCCAGCTGACAGCTTTTTCTGATGGAAAGAGGAATTCTTTGCCAAGGAGCTGCGTGAGATCGGAAGCGACTTGGCTACCAAACTATCCTATAATTCACTGGAAACGGCTTGATTGCAACATCAGGGCATTTTTTTTAATATTGGCGATGGCGAGAATGGATGATGGCGAGCGATCAGAATAATGGTCCAGATTTTTGTCCTTGGGACGAAGGACCAAAAAACTCACTTTTTCTTCTTCTTGTTCTTCTTGGTGTGGACATTAACTTTGAAGCGCTACTCCTCCATTATTGCTTCTTGGAACTTGTTGGCATACTCGACATGTCAGTGTGCAGACATTAACTGAGCCCGATTTTTCAAAAGGAGTAGAGATGGTGTCTGCGACCACCCTGCTCAAACACTTGCGAATTACACACCATCGTCCCGAGGACATGATTCGTTTGAACTCGTTAAAATAAAAATTTCAAAGCAGCTTTCAGTCCATACTGGAGCAGAGCTGAGAAAATGGCTGACGAGTGTTGATGAGCTTTTCGCTGCACGTGTAACTCACCGGTTGACATGTAGCATTGTGTGTGTGTGCGTGCGTGTGTGGGTATATTTTTCTTTATGCATCTGTGTGCTCATTAATTCGTGCAGTTTGTTTGTTAGTGCTATCATTTATTTAAACTTTAGTCAGTTACTCAGTCCAGCAGTACCCTCGGCAGAGGTTTTCCAATAGCAATATATTGAGCCGTTTGTTTGCGGTGGGTCTCTCTAAATTTTCTAAATTTCTTTTAAAAATGGGTTCTTGAGCATTCAAGAGGGAACTCAATTTTCATTAGTGGGGTGAAATGTTCATAGCAAGTAATGGGCGGACACGACTTAGTGACATAATAATAGATGACATAATAGGATGACATCGTGATGAAGTGTCATAAGAAATCGCAATCTTTTTTTTTTTTTTTTTTGCAAACTTAAAGAGAAATTGGGACTTAAATTTTGGTGGGGCTATGCACTCTTCTGTGTGCCCTTCTAGTTTATTTTATATTCATGTGAAGATGATTGTCAGTTGTGGAGTTACATAGTTGACGTGTCAGAACTCTGAGTCAGATAAACCCTATTGGACTGTGAATTCATTCTTCTAGAAAATGCACCATCACTGCATTTCCTGTCACTGCAATATCTGAAGTTAATTGCTTCTAATTTTTAATCTTAGAACTCCACTTCACATAGAATTTTCACACCCTTGGCTGAGAATTCGAAAGATTTGTAAGTCCCATTGAGTTATATTTTCTCAAACAGAGAAATGATTATACTTCAGTGATCTGATAATGGTCTCAACTGATAGAATTGTGTCTTTATATATTCCTCAAATCTTAATAATCAAGTAAACCCCTGTTTTTGTTGTTTCTACATCCTACTTTATGAAGGATAAAACTGCTGGGGTGTTTTCTACCTTTTTTTTAGATTCAAAAACATAGTGGGGGTGGATCTCTGACCATTCTGCCATGCAGATAGAATGCCTCTCTTTCAGACCATACATTTTCATACTAATCTGATGCCTATGGTGAACCAGTAACTTGGTAAGGTCAGCATTCCTTGCTTCATTTCTGGATACTTTTTGGGACCTTATTCTGACAGAAAGGTCCAAATGCGGCCAGCTTCTTTGTAGTAAAATCATGCATACCAAACCTCTTCATTAATTTGTATCAAGGCTATTGATAATTGATTGTGCCCCTGTGTGTGTTTGACTTCAGTCGCAGAAGATTTATTGCTGTCTTGATATGCCGTAATGATATCATTCTTTACCATGTCGTAAATTTGATTAAGTTGTGTTGGTAGGAAGGCCTAAATTGGGAATCCAGTGCAGAATGCTCTTTCAAGAACGTTGGCGGAATGGACATTTTCTGAAGTGGGAAGCCATTTAACGGGATTTCCAGCTGCTCGGATATTGCTGTCATATTGCATGGTTTGTACTGGAGGGAAATCCCCTTTGTGCTGTCACCATTCAGGCATGTGAACCTTGGTAGTATTACAGTAGATATTCACAATTTTGTGGCTTTCCTCTTGCTTCTGTTTCTTTGCTCTGGCTATGTTGTAGTTCCCTGGTGTTAACCTTTGGAACTCTGTGTTTTAATTTCTGTTTACTGTGAAACATGATTCTAATTAAATTAAAGGCAGTTTATAAAGGCACATCTGGTTGCATGACTACTGATGGAGGGACAATCATGGCTGGAGTCCGCAGTCGACAGGGATTTTTTTTTTTTTTTTTTTTTTTTTTAATGTAACGGTGTCCCCCGTTTAGGTAACTTGGGGATGAGAGCCGCTGGAATGTCTTGAAAGGTGGGAGAAAATGTGTGGTCAAACCATTTGATTAAATTCACTTTGTAACTGTATGTTGTCAAATAAAGATGAAATTCTTTACAAAAAACGGGCTCCTTTATTTTTTTTTAATATGTATATCTATAGTATTTTTGTTACAAAACCTCAGTGTCATGCAGGTTGGTTTATGTTCCCTAGCAGTTTTCCACACTCGGTGAAGTGCTCATTAAGCGATGGAGCTTTAACACTATTATCCCAACTTGTAAAAATTGCTTCATTTAAGAAGCTGTGGGGTCTGGAGTATGTTGAAGCATAATACAAGTGGTTTCCGCTTTAGTATTTATGTCAAATCTTTAGGATTGTCTAAGTTCAATTTCATGACAACTACTATTTGTGGGAAGAAGGGGGGAAAAAAAAAACATTTCAGCAAACTAAATGGACACAGTGCAATCATTTCAGGGAAATCTGTATGTTGCCTGCTACGATACACTGACCAGTTTGGTTAAAACTTGGTTTGTTGTCCCCAAATGTGTATGGGTCACTCCATACTAAACCGTACAATTCACTGTGTTGTATAAAAATGGTCAAAATTTTTTTCTAAGAGAATTAAATGATTTGCATTGTTCATATTTATTCACTCCCGGATTGAAGATATACATAAGAAAAAAACAGTCATCGGTCCAACAACACAGCAGAAAAAGTGGTGTCCTGATGTCAGCCAAGGCATTGTGAAAGCCATATTTTGCCACAAAATTTGGCAGCCAACTTCATGAAATGCTCATGACATGTCTGTTGATACTTCGAAACAAAGTAAAATGAAATATTGTAGAGAAATACCCATAATTACGGTTTCAATTGTCTGCACTAAATTACCGGGACTCGTCTGATCAGAAATGCAATGACCGTCGTGGGCGCAACCAGTCGCGTCCTCACGTGTTAAGTCCAGACCTGTGGGTTAATTTGCATAATGTATGCAAATTGCGTAAAGATGACCGCGGCAAACTAAGGTACTCACTTCCTGCATCAAAATTTCACAAGGCGTCAAACAATCATATATACCATGTTTTAAAAAATGATGATTGAAAAAAGAAAATTTTTCCGTGTCCTAATATCGTGTTACGACCATAACAACATCAAGAAATATGCGTAGATCGTGTCCTGGGCATAGACTCTCTAAAAAGATGGACGCAGCACCCGGATCTGAAAAGTGAGGCCGATGTGGAAATCTCAAAAATTTGCATTATATTTAATGGCCAGCAGATGGCGACGTCGGTGGTTGCAGAAAGAAGTTCAATGCTACTGAAGTCTATGAGAAAATGACCCTACTTTGCCACCTGATTTATTATTTCATTCTTATTCTTTGAAATGCCTTCTTGTGAATAAAATAATATATTCCTTTGGTGATTTAGAGCAACAGGTAACCATTTACAAAATTTTAACAATGCTTTGCACTGAAGCCAGGTGAACAGAATACAAACATTGAGGACAGTAGACATGAAAAACATTGACTGGCCGTAATTGTCCATAAATGTTACTAATAGACTGAGGCCATTTATCATACAAAAGAATTGACTTTGAAATGTATCTGATTTTCGGGAATTCAATATCTGTTTTGTGTCCTTGTTACACCCACAATGGCTGCCACCTGAGTACATTATGGGGTCACTGAAATGAAGTGATCATTCGGTTTATCTTCTTGCTTGCTTTTTTGTGATGCCCATGGATGGGGTTTCACCACTGCAATGAAAAACTTTGGAAAAGGTGTATTTGAATTTTCATCACCATTGTAACACATTTGTACAGTTTAGTATGGAATGACCCGTATATTAGCTGTCAAGGATAGATGTAATTCCTTTGCTTGCTGTGGTAATGGCACCATCTTCAGAATAATTCTTTTGCTCTCTTTTTATGGGTTTTTAAAAAGCTACAGGATTTAAACATTTTCTTTGTGAGCTATTTTTAGAGTCAAATTATACTACTGAACATGGCGGGAAAAAATTTTTAATTTTGTTCTTTAATTTTTTTTTTTTCAGTAAGTTTTCAAGGAGATCATTTAAAAAATTTCAGGCCTCCACCTCCCCATAAGCTGTTTGCACGGAGGAGTAGATCGTAGGTGGTCGTATCTGGACCTGCTCGACTGATGCATGTATAGTGAATGCTCACGAGTAAGTGGTGCCCGTAGAATATGGACGTTTTAAGTTCCACTGCTGTTGCCCAGGAATTGTATGAATAAAGCTGCACAGCCAAGCCTGATGTGCAAACAGCCCGACATATGTCAACAGCATCCATCTAAGGGTTGATAAAAATACCACCAAAAATTTGGTTTCCGTCATAGCCGCTAGCTAGAACTACGATAGTCCAAAGGTATGGCAGTTCAGTAGTGTAAAAACAAAAAAAAATCTTCTCTGAAGTGAAAATTCAACATGGTATTGTGTTCTTCGACTGTCCATTATAGCCATCACGGATTAAAATCTCATATTGCCCAACTGTTGATTTATATACAGGTATGTCCCTTGCAGGATTCAGTGAGCAGTTCTTGCCTCAAACAGTCACCCGGAAACAGAACTTGCTGTTTTATCCAAGTGAGGACAGTATGAACTTTCCACAATATTTGAAAGATACTGATAGGGCCTCCAGAAAAGTACAAAAAAAAAAAAAAATTCATGCATGATTATGATTGGAGATCTTTTGCTGCGTAAAATGTAAATAAAAACCAAATGCAATGATTTGCAAATCTCATAAACCCACATTTTATTCACAATAGAACAAAGACAACATCTCAGATGTTGAAAGTGAGACATTTTACCACTTCATGAAAAATATAAGCTCATTTTGAATTTGATGGCAGCAACACATCTCAAAAGAGTTGGGATAGGGCCATGTTTACCATCATTTAGTATCCCCTCTTCTTTTAACAACAGTCTGTAAACGTCTGGGAAAGGAGGAGACCAATTTCTGAAGTTTTGGGAGAAGAATGTTGTTCACTCTGGTCCAATGTAGGATTCTAGCTGCTTAACGGTCCTTGGTCTTCTTTGCCAGATTTATCATTTTATGATGCGCCAAATGTTTTCTATTGGTGAAAGGTCTGGACTGCAGGCAGGCCAGTTCTACTGCGAAGCCATGCTGTTGTGATGGATGCAATATGTGGTTACGCATTGTCTTGCTTTAATATGCAAGGGCTTCCTTGAAAGAGACATCGTCTGGATGAAAGCATATGTTGTTGTAAAACCTCTATTTGCTTTTCAGCATTGATAGTGCCTTTCCAGATGTTTAAGCTGCCCACGCCATAGGCACTAATGCAACCCGATATCATCAGAGATGCAGGCTTTTGAACTGTGCGCTTATAACAAGCTGGATGGTCCCTCCCCTCTTTAGTCTGCACAACACGGCGTCTGTGGTTTCCAAAAAGAATTTCAAATTTTGATTCATCTGACCACAGAACAGTTTTCCATTTTGCCTCAGTCCATTTTTAATGAGCTTTGGCCCAGAGAAGATGGTGGCGTTTCTGGATCATGTTCACATACGACTTCTTCATTGAATGATACAGCTTTAACTTGCATTTGTGGATTGCACGGCGAACTGTGTTCGCAGACAGTGATTTCTGGGAGTGTTCCTGAGCCCTTGCAATGAATTCCAGTGCAGAATCATGCCTGGGTTTAATGCAGTGCCGCCTGAGGGCCCGAAGGTCACGAGCATCCAGTATTGACTTTGGGACTTGTCCCTTATGCACAGAGATTTCTCAGATTCTTTGAATCTTTTGATGAGATTATGTGCTGTAGATTCAAAGTCTTTGTAATTTTACATTGGGGAACATTTTTCTGAAATTGTTCCGCAATTTTTCGATGCAGTTTTTTGCAGATTGGTGAACCTCTGCCCATCTTTACTTCTGAGAGACTCTACCACTCTAAAATGCTCTTTTTATAACCAGTCATGTTACTGACCTGTTGCCAATTAATCTAATTAGTTGCAAATTGCCCCACCAGCTGTTTTTTTTTTTATTATTAGTACCACTTTTCCAGCCTTTTGTTGCCCTAGCCAACTTTTTGAGCTGTGTGGCTGCCATCAAATTTAAAATGAGCTAATATTTTTCATGAAGTGGTAAAATGTCTCACTTTCAACATCTGATATGTTGTCTGTTTTATTCAGAATAAAATATGGGTTTATGAAATTTGAAATTCATTGCATTCTATTTTTATTTACATTTTACACAGCATCCCAACTTTTTTGGAATTGGGGTTGTAATTTGGCTGATGGACAGTTGATAATTTTTAATATCAATCTCTGATGTAACACGTGGTGAAGGAGTTTATGATCTCAAAAATGTTTTGTTTTACCATTTTTTAATTCTCAGTAATTTTTTTTTTCTTTTTTACAACTACAGAATTAAATTTTCATGAAGACTTTCTGTGCTTGTGGTTCTTACTCTGTTCTAAACTTATGAAAATAAACTGAGAAAAGATGGTGATCTAAATGCTACAAGTGTCTTGTTTCATTTAAGTTAACACTCTATGATGCTCCAATCTTGAATGATGAAGCCTTAAACGGGAATGTATAAATTACCATATTTGGCTTCTGTGCAAAGGAGTTAACCATATTTACTAGGAAGTTACAGGCATAAACAAGTTACGTCTTTACAAGATGTAACAAACCAAAGTAATCACATTCTCAACCTTCATATTCACATGATGTGAAAGCTACTTTTATTCTGTCCACATGAACAAGTGATGAGAATTGTTTCTTTTTTTTTTTTTTTTTTTTGGACCGTTAAAATTACCACCGGAAACTAAGCCTGTACTTCCTCGAAATAGACGTTGCCTTTTTAAGAGTTTTTTTTTTTTTTTTTTTTTTTTGTCAATGACTTCCTACTTCATCAGTAGCACATGACCCTGGTTTCGTGAGTGTGCTCATCAGCACAACTCAATATTGCATCAGTGTGCAAATATACACCTGGGTAAAAGCGGCATCGGCAGTTTACGTAGGGAAAACACCAGTCCGTGCTATTTATATTTCCCCTTTCTGTTCTCAGTGGTTCATGAAATCAATGCAAATTCATGCTTGAAAGTGAGCGTCTTGACTATCCAGCATTTTTCCAATCTATTTTTTCACATTTTTAAATCTGTCGAATGTGTGCAATATATTAAATTATTTTTGAGCCATAAGAGCCTAATGACAAAGATATAAGTGGGTAGGTTGGAGAAAAAAAAAGTTGAATTTTTGAGTTTATGGCTTCTGTAATTGGTGTCATACAGATGAATAACCAGGAGGGGGCGCCATCATACAATCTTTGAATTCAGTTAAAGGGATAGTTCACTTTTTTTGAAGTGGGGTTGTATGAGCTACAAATTGCCACTACTTACATTAGATACAGTAGAAAGCTCTCTGATCTCCTCCAGGTAGCCGCACCAGGGCATAGTGCTGGGTGGAAATTTAGGCGATACACTGTTGTGAACGGAAACACAGAAACAGCGTATTTTCGCGGCCTAAAAGAGGTCCTACCTGAGAATAATACATTTCAACTGTACGCTATATTTAAAATAATTACAGTACTTAAGCTGCTCGGGAAAAAATACAGTTGCTCTTGAACTAACCAACTGACGTATTCCTCCGCGAGGCGTATCTTAGTTCACTGCTCGCAGTAGCGATCAGCTGTTTAGGTCAGACTCCGGGCGGTTTGCGGCAGAGTCGGGTTTTCAAAGGCATAGAATCACGTCTCAGATTAAAAAAAAAAAAAAAAAAAAATCCCTACAATAACCAGCACAGCAGATACACAGTATGTGGCTGCGTATACCCTATGCAATATCAATTTGTGCTGCAATGTTACATTAGACTTTTTCACAGGTGTTTCACTCTTTTACGTGATGCTTGGGTACGGCAGTGCTCTTCAGCGTGCACCGTTGAGATTTCCCTGAGTGTAGCCAAACGAAATCCCCTTTGGAAAAATGAATACTGCAAACACGGAGTTCTTTTAGGGATACGGGTGGCGTATCAATATCCATGTTGAGTCAACTAGCCACAGCTACAAGTCCAATGTTCCGCAGAGGAATGCGGTGGAAGCTGTAAGTGCACCAGGATACAGCTTTGCTTTCACGTCCAAGAAAGCGACACACACGGACCATTTTCGAAATATTTGCACAAGTTAAACGGCCGTCCGACCTCGCAACCGCAGTTAAGCCGCTTACACACTGGACGCGAAACGAGTTCTTCGCACACAGATTACATTCAAAGTCAATGCGAAGACGTAAAAACACGCGTTTGTGCAAGCAGCTTTACTGTTACCCAAACAGCTGATCGCTACAGCGCGCAGTGAACGCGCAGGAATACTTCAGTTGGTTAGTTCAAGAGCAACTGTGTTTTTTTCCGAGCAGCTAAAGTGCTGTAATTTTTTTTAAATATAGCTTACAATTGAAATGTTGTATTATTTTCAGGTAGGACCTCTTTTAGGCCGCGAAAAAACGCTGTTTCTATGTTTCCGTTCACAACAGTGTATCGCCTAAATTTCCATCCAGCACTATACCCTGGTGCTGCTACCTGGAGGAGATCAGAGAGCTTCATACTGCATTTAATGTAAGCAGTGGCAATTTGTAGCTCATACAACCCCACTTCAAAAAAAGTGAACTATCCCTTTAATGCGCTCCTTCCCCCCCTCCCCCACACCCAGAGGTGCTGGTTCTGCATTCGCACCCGCGGTGGTTTATGTTGCAGTCGCTTCTCACGGTGACGGGACACCAGCTCCTCTGCATCAGACGGCTTCATCAAGGCCCAGCTAGTAATGGCCTGGTTTGACAGGCTTGGGAGGCTCAGGGGTTGCCTGGAACTTTGAAAGTGCTGGCTGACAGGATGATGCTGAAGGTGGTGCCTTTCAGCTGTAGGTTTTTGCTGATGTGGTGCCAGTAAGCGGGACGTTTATTCCAGTGAATTCTGCACTAAAAAGGGCACAAGATGGCTGTGGGTGTTAAGTAGGAGTGTGACGCTTGTTGCGTCATTGTGAATCCTCCATCTTACCTTACCCTAACACAGTTTTTGCCTCGCCCTTCAAGTTTAGATGTAGTTACGATAAAAAATAATAAAACACACACAGAAATAACACACACACACACACACCTCCACTGGCAGTGTAGGTCTTGCATTAGCATCCAACTAGGGCTTTACATAATCTGACTTGTATTCTGAAGGACATGAACTCAAGACCATTCCCAGGCCATTTTAAATAAGTACATTTTATTTTTAAAGCTCATTTAAAACAATAATTGCACTAAAGTCCTTGGAATGTGTATATGAAAATATATACACATACAGGCAAGAGACAAGGAAGACAAAAAAAAAAACGCATTGACACATTTGAAAGGGTTGACCAAAAACTGGGGTGGAAGGGGTAGACCTGATATTCAGTGGCAAGCTGTTCAACTGTCACGACCTGACACCCCAAGACGTAAAAGAGGGTGCCAAGGCAAGGAGTGGAGAGGAGGACCCATATGCAGGAACTTGGAGTTTATTAAATAATAAGTGAGGGAGAAACTAAACTATAGAAACATCAGGAGAACATAAAGGGAAGTGCACGAAACACAAACAGGGAAACCAGATGAGAAGGCTACCTGCCCAAGTCAGGGAAAACTAAGGCATACATACTCTTAGATAATGGGGTTAACTGAAAGGAGACAGATGAGGACAATCGGGAAAGTGAACAACAGATAATTGAATAATTGATGAAGGGCAGGTAGCCAGCGAAATGGAATGCCCGAGGGGAGGGGCATTACATCAACAGCCTTCATGCAAATAAAGCAAATGCACAGTTGCCTTCTGGCTTTAACTGGAGCCATGGACAGCCAGGAACAACCAACCTGAAAACCCCGAGAGATTCAGCATAGCATGTGACCAGCAAGGAAGTCTGTCTCAAGTGGCTATCTGCCCTATGGACTTTGGCTTCTTCAAACTTCCAAACCCAGAACTTAATGAACAAGAGCTTCAGAATTCCCTGAGGCTATCTGGGAAATGCTGTTTTTGTTAATAAACAACGCTTAATAAAATTAGTGCTCCAAAATCATTGTTCAGCCCCACAACATTTCATCCAGTCATGCTGTGGTCTGAAACAACTTATATAGCATACATACTCACTCAACCAATAATTCCTTAAAATATTGTTCCAACTTTCATGACCTCTGTGTTCTGGCTTTGGCTGATCTAAGATTTGGATAAATGCACTGAAATGAAAGTATTCTGTAAAAATACTGAATGTAAAAATAAAATAAGTAACCCTCCTATTTGCATACTCTCTCTCTCTCTCTCTTCTGATCTATCCCTCCACCTCTTCTTCATGTCTTATCTGCAACCATTTTAAAATAAGTTAAAATTAAGTGCAATGTGTGAGCTGTCTCCACAGTGCATATCTTATGAGGACATTTGCATTAATCTAATCGGTTCTATTTTTGTCCTTCTTTACATGAACCTGAGACCATATATTAGCACATTGCTTTTTTAATTAAGGGAAGCTAAGCACAGAGATCTTTGCTCTGCTCTCCTGATGTGAGCGACTGAGGTAAAGAGAAACAGGTAACGGTTTTGATCGTGTTCGCTTCTGACCTCAATAAAACAAGCCGTTATCTGCTTTCACACGCCGAGAGAAGCTTTCATATTGCCCTTTGAAGACATGGCGTGGTTGGGTGCACACCATGTTTCAATGCAAGCCTGTGAGAATGTGCAAGCATATGTGGGTGAAGCACAGTGTCTTTCCCCCTTAATTTCCACTCCGGAGAGTGTTTTATTTTGCATTTACCAGAACTATATCGCATCATTCCGTTATCACTGTAGTTCCTGCTCGTAGGAAAATTTGCAGGTTTCAAACTTACATCCAATTAAAAAGTTAGATGTTTAACGTCCCATACTTTATGAATATATGAATTGGACTGAATCCATTTTAATGTTAGGAAAGGAATAAAACCACACACTAAAACTTAATTACAATTTGAATGTTTGTTTTACAACGTGCATAAACAGTTCACAAGGCTCCTTTTTAACCGTCTTCTGCCAGGATATCACGCAGATACCAAAAGTTTCAAGACAAGCAATAGAAATGTTGCTGTGATTTGTATGGTATTATTTTTCTTTAGCCTATACCTTTGCAATGAGTCCCTACAGGTCCCAGTTGTCTTTCTAATTGGACTTACTGATATAACAGACATATTTTAGCAGGCTTTTCATTCAAAAAGTGCACAGAAATGTGCTGATATGTTTGAGATTCTGAGCTAGTTCACACCCGCAGCCACGATGCATAGCACACACCTTAGCTGTTGCATAGTCACTGACATTATGAAAGAATTTAAGCATGTCTAATAGAGATTCAGAAAGGAATCAAAATTAAGTATGTTTTGTAAACACATTGCTACAAAACTGCAACATTTTGCACAAGACATACGTTTTCAGGATTTGAACTTTAGATACTATAGAATGTCTATGATCAGTCACATCTATCTTTGTGGTCATTTGCAGAATCCATGCCCTTACTCTTCCAGTATTTCTCATTCTTAAACATGTTTGGGACCTTTTGGAGTGTAATGCTTCCTCGCATAGGTTTGTGTATGGGGAGAGGAGAGAGCAACTACAGACTCTAAAGGGCGGGTTGTAGGTGTTACTACAGAATGTCTTTTGCAAGCTTCTGCAACAGCAGACCTGAGGTATGAGCACACACGGGACAAAAAGGGCCAGTGAGCTTGTTACATAAATTTAGTCCTGACTAATGCTGATTGTGCAATGTTCGGCTATGTTGTATATTACATATTATTTTTCTGCAGTGTTACGAAAAACACTGAGAAGCGTCTCGGGAACATTCCCATTGGTCGCATGTTTTGGCCTGGTTTGAGTCTGGATCAAAAACTTATAGCGAACATTTGGTCTCACATTAACAACAAATTAGCCAGAAAATGTTTTTTATCTGAACTCTGATCAACCGTTTGAAGTTATTAGAGCAGAGCGGGACAAAATTTGCTTTTCTTTCGGTAAAAAGCTGTCTGCAATTTTATTTGTAAGTCTTCAGAGTTGTAGAAAATCTAAGGGAAAAAACTTTCCCATACTAAGTTATTTCATTTTTTTTTTTTTTTTTTTGCAATTTTGATTTAAAAAAAAATCATATCCTAAAAATCCTGGGAAAAAAAACTTTTAATATTAGCAAACATTGGCAAGTTTTTATGCTTCCACTGTACAGCACCCTGCAAAATGACAAGCAGTAAGGTCTATTATAAAAGTAGAGCCAACCTTAAAATTATTTTTCCTCAGCAGTTAAGCTGAAGTTCCTTAAGGCCAAGCTTACACAACACGATTTTGAAAGGATTTACAACTGATTTTGACATCATCGACAAAGTCTCAAAATTGTGTCTGAATCAGGCATCTCTAAAATGTAATTTGTCGTACGGTGTGCGCAGGTGAAGGATTCTTGTGAAGTGCATTCGATGCACAGCAAGACATTAAGATTGATTTCTGACATGTCAGCAAATTTCAGCTTGTGTTGCATAGTGTGAGCAGTGCCATGACGTGCTTTCGATGACTCCAAACAGCAATTGAATACATTGCCAAAGTAGTTTGAGACATACTGACTAACTGGCCTTTAAACGTTCTTGCAAGGATTGTACATTGTAAGCAGCATCGTCGCGCTTGTACTGCATGAGTTTTATCACAGGAAATGTGAGATGATTCAATTGCACAGTGTGGGGGGTCTAGTCGGGTTAAAAATCTTTTTGTCGAACAGCGTAAACTCGGCTTAACTAAGCCGCTGTTTCTCAGCCTTCTCCTCTGAGCACACCAGTCAGATCCAGGATAAGTTGCACCAGGTGTGCTGAAGGTGAGACACAACAAATACCTGAATCTGGTTGCTGTGCCTCGAGTAGAGGGTTGCGAAACACTGCCCTGAGAGGATTAAACAGAAGATGGAGTCGGTGTGTTCCCTGTTGGAACTTAATGGCCAAAGTTTGGCATTTAAAGTTCAGAGAGCAGAGTCATAGATGGAGATAGACATTCTTCTGATTATAAATACAGGACCTTTGCAAGGACAAAAAATATTGCAAAGTATTAAATCAGTTTCTGAAAGGTGAAAGTACATAAATAGCTGTCACAGAGCCATATAGCGGAACAAACATACTAATTCCGTAATACTGAAAGTTCAGTTTTACTGCAAGAGGTCCCCTGGTGACCCACTGGTTTTTCTGGTACTGTGGAGCTGCAGTATCTGCATTAGGGTTCTCCTCCAAAAAACACTCCATTTTTCCTCATCCCGCTATCTTGTTTTTCACTACTTTGCATAGGAAGCAATGAACTTTGTTTGCTCAGGAGATGTCAGCTAAGGGAGATTGCAAGAGAAGCTGTATGCAGTTAGGTTGACGCATCTGGTGTGCTATGGAGGATAATGATGCTCCATGTTCAGCTGTGCAGGCCTCTTCTGGCTCTACACCAAGGCCACTCAACCATATCCAGAAAGAGCCAATATCGGCACAAGCTTTCATTCCAGCCAAAAAGTCACACACCTGATTCTACTGTGCTTAACTGACCTCTGGAGTCTTTGCTTATGCTTGGAAAGTCAGAAAAAATTTCATTGCTACAACTCCAAAGTGTTCATGTCAGTAAGAAATTTGAACAGGCCATCAGTGTCTAGGGCTGTAGTGTAATTATACTCTGTATTCAGGTGGACTTGGGAGATGTACCTAACAATTACACTGTTGTGTTGTGTTTTATGATCGGCAGAGTTTGTTTGTGGTTAAAATAGCATGTATGGCAAAAAATAGCATTAAATGAGGTTTATTTACATAACTTTCAATGGTGGGGTGTGAGTAATATGATAATAAGTTTACCGTGTTATAAACTTCCCAGTCGAGTAGTGAGGAACTTTCAGAGAAAAACAAGATTCCTAGTTGCAATTTTGAGTTGGATGTTGATGTGAACTCTGCTTACAAGTCAGAACTCGGAGTTTACGGCTAAATACTATACAGTGTGACCACGAGTAGTAGAATGAGGTGTGTAACTAATTGGTTAAAAATTAAACCAGTACCTGCGCCGACCCTTTCTGGACAAGGTTGAATGCTCCTCTCTATAAAGTACTAGATGGACAATCTGGGTCCAGAAAGTGAGAGTCCGATCTGGTATTTTGTTCCAATCCCTGCTTTGCTTATGGGCACAATTATTTTGTCAGGAAGAAAACATAAATGACTTTAATCAGCTGGCTGAGTTCTTAGCCAGAAGAGAAACAGGACATGACTCACATTTCTTGACCCATGGACCTCTCCCCTTGGGCCAATTGACTAACGTAAACCTGTCATCAATCTTTAACTCACTATGTTTTCAACGACATCATGAGGATTTTTCTTTAGTCCTGAATAGCTTCACATGCCCATCATACATTAGTTATAAAATAAAAAAAAAGAAAAGAAAAAAGTAAACTATTTGCTGGCGACTAGTTTCATACCAAATCATAGTACGTCGTAACTGACCATGGGAACTGCTTGATTCCTGCAGAGCAAAATGTTCAGAGTGAAATCAACTCTTAGAGTCTATTTGGTTCCACTCTGGCAAAATTGGACTCAAAGTAATTCTCAAAGAGTTAATTTGACGCTGTAATTTGACTCTGTGATAGCACAACATTACACTTAAGAGTGCAAGAAAATTAATTTTTAGCCATTGATACAATGGAGGAAAAACATAAGAAAACATTAGTAAATTTCCTCAATAATTTAGTGGCATTTCATCCTTCACTTCAAGCACCTACCTCCATTGCTTACACAAAATTAAATAACCTAACAAATCTTGTAATCCATATATACAACATCTGACAGCTAGGCCTTGCGTTTACATTTCAGGTTCACAGTTATCCATTTCAGGAAGCTATCTCTGTAGTCTCCTGACGCAGTATTTGGGTGTGTATCATTAATCTTCCACCCTCACCTCTCAGTAGATTGAGAGATTATTCTTGCCCCCACAGAATCTTTGATACAAGGCATGAGACCAACACTACCACTGTGCTCAATGCCCTACCGTAGACTTTGTAGTCATTCCCTGTCCATCAGAGCGTGTGGGAGTGTGGCACCATGCCTCTTCCAGTTACTGAGTGGTTCGAGGCCAGTGAACCTCAGTTAGCAGTCTCAGATTCCCTCAGCTCCTCCTGGGTCATCTTCTCCTCACTGATCGCACAGGAAAACCGGCGATGCAATTGCAAGCTGTCCGGGAGCTCTTGCCTAGAGAGTCGCCTCTTGAACTCGTCTGTGGTGAAGTAATACATGACCGGGTCCAGGCAGGAGTTCAAGCTCGCCAGACAAAGGGTCACAGGGTGGCAGTGAAGGATGAAGTTCACGAAGGCACAGCTGGTGACCGCGTTGGACTTGGCCAAGAAGTCTAAGGGGAAGGTAATGTGGTAAGGGGCAAAGCAGAGGAGGAAGACCCCGGCGCAGCTCAACACCATCTTCAGGGCCTTCCGCTTCTCCCCGCTGTCCTGTAACACACCCACCCTCTGCTTCAGGCTGGCCGCCGTCCGCCAGGAGCAGGTTAGCACCAGGGTTAGGGGCACCACGAAGCCCAGCAGCTCGGCCAGGCCGATGAGGGCGATCCCGGCTCCGGTGCTCACGGGCGTCAGCGGCAGCTCGGAGAAGCAGACGTCCTTGTCGGAGCCT
The DNA here is from genome assembly GCA_029692085.1 of Gymnothorax javanicus. Classification (NCBI taxonomy): domain Eukaryota; kingdom Metazoa; phylum Chordata; class Actinopteri; order Anguilliformes; family Muraenidae; genus Gymnothorax; species Gymnothorax javanicus. The sequence continues at coordinate 20,738,474 of CM056204.1, forward strand.
TGCCTCAGGAGTGGGAAGGGGAGGCAGGCCAGGCAGACCAGGAACCAGCCCACCACGCACAGTCCGCGGTCCAGGCTGCGCTCGGAGGAGGAGTAACGCAGCGGGTAGATTATCAGCATGCAGCGGCGCACGCTGATGCAGGCCAGGAAGTAGATGCTGGCGTACATGTTGACGTACTTCAGGTAGAAGCAGAACATGCACAGGAAGTGGCCGAAGGCCCACGAGTTGTTCAGGTAGTAGTAAATCCGGAGGGGCAGAGAGAGCACTTGGAGCAGGTCGGCGGTGGCCAGGTTGATCATGAAAATGACGGCCTTCTTGGTCTCCCTCACGTATGCGCGGAACACCCAGAGGGCCAGGACATTTCCGATCAGGCCCGGAACCAGGATCACCGTGTAGAAGACAGCATAAACAAAGTGCTGGTACGTCTGGAGGTCCGTCCCGTTTTTGCAGGAGCCGTTAAGACTGTTCATTTTCTATTGCCCAGCTCTGGGATGGAGGGATGCGTTCCCCTCTTTGGGTGATGAGGGGGATGCTCCTGGTGTGTAGTCTGTGATTCCCAAGGGGAGGGAGGGGTTATCCTTTTAAAAACAATGTCTCTGTACAGAACCTTTAGACACAGATCAGAGCAGAAATCCAGTTTCCTTCCAGTAGCCATCTGTAAGCCCCCAACTTGCCTTACGTTGGGCTACAAAATTTGAGTCCAGGTTAGCATTCATGATTTCCAGAGTCTTCCCGATTCAGCAGTGTAAAGATTGGTGTCCTGTCTCAGTGTGCAGAACTCTGGGAAGCAGAATGAGTTAAAACAATTAGCGTCTGTCAGACCAAAGCAGCCAGGCCAGTCATGAGGATTTTGCATTATGGTTTTATGATATCATTAAACAGCTCTGGATGCATCAAGAACACAAACCAGCCTCTGTTGGACACAGAGCTGTAAAGCCATGCGAATATTGCTTTAATGCTTTTTTGCCGACAGCCTAGTGCTAGAAGTTCTTCAATCATATTTTGGCACACCGTGAGGTGGGAATGGGAAACATATTTTACAGTTACCGAAGTCCACTGTCCTAAGTCTCTCAAAATGGACAATTTGTAACTGAAGCACTTTTAGCTCTGGGGTCTTCAATGGATTTTTCACTCAATTTTCTTCATTAAAAACAACCGATTGACATACCTAGGCCCAACCTGAACCATTTTCTTGGATTTGTCTTTCATCTCAAGATGCAAGCAATGCACATTCTTACTGGATTGTACGGGACCCTGTGATGCTGTTTGTTTTTACATATTAATTAAGTATGATGCAACAAGGCTGAAGTGCAGCTTGCAAACTGTTCAGAGAATGTAGCTAGCTAGTAAAGGTAATGGCCGAATTATTCCTTCCCATTAAGCATAATTTGACGCCTACACTAGCCATCTTACAAACTACAAAATTTCTGAAAAAACGGGCTGCTCAACGCCACAGTTTTCATATAGCTTTGTAGCTAGCTAGCTGGTACTGTAGACGTGAAATGAAGGCATGCGCAAGTTAAATTTGTGCAGAACACTTCAGCTGAGACAGAAACAAAAAACAAACATTGCTACCATAACTACTGGTAAAATCAAGCCTTTATCGAGCTTTTACTGAATCTCTATTAATTTTATTGATGTGATGGTTAGTTTGGTTAGCAAACTAACTGATAGAAGCAACGTGCAGTCCCACTGGATTGTACAGGACTGGGCAATGTGGTGCATTTCTGCAAATTTGGTATGATTCAACTTCATAGATTCAAACAAATTTCAATCACCTCATCTGCTACACTATATCTATTAATGTGCAAAGGTAGAACGTTATGGCTTGTACCATTCTTGAGATATTCAGTATGAAAGGATCACTCACTCGCTCACTCACTCTCTCACTTCCATTATGGCCATATTAGCTTGCTATTGCAGGGAAAATGATACAATTATGGGTAGAAGTGGTATCTGAAACATGTAACAATCTGTTGACGACTGCAACAAAAAAAGTTTCACAACTCAGTAGTTTTGTTTTCACAGCCTGAGTCAAAATTGTCATCAGATAAAAAGGAAATTCATAAAGGAGATGGCATGAGATCTGCCGGTTTGGTGCATAGCAGGTGTTCCCAACATGTTTGTGCTACTAGTCGCAGCAGTTACACCACAGTTGTACCATAGGGCTCTAATCTGTAAGGATGATGCTTTACAATAGTTCAGAAACAATATTAATCTCTGTATAAATGCCCTCTGTTTCTGCCATCATGTTTATTTTTTGCAGATATTCCTGCAGTGTATTTTCATGATAATTCAACTACCTCACACACACACACACACACACACACACACACACATGCACACCAACAACTGAGGTGCAGACACACGCAAACACAAACTCGCAGATGCAAATGCACGCACATGCACTTGAACATGAAGACGTACACTCACACACTCACATTCACACAAACACACATGCAAATATGCATGAGCTCACACAATTGCTCACACACCCACACCTGCAAATGCACACACTCACACGCACACACACACACACACACACACGAGTGTGTGTGTGTGCCTTCCTCATGTGGATGCCTTGTGACATCTCGCCTAGACTGTCCTCGTTTGCTTCTGTCTATAGTACACCTGCAGCAGATTCACAGCCTCTTGCATCTCAGCTCAGACTAAAATTGTAATATGACTTTAAATATTTTGCAGAGTTTTGCTATATTTAATCAGTTCACTGGTATTAAAATGTGCTTTTCTCCTGATATTTAAGGAACATGCCATCATTGAATCACTAAAGTGGACATGGATCCACTTTTGTAATGAACATGTATCATCAGCAGACACTCTGCTAAAGGAACCACATTATGAAGCCTCAAAGTGTTTATCAAATTCATCATAATAGAATATGTAATTGCACAATTTTCACATTTAATCTATAATATTTGCCAGCAAAGTGATGGTATTCTTTATTTTGAAAATTCAGTGTCACTCAATGCCCTTATTCTATATCAGCGACCAAAGCATTGCTCAGGAAACTGCCCGTGATTAATCACTGAGCTGGTTTATCAGTTTGGAATTATCCTGTTGTATGATCTATTGCTCTATTAGCAATTTTAATCTCTTTCACATTTTTGTGAAGCGCAGTTTTCACTAACCGATATTACTGTTGTTACCTCCACCCAGGAGGTTATGTTTTCAGGTGTGTTTGTCTGTTAACATGATAACTCAAAAAGTTATGAACGTATTGGCACAACACTTGTTCAGATGGTACATATTCTGGATTCTAGATCCAGAATAAGTTAAAATATACTTGAATAGAATGATCGTCCCTTATGTAATGAACAGATTTTCATAAAATTTCTGCGTTAATTAGAATCTACACTAATGTAGAATTGATTATAGTTGTTGGTGATCTGAATAATATTCTTGTGGATCCAGAATCAAAAATATTGGTATATGACGTGGTGGAGATATGCGCTCTACTGAGTGCCCTTCTAGTTATCATCAACACGAACAATCTTCAGCAAACCTCAGTGTACCGGAGGTGTGAGTGGTGGTCAAGCGTGCATAGGAAGTGAGTGCAAAAAAAAATACACAGTGCATCAGGGAAATAAACTATAGCAGTTAGTCAAGCTGCCACTGAAATATGTTATCTGATAAAAGTCATGCTAATGTTGCCATGTCTGTTCAACCCCTTTTCACAGACGCCGACATCCGTAAATTCTGAAACTTAATTCCAAAATAATTCTGTAATTGAATTTCCAGATGTCTTGCTTCACTGGAATAATTTTTCAGAGTCTCTGTGACACAAATACTGAGTTATAAAGCCTAAATAGGCTCATTCATAACAGGAAAAAATTGGCATTATTTGTATTCTCCACAAAGGGGTTAATACTGTGATTTTTAAACATTTTTTTTTTTACTTCTCTGCTTTTGAAGCTCTAGAAAAATATGACTCGTTAAAAAGTTATGAAAGTGCCATTTGAAATGAATAGGAAATGCTTGTCGCATGACTTTCTTGTTCAAAGCAACTGCATCCCTCTTTGGTCCACCCAAGCCAGCTCTGAAAGAACTGTGTTCCCTTCAAGTAATTTGCGTTTGTTCTACAAGTGTACGCAGGTTATGCCATTCCCTAAACATATATTATTCTGTGTTCACGACTGAAGCCTACCACGCTGCTATTTTACCCACAGAGCAGTCACATGGCCCCAGACTCTGACAGACAAATTGACAAAGGTGGTGTTGCGTCAGTATGGGAAAATTGCCCATGAAAGCTTTTGATTCCTTACCATATCGACTGTGTGGAGAGATGTATGTGGGCCTACCTTTCAAAAAGTAAGGTGACCATCTGCAAAGCTTTTTTGAGGTTGGTCTACTTCAAGTCCCAGTTGTTGCCCAAACTCATTTTTGAAGGCAGTTGGACCTTGAAGATGAGCAAACTCAAAAAAGCTTTGCGGCTGGTTGCCTTACTTCTTGAAGCTTACTCAACTTACTGATTTTTACCATGCATTCAAAAATGCTGTATGCATATAGCTTTACTGGGGAACATGCTTTTAACATCCATCACTGTTTGTGCACTGACCTGCTCGTTGACCATATTTGAGGGTGGCAGCAGAGGCAAAAGTGGACATTCCAGGGGTCAGAGGCCAAAAGTACTGCCATGTTTTACCTCCACCCATGAGCTCAGCCAGCTGATTTTACAAATAAGTTTAACTTTCTGGCTGCAAATCCTGGTGGTTTGAATAGAAAACTGCGGGGGGCCATTACTTTCTGAACCTGGATTGTACACCACTGAATTGAGGATAATCATGCAGATGAAGCATCATGCTAATCCCATTAGCATTCATTTCAGCATTAGCATGAGTTTGTTTTTTCAGCATTCTCATTTTCCGCTGCACAGTTCAATGACTGGGCAGTTTTAGGTAAAGCTGGATTTCAACACAGGCCTTGCTTTGAGAGTTCCTTGAAATTTCTGCAGTATTACTGAGTAATCTGACTGGGAGGAGGGGCATATTGTCAGGCCCTCTGAGGTAAAGTTTGAACATCATGCATCATCACTGTGTCTAGCTAATCTAAAAATGGCCCTGCATGCTCAGCAATGGGATACCGAGACTTCATGAATCCGCAGTGAGTAGATCCATAATGGGCTGTGTTTGTTTCTTTATAGTTTAATAACACTTTCAGCATTTTTTTTTTTTAGCCACCGCATATCACCCACTGCACTCTTATTTATATCAATGGGAAATACTGTCTCCACAGGGCCCAGCAAGCATGTCTTCCGACTAGTTTCAGAGAAAACCTCAGCAATCACAGGGAGAACATGCAAACTCAACACGAAAAGGTGCCAGACCAGGGGCCTGTACCATAAAGCTGGATTTGGGCTCATCGCGGTAACTTCAGGTTTAACCCTGGGTTTTCTGTACCACGAAGGCGGCTCACTTCTTGCCGAGGTATATCACCGCGGCAACATGAGCTGAACGACTAACCTGCTCCGGAGCAGGTTTAGTTCTAGACTGAGATCACAGCGTGCAAAAGCACCGCCTACTGACCAATCAGTTCTCTGAGAAAATGGAATCACCGCCCGTAGAGGTTTCAGCGGAGTTTGGTGCGCGGATGAATACCAATATGTACGATACAGGTTCTCATCTGAGGGTTTGACATGTGGCGACTGCAGCGGAGTCGTACGCATATAGTTTCACATCTTGAGTGTATCACAATGCTGTATTTTTCCACGGACAAAAGCACTTAAGCCTTGTACTTGTTGCACTTATGAAAGTAAGCCTACTGACCGCTTTAAATTATGTTTTGTAGTAATTCATTATTTGTTCTCCGGCTCTTTTGACACTGCCGGGGTTGCAGCTGGAAAAAAAAAAAATCCATACACGCCATAAGAATACATCCTCGCATCACGTCAATTTAATGAAATACGCAACTGTAATTTTACTGATGGGGCAGTGACATTATAAACGATAAGACACGCATATCCCTATACCCAATAGGCTTCGCGCTGGATCAAACATATCCTGTAAAGCAGAAAGGGAGAGAGATGCGCTCACTAGCCTACATAGCGTCTGTTGTCATATAATTTACTGCAGCAGATGTAAAATTAAATCATCACTGCTGCAGCAATAGCCCACATACAATCATGAATACGGGTGTTATTTGCAGTGATATTATCATTATAATTAACTAACGCATTTACACGGTCGGTGATTTTTTGCCAACTGTCCTTCTGTATTTGGCAGCTGCAACGGTGTTAATTTTTGCCAGGATGATATGTTTATTCTCTTCATATTTTTATTTAGAGCTCTTGCTCCGCATTTGAAAAGTACGCAGCTTTGCTTCCAGTCGGTTTGTCCATGTTTGCAATTGGTCATTTGCTTCAAAACCACCCCTTTTATGTGAACGCGCACATACCTAGATTGGAAAACCCTGGGTTCAGTTACTGAGTTGATAACTGGCTTAGTGGCACTGCTTATCAGGAATGCGGAAGTCTGGCTAAGTACAGCCAGATGACTAAGAGAAACTCTGGGTATGTTAATCCAGCTTTATGGTACAGGCCCCTGGGCTCAATTCCATAAAGCTCGTAAACACGCGTTTTTCGCTCAAGCGGCGCGCTTTAAATACTCTTTCATTTCATGAAAGATGTAAGCAGCCGTTTTCTGCAGCAAGCGCTTAGCCAGCCCAATCACTTGATTATCGGCCATTTTTCTGCTGACGCCGTCATAATTCTATCGTCGTCACAAAAAAAAAAACTGCGTCAACTATAAGCGTTCTATGCAGGCTACATCAATGTCGCAGAAATTATCCCCTTGAGCGATGACCAAGAATTTTCCGCAATAGGGAAAACCCACTGCAAGTGTACGTATAACCCTATCCAAGTGTGGCTGAGATACAGATTCCGGCCAGATATCGTTTTATGTTTAGCATCGTGTCACGGATGATTTAACACATTTTTGACATTGTTTTTCTCTTGACGAATGTTAACCCTCTACTGCACAATGTTGCCATATGGAACATACCCTTTCTTTGGCAAATTCCTGAAATTTGAAAATAATCTTGTGCACTGATTGGTCTAAAATGCAAGGTAGAACACTGGGCTTACCAATTATATGCTTTGTTGAACTCACATGACACCACTTTCTCCGCTAGTCCCATTTTTTCCCCACACTCTTGATGATTCTGAGTCACTGAAGAAGCGCTCCTGAATCTGCAGATTGCTCTCGATTTTTCAAATGTCTGCAGCATTTGAAAATATTGCAAGCATCTGTGATAAGTTCCAATCTTTTAAATTAATTTGAATATTGTTTTCATGTAATTACTGCCTTTTAATCCAACAAATTAGGTATGTTGCCATATGGCAATAATGCGCGGTAATGGAACTATACTGCATGTGGTTTGAGTGAATACTTAGGCAGTAATACAGAGCAGTATTGTGTAAGTTTGACTAGTAGAAATAAATTATGGATGCACAAATAAAAAGTGTATGGATAGAGAGAATTACTCTAGGCTTTATTTTAAGAAATGTACAAACCCAAAACCAGTGAAGTTGGCACGTTATGTAAATCGTAGATAAAAACAGAATACAATGATTTGCAAATCCTTTTCAACTTATATTCAATTGAATACACTGCAAAGACAAGATGTTTAATGTTCAAACTGAGAAACTTTATTTTTTTTTTTTTTGCAAATAATCATTAACTTAGAATTTAAAGGCAGCAACACATTGCAAAAAAAGTTGGCACAGGGCCTTTTTACCACTGTGTTACATCACCTTTCCTTTTAACGACACTCAGTAAACGTTTGGGAACTGAGGAGACCAATTTTGAAGCTTTTCAGGTGGAACTCTTTCCCATTCTTGCTTGATGTACAGCTTAAGTTGTTCAACAGTCCGGGGTCTCCGTTGTCGTATTTTTACGCCTTTCATAATCGCCACACATTTTCAATGGGAGACAGGTCTGGACTACAGGCAGGCCAGTCTAGTACCCGCACTCTTTTTACTACGGAGCCATGCTGTTGTAACACGTGCAGAATGTGGCTTGGCATTGTCTTGCTGAAATAAGCAGGGGCGTCCATGAAAAAAGACGTTGCTTGGATGGCAACATATGTTGCTCCAAAACCTGTATGTACCTTTCAGCATTAATGGTGCCTTCACATATGTGTAAGTTGCCCATGCCTTGGGCACTAATACACCCCATACCATCACAGATGCTGGCTTTTGAACTTTGCGCCTATAACAGTCCGGATGGTTCTTTTTCCTCTTTGGTCCGGAGGACACGACGTCCACAGTTTCCAAAAACAATTTGAAATGTGGACTCGTCAGACCACAGAACACTTTTCCACTTTGCATCAGTCCATCTTAGATGAGCTTGGGCCCAGCGAAGCCGGGCGGCGTTTCTGGGTGCTGTTGATAAATGGCTTTATTGTAGAGTTTTAACTTGCACTTGCAGATGTAGCGACGAACTGTAGTTACTGACAGTGGTTTTCTGAAGTGTTCCTGAGCCCATGTGGTGATGTCCTTTACACACTGATGTCGGTTTTGATGCAGTACCGCCTGAGGGATCGAAGGTCACGGGCATTCAATGTTGGTTTTCGGCCTTGTCGCAAACTACGTGCAGTGATTTCTCCAGATTCTCTGAACCTTTTGACGATATTACGGACCGTAGATGATGAAATCCCTAAATTTCTTGCAATAGCTCGTTGAGGAATGTTGTTTTTAAACTGTTAGACAATCAGCTCACGCATTTGTTCACTAAGTGGTGACCCTCGCCCCATCCTTGTTTGTGAATGACTGAGCATTTCAGGGAAGCTGCTTTTATACCCAATCATGGCACCCACCTGTTCCCAATTAGCCCGTTCACCTGTGGGATGTTCCAAATAAGTGTTTGATGAGCATTCCTCAACTCTCTCAGTCTTTTTTGCCACTTGTGCCAGCTTTTTTGAAACATGTTGCAGGCATCAAATTCCAAATGAGCTAATATTTGCAAAAAATTACAAAGTTTACCTGTTCGAACATTAAGTAACTTGTCTTTGCAGTGTATTCAATTGAATATAGGTTGAAAAGGATTTGCAAATCATTGTATTCTGTTTTTATTTACGATTTACACAACGTGCCAACTTCACTGGTTTTGGGTTTTGTATGTTTTACATTTACATTATTTTGTTTAGAGAATGAACCCGTCAGTGTTCTATAGCAAGGCTCAGAGAAGGGCTGAAATGAGCCCTCAATTTGACTGTTTTACATTTGAAATAGAATTGTGACCGCTTGCAAAGTTATATTGTAAAGAAATTGTCTATTCTTACCATTTTTAAACCAGTAATGTGAATGCCTTTGCCATGTTATGAGAGAGAAAAAATTGCTGTAACCTATACACTTTGACAAGGAATGATATGAGATTCCAGCAAATGTTTTGTAAATATTGTTGCCAAATATCTTATAATTGCTCGTGTATTTGTTAAACAACCTCCTGAATTCAATGCTGGTCATATTTCAAGTCTTTTTAGACTATAAAAATTATTTCATTTTTGTAAGAAAGGTCTGTAATCCTTTATGAACTTCACGTCATTTTGGAAAAAAAATTACATTTGGGCGTTCCATTGCTGCATAATGTTGCTATATGGCAACACACCCCAAAGTACCCCCCCAAAAAAAAAAATTCTAAAAAATAAAGTTAAATTTGTTTATTTGAGACCATTTCAAATAATATGCAACACTGAAACATTTTTTCCCATGGGTGCATAATAATGCGTGCAGTAGAGGGTTAAGTTAGTGGTATTGCAGACGACAAATGCGTAAATTGTTGAAGCTACCTGCTTGCGGGTGCACGCGTGTTTTGCTGAAAAGCATAGCAAGTGTGTTATTTGCGTGGTGAAACGCCAACGCTAAAGCAAAATTTCGCGCTATGCTCCGCGCTAAATTTATGCTTGAGCGTAACATGTTTTATGAAATGGGGCCCAGATTTGAACTTCCAGTCCTCCTGTTTTCAGACAGCAGCAGTACCCACTGAGCAATCGCGTTGCCCCTGTCAATTTCTAACTAGAATGAATCACACAAATTGCAAAAGTAGATGATTAGTCACCACTCATTGATATTGATGGACTCATTCATTAACACTTGATGTCTCCATTCATGCAGAGGTTCAAGCAGCCTCACCTGTCCTTCACCTGCAGTTTCTGTTTCTACACTGCACACTGGGACACTCTTGCATGTTCATTTCGCTTCGGCCTGTAAATGGTTTTATGGACATATGAAAATATCGCGACACTTCCTTTTTGCAATATCTATAACCAACAGAAATAGAATCTCATATTTCCTCATTTCCGCATACAAGAATCTTCTCTGCCAGAACCATATAATTTCAGAGATGAAATGTGTTGTACAGCTCCAGTGTAAGATGACTTCATAGGCTTTACAATTTTTATTAAAATGGTGGCTTTCCAGGCTGCAAATTACAGTTTAACTTGTATTTTGATGCATCTTGGTTTGCAATCCTGGAGTAATGCGGTACCACTTTATTTAGCTTTTAACGTGTGAAAAAAAAATATTATGTAGCTGAGCTGTCACCAAAGCTCCCGCCAAAAATAACCCAACAATCACCCCCCTCGCAGCCTCCTGCAACGAAGTTTCCTCTCACGGCCTTATTAGGTATGACATACATACTGCCAGTCTATGATGAATTTTCATTGCACCATGAATACTCAGAGGTTATTTGTTAAATTAATGGGACCTTTCGCCCTTTCAATTTTTGTAATGCTTTGTTCAAGTGCTATACATTTCCAAGCTTTATACTACTTGCTGTATAAAAGTTGTTGCTGCAAACATCAACTAGACATTTCTGAATTATTGTCTCATTACTACTAGTATCTAGACTACCAATTCTAAAAAGGACTGATTATCCACTGACCAGACTGCCGTAATAACCCATAGCTGTGTACTGTGTACTGCTGTCTGTTACTGGCTCAAGAAACATGTACTCAGAGTGCAGCTTACAAAGACAATTTACAGTTGTTAATCACAACATTCATCACTAAGATTTGTCGGTCATTTAACATTTTGAAAACCCTTTGAATTTATTCATGGTTGAAGGACTGAGCATTCGCACAATGAGAAGGTCAAGTGCATAGATCTTCACTTTTCACAGACCAAGCATATATTTTGGGTGGGCTGGTGTATTCTGTCATCACTTTATATTTGATGTTGACGGTGTTCCTTATATTTTTCAAGGATGAACACTTTTACTGTCTTCATTCATTGATTTGTCTTAGTAATTCAAGTATTTTATATAGCCTTGGGGTGAGCTCAGGATGGGTTGGCTGTATTACCTCAGCAGGTGAAATGGTCACATTGCTGTCCAGTCAAATTGAATTGTTTGTGCTAATTATTTATTAGTCGCACAAACACACAGGGAGCACAGCCAAATCATTGGAAAAACTGCTAAATAAACCAACTTTTTGAAACTCACGATGTTCTGTTTTTGTTGATTGGTTCAGATATGGATTGATTCAACACAATTGTAATTTTTAAAGCTGTCATTCTGTATTTCTGGTGGTAATTAGCAGCTGTATTGTACCACATGTCTGTCCCTGTTTCAAAGCTTTGTCTTCCTGCCATTTTTCTCACTGTTGCTTTTTTTTGGTGGTTGGCAAATGTTTTCTCAGTTTTTGACTTCGTTCCCTTCGCCACCTTAGATAATTTTGCCGTTTTTGTGAATGACGCCGTAGCAATGTGGTCACCAACTATTTGGCCCCTTCAGAACTCAGTTAGTATTCTGATTTTGCCTCAGAAACTTTGCAAACATGCGTTTAGAATGCATTTAAGCAGATACATGCTGCTGCTAACCATTTCGAATTAATAGAAATGACCAGCGTAGATGCTTTTGTCATCATAATTTAGACCTTCAACGTTAAAGCCATTTTTCAGGGGTGCTGCCAATATTGTGCGCACTCCTTTCATATGGAGATCAAATATGACACAGAGGTCAATGCAGCAAACAGGCTTTTTTTTCCTCCAAAGATTACAGTGAAATCAACAGCATACCACCATATTCACAGGAGAGCAGTGGGTTTGACTGAACAGTTTTGATTAATTCTGCCTGATTGATTAAGCTTGGCTGCTGTCATTACTCTATGCCAGCTACGTGTTTACAGAGCAGACGGCAATAAACCAAAGACACCATGACCTATGGAAAGCCCCCCTCCCTCAGTGCCAGCCCAAAATCTGGAAATAAACAGTCTGTCTGTGACTCATGGGAAGTCTCTCCCCACCTGGGGCTCTGCCCCTTCGTGCCCACCTGGGGACGTCCCCACCTCTGACATCCTCAGATTATATCTTCTGTCCAGTAACTATTTTTCTCCGCAGCTCACTATCCTGTGGTGATCACATGTCAGTCACGTGTAGTCACTGATCTGTCATGGTGGAGCAGTGCCGAGATGTTTACATTTAGTAATAGTATTTGTTGGACAGGCTATTTCTCCTGGGGTTTCGAAAGGGAAAATATTACAGACAATCGACTGAGTGCCGTACTAATGGAAGCGCCTCTTGACCTGGTATTTCCTGGAACATTTTCTTTGCAATCGTGAGCATTTTTGAGTTGTGTCTGTACATTATGCGAGTCATTACGCAAGGTAAGATAGAGACAGTAGGACTGGGTTTGGTCCAGGTGACTGGCTCTCACTTAATGTGGTAAAATGCATCCTACAACACCGAAGACACTGTATTGATCCATTTGGCTGCTGACTGGTCTGGAAGGCTGGATTAAGAATAAACAATAAGGATCGCAATTCAAAAACACACGTTCGATGTGAAACCCATGTGTAAGCCAATTTCGTTTCTCGCGTCCTTGCATTGAGAACTGGAATGGCATTTCTGTTGACCGAGCACAAGGAATCTCTCTTACTTAGAGCACTAATGAGGCACAGCAGGCGTGTAGCTTCGATTTGAATAAACCATACTGTTATTTCATTACCCTCTGAATACAGGCAGCTGATTGGCTAACAAAGAGGTCAGAGGTGAGTGCAGTTGACAAGGAGGAGCACTCTGGACTCTGTAGTATACTATGCGACATATATCAACAAAAATAAACAGAATGGGTGACAGCGTAACGGCATTCAGTAATCCAACTGCACAATAGATACAACTCCAAGATTTCTTATTCTGTGGTCTTCCGTTGTACTACATTTCAGTGCCAAAAGTTGGGTGAATCAAGACAGGTTTTTTCTTGCTGAATAAATATTTGTTTTCATGCCACACAATTCACCCTACATTTGAGGAGACCAATTATTTTTGTAAGAGGAAAATAAATCCTACCAAAAAGATTTAAAATCATTGGTATCAGAGTTTAAGTCTTACTCTTAATGAAGTTCCCAATTGACTTGCATTCTAAAGTAGCATTGCTACTGTAATCCATGGTGCTGCCTTTCATGAATGGAGTGTTTACCAACCTTTGCTTCCATTCATCCCTATGAGCGGTCAATGCTAGCTACTGACAGGTCTCGCATATGGTCTCTGGTGACGAGACCGGTCTGGAGAGAGTCTGATTATGACTGAGGCCTGGGGGTACTTAGCCTCCTGGTCTCCTTCCGACTGCTCTAAGCGTTCTGAGATACCCGGCTGACTGGTGGATGCGTAGCGACTTGGCCCGAGATCCCTGCTAATGGGCCGGGCTCCATTTGTTTGTCCCTCTCAGTGAAAGGTCACAAATATGCATTTCAAAAATTCCTAAATATTTGGAAAGGTCTGAAGCCCTCTGCCCTCTTTTCTCAAGATTTTTCAAGCGACATTTTTTGGCCTTGCAGTCATTCCCCTTTCACCCCGCTCACTCTCTCGGAGCTGCTCGCTCAAGTGAATGTTGCACTGATGGTTTCTGGGAAATCCCACCGGTTGACTGTTTCTTTTCAGCGAGTGACTTCACCCAGCGGTGAAGCTGGTGAGAAGTGTTTGATTAATCCTGCAATTATACACTGAGCGCCATCGCTCCATTGGTCTGGAACATGAAAGCGTGGCGCTGGGTTTGGGTCGCTCCTCAGTTGCGCATATCGGTTCGGTCATGCGAGAGTTTTTTTAAGACAACGCAGATGGCAGATGGAAAATTTGAGAGCACTGAGTCATCTTGCAATGCGCTGCCTTAATTTCAGAGAGAACGAAAGACGTTTCATTTTTAGCTTTTGGTAAGGAAATGTAAAACCAGTCATTCTTTGATGTTAGTTTGTTTTTTTTTTAGTGCAGGAGTGATACCTGATTCGACTGGGAAATTCCCTGAGACGCCTGTATCTTCATGGCATCAGTCCGTCTGGTGGTTAAGAAAGGCCGCACTATTTGTCCAAGCCTTTGGCGCATCATCCTGTGTCCTGCTGTAATTTTCTATTAAAAACCAGATTGGTCTCGTGAAAGAGACACCATCGGGGCTGTATCAGGGTCTTAAAAAGAGTCACTCCCCACACTCCACGTGGGCCCCCCTGCTGTACTGCTGTACGCGACCAGGGGATATATAGACACACACACACACACACACACACACACGCTCCCCTCTACAAATCAGAACCCGAATATTTCACATTCTTCAGTTTTCCAGTGGAAAGTCAGAAGCACACACAGGAGGCATGACGACACAGGGAAACTATTTTTCACCGTCTCCCTGGATCACGCCTGCTTCCTTTATACACATACATGTGCCCATTGTATGTACATAAACACATACACACATACACATACACACACACACACACACACACACACACACACACACACACACTCAAAGAAGGTAAGAGAATGGAGCTGTCGAGGGTAGTTCTCTTACCTCCCGACTCGTAGGTCCGTGTTGCTGCCGTGTGGATCTAGAGGGAGAGCCGCGATGAACACACACATCAGATCATCCAGTACACATGGTCTCCCGGCAGGGAGTCAGTGCATACTGTTAGAGGGGGGGCTCTGTCTCTTTCTCTTTCTCTCTCACTCTCACTCTCTCTCTCTCTATCTTTCTCTCTCTCTTGATCTGGCCGTATCTCTCATACTCCCTCGTTCTCTCTCTCTCTCCCTCTCTCTAATGCTCAATCAGTCGTGTTTTATCTCCCTCACTCACTTTCAGTCGGACTCAGCCTATCTGTAAAGCAGACGCTCATACCACTCACTTCCTGTACTTCTCTGGGGATGTGGGTAGAGACATGTGACACAGTTTCAAACTTAAATATTTCAGTTCTGTTATTTGAAAACAAAGTTCTATTTCAGCTCGTGTGATGATTCTCACTTTGCCTCACTCCCTCACTCTTTCTCTCCAAAAAAAGTAAAATGCTCTATTGGCATGACATTAAAAAAATGCGAACACATAATCCTGAGAACAACTTATATTAAAAGTTGTGACAGAAGCAAATAAAAAAAATATTTTGCTCAGAAAGCTGGTTCTTTGGTAGGGATGGGAAGTTTGGGTACCTCAAATTTTGTACGAATGAACTCGGTAATTTCTTAACATTCATTGCCTTGTGTGAGGATTGTTATTGACATCAGTGGGCGTGCACTCTTTGTCAGTGAACAGTCTCTGTGGCTGAGGCTCTGTTCACAATTTGTGAACTTTGCGAGTGTTTCCCCCAGTGTATAATGTTTGACAGTGGTCAGCTACACTGCGGCAGTGAATTAATCTCTGAGAGCCGGATTCTTGTTAGCTTTGATTTTTGTTAGATTCTCGGTAATTAATTCCATATAGCATTTTAGGATAATATCTCAGTTGATTCTAATTGGTTCATCAGGCATGAGGCTGAATGGTGTTACAGTGGGCTGGTGAAAAGGGATTTAGGACCAGCTGAGTAAGCGAGCTGGAATCAGCACTTTCTATTGCAGGGCTCTGTAAAGGTATTAGTGGGGATCTCTGTACTTTACATGTTTTCAAAATGTTGCTGTCCTTCCTTGAGCCTTCATTAGAAGTGCATATTTGTCCAATTCTGATTAAACTTGAGTATTGTTCTGCATTTCAGGCTACTTGTGAGATGTTCTTGTGAAACTCCACCGAGTTTCAATGAGGTGTTTGTTTCACTGAGTGAAATCTGATTTTGAATGCAGGCCCCTCATTGGACTATCTGGTCCAATGAGTTCAATTAATTTTTGTTAGATTTCCATTTAACGTCTTGGTGTTCAAGCGCATTACTGTCCAATGATAGAGGGCCACAAAAGTCATGCATTGCGTATTTGGTTATTTGTCTAGTTTTATTTTTTGCCCTCAATTTTTATACTATTTTACCTTTCATTGGTCAGAACCATTCATTCACACATTATTTTCTTTGGTAACATGAAATTAGAACATATCTCATGTTTACCCATCTTTTTAATGAGAATCTTTTCTTTTGAAATTGATGGTATGACAGTGGAACTGGTATCGGTAATGTAATCTCAAACCCCAGGAAGAGTAGTTCTGTATTAGTATTAGTGCTTATTGAGGAATGAACAGGTGACGCTCAAACCAAATGCACAATATTTTCTTATTTATTTATTTATTTATTTTTATTTTTCAGATTTTTTTTCTCCTTTTCTCCCACCCTGAACACAGCCGAACTGTTTAGCCCACCAAAGCGACCTGCTCCCATCGACTCAGGAGGAAGATGCCGTGAACGTGATTCCTCCGACTCACATGATGACGAGCCCTCGCTTCTTTACACCGTGCAGTCGCACTACCAATTAAACACTGCCTAAGCCGTGGATTACGTAGTCGGCGTACAATTTCACTCGTACAACTACCTGCGCCTGGCCGACTGGAGGCGGTCGCTAGAGAGCAATGAGGGCGTCACCCCTATTATCCCCGGCGAGGCTGCGCCAATAGTTGCCTCAGCCATGCGGACCGCCGATCATTGCGAGTAATGGCGTGGCTGGGATTCAAATCCACAATATTCCCAATTTTAAATTCAGAATTTTTTTTTTTTTTTTCCAGCCGCAAATAAAATAACAACATTCAATTAGAATGAAGTTGCTGCACTAAACATGGACACTAGGTGGAGGAGTTGTCTTGCCAAACTGCTGCACATTAAGAGCATATAGACTGTATAAAAAGATGGATGCAGCACCCGTATCTGAAAAGTGAAGCCAACGCGGAAGAGCCTGAAAATTGCATTCTATTTAATGGCCAGCACATGGCAACGTCGATAGTTGCAGAAAGAAGTTCAATGCTTTAGAAGTTTATGAGAAAATGACCCTATTTTCCCACCTGATGTATTTTCTCAATAATGATTTTCCACATTATTGCATCTATCGCAAGTTTTAAGTCTCCTTCGATATATCATGATGTTCATTTTTGTAAATTATGGTCCCATATAGACTAGAATAAAGGATAAAGTGAGATATGCTTTGGGGGCGTGGGTATCCTCTGGCCCTCATCAGATACGGTCAGATCCACCCATAGATCCACCCCTCGCTCCTCCCTGGATCTTCAATTCGCTCTCTCGTCCCATAGGAATCACATCCGGTTTCAAAATGACAAAATGGCGCGGTTCAAATTGCCAAAATTGAGGCTTTCTAAATGGTATGCTGAAACCAATGGGTGACGTCAATGTTGCTTCGTCCATCTTTTCATACAGTCTATTATTAAGAACCGGAACTGTGAAATGTCACTCGTGTGCTCTTGAGAACAAAAGTATAGAGTTAATATGCTAATCAGCATATTAGCATCTTCATGACCAAACACTGGACGTCCAAAACAAGCCACCAACAGACTATTTTGGTCATATTTGAGGTTCATTTGGCCATGGTTTGGTCTACTCGCCATTTGTTTTGTGACAGATCTTAGTGTCTGTTCTCATTGCTTGAGATCATTTTCCTGAAGACTTGCAATTTAGTCAGATTTGTTAGGGGATTTCTCTTCCTTTGTGATGGGGAATTTCAAGGCGCTGAAAGTCCCTTTGATCATCTCAGTCCTCATCTCATTACCGGTGTTTCTGTTGTGTAGTATCCGTGCATCGGAGAGAACTTCTTTCTTATAACGGATGAACTTCAATGGGGTGGTTGCCTCATACAAGTAATTCTATCCCCCATGGCATATGCAATGCAGTTACTCACCTAAATTCAAATTCTGTCAGTGGCTTATTCTGTTAATTTTATCAACGAAACCATCACCAGTTTTTTCTCTCCTACTTTTCTACCTATTTAAGGAGTAGCTTATGACGAAAAAAAAAAAAAAATACTTAGAATTGTTTTCTGTCATTTTTCAGCTGAAGACAAAATCATTGAGAATTCACTGTGACACTTGCTTATGTTTCTATTTTTAACATGACATTTGAGTCTGAATTATTACGTAGTTCTTAATTGAATCTTGAATTTGATTTTACACATTTGTTTACTTAAACGGGTTTCCTTAATCACAGAATCTGAGCTGCAGTAAGATATGGAAGACAGTATTATCAGTTTGTTTTCTTGCTACATTTCAGCAAATGTAATGCACCCATTTGAGAGGGATTTTTATTTATTTATTTTTGTTCAGTTTTTTTTTTTTTTGATTTTTTTTGCAAATTAGCAACAAACTCACAAGCAAGTGGTTTTAAGAAAATGGTTTAAACAAAATCACTGATTAGGAATGAATATGACATTCGTAAGGGACGATAATTTTTGGGTTAAATGAGTTGGAGATTGCCCGGGCTGCTACATTTTTTAGCAGAGCACAAGTGTATCGTTTGTCCCCCCCCCGCGTCCCAAGAACTCACTTGTACTTCCGCTGCTGGATAAAATGTTACTGATCTTTTAGTAACGAAGTTTTATATATTATTTACAGGGCATTTTTACCAGTCAGTTACGGAGGTTGTCATTGCGTAGCAAATATTCAAAATAACCATCACCGAACAAACATGCCTTTTCAGCTCCCAGATGCTTAGATTTAGGGGCATTTTATGGCACAATCTGAGGAAACTGCCGAACTTCAACCAATTAAATTGCTGCAATGGGTATGGAAAATTTTACTTTCCTGATACCAACTGCTATTTCATAAATTGCCACTAGAGAGTGGTGGTGTTCCTCATAACAGAGCTTCACTGATAACAGCATTATTTGGGTACACGCGTTTCATCATGTGACTCGCATGGAAATTTACCGAAAACGTGACGGAGGAAAACCAATGATGAGAACGCATTATTTCGTCTCACACTTTCACAAAGTGCTGCCTCTTTAATTGCGATTCCTTCGTTGCATTTGCTGTGGAGATTCGTTTCACTTTTGTTTCTCAATGCAGGTGGCTGATAACATGAGTGAAAGTAAACACCTTCACAAGCGCACACACGCACGCGCACACAAAGCATGCATACATAGTGAATATGTCCAGTTGCAGCTGAAAGACATTAAAGGTGCCCTGTATAATGGACATCCAAAATTAGATTCATACTCTTCACACTCCAAAGAAAAAGGGGGCAGTATACCTGCAGAAAGTGAGTTAGTCTACCCTAGCGTAACAATCGAGAAATGGCACAGTCTCTCCTCCCATCAAGCCTACTGTCCATGATTGGCCCCCACCTTCCCAACGACCCCATAGCCGACTATCTACAATCCAAACAGGGCCGCCCTGACTCCAAAACTCTGAGATATAAACACATGAACGAACGTTAGTTGATGTCAAGTGATTCTGTACTATGACATCTTCAAGCTACTCCCCTTCACCCGATCCAGTAAATATGTCCAAATTACGCGTCTTTGTTCATTCGAAATAAATTCATTAGCTAGATAACATTCGCTGCTGTTGAGCAAGCTAGCGTCAACGTAACATTAGCTAATGTTAAGCGCTAAAGCTGAACCAACATTTGCGTGAATAAATCTAATGCCAGACTTTAACATAACCAGTCTCTGATCCCAAAATCAGCTGGCCAGTCGATCGCCACTGTTAGTTGACCATCACTTTACCGTACGTCGTCAAAACAGTTATAGCGGAGTTCAAAATTATGAAGTAATCTTAGCTGCACATGTACAAGTAAAACTAGGGACAAGATCATTTTAGAACCTATTTAGTTACGTATGCCGCCCGCCTGATGATAATTTTACAGTATGCAACCAGTTTGCCTGATATGCAGTCTTCATTAGCAAGACCTCTTCTAGCAATCAAGTATCATTAGTCACATCTAAACATTATCATGTTTCATTACATTATGCAAAGTTTTTCCGTTACGTTTAGATGCGTTCATTTAGGGTTCATTATCGCCGGCCATTTCAAGCTTCTTAACTAATGTACCTTCCACACGATTGACATCAGGTTCAAGTACGCCCTCAAGCCGTGCGATTTATTCGTGCACTGCAGTTTGGCTGGCTGTTATGTTGCCCGCATACTGCCACCCATGGCAGAAACTGGTATTATGACACAGGACGGTGCGCAGCTAGTGATCTAGCGTGCTGATTCAGGTTGATATCTCTGCAGCACTTTACCTTGTCATCTTTTTTATGACATCATTGCCCTTATTTCTTCTCATTCTTTTGTTGTGTCTAGCTCATTTTTTTTTTTTTTTTTTGGATATTTTGACCTCAGTTTTTACACAGGGCACCTTTAAGACGAATTAGACCTATGATCTGAGTAACTTTGATCATGTTGTGAAACGTTGAGATTGTCACAGGTTCATACAGGTTCTTGAACATACAGAGAATGGTGAGATTAATAAAAAATTCTCTAGCTGTTTTGTGGCTGGAGCTACCTTGTTTATGAGAGTGACAAATGTAAGATGGGCATGGTCACCCAAAGAAGCAGAAAGGTAGCAAATGTAGTTGTGATAACAGTTGTATGTCAAATGTCATCCTCTCTAAAATGCAGCAAGAGGAGGCAACAAAATCACTATTTGCTACCATGCTGATTAAAAAATATTGAATCATTTGCTCATAAGAAGTTTGTTTAGCAATGTATATTACATTTCCATTTCCAGTTTCCATTTTTCCCTGTATAATTGACTGAGGAGGTCTGAAGTTCAGCATGATGCTATCTTGTTCATATGTGGTGGCTTTTTACTGCACTGGATGGTAACTGTTTTTCATATTGAGGAAGTCTCCCTGGGAATAGCCATTGGATGAAAGCAGTGTGGAAAAGTAACTTCTTTTGCTTGGCTTTAGGTGTATTACTCTGTCTCAGTGGAAGCTCCAATGAAAACTTCTCAATTATTTCACAACTTCCGAGTGGTGATGATGATAAGGATAAAGAATGGAGCTGACTCGACTAGATGACAGATATGTGCCTTTGAATAGACTGTAGGTCCGTATCATAACTATCAGCACAACTGAAAGAGAGAGATCTGCGCAAGAGATGCAAAGCTTTCACTAGCGGTTGGACGACAGCCTGTTGGAATGTATCCAAAGGTGCTGAGTAGAAATCCCCAGTAATCTGTCATTGCGCGAATTAACCACAGCATGTAAACCACAAAGGAGCATGTTACGCTACGTGATGATAAACCTTCAAAATGGTATCCTTGCTTCAAAATGGTGCCTCTTGTCAGATGGTTCGGAGCATCCGCTGGGGCATCACTGCATATTCCACAGTTAGCGGCTCTTTTGTGACTGATGTAATGGCTGTTTGCTTCAGTTATGGATCACCTTACCCTTTCAGCTGTGGTTTTTCGGGCACTTGAGTTCAGTTGCTCCAACAGTTGACTGTATAGTTGCGCGATGAAAGGTGTTAAACCGCAGTTTGGCACTGCTTGCTAAGGCATCGGCACTTGCAATTCAGGGAAATAAACTCGTCTTTAAACAGAGGTACGGTTCCTTGTAGCTTGAATGTACACATGATTGTGTGTGTGTGTGTGTGTGTGTGTGTGTGAGAGAGAGAGAGAGAGAGAGAAAAACTGTGTTTGATTTTGTTTTTTGTTTCTGCAATTTTTGCATGGACTCTGCTCTTACTCCATCATCAATTTATAGTCTCACCATTTTTAAAATGCAGTTTCGTTACACTTCCCTTCATTTTAAATCAGCTTCATTTTTACACTTTTTTTACTACCAAATTTTTTCCATTACTTTTATTTTTATCATACAGTATGAGCTTCTGAAACAAAAAATAGGAAGATACCGATTTCAAATTTTATTCTTCACACATAAATGTTAAGCCAGTTAAATTCTAACATGCGTCACAACCTGGCTCAAGGGCTGCAACAAGAAGGGACACAGACACAAGATGGCGGCCAAAAAGAATTGCGTTTATTTTACAAAAGCAACAATAAATCAATATATCGTGCGAGGATCAGTAAATCAGTGGTGTACAGCATGTATGGATGTGTGTGGTGGAGCAGACAAATGAAAACTTCAAATCAGTGTTATGCTGCTGAGTCCTCCAGGGGGAGGGACCAAGACCACAGAGTGAGGTTACTTTTTGAAGTGGAGAGCACACTGGGCCCAGGTTTGGCTCGTCTCAGTAGGGGCGGCGTTAGACTTGAAAATGCCGGGGCTAATATCCATTCCTTTATCGACAACAATTAGTCCTGGCTAATTCTAGATGGTTTTCCTTTATTAACACGTTTTCCAATTCAAGAATAATCAAGTGGCAATTGAAGACACGGCTTCTGTCCCCCATGCGATCTAACAGCGACAAAATAATGGGCTACATTCAGTACAGAATAATAATTTAATTATAATTAGGTCTATGCACCGGCACTCAGCGATGGCATTTCAGAACTCTTCAGCGAATGAAGGTAATTTTGGTGACTAGTACGTGGTTTCGTCCGTTTACATTTTCCAATCAGACAGCTGTCTATTTTTTACAGTGAGTTGCATGACCGTGCTGCAAAAACAGGTGTACGTTCTTGTCGCCGAAATTACCTTCATTCGCTGAAGAGTTCTGAAATGCCGTCGCCGAGTGCCGGTGCATAGACCTAATTATAATTAAATTATTTTTCTGTACTGAATGTAGCCCATTATTTTGTCGCTTTTAGATTGCATGGGGGAGAGAAGCCGTGTCTTCAATTGCCACTTGATTATTCTTGAATTGGAAAACGTTTTAATAAAGGAAAACTATCTAGAATTAGCCAGGACTAATTGTTGTCAATAAAGGAATGGATATTAGCCCCAAATTTTCAGGTCTAACGCCGCCCTGCATCCCAGTAACTACCCTCCTGCAAGAAAAAGAAAAAAAAATACAGCAGCAACAAGGAACTGGGAGAGCTAGTCACGGGGGGGAGGGATCGTCACACATGGCACTCAGCAAAATAAATAAATAAATACATAATAATAATAACTAGGCCTGCAAGCAGGTTTGAAAGGGGTCCAAGCCATCTATGCAACCCAACAGCCTGTCAAGGTTGCATATGTCGGACCTTTAAGACCATGGTCACAACACAAGTCACAAGAGATGGGAAAACATCCCAACAAGGGAGTATTTCTCATATATTCCATTGCAGAATCAACAAAGTGTCATTGATTTCCCCAGCAATAAGTATTTCATACTGCATAACTTTCTTTTTCACTCATTTTAACTAGGTGGCTCATGTTTATATTTTACGTACAACAAACTAAGCTGTATGACGCAGGTACAGTGTAAAGTGTGATTTTGGCTCAGAGCAGCTACATGGTGTCAGGTGACAGGATGACAGTTAAACCATCAGTTGTCTCGTGGGTTGGACTTGGGGGTTTCTGCAGCTGCTGGTGCCTGTGTGTTTGTTTTGAAAAAATAAAAAAAATAAAAAACAGCAGCCTTACCGCCCTCCAGAGAAACAGCTGCCTCGTGCTCCAGAGCTCATGCGTGAATGTGACTCATTTCCTGCGCAGCCGAGACCTTGTCCCCTCCTTACCGTGCTCGCGCTCTCCTGACAGACTGATCAATTCAGACAGGCACTGATTCCCAAGTCAATACCCCAGTCAGTCAGTTTTGTCAAACTATATGACCAGCAGCCACACCACTGCTTGATCTGGTCCAGCCATGTGGCTAAAGCTTAGCAGGTGTGGGCTTTGTCAGTACTTGGATGGGAGACCACCTGGGAAAATCAAGGTGCTGCTGGAAGAGGTGCTGGTCGAGATCTTCTCTTTGGTGGAATAATCCCCAGTGCAGTGATGGGATGCTGTGCTGAAGGAGAAACCGTCTTTCGAATGACCTTGGATTGCTGTTCATCAACTCCCACTGACTGCGGTTTTACTGCGTACCAGGGCCTGAAAGCTAAAGTAGCGAGACCAATGAGCGAGCCTGACGGGATCCTGTGGTAATAACAAAATCACGCGCGATCACCCAAGATGAATGATACGTGTTGTATTAAGTGCAACTACAAACAGGCAACAGCCAGAACGGTTGACTTGCTTTGATTTGTTTATTTTTCAAGATTTAGTGCTTCTACCGTGGCTAAGTAGTCTATTTATTAATAAATGTTCTTAATTTCCTGTTTGTGTTGGGTTTGCCATTTGTTTGGAGAGTATTCTGTCGAGAAAGTTTAGCCTTCATATTTTCTTACTTCGGTTGCTGTCCTAGCCCACAACACGAACTGGCGCCAACACGGATTTTGAAAATTAACCGTATCTTTTAATGTTGTGTGTGTGTACCGATCGATCTGCTGTGCTGAACTGCTGCGTTTGTGCTGAGGAATCTGGCAAAAATAGAAGTCTTGCGTGTCTGCTGCGCACGGCCGCGGTTTGCCGGAGCTGGGACGGACGAGGAATGCAACGGAGCGGATCCAGTGTAAGCAAACACATTGACTAAAGTGAAACCGATCAGCTGCGCTGCCATGGCGGAGCGCAGACGGACCTAACGCATCTGGTGTAAACTGGGGGTGAGATGGTAAACTGTGGTCCTGACTCTCTATGGTCATTAAAGATCCCATGACACTCTTGCACAAGAGTAGGGGGTTCCTAGGTGTCCTGGCTAAATTCCCAACCTGGCTCTTTCAACCTGCCACCTAATCGTCCCCTGATCTAACTGGCTATGCCATTTGCCCTCTGCCTCTCCACCTCAAGCTGATGTGGGGTGAGCATTCTGGCACGAAATGGCTGCCGTTGGGTCATCCTGGTGGGTGCTACACATTGGTGGTGGAGAGATGAGATTACCTCATATAACTGTAAAGCATTTTGAGTATCTGTGAGTAGGTGCTATATACTGTAAATGCAATATTTATTCATTCATCTTAGAGTCTTGATAAACAATGATACAAAGACACAATTATGTGTTTGCTGTGGGGTCAGAGAGGTGAGAATAAGAACCTGTATGTGAAGAGAGAAAGCAACCGGCCCACTGCTAATAAAATGCTTTTATTGAAATGTTAATGCAAAGACACCTTCATGTAGCTTCCGGCAAACTCCCTTTGTCCACATCCATCTTATCAGTACTTAAAGGATTTGGTCGTCTGACGAGGCTATCAAACAACACCCTGATTTTATTCTTGTTGTCAATCATAAAAATGAAGACTTTTTTTTCTTTTTTTTCATCTACAAAGTCCGACTTTTAACAGTAGCTTCATTGCAGCAAAGAAGTAGTTTTCTTTTAAAACACTTTCATGGTAAACATCAATTTTTAAAATGAAAGAATACAACAAATAACCTTCATTTACATGTTCATACGAATTTCCCCCTAAAGGAGTAATATGGATTTCACAGGCCTATATGTGTACACATTCATGTTCTGGCTTAATAAAAACAATAAAATTTGAGTCAAAAATCTGTGAAATAGAGATTTTTTATGAGCTCAATACTGGTGTCAATATGGCTCAAGCTTTTGCTAAACTGCACAGCATCATCCTCTCTTAACACTGAATTGTAATGGCAGCATAAACATCCATCAACTGGGGTCAGATAGACCACAGTCTGCATCATACAGAAAAGAAAGTCAAACAAAATGGATAAAACAATGTATTTTCAGCCACATCATTTTGTTAGCCTCACAGCATAATTGCCTATCTCAGTTTTTAATGTTTTTTTAATTTTAATTTTATTTTTTATTATGTAAGAGAATGGATTTTTTTTTTCAAGGTTTTGAGAAAACAAGGAAAAACCACATTTTTTTGCCAACATGAAAGAACAGGCAGCCGATATCTTAATTTGACAAAAATATGACTTGAGCAGTTCTCCTGTGATCTGGAAAAACCTAATACATATGTCACTTTTGGGAGAAACTGAGTTTGACCCTCTTTTGCAGTAATTAGGAGTGGTGAAAATCTTAAAACACTAGCAATTAGTGTTATTTGAACTGTCTAGATCAAGTTTCTATTATTTTTTTTTCGGTTAGGAGAAGTCCAGAATCCAAAGGTTTTTGTTCAGTTGCGAGAATCCTAGCCACTGATAAATTCACTAGGTTTTTCCAGATCACAGGAGTGTTATGCTATGAGGCCAACAATATGCAGGTAAGTGATGCCCCCATATTGCTGAAAAAAATGACACAAAATTGCAGGATATGCCACCTCATCTCCCTCTGAGTCTGTGAAGCTAACGCATCACGGGCACTATCTGCATTGTCTGTGCGCAAACAGCGTTATGGCTTCCATTCACTGTAGCTTAATATGGTGGTCAATGTAAGGCACTGCACATCTGTTTGCACTGTGTCCACCAGCACTGAGCAGCCTGCACATTAACCCACTCCCCGCCAGTGCCAGTCTGCCTCGCTACTCCCTATAGGAGGACGAACTCTCCATGCTCATGAGCCGGCCCCTCAGCACTGAG
The DNA here is from genome assembly GCA_029692085.1 of Gymnothorax javanicus. Classification (NCBI taxonomy): domain Eukaryota; kingdom Metazoa; phylum Chordata; class Actinopteri; order Anguilliformes; family Muraenidae; genus Gymnothorax; species Gymnothorax javanicus. Next base: position 20,765,016 of record CM056204.1, read on the forward strand.
CTGCCATGGCGGGACAGCTGTTCGCGAAACTCGGTGGTGAGGAAGTAGTAGATGAGCGGGTTCAGGCAGCAGTTGAGGCTGGCTATGCAGAGAGAGATGGGGTGGAACTGCAGGACCGCCAGCCTGATGGGACAGTGCATGATCACGTCTTGCGACACCAGCATGTAGAGCAGGAAGTTGACGTGATAGGGCGCGAAGCAGAAGAGGAAAACGCCGGTGCACACCAGCACCAACTGCAGGGCCTTGCGCTTGTCTCCCGCCGGCTGCTGGGCGGAATACCCTCGACTGAGGGACGGGCAATGCAGCATGAGCAGAAGCTGATGATGATCAGTGGCAAAACGAACCCCAGGAGTTCACCGACGGTGATCATGGGAACCATCACCTTCAGGCTCAGCTTGCGCGTCGGCAGGTCCTTGAAGCAGCCGCTGCCTCCTTTTCCGTTGCTCCGCATCAGGATGAAGGGCGAGCAGCAGAGTCCCACCACCAGCCACACGGCGGCGCTGATGCGCATGTCGTAGCGACGCTTCCACTTCTTGGCACAGAAGGGGCGCATGAGGAAGGAGCAGCGCTGGATGCTAATACACACCAGGAACGCAATGCTAGCGTACATGTTCAGGTACTTCAGGTAGAAGCACAGCAGGCACAGCTCCTTGCCGAAGGGCCAGGTGTGGGTGAGGTAATAGTGGATACGCAGAGGCAGGGACAGAACATGCAGCAGGTCAGCGATGGCCAGGTTGATCATGAAGATGATTGCTTTGGTCTTCTTCCTGTGAAATAGACGCAGTTGAGTTTTAATGGAAACACATGCACATGCTACAGTATGGCTGTGTAAAGAAATAATAATTAATTAGTTAGCATCCTTCACATCTCAATTTTAAGGGGCAGACGGGAGGTTTTTATATTTTTTATTTAATTATAATATGAATTTGATATCCAAATAGTGCAACATATCGATATCACAAGTACAAGTATTTTCATAAGAAGAACCAAATCTGCCTGACCCATAATTGGCACAGTGATTGAAAGCCAAACAGGTCCTCTGCTACGTGGACAGGGATTCTGGGTATTTTCTCGCTTTCTTTTTGATACGAATTTTAAAAAATTTTCAAAAAAGAAAAAAAAAATCGGAGGCGGGCGGGGATGCTACCCAACTATTTATTTATGTGTTTTTTTTTACAAGGCCTTATTGTACAAGGCTACAAGGCAAAATCTTGTTTGTCGTACACTTCTACTATACTGCTCACAAAATTCAGGGGATATTCAAATTCAACTAACTGTGGAAAGCACCTGAATTTAGATGCTTGTGAGATTTTTGAATATGTTTGTGGTTAGCCATAGGCACATTTCAGATCATATCTGATAAACTACTAGGTTTCAACGTTTGCAGAAACAGGGCGTCCAAACGCACCTGGGGGTGAATGTGAAAAGTGACATCATGCCTTCAGGGTGCAAATGCTGTCATGTACATGCTTTTTGTGAATGTATGGGTATAAAAGCATGCCTAGAACCACACTCATCGATCATTTCACCACTTTTGACGATGAGAAGACTCCAGGAAGAGGAAAGATTGCAGGCCACAGGGATTCACCAGGCTGGAAGAACCCAGGCTCTCACAGCCAGACAAGTGCACGTCTTGCAGTCTGTCATCCGCCAATTGTGAGCACACTATGTTGCCATCGGGAGAGTCCAGGACAGACCTCAAAGAGGGCGTCCAAGATGCACAACCAGGTGAGATGACCACCAGATCTTCAATAAAGCCCTGCATGACAGGTAACTGAATGCGACACAGCTGCAACAAGGGCATCTACAGGCTTCGGGAACCCTTATCACAACGCAGACCATTCGAAACTGTCTGCATGCTGCTAACCTGCGAGCCAGGCGGCCATGCATCCTGTTGCCCCTCTCAGATCGACATTGGCAGACAAGAAGACAGTGATGTCAGCAGCATCGATGACGGAGCAATGCCCAGTGGTCATGTGTAATGTTCAGCAAAGAGTCACGGTTCAATCTAGACTTAAATAATGGTCTTCATTGTTTTTGGCTTTGCCCAGGTGAATGTCATCAGAAGCCACTATGATTCCACATGATCGGTATGGGAGAGGGTCAGTAATGGTGTGGACTGACCTCCACATCTGCTATGGGAGAGTCACAGGGGTGTACTACCGTGACAACATCATCACTCTATATGTGCTTCTGTTTGCATGTCTTCATGGACCTGGATTCATCTATCAAGATGACAATGCCAGAGCTCATTGTGCACGCGTCATCCTTGACCATCTCCAGAGGCAACAATTCCAAACCTTGCCCTGGCCTGCAATGTCCCCTGAGGTCTCCCCCATAGAACACATATGGGATACGCTGGGACAATGTCTACAATGGCAGCACCCACCTTGTCAGGACTTAGTACAGCTGGGTGTGGCACTCCTGGAGGAGTGGCAGAGAGTTCCTCAAGCTGACATTGGTCGTCTCATTAGGAGCATGCAGAGTCGGTGTGATGCTTGTTTGGATGCTAGTGGCGGACCAACTCATTACTGTACAGTCTATGGCTTTCGTACCTCCAGAAAAAATTCTCTATTACTTAAGTGATGATAAAGTGTCATGAACTTCATCTTGAATTACTCGCCAATTAGATAACATAGTTTTGAAATTCAAAATAAATATATTTTCAGAGTTATTTGTCTTTTCTTCTCATTATCCCCTACTTTTTGTGATCAGTATATTACTGTGTAACAAAGCAGTATCTGATTCATTTAGAGTATACTGAATTTAGTCATTTGTTTTAAAAAAAATCTGGAAATGACTAACTATGGTTGCTCAACTGGCGGCACTATACTCTGAAATGATGAAATGATAATTCAGAAAATTAAGTGAACATATTCATGCTTTATGCACCAATGTGATTGGTACCTATGTGACCTGTGTTTGATCTACAGCCAAACATGTTGGCCTTTTCTGGTGCGTTAAGTACATTTTACCTCATTGCTGTCCAAGAGTAGCTGAACTTCACTCATTCGGTCAAGCTCTTTTTCAAGTCACCTTGGTTGAATTACAAAACTAGGCCAAAACATCTCAATCAGACCTGTGCTCACCTGATGAAGCGACACAGCACCCAGAGAGCCAGGCCGTTGCCCATAAGACCAGGTATGAAGATGAGCAGGTAGATGTAGGTGTAGAGCTGGTCCATGGTGGTATCCCATGAACTCATGTTGTAAGGGCAGACGTCTGAGTTGTTGCTGCCCTCAGCGTTGGACACATTCCAGGACATCATCCTCAGTCAGTTGTGCTGTAGCATGTTGTATTTATTTGTAAAATGATATCTGAGTTGAAGAAAAATGCAATATTGTTACAGGGAAACTGCACCATGAGCACTATGATTTAGCCAACACACTTCGTAGAGCATCAACTTAGCTTTTCAGTCATAAACTGATATGACATGCAGGTAATAATTTTTATTATTATTATTTTGATGACAGAAACGAGAGGGGGCTTGATCTCTAACTGGCAGCAGGCAGTTGGCGTGGCCTACCTGGGCAGAAGCCAAAAGATTCTTTAACTCTAACCTCAACCTTAACTATAACCAGCATGGAGATTTGCAGCAACAAAGTCCAAAAATCAGAGAACAGTGCACTGCGACACTATTGCATTTTGACAACTCTCTGCTGGGGTCCGTTTGCCATCAGTAGGAAGTCAGTTTCAGATCGAACCCTTGCAGATAGTAAGGTCAGTTGATTGGTTCAAAGTAAGTAGCATAGCTACTGATTATTCCCACTCCAACTCTTCCATCGCATCACAAACCACCCCCCTACCCTTCCCCTCCCCCAAACCCCTTTGCCTACAATAACTTAATCTGGCTCTGAAAGAGACTTTGAGATTACTTCACCAACACAGCCACCAATTCTCTGTCAAGTCTGATTGGCTGAAATGCTGAAATGTCAAGTGCAGTGGCACGTGTGTGGTTACTTCTGTTTGCATGCAGTGGCAGGAAGTGTCTGAAATTAGATTTTATGGGTATGCAGGGTGGTTCATGTGCGTAAAAAGTTGACCCGATCGGTCCGGGCACGTGTTCCTAACCCCACAGAGCCAGGACTAATGAGTCATTTCGCGCCCTTACATTTGCTTGCAGTATGTTTGTTTGTAAACGGGAATACATTCAGCAGACTTAGGGTAAAAGAAGTGTAATTCTGAGAATCCGCGGCTGCATTACTTTAATACATCAGCAGTAATGCACTGAGTATGAGACGTTTCATGTATAGGCCATTCTCCTTACCATAAGCAACAGGATGTGGTCATGAAGCTAGAACCGCCCTCCAAACCCTTGAAAGCGCTGGCAGTATCATATGTTCCTTCGGCACAACCGAAGCCCCATCCTGGTTTAATAACAGACTACTCCTTTCCCCTGAAGACCAGAGACAGACAGACAGAGAGAGAGAGAGAGAGAGAGAGAGGAAGAAGGAGGGGGGTGGATGAAATTAATATCAGAACAGTCTTTGGTAATAGTACCAGCCAGTTTCTGCACCCACAAACATTTGGCAAAATCATTCCCAATAATGAATTTATTTACAAACCGCCGCCTCAGCTCACTAAGGGCCGGGCAGCTCCACTGCTAGGACCCTCTTGTTTTGCTCTGGTTTTTTTTTTTTTTTGTCATTATTATAAACCCTTAAAGCGTTGAATAAATTTTCAAGGAATTAAAAATGTAATTATCCTGAGCTGCTGAAAACCTATCGTGTGGCAACTTGTTTAAAAGAGCTCCCCAGCAGTACCTCTTCTAAACAAGTTACCACATGATAGGTTTTCAACAGCATCTGATTTCGATGTCTTACATCACTGGGCAACAACACAGGCTAGAGCCTATAGCACTCTAAAGCTGCTGTCACACCGGACGCGAAACAAATTTTTCGCACCACAGATTACATTCAAAGTCAATGCAAAGTATTGCGCGTATTCGCGTCTTTGCATTGACTTTGAATGTAATCTGTTGTGCGAAAAATTTGTTTCGCGTCTGGTGTGAAAGCAGCTTAAGGGTTCATATTCCTCTTTTATTATCTTGCTCCTTCCTCTTCCTACCTTCCTGTGCATGAAAATAAGCCTCACTTAGCCCAGCTATTCAGTCAAGTCCAACATGACAGAAGCTGAAGAATGAACCAAATTTTCCGATGTTGATGTGACAGCAAAGTTCATAAGTACGTTAATTTCAAAACTTAGAAAAATTATGAAAAATCACCTGCACATGCTATAGCGTTACAGTTTGTGCCAAACTGTAGCCCCAAGCCAGTGAAAACTTTCATATGCTGCAATCTAAGGCACAATATTAAGTCCACCATTGCATTTTTATCAAAAGAAAATTAATTCCAATATTCAAAAATGGAGTGTTCTGCAAAACTATGAATTTTGCTCCATTACATGTCCCCAATGTAAAATAGAACATCTTTGAACAGCGGGATTTGAAAAACAGAATGATTGACATCTATGTAAATGTAACACAAAAACCTTCTGTATGTCAAGAGTAGTTTTGCCCAACTTCAGATTTTTTTTTTTCCCTACAAAACTCGACTATTTAAAATAACACTTTTCAACAAGGTGGGGCATCCTGTTTGGAGCCTTTCTGCAGTCGTGTAGGTTGTAGGGTTGAACCCCAAGGGGTGCCGCAAAAAGTGGGATTTTGACATCTGACAAGTGGGATTTGTTATGCTGAATCTCTCTTGCTATGTTCACATTGCGAGCCTCGTTCTTAAATTCTGATTTTTTTTGCTTGGATCAGATTTGCCTATCTTGATGGTTCACATTCATAGCTTCAAATGACTTGTATCTATCTGTAATGCGAAGGCATTGGCCCTTGTGAGAGCACTGATGGTATCAAAACCTGATTCAGAGCAGCAAAATGGATGCTTGTAGAGAAAGTATGGATGAGATCTTGCCCTGGAGGATGGCAAACAGTTCGTCAGCTAAACCTGATGAGGCTGAGACGGCAAAAACGGCTGGATGGCTAGCTTTTTAGGTTTTTAACTGCGCTAAGTGCATACGGACAGGCAGAGTGCCACATGAATTCCGACTTGACCATTCTCATTCATGTCGCATTGCCACGAATCAGATTTAATATAAAAAAAAATCTCCCAAATCAAGAGAGATTCTCATCATCCACGCACTTTTGCATTATTGATTGTGGCCTTTTAGTCTTTATTTATGTATCAAACACGAGTTGTTTGAATATTAAAAATGGGGGGAGTGTATAACATCCCTTTAAATGGATAATTATTGACCTGTTTTCAACCATTTTCCCTGATGAACATGCTTTCAGATGATACAAAATATCATGGGTCGTTAAACAAACTGCTTATTTTTTTAGTGCAATATAAAGGTGATGAAATGATAAATTCAATAAAAAATGTTTTATTCACTTGCCAAAGTATAATAAGATTTATGAAAAAATATAAAACTCTCTGGGTCCTCCGCATTAACAAAGACTGAAATGCGCACAATTTTGCAGCCAGCTGAAGCATGCTATTTATTTTCTGACTGTAACAAAGAGAATTGGCTACACCTCAAAGAGTTGAGTGGTCATATTTATCAAGGAAAATGACTACAAAAACATCAAGAATAATTGTCAGTGTTTTACCATCAACCGCTCCCCACCCTCTGATTTCTGTCCTGCAGCCACCACTGTGCACATGCCCTGTCGCTCTGATTCTCTGAATCAGCATATAGGACCTCGCCCAACGCACTGTGGCTCTGACTTCAGTATTTATCTCTCACCGCACACTCAGCTCCTGCTTCTCCTCATCTGTCCGTGCAAAGAGCTTTACATTTCAATGGGAATTCACGATCCATAATGCAGAAAACCTTTTTCATGAATCCGGGAGTGCTGACTAACCAGGCAACCAAGAGCAGTAGAGGGCTGCAATAATTCCTGCAAGACCCCACACTAAGAGCCCACCCTTACCCTCATGTGTGGAAGTGTAGCACAAAGCCTAGCAATCTCCACACTCTCACAATGCAACAGCATCTCCTTCATCCTCATGTCAGATGATGCGGTATTCAGCCAGGTCGGTCATTACAGGAAAGTTTGTTGCTAGCATTGGCTGTAAAGCTAATAGAAATTAATGATAACAACCATCAGCAAATATTCAGTTTATTGTGAGTGACTGCATTTCGGGTCATGAATGATAATGCTACAAAGGAGTATTCAGCCTGTAACTTCAAAAAATGAATAGGTCAGCCGAGAACCTTATTAAGAGCGCAACTTAGAACTTATTAGCAGCAATTATAAGTCATTTATTTTAATATTTTCTTCTTGATCAATAAATATCTTATTAGCAGCAATGTATAGTAAATCCCGAGGCGTAATTTATCTAGCTATAAGAAGCCATTTTGACAGAACCCCCTTCTGGTGCCTAACCATTGTAAAACAAAATACCACAACATATGTCATCCTGCTGATCTGTCTAGGCTACACTGGATCTACTGAATGCCATTACAGTGTCACTCATCGAATCTGCACTTTTGCCACATTTCTAATGACAATCTCCATAATATGCAAACAAATACAAGACATAATGACCGCAAACAATCACATGTGCCTGAGGCGGAAATGCACCATTTTTTATAGGTCACACCCAGAACCTTAATGTCACATTACGGTTAGATGAGTTGATTAGTATATGCTGTTAATGTATGACTGAATGTGCGGTGGGCAGTGTAGCAACAGCTACACGCTAAAGCATTAATTCAATGGAACTAATGCAAGGGAAGCTAGTCTTAGTATTAGCGCTCAGGCTTGGGAGGCCTTACAAAGCAAATGAATGTGATGAAACAAGATTTTGGGTATGTCGCGTGGGTTTAACATCCAGAAAGAACATAGGAATTCCCCTCACGGCCTCTCCTTGCTGCCGCCCAATGTTAAGTGCATAGTGGGTGTGCACTGCTAAATTTTAGAGGTTTCAGCTGAATAGCACGGACAGGGTCTTTTGCAAAGCAGAGTCCCACACTTCAGCTGTTGTCAAAGTTATGTTATGATGCAATCTGAACTGACCTGAACTGCATGTAAACTGAACTGCTGTGAACCCTGTTCTTACATTTTGCATATTTGATCTTAAACTTCATGACTGCATAATAATGCACACTATTTCATAATGGGGGTTGTAACAATGTTAGAAGTTCACAAATCACAATCATAACTATGACTGTTGGTAACTAAAATACTCCTGAAACAATGAAAGTGATATTGATTAAAATCTAGATTGAATCAGTTGTTGTAGTACAATTTGCTTGAAACTTTCGCAGTGAGACTTCTCAGGCAACATAGAAAAATTGCTAAGATCAGGATGACCCTAATAGGACAAGGAAAAAGTTCATCACGGAGGCAACCAAAACGCCAACAGCAGAAATTAGGTGGGTTCTTCTCACTCCTGGGGTGTGACATCCCAAAATATGCCAGTTTGGGATATGGGGCATGGTGGGTGGAAGAGAATTCTTTCTTTCAAATACAAATATCCAATCCTGTTGAAATTATGAAAAAAAATATAACTAATCACCCAAACCGCGAGGGCAAAGGCATGATAGTCTTATAAAACAGGTTTTTAAACTTTTTGGCTTTCGTTGCATAAGATATCTTTGGTGCCATGACAATGCACTGTTGCTCATCATCCAATGAACACCATACTGTGAACTCTGCTGTTGGAAGCGTCATACATTGAGGCCATTCATCTTCTAGTTGGACTGGGGTCCTCGCCTAGATGGGTGGGAAAGTAGATGGTTCCAAATATTAAGGTATTTTTGGTGTAAAACCTGCTGTCGTCTGTGAGAAAATTTCACCTTCTGGCATGATAATGACCCAAAACACACATCCAAGTTGGCCAAGGCATGGCCTCAGCAAAGGAAAATCTAATTCTTGGGATGGCCCAAACCTGTGGAATGGCCTAAAAAGGGCTGCAGGTGGGACACGCCCAGGAAATTTGAAGGAACTTGAACTTGAACTGAGATGCAGTAAAATTCCTAAGTGAAGGTGTTTAAAGTAAATAAAGACTTATTGATCAATAGTTGCTCGTGTAGCACAGGCTGCCTCCACAAAGTATTATTTGGGGGTGCATTCAACCAGGCTGTTGTAAGTACAAAATTTTTTTTTTTTTCCAGTAATGGTTTTTTTTTTTTTTTTTCTCTCCATTTTCATCAGCAGGATGGTCACATTAAGGATGGAAAAAGTCAGATATGTAGGTTGTTATTTCTACTGTTATATGTCAAACTTCAGACATCACTCTTCTCCTTCTTTTTTTTCAAAAAAACTAAATTTTAGAGTCAACAAAATGGCCACCTTAAATCATAACTGCATAATCATAACAGTCGTGTGGTTCTGAAAGATCACACTCAGCAATTTTGAGGAAGTTCACATGAAAGTCGGCATTTGTGTCTTCTAGTATTTTTCCATCCAGTTTGTACCAAATTCTTTTGATTTTACTTGCTCAAAAATGGAACTAAGAAGCGTACCAGTTTATGTTGGCAAAGACGGCTTTTTACGGACTCAAAAATTTAGGCCAATATTCTGTGCAATGACAAATTTTTGAATTACTTTTCACTAAATCACTGACTTCACTTATTTTATACCATTGGAGGTTAAGTTAAAACTACTAATCTTTTTGAATTATGTAACGCCACGCCCTCGGCGTCTTCACAGATGAGCCTATTAAGACCCGGACTGCATTCTTCAGCTCCATAATCATTGGCTGCATCTGTGTCTTATTTCCACTGTATGGTAGTGTTCCTATTTAAGTCTGAGCTTCGCGCTTATTCAGGGCGAAGTCTCGTAAACCACGTAAGCCTCTCAAGCCTGTACTTACTGTCTAGTCTTGTTTAAACTAATGTCCCGCATTTACGTATATGTCCCGCATTAGCATGTATTATTAATTTTCCCGATTTAAGAAAGTATCTCCCGAATTAGCGTGTATTATTAAGTCTCCTGCATTAAGCATGTATTTCCCACATTAGCGTGTACTATTAATTCTCCCGCATTAAGCTTGTATCTCCCACATTAGTGTATATTATTAAGTTTCCCACATTAAGCGTCTATCTCCCGTATTAGCGTGTATTATTAATTCTCCCGCATTAAGCATGTATCTCCCACATTAGCATGTATTATTAATTCTCCCACATTAAGCGAGTATCATTTGCGTGAATTATTAATTATCCCGCATTAAGCGTGTATGTCCCTCATTAGCGTGTATTATTAATTCTCCCGCATTAAGCATGTATCTCCTTCATTAGCGTGTATTATTAATTATTCCGCATTAAGCGTGTATCTCCCATATTAGCGTGTATTATTAATTTTCCCGCCTTAACCGTGTATCTCCCACATTAGCGTGTATTATTAACTTTAACTCCCACACTATTACTATTTATGTACAGTGCTGTAATTAATATCCCGGAACCTCAATTCCGTATTTCTTTCTATTTGTAATACAATGTACTGTCGCTAACGTCCAATGTTTGTATTACCAATAGTATTATCCAGGAACCTTGATTCCTTGTATTGTATCCTGCGTCACCTTCTTGCTGTGCAGAAGGCATAATAAATACAACCAAGTCCATCTTCGCACCTGAGTCCAGTCCTGCACTTCCTGTCCTCCGTGCACATCACCGGTGCTCAGAGCACAACCCTTACAAATAAAAATGTGAATGAACATGAGTGTACAAAAACTTTTGACTTGTTGTGCAGTCACAGTAGTACATATGTGTATATTAATTAAAAAAAAATCTATGTCCTCTCAGTAAAAACATATCTTCTTTATTTATTTTTTACATTGATTGTTCTTGCAATTTTTAAAGGGGCAGTTCATAGGAAAATTAGGATTGCCAAATATTTTGCTGTTTCCATGGGGTGAACCTTCATCAAAATTGACTGGTGATATAAGGAAAACCAATCACTTCCATTCTCCAGAGTCTAGTTTACAGTGTTTTCCCTATATAATTGGCATGTCTGAAAAGTTTTAGTGGTCTAACCTGCCAAAATAAACTATCAACCAGAAAAATATGGTATTCACTCCAAGTGAAAAAAAAACAGCTTAGTCATTACATTTCAATGTATTTCAACTATTGTTCATAGAAAGTGAATCATAGAGAACATATGCAGCACAAAAACAATATTTTTGTGCTAAGATACAGTGCTGTGAAAAAGTATTTGCCCCCTTCCTGATTTCTTTTCTTTTTTTTTTGCATATTTGTCACACTTTAATGTTTCAGATCATCAAACAAATTTTAATATTTGACAATGATAACCCAAGTAAAGACAAAATGCAGCTTTTAAATGATGATTTAATTTATTGAGGGAAAAAGCTATCCAAACCTACCTGGCCCTATGTGAAAAAGTAATTGCCTCCTAAACCTAATAACTGGTTGTACCACCCTTGGCGACAACAACTGCAATCAAGCGTTTACGATAACTGGCAATGAGTCTTTCACATTGCTGTGGAGGAATTTTTGCCAACTCCTCATTGCAGAATTGTTTCAATTCAGCTGCATTGGAGGGTTTTGAGCATGAATGGCCTGTTTAAGGTCATGCCACTGCATCTCAATCGGATTTAAGTCCTGACTTTGATTAGCCACTCCAAAACCTTCATTTTGTTTTTTTTAAGCCATTCAGTGGTGGACTTGCTGGTGGTTTCAGATCATTGTCCTGCTGCATAACCCAAGTGCGCTTGAATTTGAGGTCACGAATTGATGGTCAGACATTCTCCTTCAGGATTTTCTGGTAGAGAGCAGAATTTATGGCTCCATCAATTATGGCAAGTCGTCCAGGTCCTGAAGCAGCAAAGCAGCCCCAGACCATCACAGTACCACCACCATGTTTGACTGTTGGTATGATGTTCTTTTTATGAAATGCTGTGTTAGTTTTACGCCAGATGTAATGGGACGCACACCTTCCAAAAAGTTCAACTTTTGTCTCGTCAGTCCACAGAATATTTTCACAAAATTCTTGGTGATCATTAAGGTGTTTTTTGGCAAATGTCAGACAAGCCTCTGTGTTCTTTTTGGTCAGCAGTGGTTTTTACCTTGGAACTCTCCCATGGATGCCATTTTTGCCCAGTCTCTTTCTCATTGTTTAATCATTAACACTGACTTTAACTGAGGGAAGTGAGGCCTGCAGTTCTTTAGATGTTGTTCTGGGTTCTTTTGTGACCTCCTAGATGAGTCGTCGATGCGCTCTTGGAGTAATTTTGGTGGGCCGGCCACTCCTAAGAAGGTTCACCACTGTTCCAAGTTTTCTCCATTTGTGGATATGGCTTTCACCGTGGTTCGCTGGAGTCCTAAAGCCTCAGAAATGGCTTTGAAACCCTTTTTAGACTGAAAGATGTCAATGACTTTGTTTCTCATCTGTTCTTGAATTTCATTAGATCGCGGCATGATGTGTTGCTTTTTGAGATCTTTTAGTCTACTTCACTTTGTCAGTCAGGTTCTATTTAAGTGATTTCTTCATTCGGCAGGTCTGGCAGTAATCTGGCCTAGGTGTGGCTAGTAAAATTGAACTACAAAAATGTGGTTAGTCACAGTTAATTCATGATTTTAACAAGGGGGCTATTATTTTTTCACATAGGGCCAGGTAGGTTTAGATAGTTTTTTTCCCTTAATCAATGAAATCATCATTTAAAAACTTTTGTATTTACTCAGGTTATCTTTATCTAATATAAAAATTTGTTTGATGATCTGAAACATTTAAGTGTGACAAATATGCAAAAAAAAAAAAAATCAGGAAGGGACAAATACTTTTCCATAGCACTGTACAAGCGAATAAGCATGAATGGAAAAATATGTGTGTGCATATATATGTGTGTGTGTGTGTGTGTGAGTGAGTGAGTGAGTGAGTGTGTGTGTGTGTGTGTGTGTGTGTGGAAAAAATGATCCACATCGAAACTGCTATGATTAAGAATGAGAGAACATTTTTGCACCTCCATATCATGCACAGGCCCCAGCGGGCAGAATGGATTCTAATAGTTTCTGCGACCCCTCCTTAACCCACACTTCCTGAGGTCTGATAAGGGTGAACAGGAAGTCACACAATACTGGCCATCGAAAATCACAAATGCCATCTAGGCTGTTTCCCTCTGCAGGGCATTCATTCTGATCTAAAAACTGAGAGTAACTGCTGTGTTGAATTGTGAATTAACGGAACAAAACCTTTTTTTTTCATTTAATAGTCCTCTTTCTTTTAAATCACAGAACACTTTTAGTCTAGCACAAAGCTGGTGTCTGAAATGTGGACATAAACATGTGTTAACCTCTTTTGTTAGTCAATGGTACTATAATAAAGCTTTCTTTCTTTCTTTCATGAGTAGCAATGGTGAGGCAGTCCACTGAAGTGAAAGCCTCAATTGATGTTTAATTAATCCTATGGTCCTCCTCAGATCTATAGATAGAACTAGAGATGGATTTAGACTTACAACAGATCAATCTATATACCGCAAGTGCAGTGCACTCATGCCTTATACAAGTTTTTACCTAGCACTCTGCAATGCCTACAGCATGCAATGCTATAAACAATGATGTGGAATAAAACATTGTTCCTTGCCTATATTTTTCATTAATTTGTTGCATAATGCATATTTGAATGGAGGTGAATAGACATTTAATGGATCAGGTTTTCATTGTATTTCAAAATACAGTAAAACTCCTAATCCAAGTTCCTTTGCACAGATATGTGGTTACAGGCATTGAAATGATGCAGTAATTGTAATAGTCCTCGGAATACATAACTGTATATTGAATATCCAGGAGGAGGTGTTACCCTAAAACTATTCAAAAGATTGAGTTCTTAAGTATGAAATGGTGGTATCAAAGTCACATGAATCAAATCTCCCCAACAAACCTTATTTACTATTGGACTTGATAAATGAAATAAGATCATTTGAAACATCTTTATACAATTCCATTGCTTCCAATGATCTTATTTCATTTAAACAATGTAAACAATCATGAAACACATGCATTGCTTCCAACCCCTGAGTAAACAAAAGCATGAGAAGTCCGGCGTCATAATCGGTTACCAATTACTTGTGGTAAAATCCACCATAACGCACGTGAAACAGATAAACCTCCATGCACAAGGACTTTAATTTCATGCGAGAATCTCTTACATATACGTTGACTGAATAATTGCTGACTACAGCGAGGGAACGTAAATATGCCACTAAAACTCATGCCGAATGCGTGAGAGTTTACAGATATGCGCTAATAATGAAACCTGACACCTGATAATGTTGAGAGTTTTTGGTGTTTCTGTAATGATAATTTAAATGAATGATTGAAAACAGGTCATGACCAATCATTATTTTTAAGGGATGGTTTGAGCGTCCTCGATAGCCAGTTCACCAGCCGCCACTGGTCTGCACTATTTTTCATTGGGGTGCCAATATTTCATAAGGGATGATTTTGTGTGGTTTCAATGGACAAAAAAACTTTCAATTAGTTTTCTGCTCAATTTGGTGACTGAATGGGTAGGTACAGTACAAGCCCTTTCACTTAAAATACAGTAAAATACAAACCCCAATTCCAATGAAGTTGGGACCTTGTGTAAAACGTGAATAAAAACATAATACAATGATTTGCAAATCCTGTTCAACCAATATTCAATTGAGTACACTATAAAGACAAGATATTTAATGCTTAAACTGATAAACTTAATTGTTTTTTTTTGGAAATATTCTCTCATTTTGAATTTGATGCCTGCAACACATTCCAAAAAAGCTGCGACAGGGGCATGTTTACCACTGTGTTACATCAGCTTTCCTTTTAACAACACTCAATAAGCATTTAGGAACTGTGGACATTAATTGTGGAAGCTTTGTAGGTGGAATTCCTTCCCATTCTTGCTTGATATATGACTTAAGTTGCTCAGCAGTCCGGGGTCTCCGTTGTCGTATTTTGCGCTTCATAATGTGCCACATATTTTCAGTGGGACAGGTCTGGACTGCAGGCAGGCCAGTCTATTACCCGCACTCTTTTACTACGAAGCCACGCTGTTGTAACACATGCAGAATGTGGCTTGGCATCGTCTTGCTGAAATAAGCGGAGACGTCTCTGAAAAAGATGTAGCTTGGATAGCAGCATATGTTGCTCCAAAACCTGTATGTCCCTTTTAGCATTACCCAGCTGGCATTTTAACGTTTTTTCACTTTTGAGTCAACGTCATGGATCATAGTTGAATCACCATTGAATTATGTTTTGATTTTGAAAGATGAATCAACATTGATTTTGCAACGTTTTTTTCAATGTTTTTAAACGTTGTTTCAATGTTGTTTCAACGTTGAAACAAATCTTGTTCAAATTTCAGTGTTGATTTGAGATCATTTTGTTAACCTTTTTACAACCATCAGAGTTAAACATTGTTTCAATAGCGTTTCAGCGTTGAAATGACAACTGACATAATTTCAACCATATTTCAACGTTGAAGGTCGGTCGTGTGCCGACTGGGTAATGGTGCCTTCACAGATGTGCAAGTTTCCCATGCCATGGGCACTTACACATCCCCATACCATCACAGATGTTGGCTTTTGAACTTTGCGCTGATAACAATCTTAATGGTCCTTTCCTCTTTAGCCCGGAGGACACAACGTACATGATTTCCAAAAACGATTTGAAATGTGGACTAGTCAGACCACAGCACTCTTTTCCACTTTGTGTCAGTCCATTTTAGATGAGTTTGGGCCCAGAGAAGCTGGCGGCGTTTCTGGGTGTTGTTGATATATGGCTTTCGCTTTGCATGGTACAGTTTTAACTTGCACTTGTAGATGTAGCGACGAACTGTGTTAACTGACAATGGTCTTCTGAAGTGTTCCTGAGCCCACATGGTAATATCCTTTACAGGATGATGTCAGTATTTAATGCAGTGCTGGAAGAGGGACCAATGGTCACAGCCAGGCATTCAATGTTGGTTTTCAGCCTTGCCGCTTACGTGTAGAGATTTTTCTGGATTCTCTGACTCTTATGATGATATTATGGACTGTAGATGATGAAATCCTTAAATTCCTTGCAATTGCGCATTGAGAATCGTTGTTCTTAAACTGTTGGACTATTTGCTCATGCAGTTGTTCACAAAGTGGTGAACCTCGCCCCATCCTTGCTTGTGAACGACTGAGCCTTTCGGGGATGCTCCTTTTATACCTAATCATGACACTCACCTGTTTCCAATTAACCTCTTCACCTGTGGAATGCTCCAAACAGGTGTTTTTTGAGCATTCCTCAACTTTCCCAGTCTTTTGTTGTCCCTGTCCCAGCTTTTTTGGAACATGTTGTAGGCATCAATTTCAAAATGAGTGAATATTTCCAAAAAAAAAAACATTGAAGTTTATCAGTTTGAACAATAAATATCTTGTCTTTATAGTGTACTCAATTGAATATAGGTCGAAAAGGATTTGCAAATCATTGCATTCTGTTTTTATTCACGTTTCACACAACGTCCCAACTTAATTGGAATTGGGGTTTATACAATACAATCCACTCCCAAAAGTTTGTGCCATGTGAAAACAGCTGCATGGTAGTAAAACCTTGAATTATTTCAGAAGTACATCAAAGTAAAAATATGTCCATTTTCAACCCTTTTGGGAGGTGTGAGGGGTCGCTCATATTTGACTTCACAGATTATCAGTGGTTCTGAGTATCACCCTCTGATGTTGCACACTTGCTGCCAAGTAGTTTATGATCGAGGGTATGTATGGTTCTACTTCTTAGCCATTTTTAGCTTATTAGCCCTATGGGCCGATATGCTATTGTTGTGGTGTGGTGTGGCGTCCGTCGTCCGGAACGTTTATTATCTTTTTTTTGGCCTGATGAATTTTTATGTAAATTTGCAGTAACATACTGCTAGACCATATCTCCAGATGTTTTTCTCAGATTTTTGATTTAATCATTTTTGTCTGTTTTATGGGCCCTTGAAATTTTGGCTCCAATGTTAAAAATAGGACTGAGGAATTTTAAAAAATAATTTCTCAAAAAGTGTGTGATAAATTTTTTTCTAAATCAGGCAATCAACTTACCCTTGATACCATCATTGTACAGTGCGAGCGACATTTTGATTGAATCAACGGAAGTGGGTCTATTGGGGGCGCTGTACTTTATGAATATGCAAGATGGCCTGTGGAGGCCAAATGGTTGCAGATAGAGATTAAGTTTGTATTATCGACATATAGGAAGTCATATATGACCTATATTTTGGCAATATTAAATCTGACCACAGATGACTTTGAAAGGTCAAACTCAAGGTCAGGGAATATATTTACAATGTTAAAAGATATGACTTGAAATTTAAAAAAATTATTTCTCAAAAACTGTCTGATAACTTTTTTTCTAAATCTGGCAATCTACTCACCTTGATATACTTTATGTACAGTGCGAGTCCCATTTTGATTGAATCGACGGAAGTGAGTCTAGTGGGGGTGCTGTACTTTAACATTGGGTCTTATGGAGAATGGGCCAAATCATCTGTGGAAGCTAAATGGTTGCAGATAGAGATTAAGTTTGTATTACTGAGATACGGGAAGTAATATATGACCTATATTTTGGCTGTGTTAAAGTTGACCTCAGATGACCTTGAAAGGCCAAACTTGAGGTCAAGCAAAATGTTACAGTTTTAAAAGGTTTCTAGGCTTGAAAATATTGAATATTGGGAACATATGAGCATTGAACACTTATAGGAAGTCATGTATGAACTTTCATTTGGTGGCCTTGAACTTGACCTTCGGTGACCTTCGAAGGTCAAACTTCACATCGTGAAATTTCAATGACTTCTACCACCAAAACTATTACAGATAGAGCTTAGGTTTGTATTATAGGCATATAGGAAGTCATGTATGAAGTTTCATTTGGCGACATTGAACTTGACCTTAAGTGACCTTGAATGCCCAAACTTCAGAGTGAAATTTCAATGTCTTATATCAGTAAAATCGTTACAGATTGAGTGTAGGTTTGTATTGGAGACGTATAGGAAGTCATGTATGAACTTTCATTTGGTGACCTTCATATTGACCTTCGAAGGTCTAACTTGACCTAGAGAAAATGACTTCTGTCACTGAAAAGGTCACAGATGGAGCCTTTTGTGTTACTGACATCTAGAAGTCACATATGAACTTTCATTTGATGACATTCGACTTGACTGTCAGTGACCTTTGAGGGTCAAACTCGACAGTGAAATTACAATGACTTGTATCATCAAAATGGTCACAGATTGAGCCAAGGTTTGTATAGAGACATTGAGAAAGTCATACATGAAGTCCATTTGCTGACCACAACTTGACATTCTGTGACCTTTAAAGTTCACAATTGACATATTGAATACATATTGACATATTATAATGACTTGTATCACTAAAACTGCTTCAGAGCTTAGGATTGTATTACAGAAGGTCTTATAAATGTATGTGAACTTTTATTTAGTGACCTTGACATTGATTTTCATTGATTCAAATGTCAAACTTCACATGAAATTTTCATAACTTGTATCATCACTGTAAGACTGCTTGCTGGTAAGCTACAGGACCCTTGGTCCTATTTTAAAAAATTATTTTCAATATTTCACAGTGAACTAAAGTAGAACATCTTCAAAGTTAATTTTCACAAAGATTCTTTGTATGTGCAGCATTTTTTTGTCGTAAAATTAGAAAAAACAAAATATGTTGGAATTTCACTAACTGGTACAAGTGTATTGCGAGCTAGCTTCTGGCGATAAGTGCAAATGCTTGTTGGCACACCTCATAGAACGGATAGTAGCAAAGCAATGGCAGGTATTGAAATATCCTCTTTTGTGCATTTTCCATTGCAAACATTTCAGCAGCCATTATTGCCATGATGAGTATTGCGTAGACATGAGTCAATCATTTCTTTCTTCTGTGTCTGAGTTTTTGTACCGTATGATACTAGAGTTCCCTCGACTCCTGCTATCAGTTTAAATCAGCAGTGATAAAATGCAGCGTGGAGATATACTAGACTTGGTATGTCATGCATTGAGTCTGAACATAGCTCATCAAATCTGCTCACCATTCCTTCTTCCTTTATAAATTCCACAAAACCAGTGTATGCTCTCAACTCACTCTCGCATGCACACACTTGTACAAACACAAAAACTACATTTGGCGACTCCTGCGTATTTACTCCCAAAGCGATGGCGACAGGCATTCTAGTCAGCTCAATGAACGCCTTTGCTTATTATCAGATTGGCTCAGTCGCTCATCTCCGCCAGTCTATAATAAAAACACATGTAAAATTACTGTAGCTGTTTTGTCTCGTGATATAAGAAAAAAAAAAAAAAAAAAATCCCCCAGGGGAAAAAAACACGCTTTTCAGCCCTATGGTTCAGATGGATGTTTCATGCAAAAGAGCCTCAACTGCCTTTAGTGATCAATCGCATGTAGAAAATCCAACTTCCAGTTTCTCATGCGCACCAACACTGAAACACAATCTTTCCTCTTATTGCTTTATTTTTCCCTCTGCATTCATAATAAACCTTTCAGCTCACCTGTCCCCATGGAATGAAGAGTGTTTTGATCCTAGACAGGGAATCATATCTTCTTTGCTCTGCTCTGCCGGGGCACTGCAAGCTTTCAACTCAGGAGCAAAACAATCCGCTAGAATCGAGAAGAGGAAGTTGCATGCTATCTGAATCTCGCACGCTACCTGCTACTCCCAGCCTGCTCTTACCCGCCCTTACCGCCACCTCCCAGGCCTCATGAATTATTTTTCACTCAGTCTCCGAGCAGATTGTAAACGCAGCAATTTTCTATCTGCGGACGAAAACATACGCTCTCACCGCAGAAACTGATCGGTTTTTTTGGTTGTTCTTTTGTCTTTGTTTGTTCTCCTGTTCTGTTTTTGCTGTTCCTTTTTTTGTCCGCAGATAATGTCTGGGGTAAGAGTTTAAAATGAGGCGTCTGCCTTTTTCCAGGCGCAAATTTTCAGCAATGAAGCAGCAGCATTATACTGTTCTTCTGTGGTCTCAGGCCCGGGTCATCCTCCACTCAGTGCCTGGCTGTGATTGCGACCCCTCGTCCAGCCCATAATAGTGCAGCTGAGGAGTACTTGTGTTCAACAACCACAGATAATAATCAACCGCAGTCCATTTTGTCTGTTCCACACCTCAACTTTGGATAGACATGGTGATAAGGTTTCACCGTAAAAACCAACATTTTAAAAACTGCAGTGCTGTAACCACAGACGTGTGCATTATAATAACCCAGTGTTTCCCAACCCCGCTCTTGGAGCCCCCTGCCCTGCATATATTAGGTGTATCCTTGATTAAAAACACCTGAATCAGCTGATGAGCTCTTTAGTACATTACTTGATGACCTGAACTGGGTGTGTCAGTCTAGGGAGGTTTATAAAGTGTGTAGGTCAGGGGTACTCCAGGAGTAAGGTTAGGTATACTCATACCACTAATATGCTCGAAAAGCTTGTTCTGTATAATTTTTGACGGGCCATTTTAAGATGCCTATATGCTATCACGACCTTAGCCAACATTTTAAATATTTCCTTAGTGAACTAACATTTTGAAACTTGAAATGCTTTGGAAAAACTATGGTATGGCTTCACACTGGTCACCAATCCTTTTCTTGGTGATCAGCCAGTAGGTTTTCACTCCAGCCCAAATGTGTCACATTTGAGTCAACTATTAACTGCTCAATGTAGATCTATAGCTGATGAGTAAGGTGCACTTTAATTGGATTGAAGTGAAAACCTACAAGATGATTGTTCTGCTGTAGCCGAAGCAAAGTTTGGAGCCATTAGCTTGAATTCCAGCTCATCAGATTTAAAAGAACATATCAAAATTAGTTTTTCTCGTGCTATCAACAGTTACAACCCCAATTCCAAAAAAGCTGGGATGCTTTATAAATAAAAACAGAATGCAATTATTTGCAAATCTCAGAAACCCACAATTTATTCAAAAGAACATAGACAACATATCAGATGTTGAGAGTGAGAAATTTTACCATTTCATGAAAAATATTAACTCATTTTGAATTTAATGGCAGCAAAACATCTCAAAAAAGTTGGGACGGGGCTACAAAAGGCTGGAAAAGTAAGTGGTACAAATAAAAAACAGCTGGAGGAGCATTTTGCCACTAATCAGGTTAATTGGCAACAGGTCAGTCACATGACTGGGTATAAAAATAGCATTTTAGAGAGGCAGGGTCTGTCAGAAGTAAAGATGGACGGAGATTCACAAATCTGCAAAAAAACTGTGTCGAAAAATTGAGGAACAATTTCAGAAAGTTGTTCCTCAATGTTAATTGTCAAGACTTTGAATCTACAGTACACAATATCATCAAAAGATTCAGAGAATCTGGAGAAATCTCTGTGCGCAAGGGACAAGACCAAAGATTAATATTGGATGCTCGTGAGCTTCGGGCCCTCAGGCGGCTCTGCATTAAAAGCAGGCATAATTCTGCACTGTAATACACTGCATGAGCTCAGGAACACTTCCAGAAATCATTATCTGTGAACACAGTTCACCATGCAATCTACAAATGCAAGCTAAAGCTGTATCATGCAAAGATGAAGCCACATGTGAACATGATACAGAAAAGCCGCTGTCTTTTCTGGCCCAAAGTTAATTTAAAATGGACTGAGGCAGAATGGAAAACTGTTCTGTGGTCAGATTAATCAAAATTTTGAATTCTTTTTGGAAACCATGGATGCCATTTTGTGCGATCTAAAGAGGAGAGGGACCATCCAACTTGTTATAAGCGCACAGTTCAAAAGCCTACATCTCTGATGGTTTCGGGTTGCATTAGTGCCTATGGCGTGGGGAGCTTACACATCTGGAAAGGCATTATCAATGCTGAAAAGTATGTAGAAGTTTTTTTAACAACATATGCTCCCATCCAGACAATGTCTCATTCAGGGAAGGCCTTACATATTTCAGCAAAACAATGCCAAATCACATACTGCATCCATCACAACAATATGGCTTCGCTGAAGAAGAATCTATGTGCTGAACTGGCCTACCTGCAGTCCTGAACATTAACTAATAGAAAGCATTGGTGCATCATAAAACAAAAAATCCGGCAAAGAAGACCCAGGACTGTTGAGCAGCTAAGAGTGGGACAGCATTCCTCTCCCAGAACTTCAGCAATTGGTCTCCTCACTTCCCAGATGTTTACAGACTGTTGTTTTAAGAAGAGGGGATACTAAATAATGGTAAACGTGGCCCTATCTTAACTTTTTTGTGATGTGTTGCAGATCTGGCAGCTTATGGAGGCCCAACACCTTAAAAAGACCGTTATGTTGATTTTTCCAATGATTAGTCACCCGTCTGTAAATATATGATTAAAAACTGCACATTGATGCATTATTTTACTGAGGTCTGAAGTCTTTTTCATTGGTGTGCGTTCAGAGTCCATATTTTTTCACTGGCAAACCTACCCTCATGTTGATGAATGCTAATTATAACATGAATTAAGACCAAGTACATAAAGCGCTAACAGAACTCCACTATGGATGACTGAAACCATTTGTTAAAAACATTACCGTGCCCTGAAATGAGTGGCTGAGTCTAAAAGGGCTAAAATTTTCACCAAAAATTATCAAAATATCTCAGTAAAATCAGGAAATCTGCAAAAAAAAAAGCTGACGAAGGACAGAAATGCTGTAAAATGAAATGAAACATTACAGTCAGTAAAGTCGCAAGAAAGGCAAGACAGAATGATGAGGAGCTTATCTTTGGTAATAATCAAAAACAAAAAGAACAAAATAGAGGAACAAGACACCTACTTCCCCTCGAGTTCTTTTTGTTGTCCCAGCACTAACGCAGACACCCAGAATGGACACTCACTGATTCTGCAGAGCATGATGGAACTTATAGTTATGCCGGTCAGTGTAAGCAGGCAGAAAAGAGAGCCTGTTTTACCTGCATGCAGAGCAGACCAGATCACTGGTCATTCGATGGGTGTTCAGACAGCTTTTTTCAAACCTCAAACTGTTGTAGCCGGCTAACATACTTCCACAGGAAGTGTTAACAAAAACTTACACTTCCATCACACCCCCACATTCACTCACATAATCTCTCCAATTTATCTGTCTCAGGCAGGCATGTTTATCATTCAATACTTTTCTCTCAAATAGCCGACACATGTATGAGAACTTTTTAAGACACTTTATTTGATGCAATGCTTGCATTTTCTTTATGATAATTTCACGTCATCATACAGCATTTCTGATTTGACTCAATGGGCTCTAAATTCGTAGACCAGGAGCAGGCGCGGCGCAGGCGCGGCGAATGGGGGTGCGCTGCGCCAACGGGGTGTGTCCAGGCGTATGTTGCAATTTCGTGCCCGGCGTAGCCTGGCGCAAGTACTCCTCTGTCCCGCCTCGGTCCCTCCTGCCGGCGCCAAGTGGGAAAGAGGGAGGAGATAAGGCCTGAGTGGGTTTAACACTGCCGAGTCAAATCTTCACCAATCAAATGAGCTCCTCTCCTCACCTTTAATGTGTTGGAATATAGAAGCCATCATGTCTGCATGATGCGTTAATGTTGCATTTTACTTTGCTGCTTCAGGCATGTTTTTTGCACCGCTTACGTCTATATTAAGCATTACGAATATGAGTTAGCTGGCTAGCTAGGGCATTCTAGAATTATTACAATTAGTGAACTTGAATGGAATTTCAAAACGAAACTATGTCAGATCATTCAAACTTATGAAGTTGGAATGAAATACGACAGTTGCTCATTTATTTCTTCTGCCTGCATCATTGGGAAGAAAAACAATGGATAGCGTGTTCCTATTATTACAACCTGTTGCTGCTTAAAATTTTGAGATTAACATGCATGGACAACAATGCAAGATATGTTACACATTTATTTTCAATATGTGATCTTAACTCAGTACGAGATCATAGCAATCAGGCTGTATTCCTTTCCCCCACTAAAAACAATAAAACCGAAGTGACAATAAATAGTAGCCTAGTATTAAGCCGCTTGCACACTGGACGCGAAACGAATTTTTCGCACGACAGATTGCGTTGAACGCAGTGTCCACGTGTCCGAAAGTCTGACAGGGTTTTAATATAACTCCGTGTCCGACAGTCGATTATTGTTTTTAATTTCTTCAAATCTACTGAATGTTTTAGATATCAAAGGTGAATGTTTTGATAAGAGGGCTCGGTTCTTCAAGATGAGTACCGAGAATTTCAATCAATGTTTCTGTTTAAGCTCTGCTCAATAAAGTGAGTCGACATTGGCGAGGGACAATGTACAATGCCTGTCTGACATTAAACCCGGTGGGCACACAACGTTGAAACAATGTTGAAACAACGCTGTTGGGGTTGCTTCAATGTTATATCAACTTTGAATCAACGTCGTGTGCCCACTGGGAATGCAAAATACTCCGTGTCTGACAGCCAAAAAAATAACGAAGTAAAGAATAAAAAGAAACATTTTAACAACAAACAGAACATCCAATGAACACTGTGATTTATTTATTTGCGGGCCATCTTTTTTGGATGCTGTTTGTTGGTGATATATTTTTATTCTTTATTTCGTTATAAATCTGTTCTCATACTAATACTTTTACTTTTTGCTGGCTGCCGTACATGGAGTATTTTGCATTTCGCCTCGGACAGTCTTGATCATGCATGCGATAATTTATTCACACTGTCAATGGTCATGGAATTGATTTGCTCACTGACTACAAGCATTATTTTATCTCTGGTGTGGGAATAAAGCGTGAATCTGTTCGACCCATCTGACTAATTTAAAAAGAGCAACCGAATAAAGACTGTTGTCTATCTTCAACGGAAGAAAACACACGAATAAAAACACCAAGAAAAGTCGATAGCTATCAATTTGCATTTTGTGAAGGTCGAACACAAACATGGCCAAGTTTGCACGTCTAATAATTCGTGGAATACTCGAAAAATTAGAACTTTTATGACTTTCGGACACGGAGATATATTAAAACCCTGTCCGACTTTAGCGTCCTTGCATTGACTTTGACTGTAATCAGTCGTGGGAAAAATTTGTTTCGCGTCCAGTGTGCAAGCGGCTTTACTGAGCATAGAACACAAGCATAATATATAGACAGTTTGTGGTTGGCTGAGAAAGATGTGAAGTCGTTAGTTTGCATCACAGATTCAGCTGCGTTGATTAAGCCAGGTGGAGTTTCCATTACATGTGCCAACCGCCTTCAATCTGACATCAGGACAATTGATATAGATACTATAATTTATGTCCTGATTCAGATAGTTACATTCAATAGTGGTTGCTGTAATTATTTATTGCATTGAAATGTGCCTGACATTCTGGAAACCTGCCTGCGAGGTTTCGGTGACGTGTGCGCACTGTGCGCCGGTCAGCCAAATTACCATTGCACAGAAAGTAAACCAGGTTGGAGCTGGCGAGCTTTCTGCGCAACTTCAGTGAAGACTTTTTCTCTTAAATTGTCACTGCGTCTTGATGAATATGTGACACCTCCCCCTACTACGCCGCCACACCCATCTCGGCGCACGTCCGTCTACCAAATTGCCAAAGTGGCTGCGCACAGTGTTGCACCACATGAAATTACCACTGCGCGGGCTGCACCGGACGAAATTACCACTGCGTGGGCTGCGCCACGCTACGCCACGCTGCGCCACCCTGCGCTGCGCCAAGAAATTAGAGCCCAGTGTCTTAAAGAATGTAAATTTCTTATTTCTCATTAAATTCAACATATGATACATTCAAAAAGCAGTCTTTATAAAGTCTGTTTCAGAGTGATGTCCGAACAGAGAGCATCATTTAGCTTTGGGTACGTGTGATTTCTGAAGTCAGTTCCACAGCCTTAGACTGCAGCCCAATTGTAATATGGCCTCATCGAGTAGAGCTGTATGTTTCGCATACTGTAAATTACAGCTGTTAATGCAGAAGTTTCTGTGGTGAATTAAAGCCAGTAGTGCATGCAGCGTGACATACATTAGCACGTACCTGCACATGATGTGGGCATAAGCCTTGCAGCACGATGAACCGATCAGCCTGCCCACATTCAACACTGACGTCAGCACAATATCTGAGCGTGAGGAGCACAGTAACAGCTGCGGGTTTACTCCCTGGAACCCAGATTCCATTGTCACGCAAGGTCTCCCTCACCAACGCTGCTATTACAAACAATGCCTGCGCTGCTACTAGCCTAGCCAACACGTGGTTTCAACTCTGTGCCATTATTTAGCTTGGTATGCATCGTCTCACGACATGTCATATCAACCATTTATTTCTTTAAATTCCATATTAACATAATAAAGGTTGTCTGTATGCTTTGCCCAGATTACCAACAAAAATATCCTTCAACCTGTTGCTAAGGAGCCCTTATTTTCCCAGTGCTTACTACTCTGCTGCATTAACCCCTTAGACTCTGACTTTTTCACTCAAGTTTTACCTTAAGTAGAATCCACATTTAAGAAAAGCATTTGTCTTTTTTTTCATATTGCAGGACAATATCACATACATATTCTGTACTTGCTTGTTGTAGCACCTCATTGACTAGCTTGCTACTTCATGCATACTGTATATTGCAAGAAATATTCAAACCCAGGATGCCATGTTTTCATGGTCACAACATTACATCAAATGGAAAATATCCACATCAAGCACATTAGTTTATACACTGTGCTAGGACTCTTTGTCCCCATGGACTATTCCTCCCCGGACTCTTTGTCCTTAGATTGTTCATCCCGTGTAATGCTTTGCCCTCTTCCTGCATTATAATCTGAACCCTAACCCCTATATCATAGTGATCCGTTCGTTGTCCGTCTGTCCATCCGTCTGTCAACAATGGCGGCAGGTTTTGTTATCATTAGGGGACGGAAAATCTGGAAATGAAAAGTCCATGGGGACGAAGAATCTGGGGACGGAAAGTCCAGGGACAAAGAGTCCATGGGGACAAAATTCCAGGGACAAAAAATTCAGGGATGAAAAATCTGGGGACGAAAAGTCCTGTGATCATTTACACACATTTCCTTGCAATTACACTGGTCATATTTGGGATCATTGGCAACCTTGGGATCTCCACTGGAATTTAAAACAGTTCTGAAGCTCCACATGTTTGAATAAAGGGGCTGCAGAGGTTTTATGGGGTTAATGAGATGCTCCACACTGCAGGGGTGGGATTCTTTATTGGTCAAGCCTGTCACTGCATCACATAAAATTCTGTAGTCAGATGCTGATTCTCCTGAGATTTCTTCCTATTGAGAAGTCCCCATTCCCTCCCCAGTTGACCTATGCTAAGCTTTCAGCTAGTCTGTGAAGAGTCTTTGTGACAGTCCTGTTACAGGAAGCTCCACACAAATTATTTTTGAATTGCATAAATTTATTGGTATCTTTGATAAAATTGATACCATCATTGGTATCATTTGATAAAGAAAATGCACTTACAGACTGCAGCCTCTGGCTCAATGGAATTTTTGGAACTACGAAGACTATTGAAGAACATCATGTTTTCACCATTTCAGGATAAGGGTTTTGATGACTGCTTGAGGTAACTCCCTGTTGGAAAGTGCAGCTCTTTTCAGCTCTTGATTTAATTCATTATGCCAATAATCTGAACTAGTGCCCCATTATCAATGACCTTCATCCATATTTGACTGTAAATATAAATTTCTTTCCTTTCTATGCTTTTTTTTTAATTATTTATTCATTGTGCTTATTGCATGTATAGCAAAAACTGGGCCACAGCATGCAGGGCTAGTTTAGGCAGACCATTTGAGACGTGCCCAAATTCTCATTTACAACCCCATGCATATCTGCAACCGCCCTCTCTCTCTCTAAGGCAAGACATTTATGCAGCTCACTCGCCATGCTTCTCTAGTGAAAACATACCAGGGCCTGCTGCTGTGCTGCATCACTCTCTGCTGCTGCTGATACTGCATCTCTCTAACCTTCTGGTAATTAACATAGCCTGTTGCTAGTTAATATTGCCTGCTGCTGCGCGCACCAAGTCTAAACATGCTACTCACGTATATATGTTTGCTACAGCTAATCTAATGTGTATCAGTAGAATACATGCTGTAAAAAAATCTAGCAATTTGTTTGGCTGTTCTTTCCTCAGCTCTCATGTCAATTGGCCACCCTGCCCAGGTCCCTCATTTTGGAGCGCTGCATTGCTTGCTAATGCCATGTTTTGCTAACCACATGTTTCAAGGATGCCACGTTTCAATCCAAAATATTTTTCGGCATTATCCTACCGCAGCTGTGACGTGCACTAGCTATTTGGCACTGGTCTGAGAAAAAAAAAGCTGTGACTAGAATGATTTGCTGTTTGGAAAAATATTCAAATATTGCTTTAAGGGCTTGGTGATATTCATAAAACTGTTTGAATTAATTGTAAGAGGTACAGACAATGTGCCCTAAAGGTAAGGTCTTTGTTGCCATTAGGGGACAGAAAGGTAACTTGCCATCTATTTTCCCTCATGAAGCACTCGGCTAGCAAATGGCCATTTTGGTAATTTAACCCCTATTTGCGATAGTGGTTTTCAGAGGCTTTTCGCCCTTTAGGGAACAAATGGATTAGTGAGCCAACATGCATTAGTACTTAAGTTATAATACACCAGTAAATGAAATATCAAAGTATTTTGTTCTCTTCTCGTCACTGCAATTTTGACCACATTATTTCCACCCAATTGTAATCTAAATTTCACACTTGAATGAACATCCTTTTTGGGTCTATTAATCAAGCGCTAAAATTTGTCAGGTAAAAGAAGCCATTTCTCCTTTCCAATATTTTTCTAGTTAAAAGTGTAATATTTAAGCCTTGGCCAGAATTTTAGTTTAAACATTCTAAAATTAATTAAAACTAGATAGGGACTTTTTTATCACGAAAAAACATCATTGTAGCCCCAGACGGAGTGTTCGGGGGTACTATGGATTTGCGGTGGTCGCGCGTTTGCGTCCTGGCCCAGAAGTATCTCTGCATGAGGGAAACAATAGAAGATAAATGTTAGTGATAGAAGAATAACAGAATGGATATCATGTCAAATTTTTGCTTCAGAAAACCGATTTTTCTTAACTACTAATTTGAATATCACTGGCTCAGTAAAGATGAAGTGGCTGCCACAGAGGACAAAGAATTTTTCAGTCACAAGAGAGCATTTTTGGAATTACTGGATAGATAGTATGGGCAAGTATATTGAGCAGTTTGCACAGGAGGCTTAGCTGAGGAGTTTCATTTATGCAACTGTTGAAAAACAGGGTTGGGACTGAACTCGCCAATATTGTAAACTGTGTTCAAGGTCGGCTTGCTGGTGAATATTCAATAACTGGTCCGGATGTGCCATCTAGTGAGAGAATAGTGTAACTGCGTGCATAAATAGAGCAGCTCCATGTCCGCTGGCATCAACATCTGCACTGACGGGTTATCGGTCGGACCGGATATATATGGGCCAGGCTCACGAAATGTGCGCCACCCCCCCCAAATGTGTCCACAGGCTAGCAAATCTTATATTTTGCTTAGATCATTCCAGAACCACCATGAATGGATAGAGCTCACCAAGAGCAACTTGGAACACCCCACTTTTGTCAGTCTGCGATAAATATTTCCCTGTCTTTTTTGCCCTTAAAGTTGGAAAAGTGGCCAAAAATGGCACTTTTTTGATGTCCATGTAAAAAGTGAAATAGTTCACTTTTTGTTTTTTTATATTTAAGTGTGTTCTATTTTTTTTCTGTGCATAATAGACATGTGTAGGCTATGTCTGACAGTCAGCATACGTCCCTATCGTCGTTTTGTGTATTGCGGTGACATTTAATAAATTGTCCACAAGGTACTGGTTTCTGACTTAGATTTTACATTTAGCACTCTAGAAAAATAAAAAAAAGGTCCCTACCCCCTAATAATCCTTCAGGATGAAGCAAACATATGGTGCATTAGGGCAAAAAAAAAAAAAAAAAAAATCTCCAACCTACAGGGATTGAGTGGGATTTTTGTGTCCCCAAAAAAATGACGTTTTTAAGAAAAGTTTCTGACTTTGATGTATTTTTAAAAAACTGTAAAAGATATAGCCAGATGCAGTTCAGGTATTGTTGTTGGCCTAAATCAAAGTGGAAATCACTGTTTAGATCAATTATTTATTGAATAACGACATAGCTACAGTCTTGTGAAAGCATTTTGGTTGGTTTTCTGACTTAGGGTTTCTGCCTAAGATTTCTAAGTCAGAAACCCGGGCATCTCAGGCAGAAACCGGGCGTATTCGGCCAAATGTGGCCCCAGTCGTTACACAGGTGGTCAGGGACATGATATTCCATGTTGGTTGGACATGTTAACATGTATTTTAGCCGATTTGATCGAAAATACAACCCCAATTCCAAAAAGTTGGGGCAAAGTGTAAATTGTGAATTAAATCCAAACGCAATGACTTTCAAATCACACCAGCCAGTATCTTATTCACAATAGAACAGAGATAACATAGCAAATGTTGAAACTGATAAATTTTCAATTTTATCCACAAATTGAGCTCATTTTGTGCATAAAAATGTAAAATGTCTCAGTTTCAACTTTTGAAATGTTATCTATGTTCTATTGTAAATAACATATTGGCTCATGTGATCTAAAAGTCATTGCATTTTGATTTTATTCATAATTTACACTTCGTCCCAACTATTTCGGAATTGGGGTTGTATAACGACGGTGTCGGTCGGAGGCCCGACATTGGACCGATAGGCCCACGCTCTCAGTCAGAAACCGGGATTTCAGGCAGAAACTGGGCGGGGCGTGGGCGGGTGCTGTGGCCGCAATCGGTGGCCAATCAGTCATAAACTTGGTCAAATAACATGCATGGGTGGTCGGGGACATGATATATTGTGTTTTCTAAATGTGTCCACTTGTATTTTCGAAGATTTAATCGAAAAATATCAGTGGCGTCGGCCCACGCTCTCAGTCAGAAACCGGGATCTCAGGCAGAAACTGACGCAGGGCGTGGCGGCCGCTGTGGCCACAATCGGTGGCCAGTCAGTCATAAACTTGTTCAAATAACATGCATAGGTGGTCGGGGACACCAGACAACACCTACAACAAAATCACAATAACTAAAAGACAGAAACATGCAATCATAAAAAACTCCCGGGGCTCAGGCTAGGTGAACCTAGGACCCAAAATTTAAAAAAAATGAACTGTCAAGCAGCTTGTCCACCAGCCTACAAGTGGCATCTTCCAATGGTAAGTGATCAATTACCTACTTGAGACTCTTATTCTATCTACTAGTTAAGTATTATGGCAATAGCAAGTCAGTCGGGTTGAGTTTGGTACACTTTGATGGGTTTCTGACTTAGTCGCGGTTTCTGACTTAGATTCGGTTTCTGACCGATATACCAATATTTTGAGCTAATAGACACCTGTTCTGGCTTTGTTATGATTCTAATCTGTTCTGTCTTGTTTCTGCCTTGTATGCCATGTTTATTATGATTTTCCAGTCCCTGTTATGTTTATGATTATGTTTGTTAGGTTTTGTCATTTTTGTTTAGTTTTTGCATTTTGCCATGGTTTTTTGCCAACCCCTTTTTTCTGTTAGATTCCGTCCATTTTTATTCATGCCCAGCATTGCACTTTGTCTTGTCTGGTTCTTGTTAAGTTACAGCTTCTCCCCAGTCCTCGTGTCACATGCTTAGGTGATTTCTGGTTTCTGGGTTTCAAAAATTCACTGTAGGGTTTTTTTCTATATTTAACAGTTTGTTGTTTTTTTTTGTTAAAGTTATAACCCAAACTAACATTGTATATAATACAACTTACTAACGACACTAGGGATTGTATAGCTGCACTTACTAATTGATTAACTAGCTCTCAGCACTCGCCTGTTCTAGTCTCCGCCTCTTGCCTTCACTTTGTCTCTCCTGCAATTCAGCGGATCCTCCGGATGGATTATCCTACCTCTCATTATCTGTGCACATTAGAACTCCCTAACCGTGTATGTTTTGTCATAGGTTGTCTCGTGTTCCCTGTCCGCGTTTTGGCTTTTTGCCAATTTCATGTGATTAGGTTCTCCTCATGTTCCCTCCTTTGTAATAATCCCCTTCACCCGAAATCATTCCTTCCCTTGAATGTATTTAAGCTGTCTTCTCACTGCAGTTCCCCGTCAGAATGACCTTTCATTTCGCCTTGTACTTTGCTTCTGACTATTTTTTGGATCTGCTCTTTTGTACATCTGTTTTTTTTTGAACCCTTTTTGCCCGAGTTTTGTGATTGCTGCCCTGGTTTTTCGACTTTTGGATTTTGTCCCTGGGATTGATTGTGGACTTTGTATATAAAAATCCCATTTTACCTTCACTGCTCGACTCTCGCGTCTGGTTCCAGAACCGTACCTAACAGGCTTGGTATTGCATACAATTTTTAAGCCAGGAGTGTTCCTAGGAGATTTTTGAGTTTTGATATAGGTTTTTTTATAACATTTTTCAGGTATTTGCAGACCAGAATTTCTTTTTTCAGCAGCAATTTGAGGGAAAAAATCACTGTAGGGTTTCTAATTTCAGGTGATATACCTCTGGACATCACTTAAATACAATTATAACACTGATTGGAGGCTTAAATCACTAGTTATAGGCCTCTGGATGGATTATAGGCAAACAGTAGGTTTTCGTGTTTCCGACTTAGACGAGCAAGGGGATAGGGAAATGCGTATAACTCACCAAATATTCCACCAATGACCATGATATTTGCTATTCAGAGAGTAGACATATACCTTTATCACATACAATTACCACTGAGAGCATAGGATTGCCTGAATTAATTTTACACATTGTGTTAGAGAGCAGTTTGCATCCCAGCAATTTTGCAGCATAAACGTGCCCTATAGGGGCCATGGCAGGGTTGACAATCCCAATTGCATATTACCTATATACCATTTTTCCATCAGCTATACTATCCTTCTATACATATCAGGGCATTTTGAGAAGATATAGCTACAGTATCTCACAAAAGTGAGTACACCCCTCACATTTCTACAATTAATTTATTATATCTTTTCAAGGGGCAACGTTACAGAAATGAAACCTGAATATATTCTACAGTAGTCATTGTACAATATGTGTAGCGGTGTAGATTTACTGCACTGTCCAAATAACTGAACAAACAGTCACTATTTCCAAAATGGGTGGCAACAAAGGTGAGTACACCTCACCGTCAACATGCCAAATTGTGTCCATAGTGCCAATATTTAGTGTGACCACCATTGTTGTCCAGCACTGCCCTGATTCTCCTAGGCATGGAATTCACCAGAGCTGCACAGGTTGTTGCTGGGATCCTCACCCACTTCTCCATGACAACATCATGGAGCTGGTGGATGTTGGACACCTGCTGCTCCTCCACCTTCCTCTTGAGGATGCCCCACAGGTGCTCAATGGGATTCAGGTCTGGAGACATATTTGGCCACACTATCACCTTCACCTTCAGCTTCTTCAGGAAGGCATTTGCCATCTTAGAGGTGTGTTTCGGGTCGTTATCATGTTGGAAAACTGCTGTTTCCGAAGAGAGGGCGTCATGTTCTGCTTCAGAATGTCACAGTACATGTTGGAATCCATTATATCATCTATGAAGCGCAGCTCCCCAGGACCAGAAGCACTCATGCAGCCCCAGACCATGATGCTGCCACCATCATGTTTGACTGAAGGCAGTACACACTTGTCTACTCCTCACCAGGGCGCCTCCACACATGCTGGACACCATCTGAGCCAAACAAGTTTATCTTGGTCTCATCAGACAACAGAACGTGGTTTCAGTGGTTCATGTTCATGGACTGGTTGTCTTCAGCAAACTGTTTTCGGGCTTTATTGTGGTCTAGCGTCAGAAGAGGCTTCCGTCTTAGCCAATGGCCATGCAGACCGACTTGGTGCAGTGCACAGTGTATGGTCTGAGCACTGACAGGCTGTTCTCCCACTGCTGTAACCTCGTTAGCAATGCTGCCAGCACTCCTGCTTCTGTTTTCTGAAGCCAACTTGTGCACCTGACGCAGAGCACGAGGACTTAACCTCTACGGTCGACCCTGATGAGGCCTGTTCCGAGCAGAACCCGTCATGGAAAACCACTGAATAACATTGGCCACCATGCTGTAGCCCAGTTTCATGGTTTCACAGATCTTCTTGTTGCTTAGACCATCTTTGTGGACAGCAACAATTCTCTTTTTTCAGATCCTCAGAGAGTTCTTTCCCATGAGGTGCCATGTTGACTATCCAGTGACCAGAATGAGAGCACTGCACCCAAAGCACCACAATTTAAACCTTTAATGCGTTACACAACCTCATAGGCCCCAGTCGAACAGACAAAAGCTTGGACATAATGAATAAGACATGTTTCATTGCTTGGTTAACTATTACCGATTGGGGTGTGTACTCACTTTTGTTGCCACCCATTTTGGAAATAATGACTTTGTTCAGTTATTTGGACAGTACAGTAAATCTACACTGCTACACATATTGTACAATGACTACTCTAGAATATATTCAAGTTTGATTTCTGTAACGTTATCTCTTGAAAAGATATAATCAATTAATTGTCGAAATGTGAGGGGTGTACTCACTTTTGTGAGATACTGTATATCTATGCATGTATGAGGCTTTAGAAGATATGCATGTCTTGAAACTAAGGCAGAAACCCGGCCCAAAAAATGAGTTGAGGGACCCAACTTTGACCAGGTACCACGAAAAAATGAAAGACGTCGCCGTCGCACGGCTGTGCAATATGATCCCACAACACCTATAGATTAAAAAACCACTCACAGCTAAGCTCTATGGATACGTTCATTATTTTTCAGAACCCAGGGGGGTTGGCGCACATTTTGTGAGCCTGGCCCATATATACTCGCACTCGCACGGACGAACTGAAGACATAAAAACCACCGTTGAAACCAGTGACCACAAAAATGGTCAAATGTTATTTCAAACAGTACAAATGTTATTTCAATTGTATTTCATTGTGATTCCACATTAGTTCTTTGTAAATTTTCTTGACGCAAATGAAATGACTTCATTTATTCATACACTCATTATTCTTCGTAAATTATGTATGGCACGACAGGCTGAGCCATGAAGTTATGTATGCGAAAATTCCTCGGAGGTTTAGCTTATCTTAACGGTAACGCTGGCAGACAGATGCTGATGACCTAGCGAGCCTGTACTGTAATTAGTGAAGACACAACGTTTGCTGATGAACCTTGCATTAGGCAAACACTAACTTTGCTGAGCAGTAATTCCATTTAAGGTAGACTGCAAACAGTAGCATGTCGCATTCATGAACATATGTTTCTCTTTTTAACGTTACATTTCTATCATATGCTTCTTTGTGTTTGATTGTTTGACAAAGAGAGCAACGTTTTAAAATAGTGCCGTATTAGCTTAGACCTGACAGTGAAAATAAACAGCCTGGAAAATGAGGTAGGTTACCTTTTTAAGATTGGGAATTTGTTGCATTCGGGAATTCGGGCGAATTTCAATAAGCACAAAATCGCTGGCTAGTTTAACTTTGATCTGATGATGACACACGGAATGCACACTTGTCCACTCGCTCACTCACTGCCTTTATATTGTTTTCAATGTAGAACATTCACAACAGAATGTCGTACATAGTGGGTGAGTGTACATTTTGAACGCGCCCTATTCTAACCAAATCATATCCATGGAAACTCAGCTGAGCTGTTAGATATCAAATCAGCCAATCACAGAGGGCCATGGCAGGACTGGTTCCCCACGCACGGAGAATCGCTGAGTCATTTAGTGAAAGAAATCCTTGCTCGCGCGGCACCCCTCAAACTCCTGCTTCTCACGCAAAAAAACTTTCATCCTGTCACAAATGTAACCACATCATTCAAGGCACGAGACTTTGCTGAGTGTGCGAATGTCTTTTTATTTCTCTGAGTGATATAATGTTGGAATTACAGCGATCTAAAAACTCTGTGTTTGCTGTTCTCCCAAAAAATTTTTGGTGATTTTTGAATGGGAAAGATAGAGAAATTAGACGTGCCTCATGTCCTTTGACTGCTCCCTGAGGCAAAACTATCTACTTCTGTGCTACAAAAACTATAGTACTGTGACAACCACAAATTTTGCTACATTTTTGGGAAATTTCATGAAGAGGGATTCCAGGGATTTGTGGAAGTTATAGTGATATGAAAAGTATTTTTTGCAGCCTCTGTGCTCCCAGCTCCCACTCTAGGTGTGACATTACGCACTCTAGGCATGAGAACCCAACTCCCATTCTTTCCAATGGGAAAATTTTTGTTGGTTTTTTGGGAGTATTTCGGACACCACATGACGAAACTCAACCAAAATCGATAGGCTTCATCCTCTAACCACTATCAACCTGCGTGTGAAATATCAAAAGGATCAGAGAAAAATTGCAGTCTGTAGAGCGTTCACAAGAAAATCTCTACGGACGTGGATGCGCAACAACCGCAAATCCATAGTACCCCCGGACACTCCGTCCGGGGCTACAATTAACAATACAAAGTGAAGACATTACCTCAAAGGTCTCTGTGTTTTCTGTTGCACTGGTATCTACTGGAGTTAGCACGCTAACCAGCTTGCGTGCTAACCTCAGTAGACAGACTGTATGACAAGAAAATATCTGACAGGCCGTGACACACTGGTCAAACTTTAATACGTAAAATGGAAGATTAAAATGCATTTTCTGGAAAGCTTTGGTCCGCTGAGTGTGAATGAATGGTGTTAAAACTACAAGAATGCTGTTCACATTAAATTAAAATTGATTAAACTGATTGAAATATATGTAGAAAACTCCTATGCAGAAAAGGAAACAGAAATATAAAGAGCGACTCTCTTCCTTTGCCTTTATTATCAGCCATTGGTGGTACTGGATTCCAATACAATCCTATCTACTGAATGAACATTGAAACAAATATGGGCAGACAACTCCATAGCCCCCAAGTGACCCGCATTTGGCAGGTCAGACCCGCAAATTAATAGCAAAACCCACGGACCCGCGAGGGAGTGAAATAAACCCGCAATCGGCGCAAGAGATCAAAAATAGATTTTCTAGTCCCCCCCCCCCAAAAAAAAAAAAAAAAAAAAATTCACTTCTGACCAACAAATCTAGTCATGACGCTGCATTATGTGGAAATCAAGTTCTGGACAGGGCTTAAATGGACCCTTTCGGTTTAAGGACGTGAAAAAGCATGATTTGGAGTGCGCATGCTCTTTGCCGACTACGTGGGGCAGAAGATGCAAAAATAGCATTAAGAAGGTGGAGAATTATAAGTTCTTTCGCTTTCCCCGTGGTAAAAGGCAGCCTACAGTGTGGATTCGGACTATGAACAGGAGTATTTTTTGTTCAGGAATATTCTAGGGTGTGCAGCGTACATTTTGTGTCTGGATGACGAGAATTCTGTATTCAACCTCCGCCAGTATCAATTGATGTTTGGGTACCCAGAGAAACATTAGGATATGTTAACACATCAAGCCTGCGTCCAGTTAAGGAAATTTAGAGTTTAGTTTCAAGTGCTGCTATTCGCGTCAGTAGCATATCATTAACGGCGGCTGTCATGTCACTGATGACGCATCGGGTTGCTATAGGGCATGCGCAGCATATGCATTCGCAATATTAAATTTAAATGTTAAATTCTAAACCCCCTTCTCACAGATTAAAAAAAAAACCCTTAAAACATATTGGCGCCCCCCTTTTAAAATCGTTCTGGCAAATAAAAAGCCGGAAAAATTGGAGGTTGGATCCGAAATTCTTTTCACCCTGAAGATATAGCTAGACTAAGCTCTATTAGTTTTCTCCTACAAACCGAAAGCATTGACTCCTTCAGTGCAACGTTGACTTGAAAGACTATATCGGCAAGATACTGTCAAGGTAAGTCCACAACGTTGTTATTTTCAACACAAATGAAAATCCGAAATCAAATGTGTAGCATTCAGTCAAACAGTAATGATATAGCCTTGTATTTTACATGTGTAGCTGTGCACTTATCCACATTGAGAGGAGATTAGGATCATACGTGCTTGCCAGTTGTTTTGAACAATGCGAATCCGTCGCAAGAACGCTGTAGCCATTAGCTGACTTATGGCGTGGGACGTTATGGCATTATTTCACATCTGCAAAACTAACTGGCAAGCAAATTCAACTTTGTTGGCTATATATAGCAAGTAATTATGAAATCTAAATCACAAGGAAACCAAATGATTATTGCAAGCAGCGAAATGAAAACCACTACACTTCGCTCTGAGGGAAGCCCCTCAGAGCTGACCAAGACTGTAAACATCGCATGGCACTAACATTCCCCTTTTGGCTTGATAATTGTTTGCGTAGAGTTTAACATCTACTTAACGTCATATATAGCCTATAGGATCGAACAAAGCCAGTCCCTTTTAAAAATGTAGATATAAAATCTGGACTCTGCAACAACAATAACACCTTGAAACAACAACCGATGAAATTATTCTTAGTCAATTAGTGGGCCAACTTAAATAATTTAATATCAACCAGTACCTTAACTGTATTACTCCGATCAGATTGCTCTTTCTTTTTAGCTTGCGTCGGTGTGAGATCCTTTCATTTGTCGGGAAACACAGAGCGAAATCAACATTATTTGGGTCAACGAAGTTCGGCCAGCCGCTGACAAAATGAGTACTGCAGACTCTAGTGAGATCACTCAGGGCAAGGTTCTTCCAATTTATAGCTCAAATCCATGCCTGTCGTTGTCTCTTGCTACGGGGAACATGAAAAAACCTTGCCCCCGTCTTTACGATACCAGTTTGTGCACCCCACCACGCAACAAGTAGCCACTATATTTCCTTTTGCCCTACATCAGCTCTATTGTGCATGCCCGCGTGGACTTGCGGCCTTAAACCGAACTCGTCTATTGGGCCAGGGCTGTCCGGGAATCAGCCCGGCATGTAGGTCAACTGTTCAGGGCTCCACCCCCGCTGTTCACTATGTGCCATCATATCAGATCAGTTACTCCTCATCAGTCTATCAGACAAAACAGGTGGATAGTAATAGGCGGATAGCTAGGCAGGAAGAAATGGGGAAGGTGGGGCAAAACGGGCTCCTTAACGTTAAGACTCACCTGATCAAAGCTGCGGCAGAAATTCAATGCGACTCATAGTGTTTACGAATCTTTATTTAACTCCCATGAGAATGCACATAATCAAAATGGCCCCAAACGAATATTTACTGGAGAAAGTCTCAGTTAAAAAAATAACTTGAGGGGGGCCATTTTAAACAAGGGTATGGGCAAAATGGCCCCCGCTTATGGGGCAAAATGGCCCACAACTAACAGAACATGTGTGGCGAACGAGAATGAGAACAAAGAGTTTTTTTTTTTTTTTCTAAAATTTGATATATATATATATATATATATATATATATATATATATATATATATAATTAAGCAGACAGATACATTCAGATGACTAAAGGTAACTTTATGCATGTGGTGACTAAATTTGAATGTGGGGTAAAACGGCCCAAGGTTGGGGTAAAACGGACCAGGGGTCATTTTTCCCCTCAACGCATGGGTCGTTTTGCCCCACGACCGACTACAAAATATCTTGACCTCATTAGTCAATGACGTTTCTGTGGCGGACTTTTTGATCTGTCCTCCACCGACCCTTGGAACAGACCATGCGATATACCATAGGGGTAAAACAATTGCCACGCGCTGTCAATACTGACGCTTATTTTCGGACTGGCTGACCGCAAGATTATCTGGTGCAGAAATTTTATCGGCTTAGATCAGGGGTGTCGAACGTACGGCCCGCGGGCAAAAACCGGCCCGCCAGAGGGTCCAATCCGGCCCGCGGGATGACTTTGCAATGTGTAAAAATTACAGAAAAAACATGAACTACAATTTTTCAATAAAAGTAACTGCTATTGCTAATTTGTACACTGGGTGTCGCACTGTGTTTTTTTTTTTTTTTTTTTTTTTTTTGCTGTCAAAATAACACTGTGACACCCGCATTTCTCAAAATGGCTTTGTCAAAAAGGAGGAAAGTGGACTCGGAGTGTAGAGTTTTCCAAGAAAAATGGACCCTTTCCTATTTATTCACGGAGGTTAATGGGAAACCTGTGTGCTTGGTGTGCTCGCAGCTAGTTTCAGTGCTCAAAGAATATAATATTAGGCGCCACTATGAGACTAATCATGGCGAAAAAATACAACAGCTTGCAAGGACAACGGAGAAGAGAGAAGATAAATGAATTGTTAGCGGGTCTGAGGAAACAACAGTCTGTTTTTACTCGTAGCCGAGAGATCAGTGACGCAGCAGTGAACTACCTTATTGCTAGCGAAATAGCATCAGCATCAAAGCCATACTGTGAGGGTGAGTTCGTGAAAACGTGCATGCTGAAGGCTGCAGAAATCGTGTGTCCTGAAAAGCGACAGGCTTTTGCCAGTATTAGTCTGACGAGAAACACTGTGGCAGATAGGATTTCAGATCTTTCGATAGATTTGGACAGCCAAATGAAGCAGAAAATCAAGTCATTTGTTGCATTTTCGGTCGCAATTGATGAGAGCACGGACATTACAGATGTTGCGCAACTAGCCATATTCGTTCGTGGTGTTGATGAGTCTGTGACCGTCACCGAGGAGTTCCTTGAGTTGGTGCTTATGATGGACACCACAACAGCGGTCGACATTTTGAACTCTCTCGTTGGAGCGCTGGACAGGGTCGGAGTGGACTGGGCCCGAGCTGTCAGCCTGGCTACAGATGGCGCGCCATCAATGATCGGGAAAAAAGGAGGTGTTGTGACAAAATTCAGGGAGAAAGTACGGGCCGCAAATGGAGGACATGATTTTTGGACATTTCACTGTATTTTGCACCAGGAGGCATTGTGTTGCAAGTCGTTAAAAATGGATCACGTCATGGAAGTGGTTGTCCAAACAGTTCATTTCATTCGAGCCAGAAGTTTAAATCACCGTCAGTTTGACAGCCTTCTTAGTGATAAAGACATTACCTATGGACTGCCATACCACACTGAGGTAAGGTGGTTAAGCCGAGGTACCGTGCTGCAGCGTTTTTTTTTTTTTTTTTTTTTTTTGATCTACGAGAGGAAATTGGACAGTTCATGGAGAAAAAGGGCAAACCATTGTTGGAATTTAAATCCCCAGAATGGTTGCAGGACCTTGCATTTATGGTGGATATTACAGAGCACTTGAATAATTTGAACAAAATGTTGCAAGGCCGCAAAAAAGTTGTCACACAGTATTATGACAGCATACGCGCGTTCAAGTTTAAGCTGACTTTGTGGGAGACACAACTGTCAAGTGGCGATCCTGCTCATTTTCCTCGTCTAAGAGATGTGCGTGTGACCGGAGTTAATGCTGACATGAGTCGGTACAAAAACAAGATTACGGGATTACTGCGGGAGTTTGAGCAAAGGTTTCAGGTCTTTGGCGAACTTGAGACAGAGTTCGCAGTTTTCCGCTCGCCATTCACTCTAAAGGCTTCTGATGTGCCCGTCGACATCCAACTTGAAATAATTGATTTGCAGTGTGATTCAGATTTGAAGGACAAATTTGCCTCGGCGGGCTTGGACACATTTTATCAGTATCTCTTGCCAGGGTACCCCAAATTGACAGCCCTGGCTGCAAAAGTTTTGTGCATGTTTGGGACTACCTACCTTTGTGAACAAGTTTTCTCTGTAATGAATATCAATAAAACAAAGCTGCGCTCAAGGCTCACCCACAAGCACTTAAATGACATTCTGAAATTGGCTGCTACTCAGGATCTGACACCTGATGTTGATGCACTTGTGAAGTCTAAAAGATGCCAAGTTTCAGGAGCAAATTAAACAATGAGTAAGCCTAATTCATGTAAAATGCTGCTTCAGACACTTTTGCACCCTGAAAAATGTAGTTCTGTGAAAATGAATTCATACTGTGAAAAATATTTAAAAGACACTGAACATTGTGCAATATAATATAAGTCAGCAGCTTCAGTAAAAAAGATTTTTTGGTTTGGTGGAACCCTATTGCTCATGCACTGCCACAACTTTTATGTATTTTTATGTATAAATTTTATTCATTTACAAGGCAGGGGATCATTTAACCTTCTCCCTTAATAGCTCCCACTTTAGTTTGTATGGTGTGGTGTGGTGACTCAGTTCAGGTGGTCAGGATTATTACACAGATGTGGAAATGTATGTAAAATTAAAATAATTTGTAGATCTTGACAAGTTGCTTTATTCATAAAGTAAAATACCATATTGTTCAGTTCCAGATACCTGTGACTAAATGATTTTTGCCATTGTACATCCACTGTGATCTGTAAGTTCTAATGCACATTTGCAAATTATAAACTGAGGAATAATTTTGTTGAAATTGCACTTATATTTCTTTTGAAATTTCAGGTTCATAATATGTTAGTTCATTAAATGTGAACATTTTCAAAATGTACTTGTACTTCTTTGTACTAAAAAAGGGAAAGATTTGGAGTTGTCATAATTTATAGGTTATTACACTATGATTTTACTGGTCCGGCCCACTTGAGATCAAATTTGGCTGTATGTGGCTCCTGAACTAAAATGAGTTTGACACCTCTGGCTTAGATCTTGAAGCGCAACGGCATTTCTCACGGTCGCCCTAGTCTTATTTGCTTCGCATGCGCACTTGTTCATTCCTACAATGAAACCGATAGATAGCAGCAGCTGCAAAGAACATATTTCAAGGGTGGGCCAGATGACCCGTGGGGGCCGTTTTGTACCACTTTCCCCTCGGTTAGAAACTGACATCTTGGATAACAGGACGTAAAATGAGCGGATATTCTGTTTAAACGATGTCTTAATGACAGATTGAAGTTTACCATTATCGTAACTGGTAAATGAAGCTAGCTAGCTTGTGCGGCAGATTGTCAAGCATCGCTGACATTGTCAGGACTTTTGTTGTTTGGAGAGAATATCGAAGCAGGTCAAATTACACTATGGCTGTAGGTAATACTACCATTTCCTAGCCATGAAATTAATTAGGGTAAATTTTTAATTTGTGATTTTTGTCTGGCCTCTCAGGAACAACACTTCATTTAATGTGTGCATATTGCAGGGTTGCCAATTCTCGCGTATTTGATGGGACACACATTTAGTATGTCCCGTGTCACGCCAGCATGAAAAATAAATTCTGCTTACTTTAATGTATTTCATGCCTGAAAGTACGGCAGATTTGGCCAATCTTTGTCAATCTTACGTGAAGTTTGCCTCGGAATTTGGCAACTCTGGTAGATGTTGCATAGATGCATGTCCTTTCTCTTTCAAAGTTTCATAGGTAGGCTAAATGAATGAAATGAGTGAAGCAAAGAGGAGGAAGCTGACGTTTTCAAAAGGAAGGCACAGTCAGACTGCTTCGCGTGGAATAATGTGCATGATAAAACGGGTGCTTCCCATCCTTAAATGTGATTGGCTGAGCCGCGTTCCATGCCGGTATAAAATCACTGTAACCCACTGTAATCTGAGGCAGGCTGCAGCACAAAATATCCCTGCACGCTTGGCCTCGCAATCAACTACTCTGCGCTCGACTGACTCGTTAGGTTACGTTTGTTTCAAGACTTTTAGCTCGTTTTGTCAGTGTTAGCGAAGTTTAGCCTTTTAACCCGCTAACCAATTGGCTATCTACCTAGCTAGCTATAGCATTATAGATTTCGATATCACTTTAGCTTGCTAGCGACGTTGCTAACTAGCTCGCTATTTCAGTATTAGCGATAAATCGTTAATTTTTTTTTTTTTTCTTGTGTGTTTATTTTATGGGCTATGTGTAGGGTAACCACATCCACTGTAGTGAACGCTAGCTAGTTGACAAGCTGGCTAGCAAACTAATGCACAATTCAACATTCTCCTGGACACCGGCAAGTGTGGAGGACAAAAGTAAATCTTGCTCCCTACTCTCGCTGCTGGTTGTAATGATATGGCCGATAGGCGCGAGTTGAGAGCAAGGAAACTCGAAAACCGAAACGAACGTAAAATTATTTAACGGGGCCTTCGGGAGACCGAAGGAGACATTCCAAATAGCCTGCTTTCATAGTATATCTACATTTACGAGCCCAAATAGCCTGATGTGACATGATAATGGCGCTAGCTGAAAAGGCAATCTTAGCGTCTGTGTTGCTTGCCAACCATTCTGTCCACTCGATCTTGTTGGGTGGAAGAACGAATAGTTCTCAATTTTATTGTTGCATTATTACCAATAAATTGTTGTTTTTTTTTCTTGTGTGTTTATTTAATGGGCTATATGTAGGGTAACCGTTTTATAAAAACAATAAGCCCCTTGAAGCAGTGGGTTACAGTGATTTTATAACGGCGGAGGAGGGCACTAAGGCACTCCGCTGCGCGGCGTCGTTTAGAACGCCCTCCGCCGTTATAAAATCACTGTAACCCACTGCTTCTCGGGGCTTATTCCTTTATTAATGCACTGGTATTCTCTTGAAGTCTTTTTTTAAATTACCTTGCATCATCATTTTATTTGAATTACTTTACATCTTTTGGGAGCTATGTTCACAAGTTATTCCAATCATGTTTTCATTCATTTATAAAAGTATCGAGCTGAATGGCTAGGGTAGCCCAAGTTTATTTGTTGGCACATTTTCTATTTGTTATTTTACGTTATCATGCCTGTACTTGGTTAATGAGATGTCAGATTTTAT
Organism: Gymnothorax javanicus; assembly: GCA_029692085.1. Taxonomy (NCBI): domain Eukaryota; kingdom Metazoa; phylum Chordata; class Actinopteri; order Anguilliformes; family Muraenidae; genus Gymnothorax; species Gymnothorax javanicus. The sequence continues at coordinate 20,809,570 of CM056204.1, forward strand.
TGTCTGTGCACATACATGTGCGTCAACCCTAAAGCCACAGGGCCCCCTTCATACGCACTAAGAAAAAAAGGTTCCTTTCAGCACCTTTCACGGGTGCGCACATTTGCTTCAATAGCAGCACCACCTTTTTTAAAGGAGCTCACGAGCACCCTAAAAAGGGATGGACACACGCACCCTAAACGGTGCTCATGAACACCCTCAAAAGGGGTGAACATAAGCACCCCAAAATGGTGTTAATGAGCACCCTTGCATGGGGTGAATGTGACAACCCTAAAAGGTGCTAACAAGCACCTCTATAAGTGGTTAACGCAAAAACCCTAAAAGGTGCAGATGAGGACCCTTATTAGGGGTGACCACGCGCACCTCCGTAGAGGGTGACTGCAAGCACCTTTTAAGGTTCTTGTTATTACCAATTCACAGGGTGCACATATGCACCTTTTCTAATGGGTGCTTGTCTGCACCTCCAAAGGTTCTCACTTATACCTTTGTTTAAGCACCCAAAAGGGGCTTGCAGCCGCAGAGAGGGTGTTCTTCTTCCACCCTTACAGATTCTTACCCTGGTTAAAACACCCATGTGCGTGCACACATAAGCAAACCCATGCATACACACACCCTCAACATAATCCATAGCTTCCGCACTGTATCAATCATTGTTTTTTCACTTAAAAGGGGCCAACAAGTGCATGTCAATGACAATCACATTACTGCCCAGTTTTGCATGTATGAAGACTTATTTTATTTATTTATTTATTTTTGTCATGTGCATTCATCCTCTGTCGGCTCCTCCATACTGACACTGGGAACAAATTGAAAATAAGACATCTGAATTTCATGTGAAGTTAATGCACTTGTTTATAAACCAGATATCAAAGCAGCTGCAAAGACATGATGAGAAGAAATGGCAAAACAAATCAAATCCATTTTAGTACTTAAACGATCTTCTCGCTTCGGGATGTCGGCAGCCACGTAACAAAGTGAGCTAGCATAATTGCTTGATGAACAAAGCCAGTTTGAACCCGACGAACGCCAGTTATTGTCCGCGTCGATTGTCCTCGTTCGTTCAAGTGTCGCGCTGCCATTGGTTGTTATATTTTTCGAAGAGTAGTCTGATCAAAAAGTCGTTAATTGTATTGTAATTTTTGTGTCCCAGTTTATTTCATTTGAATAAGTAAGTTTAAATATGCAGCAGCGTTGCATTCTACTAATTTTTTACGATTATATATATATATAGCAGAAATTCAACACAAAATAGGTCCGAAGTGTTAATTAATGATCGGTAGTGCGGTTGAGTGAGAGACTATTCAAGGGTGCGGACGGGCACCCTATAGGTTTCAGCTCCATCTATAGATTCTGAAGGGAACCATTCCTAAGTGCGAACCTTTTCGGTGCAAACGAGCACCCTTCACGAACCTTTTTCTCTTAGAGTGTTGTAAATCCCATTTTAACCGCATGTACATACACTGTACATATGTACACATGTAGATTTATATGGTAGAGGTTTTATGTGTGTGCATTCATATATGGGGGGTTGTGGTTATGGACCAGCATTTCAATCCTTCCAAATTGGGTCCTGCGTATGAACGTGTTGCCTATAATCCACAGCATGACTGAGTGCAATGTATGTAATATTAGCCAGCTTTCCTGCCTCAACTTATGGGGACATTACAGCGAATGCTAGCTCCTCCAGTGTCTCAAATATTGTGCCAATATTTCCACTGATAGTGGAAAGATGTTGATTTTAGTGCAAGCTTAACAGCAATGGATTGGATGATGCACGTCTAAGCAGCGCAAATTACTTTGCAGCTGGCGTTCCGTCTCAATATTTCAACTTTACTGAATAGGCATGAAAGGAAAGATGATTATGGAAGCAGCAGCAGGCACTGAAGGACTCTACTAGCAACCATTGTCTGAATTATGGCCAATTCAAACTGATTCCAATACCAAATCTAAGCAGTGCCACTTTCAACAGTTGCATACCAAAGCTTATAGAAATCCGACGAGAAGGCTTTGTCAGGCGAACAGGAAGAGTTTAACATGCAGCAGAAGACCATTGGGTACATGAAACGCAAGATTTGTGGCTTAGAGAGGCTAGGTATATCACACAGCCACACGCTGCAGGGGTGAAGTTGCCTTCAAACGTCGACTTCCAGGCTGCTCAGCCTGTCAGGCTGCGTAAACACCGCCCCCAAGTACAGCCAATCAGATCGCGAGCTAGAGTACAAGCAATCCGCTCACGAGGCAGCCAATTCAATTCAGAAGCCTTTACTCGGGAAGTAGGTTTCAGAACAACAATATTGTTAAAAACGAATGCGTTCAATCTTCTTTTCTCATTAAAGAAACTGATTAGTGAGGTAACGTTAGATATTTCAGCTATTTTGATCATGTTAACCAATGCAAACAAGTGCTTTTTTTTTGTCTTACAGTTAACTTATAGACTGAGCTAAACAGGTCATACTTGTTAACTGAAACACTTCTACAATATAACTTCAAGTATAACTCTGTTTGAAACATAAAAGTGGCCTACTTGTGAGATATTTTGTACAATAAGCTGTTTAGCTGAGCTTCTTAAAAACTTCAACTGCAAGTTGCTGTAACCTTAACTGCCTTCAAGGCTGATTGTAGAGACTAGTGCCTTGCAGGCTGGTTAGAAGGCCAATGTTGATTTCATATTGCATAATCTTTGATAGTATTCAGTCAGATGCCTTCAAGGCTGATTGTAGAGACTAGTGCCTTGCAGGCTGGTTAGAAGGCTAATGTTGATTTCATATTGCATAATCTTTGATTGTATTCCGTCAGATGCCTTCAAGGCTGATTGTAGAGACTAGTGCCTTCCAGGCTGATTGTAGAGACTAGTGCCTTGCAGGCTGGTTAGAAAGGCTAATGTTCATTTAATATTGCATGATCTTTGATAGTATTCAGTCAGATGCCTTCAAGGCTGATTGTAGAGACTAGTGCCTTCCAGGCTGACCATAGAGACTAGTGCCTTGCAGGCTGGTTAGAAGGCTAATGTTGATTTCATATTGTATAATTTTTGATAGCATTCAGTCAGATGCCTTCAAGGCATCAGGCCTGGGTGGGTGTTAGGGCGGGTGCTGCTGCAGGAGCATCAAGGCCCCGGGTGGATGCTGGGGCGGGCGCTTTTTTTAGCGGGGTGGGGAGATAGGGCTCCACGACGGCTCCGAGACATCGTTTGAACTCCTAAAAAGAGTGTAAAAAGTAAAGACAACGTCAATATGCAACAACACCGCTGTCAGTTTTTTGAGGTAACGTGGTTGATTTCGAACTGTAATAAATCTATGGGCTGAAAAATAGAAGATTTTAAATTAGCCTTGGAAGGCTCCAACTCAGGAGAGCCCCCCCTCAGTAATGCTGAGGGAGTCTCTACTGTCAGCCTTGAAGGCATCAGAATTGTAAACACGCACACACACACACACACACACACACACACACACACACACACACAGTTGTATGCAAAAGTTTGGGCACCCCTGTTCAAAATTTCTGTTACTGAGAATAGTTAAAGGGACCTATTTTGCTATTTTTCCAAGTTTATATTTTGGTCTTTGACTCCCCTAGAGTACTCCTGATCGCGAAAGTAAAAAAAAAAAGTATTTATTTCGCTCATACTGCCATCCTTAAAAAACTGTATTTGTAGTACATTGTAGTCTCTGCCTGAAACACCTCACTGGGGTGGCTCTTCCGCTTATGGCCCCCACTCCCGGTGCCCACTTTCTTCTGACTGGCCAGCTCTGTGGAGGGCGGAGTTGGGCGGGGACGAGGCTGCAGAACGCAGTTTTCGTGTCCGGCCCCCAGAGTGAAACCTGAGACACGCCTGCAATCTGATAAGGAAGCGGCGGGCAATCTAACGTTATACTTGAATATAGATCTAATGACATGATCTTGTTCTAACAAACGCAGCGGCAAAAGTGGAGGACGCAGTGCGAATATCTCCCAGCGCAAGCTCAAATTTGCTATCGGCTACAGTTTGCTACGGCAACAGTTGGTGAGTACCGCGGTTTTTCTATTCCTTGCTAGGATGCAGGGGAAGCTAGAATCCACCCCATATAGACACATGTAGAACGGGTCGACATGCCCAAGTGTAGACCGGAGACCGTAGAAATCCGGTGGGTCTGAGTTTAGATGGAAACATGGACAGTGAGGAGCAGCTAAAAGTGGACCAACAGCTTATGGACTGCTTCGGTGTGTATTAGGACCTGCTGGGTCGTGTGCATAGCTGTGGTGTGTTGTTAGCGTGGAGAAACGAACAGCTTCGCTTGATGGTATATGACGGAGGGGTGAAAGCTCCAGGCTAAACGGCCTTTTCGGAAATTGCCTGTGGTAATGGTTTACTTACTGCGTCGGAATGACAAGCGTTTCCTCGCGGAGAATGGGCGCGTTATGGATTGTGCGCGAGAGCAAGCTAGAGCTCCGGTTATGTTATGAGCGTAATACAGGTTTTACAGACCGTAAGTTCCGTCTGCGTGTACCGTTGCTTATGTGGAGCTAGCGAATCGATCACTTCTACAGGAAATAATTTAATATTCAGTCGCCGATTTAATATTCAATCGACAGCAATGCAGAGAAATCGTTTGTGATACCATACACGTTATAGCCTGTGCTTTTCCCTATTGCTTTCACCGGTAGCATCAGAGAGCTTGCTCAGACATTGGGGATGTATCAGGCTGACCCCGGTCATGGATAAGTAAAGCGATCGTTTCACAAGCACCCAAAAACTCACCCCAAGCTTTGCAAAACCTACGTCTGGTCTAACTGCAGCCCAACTCGGCAGACACATACAGCACCTCTCCGGTTAGCTTCAACTGTAGTGGCTACAATCAGGCAACGTTATGATGAAACTGTCACATTGATGTTTACCGAAGTAACACAAGCATACCGATAAGAATTACTGCATATAAGTTAACCAGGAGCATTTTTAATTAGCAGAGCAGGGGAACTAACATGCAGTAGCTGATAAGCGGTCATGACTTTGAATGTAATCTGTCGCGCGAAAAATTCATTTCGCGTCCGGTGTGAAAGCAGCTTTATGGATAGTACGCGACAGCTAGAGAGAGCTCGGTTATGTTAGGAACATAATACAGGTTTTGCAAACCGTACGTTCCGTTAGGGCGGACAAGTTGCTTATGTGGAGCTAGCGAATCGATCACTTCTACAGGAAAGAATTACCTATTTAATCTCCGCCTTTTTCGGCTTTTTATTAGCCGCAACAGTTTCTAAAGGGGGATGAAATTATGTCAAGGTAGTGCAGAGAAATCATTTGTAAACCGGTAGAGCTTCTGCGTTTCGCATTGCTTGCATGGTAGTACCAGAGAGCTTGCTCAGACATTTGTGAAGCATCCGGCTGATCCCGGTCATGGATAAGTGAAGCGATCACTAACTGTAGAGCCTACAATCGGGCAACGTTATGATGAAACTTGATGCTTACCGAAGTAACACAAGCATACCGATCAGAATTACTGCATATAAGTTAACCAGGAGCATTTTTAATTAGCACGGCACGCAAACTAACATGCAGTAGCTGGTAACCGAGCGGTCATAACCACAGAGACAAACCCTTGCAATACAGGTTTTACAGACAGCAAGTTCTGTTACTGTGAACAGTTGTACCAAGCATCCAAATTACAAACAAGTATTAAAAGTTAACTTCAAATGAGGTTTATGATCACACACCTTCTGTAGAATTTCCCCTGATATCACTCTTGCATATTTAGGACACAAACATTAGCAACAGTAAGTTGGCTACGTTAGCCGCTGTGCTACAGCCACAATCAACTGGCTATCACGTCAGGTTGGCTTATGCAGTAAAAGCAACTTACAGCTTCTGTGTCTGTGAGTCATGGACAGTTGCGACCGATACAGGCTTTATCTTCAGATATTTTACCAAGCCTGCCTTTGAGGCCAGTTGTTAGTGCTAACTATCGCTAGCGGTCCTGCTAGCCACCCGTAACACGTTTGCTTCACTTACATTATTTGCTGTTATATGGTTACTTACAGCTTGTGGCTCCGAGCGCTTGATCGATGCAGCTGCCTCAGGTTTGAGAAGCAGCTGAAGCACTTATCCTGTGTCGAATTATCCTTTATTGACAAAGCTGTCTTTGGTGAAATGCTGAGCACAAACAGCTAACGTTCCCTTTGGCCGTGGCTGTTTGCTGCCAGCAAACAAAAAAAAACTACCCACTGATTTCTGGTGGCATCGTCTTTTTGAAGAGAAATATTTGTTTTTCTTCGGCGTCCAAAAAGTAAACGGACAAGTACCTTTGGGAGAGATACTAACAAAATTGCAGCTCAAATGATCTGCGGTTCTTCTTTTGTATTTCCAAAAGTGTCAACGCTACTGAGGCATAGTATGATCTGCCGTTGTTAGTGCCTGCTAGGATAGTTTCGGTGTGGGCAGGTCCAGCGCCATGATTGGCTCTGGCTAGGTCTGTACTAATTGGATAGCACAACCTGACGCCAGGTTTTGCCCAGATCTCTTGAAGATCTCGGGAGGAGCTGTTCAGAGAGGAAATCACGCTCACGCAATCACGTTCTTGGATTACACGGCAAAACCCCTGTATCTTATGTTTAGAAACTTTTTCAGAGGTTGAGCATGGACAACCAACATTATAACATTACTAATATGTATTAAAAAGAAGGATCAGCATAATAGGTCCCCTTTAAGCAAGTAGAAGATGAACTGATTTTTTGAATGGCATAAATTTAAAGATACAACACTTTTTTTGGACATTTTAAGCAGCATTGGTGTATTACTTTTGTTCTGTACAATTCTAGGGCAAAAAAAAAAAGGAAATGAGCACCGTGCAAAAGTTTGGGCTCCCCAAAAGATTTGAGCTCTCAGGTAACTTTGACTATAGTCTCAGATCGTATTTAGCTTGTTACGGCTATGGCTTGTTCACAATCATCGTTAGGAAATTTGCAATTGATGCAAATTTTGAAGTTTATAAATACCCAGACTCCTCTAACCTTGGCCCAGCAATCCAGAAGCCATAGGGTCCTCTATGCAGCTGTCTAGCTCTCTGAAAATGAAAATAATTAATGCCCACAAAGCAGGAGAAGGCTATAAGAAGATAGCAAACGTTTTTAGGTTGTGATTTCCTCAGTTCATAATATAATTAAGAAATGGCAGTCAACGGAATCCGTGGAGGTCAGCTTGAGGTCTGGAAGACCAAGAAAACTGCTCATCGGATTACTAGAAAGGTGACTCAAAACACCCGTTTGGTAACAAAAGACCTTCAGCAAGATTTAGCACACCATGGAGTCATGGTGCACTGCCCTACGGTTCAGTGACACTTGCTCAAATACGACCGTCATGGAATAGTCAAGAGAAGGAAACCTTTCCTGCATCTTCACCATGAAATTCAGCATCAGAAGGTTGCTAAGGAACATCTGAACAAGACTGATGCATTTAGGAAACAAGTCCTGTGAACTGATGAAGTTAAAATAGATGTCTTTAGCTGCAATGAGCAGAGGTATGTTTGGAAAAAAAAGGATGCAGAATTTCATAAAAAGAACACCTCTCTAACTGTCAAGCACATGGTTGGATCGATCCTGCTTTGGGCTTGTGTTGCAGCCAGTGACACGGGGAACATGTCACTGGTCGAAGGAAGAATGGATTCAATTAAATTTCAGAAAATTCTGGAAGCAAACATCTCATCATCTGTCAAAAAGCTGAAGATGAAAAGAGGATGGCTTCCACAACAAGATAATGATCCTAAACACACCTCAAAATCCACAACTGACTACCTCAAGAGGTGCGAGTTGAAGGTTTCACCGCAGGCCTCAAGGTCTCCTACCTCAACAGCATTGAAAATCTGTGAATGGACCTCAAAAGAGCAGTCCATGCAAGTCAGCCAAAGAATCTCATAGAACTAGAAGCCTTTGAAAAAGAATAATGGACAAAATCCCCCAAACCAAAATTCAAAAACTCTTAGCTGGCACCAAAAAGTGTTTACAAGCTGCGATACTTGCCAAAGGGAGTGTTACTTAGCGCTGACCATGCAGGGTGCCCAAACTTTTTTTGCTTTGGACCGTTTTCCTTTTTGCCATTTGATACAGTAAAAGGATGGAAATCAAAAAGTAATCTTGCTTAAAAATATAAAGGAAATGTGTCCTCTTTAACTTTATGCCTATTGGAGAGCAGTCATTTTTTTACTCAAACAGCTATTCACAGTAACAGAAATTTTGATCTGAGGTGCCCAAACTTTTGCATACGACTGTGTATATATATATATATATATATATATATATATATATATATATAGGATGAAATCATCAGCCTACCAACCAGCCTGCAAGGCACTAGTCTCTACGGTCAACCTGGAAGGCATCTGAGGCAATACTATTGAAGATTATACCATATGAAATCAACATTAGCCTTCTAACCAGCCTGCAAGGCACTAGTCTCTACAATCAGCCTTGAAGGCAGCTAACATTATAGCAACTTGCAGTTGAAGTTTTAAAAGCTCAACTAGACAGCATATCGAACAAAATATCTCACAAGTGGGCCAATTTTATGTCTCAAACAGAGTTACACTTTAAGTTATATTGTAGAAGTGTTTAAGTTAACGAGTATTACCTGTTTAGCTAAGGTTAGGTCTATAAGTTAACTGTAAGACAAAAAAATAGCACTTGTTTGCATTGGTTCACATAATCAAAATAGCTGAAATATCTAATGTTACCTCACGAATCAGTTTCTTTAATAAGAAAACTCACGATTAAATGCATTCGTTTTTAACAATATTGTTGTTCTTAAGCCCTCTTACCGAGTAAAGGCTTCCGAATTGAATTGGCTGCCTCGTGAGCGGATTGGTTGTACTCTAGCTCGCGATCTGATTGGCTGTACTTGGGGGCAGCGTTTACGCAGCCTGACAGGCTGAGCAGCCTGGAAGCCGACGTCTGAAGGCAACTTCACCCTGCAGCATATCACACCCAGACCAGGAAGTAAAAGATTAAATTGCTCAACGCGTATGTGCAGTGAAAACAGCAGGTGATATGGAAGCTCCATTTTCTTCTCCACAGATGAGAAATGCTAATTACAATTGAAAAAACACTATGATTAAACAGGCCGTGATTAGAACCTCACATTCATAAAGTGACCCACTCAACTGAAAGACAGTGTGCCCATCACCCATTAAAGGGAGATACACTCAGCTGCATATCTCATAACGCCAGCATAACCTGGAGTTGGGGTTGAAGAGGTTGAAACAAAACAACAAGAATATTAGCTTTTTAAATGACACATGTAGACCAACATTTCAAAGAAACTTAATGGGATAAAATGAAGAAAAAAAATAAGACATCTACAGAATGATTATCAGTGATCAGTTTTTGTGTCCAGTTATGATTTATACAACGATTACTGGTTTGCACCCCTAGTTGCTATGACGCTGCTACAAAGATCAATATGACCATTGCGCTCGTACGCTTCGATTAAAATAAATGACATTTACATCATACTTTTACATTCGTTTGGCAGCCCCCCCACAACTTAAAACGTCTTCCCGCATGCATGCTACTAAAGAGTATTTCACACAACTTCATGTAAAAAAAAATCTGAACTATCCCTTTAAAGAGGAGAATTGGCTACACCAGATGGTCCTGTGCGTTTTCTTTTAGTTCAAGTTATATCACTTTAAATAATTGATTGAAAACAGGTAACGACAAATCATCATTTTTAAGAAAAGTTTTATGCTTCACCGATTTTCAGTTCACCAGCTGCCACTGCCCCCATGGCTATTGATAAAACGCTTGGTAAAGAAAAGTAGAGCGACTACAACTTCCTAACGAACTACTCTCTGCTGAGTACTCTCGACAGGCAGGCAGGGTAAAAAATATTATCATTGAACATTGGAATGTCCTTAAAAGCGAGTCATTTGTGCATAATATCAGCTGTGTGCTTCCCCAATCACATGTTGCCACTATCTGAGGAACAGACTGGTACATAGTGACACTAGAATACCACCTTACAGTCTCTTGGCTGTCTAATCAACCTACTGTTTCTTTTTAATTCTCTCTCTCTCTCTCTCTCTCTGTCAGTGGACACTGTGTGCAATGTCCTAACTAGTCGGCCACCAAGTGCTTTAGCCGTTCACGTACTGGTAAAACAAAAATACTCAATCAAATATTTCATTAATTAAAGCAGTCCACATTGTTTATGTATTTAAATGTCCCTGTGGATTGGTTTATGTCGGACAAACAAAAAGAGCGGTAAAGATTTGCATATCTGAACATAAGACTGCAATAAGTACACAAAACAAAGATTACGCTACTATCCGACAGTATGCAGAAACTAACAAAGGCTCTGTAGCATCATTATCGTTCTCTGGAACAGAAAGAGTCTCATCTGCTCCTGAAGGTGGCGACATACTCAATACATTGGTTTGCAGACAGGCATACTGCATTCAATTTCACACTTCGACCACAGTGGAGCCCTCTGGGTTGAATGAAGAACTGAATCTGTCATGTTTCCCCAAATTTTGTCATACTTGATGTTTTTTTCTAAATTCAATTTTTATCTTTGTTTCTTTAAGTGAGGTCAGCGTTCTTTGGTTCTTTGTTTCTGACATGGTGTTAGCCCTAACCCCTTCAGTACTATCGGAGCACATATGTCCCACAATATTTCCTGTAAGTATCCTGTTGGGACATGAGAGTCTCAGAGACTCTAGCATTTGGGTTAATTCTGTATCATTGACACAAAAATGACATATATAGCCAATGGGTAACGCCGATTCTTGCTATTGTGTTCAGGATTGAAAAGGTTAATGAATTACTAAAATTGACAGGATTCCTTTAATTTGCCACACTTGACAACATGAATCCGTACAGGCTGCACTTTTGCCTTTGTTACTTTAAGAGAGGTTAGTATTCTTTTTTTTGTTATCGTTTGACGACAGACCTTTGACATATATTAATTATTGGAATTTAACTTTTCCTGTTTTGTCTAATCTGTCACACTTAAATGGACACTTGTACTTGAATTTTATTCTTATATTTCTTGTCTTTTCCTTTTTACCTTTTCAGAGGTCTGCGCTCTTTCTGACATGGTGTTTGGGGTGTGGCACTTGGATGCTGGCTTTAGAAACTCTCACCCTGGGATTCATTATTCAATAGATTAGAAACCCTGTTCGACCAATTATCCAATGACAAATGTATTTGTGGTCTTGGTTGATTATATTTTGTTTCCCTCATGTCTTTGTGCTTTTTGGCATTTGAATAAAGACACAGTAGTGTCAAAACTTTAGTATGTTTGCACAATGAAGACTGAATTTATTGGTGTGCCCCTGTTCATTTTTATCTTCTGTAAGTTTGCTGCCCTCGAGCTAAGTAGCACCCGGCGACGGCAAGATAAGACTTTGTGAAGCTTTGAAGCTTTCCAGAAAATTGGTTCACTAAACAGTTAATGTCTGTGTGTGGTCACTAAACCGCCTGGTCAAAGTGTAGAATAGGCCAATTTATTAAATATTGTGTAAACAATGTCAATATTCTATAATTTAGCCCCTTTACTAGGGCAGAATAATACAAGTCCAGTCCACTCGTAGCATTATTGTCAAATGAGCACTACATCAAATGTAGATGGAAATCAATCCTTAGCTCAGATAATTTTACCATGTTAGAATGAGAATGGTCATATTAGTATAATAGAACTGGACAGAGACTCTGCTTTAACTGGCAAACAACAGAGCGTGTACCATATGTGAATCCATACTGTGTCTCTTCGCAATTCAGCAGCTTGCATGTCTATTAGGTGTATGTGTATTGTGCTTGATGTACGTCTTGTGCACGTCTCCCCTCTAGGCTGTGTCTTGTTACCCATCTGTTTCCTAATGAGTTTGTGACAAGTATTTAAGCCTTCCAGTTAATATGCTTGTTGCTGGATTGTAAAGTCACATTTATACTGTAATCCTAGTCATATGTATGGTATGTTAGTAAAACATCTTTGTCTTCCTCTAAGGCAACTAGTATTTTAGTGACACCCAAAATCTGTCAGAAATCTTAATTGACATTACTTAACTTGAGCTTCCAATCCTAATCAGGGTCCTGGATTGGGATCGAGTTCAAGTTAGCTTAACTCAATCCTGTTGTTCAACTCCAATTTTCAAGAACAAGAATCCAGTCCTACTCAAGGTCCAGGACTGGGACCATGTTCTTGTTAACCCCTGCAAGTCTGCTCTCTTTGTCAAGTTTATCAGAAACAAGCTTCCAACCCTGATCGGGGTCCGGGACTGGGACCGAGTTCCTCTCGAGCATCAACCCTCCTCTTCGTGGGCAGTCCAGTGCTGGCAAGTGCTTCTACGTCTGGCAGTACACTGGAAGCCACCTGTGCTGTGAACTATTCCTCATTCTCTTCGGGGTTCCATCCCCCTCATTACTGTACTGCTGCCTATAAATCACCAGTTGTGTTGTAAGTCTGTCTCCACACTTGATCCCTGGTTTGGACCATAACAAGAATGCGCTTGTATGACTTGACTTCTTGAGAGAAGACTGTATTCATTGTTATTTTGGGACAATTGTTTTTCCACTGTGTTGGGGCTGAGGCTATTTCTTTTTTTATATTTATTTAATTAATTTATTTGGTTTTTTTTGGACATTATTTGTCCTGCTTTTAAAATATCATTTTACATGGTACAGACGGGGCTGGAATACTTGAAAACCCTGTTACTATCTTGTGTCATTTTTCAGCTCAAAGCCACAAGGGGGACATAAAGTTTCATGAATGTGTTACTCCAAAGGAAAAAAAAAATCAGAAGTTTATGAACTTATTGCTATTTAGAACTAAATAAACATGCCAAGCCCCTGGAGATGGCCTTTAGAGATTTTTGTTACTGATTTCAGCATAGTCTTCACTTTGGTTTTTCTTAATCCTCACAGGAAAAATATTGTTTGGGTTGTTGGAATGTAGTGGGAGTGCGCGCTTTATAAACTGTGGTCAGAGGTCGTGTGTGAGAAGGAGCAGTAATTCTGCTGGGTTCTGAATGACGCGCGTTCCTGCTGAGTCTTTGGAGGGACAGTGTCAAGCAGTCCACTGAAACCCCGTGATCCTTACTGAACATCTGCAGCTGCCTGGGCCTCAGTGCTGGGTAATGACATTACAGTACAGTACACCACATCCCTCTGGATTAGAGCGATGCTCTCGGATAATGTCTTCAGAGGGCACCAGCACTAATGCTGCTAATGCTATTCCCTTCTCATACACTTAGAACCTATAAATGAGGAATGACTGCACATGTTCTCTCTCTCAATGCTACCACTTTTTGAATAAGTGTGAAATACTGAAATGCAAACAGAGAGCTAATACTTGGATGCTTGTTTCTTCAAAATTAATTCAACAATTGTCCAAGAACTTCATTTTTTCCAGTCTTGTACCCTAGACTGTGAGGAGGAGAACTGCCCAGTTGATGCAGATGTGGCACTCAGGAGCCAAAACTTTATCTCTGTCAGCGAGGACAGAAGCTCCCTCATAAATTGAAATTTATCCAGCTTTTATTCAATTTCAAGCCATTATTACACACTTTTTAGGTCCTCATCATTTAACCTACATGTTTTAACCGGGTTAAGTGTTTCAGTCATCTGAATTTTCTATCATTTACCTGAGTCAACTTCCATCAATACTGCAACAACCCAAAGATGATAACATCTAAAACTGCAAAGGTTGGTGCTACAATTATGACCATTTGTCAGGGCTACAAAGCTGCTTGCTCCCAAATGAATGACATTATCTACTGCCCGGAGACATAAATCAAGGAGAAGGACAGGATGATCAAAGGTTTTGTATGCATTTTGGTTGTCCAGGTGAAGCAAATTTCATATATAGTCACTTACTCTTTGTGTCCCAGTGGCCCGAATGTCTTGCTCTCAAACGTCAAAAATCTTGATCCTGGACTCTGCTACCACCTTTCAGTGGCTAGCATCAATTAATATTGGTATCTTCCTACTGCTATGGGAACCGTGGACCTGGATGCAGCCTTGCCACCCCTGGCTTTCATATATCCGGCCAAATGCTGCATGGGTTCAGACAGCAGGCAGACCTGAGGTTCCTGTTTAGAGTTCCACACCAAATCAGACCATTCACTTTTCTCAGCTGTTCTGGACTGGTGGTTCATGGCTGAAAGACAGACTTGGTAGGGACTGGACCACAACCTTGTTTTCTCAAACCATGATTCTGCCTGTTGAGGCTCTTGTCCACCTGGTGAAGGCGTCCACAGCCCAGTTACCACTCGGCCAGGATTCCTGCTGTTGCCCTCTTTTTATCTGTTGCTAGCATTGATCAGGCAGCTGGTTGGTCCATCTCAAGACAGCCAAACGAAGGATAGGGTTGCAGAGGCCTCCCAAAGCCAGCAGAGGACCAGTGTCCCAAGAAAGACCCCAGCACAACACTTCCACATCAGCTGAGGTTGTGGTATTTTGTGGTCACTGAACATGCACTGTTTTGTCCTGTCAATACTCTGTATCCATCCCATCATCCACTCTCCTTTCCTACTAAACTGGTAGTTTGCAATTCCATAATCAGGAATGAACATTTTTTTCAATGTTTCCCTGGTGTCACGGCCCCTGTTATCCAGGAGAAGTTCCAGGATCTCCCTACTTCCATTAAAAGAATTATTGTTCATGTGGGAACAAAAACGGTTTGTCAACAGTTGGAGCTGACCTAAGTCAATGTTGACCATTTTTAACTTACTGAAACAATGTGGCAAATCTGTTTTTGTCTCAGGTCCCATGCCCACACTGCGCTGCAGTGTCAGTCGCTTGAACAGAATCCTTAGCCTTCACAGCTGGCTTCAGTCTGCTTGTAAGGCTTGCAATTTAATAATCTGTTCTGGGATCAACTTTCTCCTTATAGGAGTGACGAAATTCTCCCAAAGGCTCATGAATGCTAACCGCTAATATACAACGCATGCTCTTCACATGCGCACACACCCCAGAATCCCCGTTTGCAACACATTGTCATCTCGACTTATCATATGGTGACACTACCTGACCAAGCATCGCAACATTAAAGGATGGCTTTAGGCGTCCTTATTTGACATTTAGGGTTAGGGTTTGGGTTAACAGTTAGGGTTTAACGGGTAGGGTTCATTTAAAACTGGAGTCAATAGAACGCCAAAAGCCTCCTTTTTTGACACTTGGTCAGGTAGCATCACTATATGACGAGTCAAGATAAGTCTGGGCTCTCTTCTTGTTGTATCTCCCCGACGACGATAGTTGGGAGATACTATGGTTTAGTTCCGGGGGCCGCCGCCGCCGCTGCCACCGCACCCACAGAGATTTTCTGTTCCGGGCTCTGGAAGCGACAGTTATTATAGGAATTTCTTCAAATTTTGCACAGGCGAAGATATTTGTTTGACAATGCTCAAGACCAATTTTCAGCAATTTCTGACGTCCAATATGGCTGCCGGCAGCCATTTTGTAAAAAAATTGGGGATCGGGGAGATACAGGACTCGGTCCCTGTGACTAAAATTGCCCAAATCTTTGTCTTTTTTACTAATTTTTTGTGGCCAAACTATTGGCAGTAGAGACCTACAAATTTGGGATTATTCTATTAAGAAATGAATCCACCAACATGAATTTTTTCAAGAAAATCTGAGGTGGTCATGCGGGAAAATTTTCTGAAATTTGGTGAATTGACACGGAATGACCCTGTAACGTGTTCTCATGGACCTGCCCCACAAAAAGACCGGTCTTTGCTGCCCTAAATTTGCGCTCTTGGAGCTGGTTTGAGCGACTGTACAAACGACGATACCGAAAATTCTTTCACTGAGTTTGACGCAGAAGAATGTGATTTTTCTAACAGTCATATCAATCTCAATCCGAACAATGATAATGCTGAGGCCAGGAAAAAGTCCAGCTGAGGGCAGAATTGAACCGCAGTACCACTATGCCACAATTTGAGCCATTTGAGTTAATGGTTAAAGCATTTGGTCCAATGGAGATTTTTAGCTAAGGCGTTTCTTACATACTACTGCCTCTACCTCAAAGATAGTAAGACCAATCTACGAAATGGAGGTACCATACTGAAGAGGAGAGTCTGCTGAGCAATATATTTCGAAATTGTGTGTGTAGTGCCAAAAATGTGGGAACACGAGCAAGTTTGTTTTAAGCTTCCCAACCGGAATTTTGTTCTCTCATTAAATATAGGAGTTAATGGAGTCAGTTAGTGCTCCCGTCACTTTTCGGCTCATACTGCTAAAACCGTCAGTCCAATTGCTTGCATAGTTACATTTTCGAGACCAGCACAACTTTTGCTACAACTTGGATATAAAAATATTTATGTGGATTGAAAACTGTGGTAGTTAGAGCAAGTTTAAGAGAAGACTTCTTGACAATTGACAATTTTTCGGCTGTTCGCCACTCTAACAGTGACGTCACCACACTGTAAGTTCCCAGAATGTATTGTAACAAAAATTATTTTTAAAAAATTATAATAAAAAAATAGAAGTTACAAAAAAATTTAACAGTGAAAAAATTATACAAGCTTAACTGAACATTTAGCAGTTTGAATGACATTTCTAGCTAAAAGTATGACAGTAAAAAAAATAGCATAAAATAGCTGAATCTACTGAATCAGCACAAAAATGGCTTGATTTAATAGGACCCCAAAAAATGACATTTAGAATTAAATATCTCAAAAACTAAAAAGAAAATCAAAAATCTGTTCAGAAGCAACGTAATTCAGAACAAGCTGAATTTTTTAGAGTTTGAACGGAATCAATAGCTTAAACAGTGTAGGAGGAGTTAGCCAAATTTAGGCGGAACACTGTCAGGGTATACGATTTGCAGACCTAACAAAGCGCATCGTGGACATTATCTTACCGCGGCACTGAACAAGCTCATGGCTTTTATCGAAACCCTTATATCGAGTCGCATTCATGCCTGATACCCTTTGGATTACTACAAATGATAACTTTTGGTCATCCTGCTGGACCTAATTCATTCGGCTACAATGAAGTATTTAGAGATTGAAATTTAGATATTAAGATAAATTAAAACTTTTGTAAACAACCTCTGGGACGGATGCTACTTGGTCAATTGATTTAGTTTCAAACTGCTTGGCTTAATTCGATTGGTTAACCTTACTTCTACCTGGGTTCACTGACATGCTGTCATGTGGATCGCCTGCACATGTTCAATCCGAGTTTCGCTCGAACATGCTTCAAGGTTTGGTGGATTGCCGACCCAACTTCATTTGCCTTGTCTCAGGCCTATTAATAACAATTCATCAGCAGAATCACTACAATTTGCCAGTTATTCCTGTTAAAGATGCCATGGATGTACTTTGTGCGTTGTTTTATGTGTTTTTGCATAGCTTTGATTTGCTTCATGCTTTTAAATATCGAGGAGATAAAGCTTGAAATTTGCAAAATTGCTGTGATGTCAACGTCGCCATGTTATCTCGAGTTCTATCCTCCTCCCCACGGTGTTTCAACTCTGGTGTTTTTTTTTTTTTTTTTTAAATGCATCAAATGACGTCATTTGGGTAGTAAGCACGACGGCTCGGTTGCAACACAGATCGATTGCATGTACACGGTTGGCAATCAAACTAAGCCCATTGTACCCGTGATGTCAGAAGTGTAAGTGTCCAAAACAAATCAAACTTGAATTTCAAAATTGCCACCTCTAGAAGTATTATTTATACATCAGGGTATAATGCACATTTCTGCTCACTAAGGATTTGTACTCTTTATAAATACTGTTTATCTGGTTCAGCTCAGTTTGTCAGAACACTGGCATTATGTTTTATGGGTCTCTGTCAAAAGTATTCACACTACATTTTTCATTTTTTCAAAAATATTCAGACTTGTTAATCACCCCCTAAAGCTGATTGATGAAAACCTGGTCATTTGAATCACCTGTGCTGAAGCAGGGAGAATTCTAAAACATGCAGGACAGTAGGCTTCCAGGAGAGGTTTGGGAAGCACTGCTGTAGAGGATTTATTAAATGTGGTTAGCTGGCTATAGAATCAGAGAGTTGACTATGTACAGAACTAAATGCATCTTATAATTAAATCCGTTTAGACGTCATATTTCAGGAGAGTGCCAAGATAGGCTACTGGTGAGTCCCCATATTCTAAGCTGCATATTTTTGTGAACGAGTTCATTTGCACGTGCGTGAAATAATGTTAAAAAAGCACATTTGTTTTGTTTGCCAAACAGGGGGCAAGTTAGCTAGTTAGCAAGCTACTTTGAGCTTGTTGTGATTGCCGTTTCTTCTCCTCAATGGTTTGTCATCATTTAGTGACTTATGCTATTCTAAACCATTATGCTATATATAGTCCATACCCTGAACAGCTTTAATTATTTATTTTTTCACAGGCTAAAATTTGTTATAACTGTGTTCTCTCTACCGCTCTGTATGCCATTGTGCTTGTGTAAATAGACAGCACAAGCCCACAATTCAAATGCAGCCTCTACATCTGACTCCGTCTTAAGTAGCTACAGTGGCAACACAAACCTTATTTTGTATTTAAAAAAATGGATGTATTTTCGAGCTTTTGTTGAAATTCATTTTTTGTTGAGACAAGACGAAGACCCAATGTGAACAATCTGATAGTGGCTCGATTTAAGCCAACAGTTCTTTGACTGTATTTAGCACTAAGGCTTGCTTGCACACTGTAAAGCTAGTGCACACAGTACAACTGAGTCTCAGAATGACATCAGGTGTTTACATACACGAGCACGCTTTTCTGACTTCTGACAATGTAGTTGCAGAAAGAAAGTGCCTCTAAAAGCGTATTTCTCACACAAATCTCTCAAGTTGATTTGTTAAACTATTTTATCCATAAACTACCACTAAAACACAAAAATATCAAAACTTCAAACCCCTTTATAGTTACTCTTTAAGTATTCACGCCAAAATTTGTTGTCGTCTGACATGGTGACAGAATTAGTCATGAAGTCGATAAAGTCAAACAAAGCAGCAGGACTAGATAATATCAGGACTAAGATGCTGCAACACATGGGACCTGGGGCACGGAGGTGGCTTCTTGACATGTTCAACATCTGCTTGGCAACCAATACCATCCCACGAGCCTGGCGGAAGTCAAAGATCATGGCACTACCAAAAACAGGCAAAGATGCAAATGCCCATATCACTGCTGTGCCACATACACAAACTGATAAGGATGCATCCTCATCCGCATCACTCAGGATGTAGACAGCATGCTGATACCGGAGCAGGCAGGCTTCCGGCATGGAAAATCCACCACAGGACAACTGTTGAACCTAACAGTATACTGAAGATGGTTTTGAAAAGAAGCTAATCACTGGAGCAACATTTGTCGACCTGTCAGCAGCATATGACACTGTGAACCACCGTATCATGAAGACCAAGCTGCAACAGACACTACAGGACTCCAAAACTGCCTAGTTCATCATGACCATGACGCAGAACCGGCGTTTCTACGTTAGCCTGAGGGGTCAAAACAGTAGATGGAGGTGCCAGAAAAACGGCCTTCCCCAGGGCAGCGTACTTGCCCCCACACTGTTTAACATCTACACTAACGACCAGCCGATCTCCCCCCAAACCAAGTCATTCGTATATGCTGATGATCTGTGCATTGCAACTCAAGCATCAGACTTCAGAGAGATCGAGACAGCCCTTGAAGCTG
The DNA here is from genome assembly GCA_029692085.1 of Gymnothorax javanicus. Classification (NCBI taxonomy): domain Eukaryota; kingdom Metazoa; phylum Chordata; class Actinopteri; order Anguilliformes; family Muraenidae; genus Gymnothorax; species Gymnothorax javanicus. The sequence goes on from CM056204.1 coordinate 20,829,190, forward strand.
CCCTCCAGAACATGACAGGGTACTACCATGAGAACTACCTTTGTCCAAACCCCACAAAGACACAGACTGCAGCTTTCCATCTGTGAAATCGGGATGCAAACAAACACCTACATATCCAATGGAATGGTGTCCTCCTAGAATACTGTGAATCCCCGAAGTACCTTGGTGAGAACTTTGACCGTTCACTCTTCTTCTGAAGACATGTAGAGAAGACCAAGGCTAAGGTCAACACTAGGAATAACATCATTGACAAGCTTGCAAATAGCTCCTTCGGAAGTGATCCAACAACAATTCGGACCGCCGCTATAGCTCTCTGCTTTTCAGCAGCTGAATATGCAAGCCCTGTCTGGAGGAGCCGCTCTGCACATGCACAAAAAGTGGACTCTGCTTTGAATGCTGCATATAGGAAAGTAACCGAATGCCTGAAGCCTACAAAAGTTGAACACCTCTATCAGCTGACCGGTATCAACACACCGAGTGAAAGACGCAAACGGGTAGCTACAGACGAACGATTCAAGGCGTAGACAGACCCCAGACACCCCTTGCACAACTTACACAACAAAAAGCGGTTAAGAAGCCGGCACAGTTTCATGGAGCTGGAACCAATCAATCCACCAAAAAGACCCAATCTAAAGATGGCAGCAGGACATCGCCAGCCATACGTTACCTGGAAAACCCTAAGCCGACTCTGTACGGGTGTTGGAAGGTGCAAAGCCAACCTGATGAAGTGGGGTTTCTCGGAGACTGACTCGTGCGAGTGTGGAGAAATTCAGACAATGGCCCATCTGCTGAAGTGTGATGGAGAAGGAGAGGAACGCACGGAGTACGACCTGTGGGAAGGAACCGACGTGGCCCTGGCTGTGGCAAGGCGTTGGCAGTCATCTGACACATGAACGAACGAAGTATTCACACCCACTGTGACAAAAGTATTTTCAACCCCTACTGATTTCATAAGTTATCATACCGCCTGTCAAAAATATTCACAATCCCAGTTTTAATGCAAATTCTACCATTCATTCCAGCAAATTCTGCATTTTGATTGGTTAACTCCAGGTATCTATTCACCGGTAAACTTCCTCGCACTGGGTCAAGACCAGAGTTGCTAAGTCCACTTATAGTACGCAACTTTGGGCTTCTTTTTTCCTGAAGTCGCTTGAGAAAATTATGGGTCGCAGGTTGCGTTTTTTTTGGGCTTGTTTTTAAAAATATGGTTGCTTGTTAGAGAAGTGTAACAAGCGACCTAATTGTTATACGTTTATGGTTGCTATTTCCCCCGATTCATTGATTGACTCTGTCTGCTCACAGCCTCACGAGCAATGTGAGAGTACCCGCCCTCTCTCCTCGCCCCTTGCTCAACTAAATGAAAGATAATCTCCCCCCCACCCCACTCAACAAAACGAAAGAGATTCCACTCCAGGTCTACACCGTCTTAGTATCGTCTAATTTATATTGCGCTTGTTTTGGGCTTGTTTTTGAAGCTGCGGTCGCTTATTTGTCTAATCAGAGTTGCCAACCCTGGTCAAGACCTAGTCATGATTACGCCGACAAAATAAGGCTACAGTTTGCATAGTCTTACTCGCTAGCGAGCTAGTTGGCTACCTAGCTAGCAATAGTATAGCTAGCGCAGCAATGTATTTAGCTACAAAGCCAACTGGCTAGCGAGCTAAAAAGGCTGCAGTTCGCTTTCAATGCGTACACTGTCATACTCGTTAGCAAGCTAGTTGGCTTCCCAGCTAGCAAGCCAATGTGATATCGAACTGTGTGTCATAGCTTGCACGCCAGTATTTTCGTTGGGGTGTAGGGGTGTTGACAAGAGTCATGGTAGAGCCCAAGCGCTCGGTTTCAAATGAAATTTCCAGGTATCTATCCAACGATACATACCTCGTGTTCGAAAAAAACTGTAGGTTTATCTCTTAATTCACACCCCGTGTCATAAGTATGATAAACCCCTATTTTCATAAGTATTCAACCCCATCATAAAAAGTATCCATACCACTTTTCATAAATATTCACACCCCCTCCGTTAAAAGTCTTCACACCCCTTCTGAAACTATGCACACCCCTCTGCCAAAAGTATTCTTAACCCATTATTTCTTATGCATTCACACCCCTCTATCAATTCACAATCTGTCTTTCAAAATTATTCATACCACCTGGTCTCATAAGTATTCTCACCCTTATATAAAAAAGTATTTGTACAAAAATTTGTCATAAGTATTCACACCCCTTCTATCAAAAGCATTCACAGACCCCTTTTAAAAGTATTCATGCAACCATTTTTCAAAAGTATTTATACCGCTACAAAAAGTCAACCCCTTTGTCAAAACTATTCACACCCACTTTTTATGAGTATTCATATTTACCTGTTAGAAGTATTTACTCTCCCTTTTTAAAAAAGTATGTACAACCCCACCATCAAAAGTATTCAAATTCCCTTAATCAAAAGTATTCACAACCCCTAACAGATGTCAGAAGAATTTAAACCCCTCTGTCGAAAGTATTGACACCCCTACTTCTAAAAATTATTCACACCTCTCTGTCAGAGGTATTCACACCACATTTTTTCAAAAATATTCAGACCCCTCTGTCAAAAGTAATCACATCACATTTTTTCATAAGTATTTAAACTCTTTTGTGAAATGTATTCACACCCCCTTTTTTATAAGCATTCACACCCTCTCTTTCAAACGTATTCTCACCCCTTTGTCAAAAGTATTCATACTCCCTTCTGATTTCATAAGTATTCAAACTACCTGTCAAAATTATTCACATTGCCTCTTCATATATATTCACACCCAGTTTTAACATAACATAACATAACATGAATGGCGAGAACAGGCCGTTCAGCCCAACTACGCAAGCCTTTGTCAATTCAGAGTGCTTTGGTAAAAAGTACTCACACCCCCTTATTTCATAGGTATTCACAATGCTTTCATCAATTGTTCAAAACACCTTTTTCATAAGTATTCACACTCTTTCTTTACCCTCAAAAGTATTTTTTAAAAGTATTCAATCCCCATGAGAAATATTCACACCCAACTTTTATAACTATCCAAACCCTTCAAATTTCCCCAACCCCTTTGTCAAAAGTATTTACACCCCTAAGAGATTTCAGCAGTTTGCATCTACTCTGTGAAAAGTATTGGCACCCCTACTTTTGAAAATTATTCACACATCTCTGTCAAAAGTATTCACACAATATTTTTTCAAAAATATTCAGACCCCTGTGTGAAAAGTAATTAAACCACATTTTTTTCATGAGTATTTAAACTCTTTTGTGAAGCGTATTTTCACTCCTTTTTCAAAAGTATTCACACCATAATTTTTAAAAAATATTCAGACCCCTGTGTGAAAAGTAATTAAACCACATTTTTTTCATAAGTATTTAAACTCTTTTGTGAAGTGTATTTTCACCCCTTTTTCAAAAGTATTCACATCCTACTTATTTTTTAAGTATTCACACCCCATGTCAAAAGTATTCATACCCCTTTTGATATCTATTCACACCCACTTTTTATGTAAATATTCACATGCATTTATCAATTCAGAACACTTTGGTAAAAATTACTCACACCCTCTTATTCCATAGGTATTCACAAAGCTTTCCTCAGTTGTTCAAAACACCTTTTGACAGCAGAGTTTACACCTCCTCTGTGAAAAGTATTGGCACCTTGACTTTTAAAAATTATCCACACATCACTATCAAATGTATTCTCACCCCTTTTTCAAAAGTATTCACACCCCTACTTATTTATGAAGTATTCACACCCCATGCAAAAATATTCACTCCCCATTTTCACCCTCTTTTTTACATAAATATTCACATGCATTTTACAATTCAGAACACTTTAATAAAAACAACTCACAACCCCTTATTTCACAGGTATTCACAAAGCTTTTATCAATTATTCAAAACACCTTTTTCATAAGTTTTCACACCCTTCCTTCAAAATGTATTGACACCCCTTTAATAAATATTCACCCCCCATAAGAAATATTCACATCCAACTTTTATAACCCTTCAAATTTCCCCAACCACTTTGTCAAAAGTATTCACGCCCTCAATTCATATGAATTCACATGCCCTCAAAACTTTTCACGCCTCCATTACAAATAGTATTCACATCCCTCTGTCGAAAGAATTAACACCACATTTTTTCATAAGTATTCTCACCCTTTCATCAATTCAAAAAACTCCAGTAAATTTAATGTACAACCCGTTTTTCATAAGTATTCACACCCTTCTGTCAAAAGTATTCACATCATCTTTATGGTTATTCGCAGCACTATATCAAAAGTATTTACACCCCTTTTAAAAAGAATTTATACCCGCACCATCAAAAGTATTCACACTTTCTTGTTCAAAAGTATTCATACCACCTATCAATTGCATAAGAATTCACACTCCCTCCATCAAAATTACAAATTTTGTAATTACACCCCTTTTTTCTTAAGTATTCACACCCTTTTTTTCAAAAGTATTCAAACTTCCTTTTCATAAGTATTCTTCACCACTTTTTCATAAGTATGCATACTCCCTCCATCTAAAGTATTCACAACCCATTGTTACAAGCATTCATACCCCTGACTTTTTATACATGTATTCACTCCTCTTCAGTAAAGAGTATTCACAAACAGCTTTTTTGGAATATTGTCTGTTTTGAATTAAGCGCAAAACCCCACATATTTTCTGTATGTAAATATCGTCTTTTTTTAGGCTCTGTATAGGAGTCATTTTGATTCTCTTGGACCGCAGCCCAGCTTTTGACATAGTTGAATTGTATTTTATTGAACTGTCTTAAGGACTAGGCTGGCATCCACAGCCTAGATAAAATTTGCAGCCTCTCCTCCTCTACTGTCCCGATCACTTGCGGAGAACCACAGGGCTCCATTTTAGGGCCCATTTTATTTGACCTGTATACGCTTCCTTCATGTTTTTTGCAAATACATCTTCCATTGAAACTGGGGGATTCCTACTCTGTCACAACAATTAATAATTGCCTCCAGGATGTTAAATGATGGATGGTGAAAAACTGTCTCCAATTGAATGATAAGTACACAAAAGTGATTGTTTTAGTCCCCCCAACACCACTGAGCGTAAAGCTGGCTACCTGGGGGCATTGACACCAAACCGTTACGCCCATGCCTGACACTTCAGTGTCATCTTTGACTCGGCACTGAAATTTGATGAACAGATCAACTCTATGGTGAAAGGTTGCTATTTTTAGTTAAGGAACATCAGCTTCAGCTTTAGTCAATCTTTTCTCAAGAAAATGAGGACTGTCACTACCGCATTGATCTTCTTAAGGCCAGATTACTGCAATTACCTCAGTACCTGGGTATTGGCCAGTCCTCTTTGCCCCGCCTTTGTCACACGGTAACGTAGTGGTTAAGTGTGCTTGATTTGGGACCAAAAGGTCCTGAGTTTGAGTCCTTACCACGGCTTTCGCGGTGTGGTCTTGGGCAAAACACTTCACTCTCACAGTACCTCATTCCACCCAGGTGTATAATTGGGTCCCAGCAATGGTCAGGGCAACCTGTCTTAGAGCTGGGGGACTAACCTGTGGTGGACTAGCATCCCATCAAGGGGGAGTAGCAATACTCCTAGTCGCTTCATGCTGAGTTAAGCACCGGATCTGATGAGCCACTAGGCTCAGAACAGACAGACTTACTTACCTCTTTCTCTGTGCAGCTGACACAGAATGCTGCAGCGAGACTTCTGACTGGTACCAGGAAAAGGGACAGATTACACTTGTACTAGTATCTCAGCACTTGCTGCCAGTAGAATACAGGATTGATTTTAAAGTTCTTTTATTTTTTTTAAGCCATTCATGGCCTGCACTCCTGTACACTTCAGAAATTCCCTGTGCTTACTCCCAACTCTGGGCCTCTTACATCCTCAGATCAAATGTCATTAAATGATCCATGTTTGTGGCTAGTGGGTAAGAGAGAGTTTGCCTTTCAAGTGGCAGCTCCAAAGCTTTGAAATAGCCTTCTGCTTTTGCTCTTACTAGTCTTAGTATATCAAAGTCTTTTATTAGTATAAATGGCCCTTTGCTGTTTTACTCAGTTTCCATTTTACATTTGTGCGCACATTTGAAAATTGCCTATTATTTTATCATTGCCATGAATTGTTATTGTGCCTTTTTATTTTTCATTAATATTTGTGTTTTTTTTTTTTTTTTTTTGGCTGATGCTGTCATTTTGCTTGCCACTGTTGTGCCAAACTGGAACTGTTGTTCCCTTTAAATTGTACAGCATTTTGGTCAATCGCAGTTGTTTTTAAACATGCTATGTAAATAAACTTGATGTGATTAGGTTAGACTTGAGCAGTGGTTCCCAAACTCCGTTCTGGAGGGTTCTTGTGTATGCTGGCTTTAATTCAAATCACGATTTGGGATTTTTTTTTTTTTGAGGGATTTATTTTGCTTAAACTTTTAATCACTTTGTCAGAAATAGCGACATAGCTATGCCATGTACGTATAATAACATTCCAGTGGGCATGAAAGTGCATATTGAGCAATACTGCAAACATATACTTGCAGAAAAGGAGGCAAATTATCTCTAAATCATCAAAGTTTAGACTGAAATTGAATCGATGGGCAGCTAATAGGTGGAGGTCCAGACACCCTGCCGCCAGTCTGATAGCGAATGAAAATTCATTCAAAGACGATGTAATAAGAGCAAGGCTAACCTGCATTTGGTCAATATGTCTAATGAAGAAAAATTATACAATCAAGTTAGGAGCCTTTTAGTCCCAGTATTGTACATATGCTACCTCTTTTGTTTACCATGTAATGCTATAAGCACAATTATGAGTGTGGGAATTAAACATTTATAAAAATTCTTTAGGGCAAGTTGACGATGAAAAATGTAAGTAATCAAAAGCATCTAATTAAAAAAAAAAAAGCCTGTTAAAATTCTTTGATTGCAGTTGTGGTTTAAACAAAAGCCAGCATACACAGTGGTCCCCTAGGACTGAGCTTGAGAACCTCTCTTACAGAAACCCAGCCATGCACATTAATGTCTGTGGAGGTAGTCGGGTGAAATCTGGCTAATACTGAGTGCCTTTTTTTTTCAGATTTAAGTTGCTCTTATTATAGCTAATAAGTTGAAAGCAAAGACACATGGGAAACTTTCTTCTGATCAAGTAAATTTGTCAATTTGTTTGTTTATTTGGCTGTTAATAAAAATAAAAAATAAATAAAAACCCACAGTGACGGAGTGGCTTCAAAGCAGAATCACCCTAAGAGCTGTCATATGCAGCGGATGCATTGAATTTGACAGACCTTCTCTATTCCTATTCCCCAGACCCCTTAGGGCAGGAAGATCCTCAAGCGCTGAGTCCTGTGTTTTCTCTGTTGACACAAACCACTATCAGCAGGAAACGATTGTTCTCAGATCCTCCTGCCCAAGACAGCCCCAGAATGCCTGAGTATTTACCCTGACTGAGAAATTATCTCTGAACAGCCCTGAACTTTTGACATGAAATTGACTTCCAGTTTTTTTTTTTTTTTACAGAAATATACACCCGGGGCAGAAGGTGCAGCTGATCACAAATCCAGTAAATCTAGAACAAGTGCATATACATAGCTAGCCATGCCTTTTACATTCTTCTTCACATTCATTTTCAGCATTGGCAGTGGCAGAAAACAGGAAGTAACTCTTGAGATGTTTTAAGGGGGTCATCTCTGATTTGAAAACCTTGGTTTTCCCTGGATAAATAGATACACGTAGACCCACACAAGAATGCACTTGCATACAAATACGCAGACACACACACACACACACACACACACAGACAGGACATCACAGATGAAGGAATTTCAATGATAATAAAAATGTCGTCGTGATGTTGCGTGACTGTGGACGTCGCTGTTTTATTTCCAGCAGCTGAGGGTCAGAGACATATTTACGCAGCATATCTCTGCATGCCCCCTCACCCATCCACTCAAGGGCCTCAGCACTCTCCAGCGAGGCATGGGAAGGTCAGAGGTCAGCACTGTGCTCAAAAGTCACGTTCCCGCAGCCTCTCCTTCCTGCATGTCAGCCCCAATGGTCCCCCACGGTTCCACAGCCCTTCTTTCTAGCATGTTCTGCAGATATATCCTTAGCCCTGCTTTACTGTCTCAACACTGGCCTGGCTGCCCTTTCCAGTCCCCGAGTGGCCAACATATCCCTTCTTCCCAGACACAAATCACGGGGTGAGGCTTCTTGTGCCCTGCAAATGGATGGAGGCAGTTCACATGTTACTAAAGTTTTTGTCAAGTGTTTTCAGGATATACATTTCAGTACACATCATCACAGCTCCTAGAGAACCTGTTGTCAGCTAAGCCTAGCAGATGCCAGTGTCACTCACACACACTGCCTGTGTGAAAAGAAATGCTGGCTCATATTGGGTTACTAAATACACCCAAGCCTTGTCATCGGTGACTAGCAACAGCGGCTGGAATGCACAGCTCCCCGAAACCCAGCCCTCCAATACAATCTCAACATCAGTCCTATGCACAACACCACATTGTCCCTCATAGCAGTGTCTGGAGGGGGTTTTCTGCAAATGATAACTGACCTGAGTAAACTGCGCTACAGCTCTTTGTCCTGAAGGCCATGTTCCAGATTTTTGAAGATATTCTGTGCAGTTCACTATCAAACTCACTAACCCTGCTTCGTGTAACCGAAGTCGCTTTGTAGCTTGGTTTCATTGCATTGATTTGCACCCTGGCCTGACCCGCAGGACTGCCACCATATCAGCGACCTTAGACTGACTCACAGGTAGCGCTCAAATGATAACGCATTCTGCTGAAATCAGCATGAAGAAAGCCATTGAATCACGCAGTAGCAAGTTTGCACTCCTCCTTTTAACTTCCTTGGCAAGATGTAGATGCTAACTGGGAGTCTGGGGTGGGGGCTCTGAAATAAAAAAAAGTCACTCCACTCCACCCGGTAGATTCATCTGTTTCCTGTTAGCTTGTCAGTGCGGAGCCACCATGTTTGACAGCCAGCTCTGAGGACTTCACCTCCCATTTCTGGCACATGAGCAAATTTAAGGGACTAATTTGAACTTAATGGCTAATCTAATGAACGTTACGTGCCAGCAACACAGTCCATAACAGCATATCTGGGAGAATTACCCGCTGATGTTTAAGCCCAAGGCCCCTCATTCAGGGCAGGATAATGCTACATTGCAGTGGTCTTAGTGAGCGTTTGGCCAGGGGAACACCATGGGGCTTGTGCAAAACAAATGGATTTGGTGCCCCCCCCCCGGTTTGCATAAGAGGCATACTTCAGCATTCACAGAATGCTCGGTTACGCAGCCGGGTACACATTTCGTCTGCTCCCACATCGTGCTTACTGTGGATTGCGTGGGGGCGCAGGGGAAGGAACGGAATTCGAGGTCAGAAGTTTCTCCGTGATTGTATTGACTCTCAGCTCAGCCTCAGGCTAATGTAGGCTCCAGCGCCAAAGCGTCAGTTGGGGATTTGAATGCTACGTAGGCCTCGGGCACTGACTCGTGTGGGAACAAAGGGAACCTCTGGACTCTATAAAGGGTATGAACCAACTTCTGAGGAGGATCCCACACCGATCTTGGAGCTATGCCCATCACGTAAGCACATTCACAGGCTAACACACACCCGCCCATTAGACACAAGAAAAAACAGAAGTAGTCACTCACACACGTGCACACTGTCACACACAGTCACATGACCGATGGACTTCAGAACCTAACTATCGCTGCTGTGAGGAACATGGGACCGAGGACAGATTCTGACAATGATGCCCCATTTTTAATGTGGTGGGAAACCAGGCCGTTACTGGATGTTTTGTTGGAAAAAAACAAAATTCACCCAACAGGTCTGCTGAGGAGGGTTTCAGTAAGACTGACCTCATTTCAAGAGTTAAACCTAATACAATAATCCACCAGTGCATAACTGGCAAAACACGGCTAACTCTGTAACCCTTTGCCCCACTTATACAGCGAGGCGTTTCAAACGGGACACACAGGCGCAAGAGGATAGGCTCAGAGACAAAAGCCTTGAAAAGACACACTTGTTTTTTCTTCTTTTTGCTTTTTTTAATTGCTCTCTTTCCAGGTCTACAAAACAGACATTCACATGGACACATAATTCCACATTGAAAAGTGCTCTTTTGTTGAGAGCAGACGCTTCTGTACAAAAACTATGGTCTCTTTGACCGTTCTGTTCCAGAACAAAGATCAATTCCACATCAGAACACAGCCAGCTCTGTAAACAGTGTCTTTTCATACAAACAACGCAATGTATTAGAATACTATACAAAAAAGATCACATTATTAAAAGAGACACAAATCCACAATCCAGTGTGCAAGTGCATGCATGCGCATGCTCTGTAAGTGTGTGTGTGTGTGTGTGTGTGTGTGTGTATCTGTATGAGTAGGGTAACGGGGATAAAGAGATTAAGATTGTGTAAACAGACCATTTAAATTGAGATTTTTTTCCTGAAAGGTTTATCTAAATGAAGATCCTGTTTTTTTCTCCCTCTGGGAAAAAGCAATGATTATACAATGATAAAGGAATGCCTATTCCTGAAGACACTGAACACTGACTTTAATAACATTTTAGCGAATCAAATAGCTCCCAGCAACACTTATGCCACCTCCGACAAGAGATGATTCTGGAAAACAAACAAACATTTGACCACACAATAAACATAGTGCAACAGCATATAATGTAGAAAACACCTGAACATGATCACAAACATAATGGTGAACGATGGTCACCTCTACTTACTACTGCTTTTCGTCAAGGCAGAACAGACACTGTCAATTTATTTATCCTGGGTAAAGGCAGCTTTAGCACAATTTGACTCAATACAGAAGGGTAATTTAGGCTTCCAAAACATAAAGGCCCCTTTCCACGTTTAAAAAATTGAAAAGGTATGTGTCATTCACCTTTGATCAGATTCTTAGCGTTTTAATGTTTTATCAACTCTTTAGAATCTTCTGTATAGTGTCAGAGTAAATTTAAGACTGGCTGTGTTCTCGCACCAATCAGCAATTTTATGATCATCTGATTTTCACAATGAAAAACAATCTCTTAAACAGAACAGGGGAGGCCCCAAAAATTTGACACCACAAGAAGAGAAAAACACAGTAGTTCACCTACAGCACTTCTCCTTCTGATAACACTGATAAAAATTCCTTCCTCCATAGCTGATTCATCCAAAGCACTGCACTTCAAGACACCTGGTGCTTTGATAGGTCTCATTTCAGACAGTAATGACCATGGCATCTCGGGCAAACAGGAGAGAAAAATCAAGGCCAACTGGCAACCACTGTTTCCCCCCCCCATTCCCATCATCAGAATTGTGTCTCAGACACCGAATCCTTGCCATTGCTGGTTTGTCTTTTAGTTTCCATAGAGTCGTTTGTGTCCATCATCTCCTTGCTAGAGAGAGGCACCTCACTGCGCAAGGTGGTCTCCTGTTTGGACAAGCTCTTGCCCGTGGTCAGAGACTTCTGGAAGGACTCAGAGGTGAAGTAGTAGACGACGGGATCGAAGCAGCAGTTGAGCGTGGCCACGCAGAGCGTGATGGGGTAGAGGGTGCGGGCGAAGCGCTCCACCCCGCAGTTGACCAGGGCCTGGGAGCGGACCATGGCGTAGAGGAAGAGGATGGAGTTATAAGGCACGAAGCAGACCACAAAGATGGCAACATGAACCACAATCATGCGTAGCACGCGCTCCTTGTTGGTGCCGATCTGGCAGAGCGTGGCGGGCTTGCGAAGTGTCCGCAGCACCATGGATGAGCAAAACAGGTTCAGAAGCAGTGGGATGAGGAAGCCCACCACCTCAATGAAGATGGTGATCTTGGACAGGTAGGTCTTCCAGGTCTTCTTGGAGAAGCCCTCGAAGCAGGTAGTGCTGAAGTTGGACTGGTTGGTGGTGGAGAAGAAGGTGACAGAGATGCCACCACCCAGGATGAGGAGCCAAACGGCAGCGCACACGATGCCGGCGTTACGGCGAGTACGGATGGAACGTGAGCGGAACGGGTAGACAATGGCCAGAAAGCGGTCCACGCTGATACAAGTCAGGAAGAGCATGCTGCCGTAGATGTTAGTGATGAATGCCGTGCCCGAGACTTTGCACAGCCCGTCGCCGAAGGGCCAGTGACGGTTCACGTTGTAGAATATCTTGAAGGGCAGGGTGAAGACGAACACCAAGTCTGACAAGGCCAGGTTAGTCATGAAGAGTGTGGTCTCGTTGCGCATCTTCATGCGGCAGCAGAAGACAAAGAGCGCAGCACAGTTGGTGACCAACCCGAGCACAAATACCACGCTGTACACTACGGCGTACAGGTCGTACTTGAAGGAGTCGTCGATACCACAGTCCTCCATGCCGCTCTCGTTGAGCGCCAGACTCGCCATAGTGGCTCCGTGGAGGTCGAGCTTTGAGGTACGGCGGGGGAGGGCAGAGGGGTAGAGGCTCTCCGGATATCCCACCTCTCAGCAACAGACGACCCCGTCGTGCCCCCTCCTCCCCATTCCGGACACGCTGGATGAAGCAGCGCCGACCCGGTGCTTTCCCCCGCAGACTGAGCCCGGCACCGTCCGCCCGGCAAGAGCCACAGCAGCTTCTGTTTCCTGCGGAGGCGGACAAGGAAAGACTGGGATTAGCATGTTCAAGAGGCCTTGGCAAAGGGCATACGGCTCACTGTATTTCACCTGTCGCTGCCTCTCCCACATCAAAGGGAGGCGCCAGCTGCTCTCGCTCGCATTTCACCTCGGCCCAGCACCCTCGCCCTTAGACCTGCGCTAAACCCTGAGGTCCCGTGCACTGCAGCTACCATCCCCATTCAGCCAGAAAAGGGGCCTGTCAGCATGCTATCCCATAAGCCCTTTCTCTTGAAATAGAAGCAGTAAAAGAAAAGCTGTGAAGGCGCAGTCAGCACTTAAGGAAAAAAACAAACTCTTGTTGATGGAGGCTTGGAGTCTGGAGGGTGCACTGCTACCACAGTTATGGCTGCTCAGTGTGAGTGTTAGTGTGTATGTGTGTGTGTGTGTGTGTGTGTGTGTGTGTGTGTGTGTGTGTGTGTGTGTGTGTGTATGTGCAGGTGATTGTAGAGTGTGTAGTTGGTTATATCATAATGACATGTTCAAAAGCTGTACCTGAAGCTAAATTCATAGATAGCAACAACTGTGCATCACACTCTGCTATCTGTGCCGCCAACTACATCGTAACTACTTTCACGCACACATAAACAAGCTCTCTATTATTTCACACTTAGAACTCCAGATACACTGTCTCCGTACGTGAGATAAAGAGAAACATTGCACAGAGAGCCAAGTTATACCCCTGCCCTGAGTCTCAGTCTGACATCCATCTCTGCTCATTGGATGGAGGGAGTGCAAAAGAGCCTGGTATCTCAAGTGCTTACAGGGCCATCCCCTGTTCTCAGAACAGTACGTGCAGTTCTACATCATACAGGGACCATCTGGAATCCAATGCCTCCCATAGCCTATTTCAGCCTTCCAGTTATTTGCAGTGCGTGACATAAATGCAGGAACGGAACGGAACGGAACTACTCCCAGGGAGAGCAGTTAGGAAGAGCATGCCAGACAAAGCACAATTAGATTTCGGCATTCAAAATGCACTCTCCCGCAGGAGAAGAAAAGGCCACTGTATATTTTTTATTGGCCAGATTAAGCCATTAGGCAAAACCTAATGAATCATATGAGGGCTCCTGCGTATGGAGGCTGAACCCAGGTCCAGATGAAGGGAATATGGGGTGGCGGGGTGGGAGGGATAGGTGGAGGGAGCCACCAGGCTCGTCTGAGGCCTTGCCCTCCCCATCCCGCGGGGTAGGGGGGCTTATTTGAAGTGGCGCGGCCTCTCCCAGATCAGATGACTCCAGCTAATCCATTCCTGCTTTCCCTGCACGAGAAATAACAGCGCCACTCCATTCGACTTTGAACTGAGAAGCTGTAGCCCTTTTCAGAGCCGAATCCAACTTATGCACCGACCTGCATGGTGTACGGAAGTCTGAGGCCGGTATACTGTAAATGTGTGTGTGTGTGTGTGTGTGTGTGCCACTTCAGTTATGGAAAAGAGATGGAAATGCTGGTAATTGGATGTTAGTTTGTGAATCACTGAGCAAGGCTTCAATGGCAATGCAGTGAGTCAGCTCCATAGACGCACTAGACCATTAAAGAGTCTGCAGACTGTAGGGCAGTAGCCATGGCAACTGTTTTGACCTCCCTCCAATCTCTGTGCCTCTACAACCAGCCCATCTGCACATGACCCCCATATCTCCGCTGCACCACACCCATCCCCTCAGTGGAAAAACAGTCCTAGGGACCCAGCATTATGTATGTCTTATTTCACTCCACAAAAGACTGCAAAGTGGATGCCAACAGCCTGAGACAGTCACTTGTGTTCCCCACAACTATTTTGCGGCACAATGCTAATTCTGCTCCCCTGGGCTGGGGCTCTCGGCCTCACGTGACAGAGGAAAGGCCTCTCTTTATCATCATGACAACCCCACGCCCCCTTACTGTCTGATTTAAGTGTTGCTCCAGCTCTCTTCCACAGCAGTCTATCATGCATGGAAAGCCTGGGCCGCGCACTGATTTTTTACTGGGTTCTTACACACTTCCCACAATGCCCTTACTGTAGCGCATGGTCCCGCACCTCCTACTCACAATGCAGCCACTGTACGGCCTGTATTTGACAGGCTGACCATTCTTCCCACGTCGGCCAGTCCTGACACAGCCTGCCACAAACTCCCTTCACGTATTTCACCAGTATTTACAGCTGCCTGTTAAGCCAAACTCATTATACAATGCTGTAGTTTTGCCGACATTAAACAATGATGACTACGGCAGCTCCAGAATCGAGACAAAGGGCCGGCGAGTGACGACACTTCCAGCTCTCCTTCCTTGGACTGGGATAACAGACCTCAAGATGGAATACAATCGAGCAAGAGTTACTTTGGTTGTGCTTAATGCAAATCAGGCATTTGAACAATCAAAAAGGTACAGACAGGGTTGCCGCATTTTGTTTATTGTAGATTTCAGACAGAATAATGTATGTTCACAAAAGCAAGCAGAACGCTAGCCACAGTATAGTACGGCAGTAGTATCATTTGCTGTAAATCCAGGTTTAGCTGCAGTTGCATGTAACTAAAAGTAAAGGGTTCAACTGCCGCAGATTAACCAAGACTTCCACAGGTGGCTTCAAATCTTCTCTCCTCCTCTCTCGGCTTGCTAATACTCAAGCTACTCAGGATCACAGACCTCTTTGCTAATTATGTTATAACCATAGAAACAGCGAAAGAGCCTTCTTCACTACCGTACAAAGGAAGCGCATAACAGGAAATTGCATACAGCCAGCAATAACTCAGTATAGTGCCTGAGTGCTGTCACATTTACTCAAACGTTTATGATACATCCTACTGTGATCCAGCAGAAAAGTGTCAAGGCATATCAGTAAATGTGTCTGAAATACCTAAAACATGTTACAGAGAAAATATTTTCTTTTTTTTTCAGGTTTATTGACTGTCATTTGTAGTGTAAGCCTCATGGCATACAAGGCGTTTCAGACAAAATTACCGGGCCTTGCAAAGAAAGGGCGTCACTATCAAGTCACTGCTTGTATGACTTTGTCTACGTTTCTGGATTCCTTAAGGGCATTTACTTCAGAAGTCTGCAAGGAATTCGCTTTGATATGGGGCTCTGTGGATATCAGTCAAAAGTAATGTGTCCGGTAAAAGTTTCACAATTAACTACAGGCACAGACTAGCAATTAGATCCGCCTTAAAACAGCCATAGAGACTTCATGCTGTGGTTTTTTTCTGTCATAATTTGGTGTTAGGTCATGGTTTTTGCGGTGGCCCCATGAGTAATATCACCAACAAGCAGATGACAAAGCCCCGACTTCAAGCACATGACAAGAGCCAGCGCTAGGAACGCACTGTGTGTTCCTGAAATTGTACCACTATAAGGGAAATTATAGCAGACTCAAGTCATTTCATTCAAGCATGGATATTGCCTCTCATCAAAACAGCGGCAATCACCACAATGACAAAATATTAATTTCCCCATTTAAAACTATTTTTAATACTTATATTAGCTATATCGGATTCTTTGATTTATTAGGAAAGCCATTGCAGGTACGCAAAGTAAGAAAGAGAAGGGTAAGTACTATGCTATAAGTGTATAACCAAATTATCCACCCGATTCAGAATAACAGGATTGGTTCGTTTCAGTGTTTTCGCTTTGTTGTGATTTGCATGAAACAGAGCTGTCATGCAGCTCTTCTGAGATATGTTTCAACCATTATGCTTGTATTGCATTGTTCGAAGTAGTGAGAAACAGTTCTCAAAGATTCATTGCTCTCACAGTCAAAACAACGCAGAGTTATGGTTTACTTTGACAATGATCTAATCGTAGAAAAAGCAAAGGCCTGCGTGAAGTATGCGCACAAAAAAAGTGCAATTTAAAATATACTGTATATAATCATAATCATAATTTATAAATAGAGCCAGCCGGTCCTGAATACTCAATAGGCGCTGAAATGTCATGATTACTCACCCTTGTCGGCGCCGAGAACCTGTCAGTTTAATGCGAGTTCCATAATCTGAGGTTGATTGAGCGACCAAACCACTGAAACTTTAAAATTAGGCTTGATAAAAAAAAATGTTAAGTCTCCCTCTCGCGACTTGAGGTCAACCATTCGAAAATGCTCAGTCTTCTCGGAAAATAAGAGCAGACGCTAAGCTTAAAAATAACCAAAGTAATCCAGTATAGCCAGTGCCAGCATGCGAACGCTTGTATTTCCAGCTCAGTTGACTTGTCAAAGTTTCAGCTTCTGTGGCTAATGGCGTAAGAAATCACAAAGCGCAACATAGTAAAGCGCACACATGCGTATTTGCGCGTGTGTGTTAGCATGTGTTCATGCTGTCCCGGTGTATGTAACGGTCTGCACAAGCACAGGAAACGAGACAATAGCACCTCGGTCTTTTCTGGAGGGGGGGGCGAGGAGAGATTGAGTCTGAATTGGAGGCTGTCGGGAAGGTTGTTGAGGAGGGAGTGGGGGCAGTTTGGGGGGCGCTCTGGTGTCATAGACCGTAGACGAGGAAAGGCGTGCTGTTGCAATGCGCTGGTGTTCCTCTAGCGGATTTGCGACAAGGTATCTTTTTAATCACTCAGCTGTGCTCCATGCAATAATAACAACAACAACAACAACAACAACAACAACAACAATAATAATAATAATAATAATAATAGATGGCCTAATTCTTACAGTAGCCTATAGTTCGCACTTACTTGGAACAGGTATCAAATTATATTTCATATATAGATCATTTGAATTCAAATTTAATAGCAATTACAAATTGGTCCACCTTAAACCTACTAGAGTCTAATTTTATGCCTAGGTCCCACTGGGGATTGCGATGGTTTGCGAGGCATTCCCGATGGAAAAAGTGAGAATCGCAATGCATCGCAAACACATTTGCCGAATATTTGCAGAATGTGCGGCGACGTTCGCAGAGTGTCACAGGCAAATTCGAGCCATCGCAATGGATCACGAGTGGATCACAAAAGCCCGAAAAATTTCAAGGCCTGCTTTGAATTTTGTTGCGAACCAATCGCGACGTTTTCGTCTCAAAAGTTGTCGCAGAATGTTCGCTGAATGTTTGCCTACGGTCGGCGAATGTAGGCGGTGCATCAATGAATTATCCGCCACACTTTCAAAACTGAAAAAGTGTCGGCGACCCTCGCCGAACTATTGCCGAATATTCGGCGAACCTTCGGCAAACATCGCAGAACATCTGCCGATATGTCGCCAACAGTCGGCGAACATTCTTAGTGATGGTCCCCCGAAGCAACGCCGATCATCGGTGACTGTCGCCAATTTATCGCACAATGACTGTCATCCCTTCCTTCGGCGAACAATCCCAAGAGCAAATTATAATGGGACTGCTCCACTTTTTTGACCATTTTGTCGCGCACAATCGCAAGGCATCGCCAAACTTTTCCAAATTTCCCCATCGGCGACCATCGCAAAATGCTAAATCCCCAGTGGGACTGAGCCATTAGACTTGAATTAATTATATATACGCTGTTGGCCATAAAAGTTGGAATATATACAGTCATGCCCAAAATTATTGATACCCCTACCCATTTTTGTTTTTTTTTTTTTGAGATATTTTTTGACAAATCAAATTTATTTTTGCACAAATGACACAGTAAGTTGACATATGGCTGTAAGAATTGCAGTAAACAATTTTTCGAGAAATACAATACTTTTTGGTATTTTATTTGACAGATTTACAAAAAATGCCATGTCCAGAATTATTCATACCCTTTTCTCAGTAATTGATGGCAAAGCCTTTATTGACGATGTGTTGGGGATCATTATCCTGTTGGAAGATCCATTCCTGCCCAAGACCAAGTTTTTCGGCGGATTGCTTGACGTTTTCACTGAAGATCTGGATATACTGGTCATGTTTCATAATGCCATTCACTTTAGCAAGGTTTCCGGGCCCATTTGCTGAAAAGCAACCCCAGAGCATGATACTCCTGCCACCGTGTTTGACTGTTGGGACTGTGTTTCTCAGGTTGAACACTTCACCTTTCTTACACCACTTACACTTCTCCAATCCAAACACACAAGAACTAGTCTAGCCTTCACAAAAGCTCACCTGGATGAAGATATAAGCTTCTGGCTGTAAATGCTATGGACGGATGAAACAAAGATGGAGCTGATTAGGCACAGAGATGTGGCTTTTGTTTGGCGTAAGAAAGGTGAAGCGTAAGGGACAGGGCCGAAGACCTTTACTGGATGCCCGTGATCTTCGGGCCCTCAGACGCCACTGCATCACTCACCGGCATGATTCTGTCATTGACGTTACTAAATGGGCCCAGGAATACTTCAAGAAACCACTGTCTGTAAACACAGTCCGCCACAGATGTCACCCAAAACTCTATCAAGCAAAAAGGAAGCCATTGTTGAGCATGATCCAGAAGCACCGCCGTGTTCTGTGGGCCAAGGCTCATTTAAAATGGACTGTAGCAAAGTGGCAAAGTATCCTGTGGTCAGACGAGTCCAAATTTGACATTCTTGTTGGAAATCATGGGCGTCGTGTCCTCTGGGCTAAAGAGGAGAAAGACCACCCCTCCTGTTATCAGTGTTCAGTTCAGAAGCCAGCATCTCTGATGGCATGGGGATGCATTAGTGCATATGGCGTGGGACACTTGCATGTTTTAAAAAGCACCATGAATGCTGAAAGATATATAAAGGTTTTAGAGCAACATATGCTCCCCTTCAGACGACATCTATTCCAGGGAAGGCCTTGTGTATTTCAGCAGGACAATGCAAAACCACATACTGCAGCTATTACAACAGCATGGCTTGGTAGTAGAAGAGTCCGTGTGCTGAACTGGCCTGCCTGCAGTCCTGATCTTTCACCGATTGAGAACATTTGGCGCATAATTAAACGAAAAGTCCGTGAAAGGAGACCCAAAACTCTCCAGCAGCTGAAAGCCTGTAATAAACAAGAGTGGGATCAAATTCCAATGGCTAAACTCAAGGAACTTGTCTCCTTAATGCCCAGATGTCTCCACTCTGTGTTAAAAAGAAGAGGGGATGCTACACCATGATAAACAGGCCCCTGTCCCAACTTTTTTGAGACTTGTAGCAGCCATCAAATTTGAAATGAGCTCATTTTGTAGATAAAATTGTGAAATTTCTCAGTTTCAACATTTGCTATGTTATCTCTGTTCTATTGTGAATAAAATGCTGGCTGGTGTGATTTGAAAGTCATTGCGTTTTGATTTTATTCACAATTTACACTTTGTACCAACTATTTTGGAATTGGGGTACATATATATATATCTCAACTGGGGAGATGACATGTTTCATTGTGTGTCGCAAATGTCAATTGCGTAAAATTCTGTGTATACTAAGAAAAACTGTTCTGCAGTGACATAAAATAACATGTATCATGATATCAATTATCAATAATTTCACTCATTCTCTTGCCTGGATTCTCTATCCGGCTGATGCTATGTCATGGAACACGATTATTATGACCTTACCTATCCACAGGGGTTTCACAGCTATATATAGATTTCCCTCTCTTCTGAGTGTTTTTGGAGATGGTCCCGTTTTACGAGTGACGGTGCGAGTGTGCAGGGGTCCACGGTAACAGAGGGGATGTTGTCCTTGGATGAGGGTCCCAGCCGGGCAGAGCTGTGCACAATAGAGCCAGCGAGCACAGGACATCCTGCTCTCCCCACACCTCCAGCTCACTCTGAAAACAAAGCACTCGATCGCTCCTGTCAGGCAGACTCCCCGTCGCCTCATCCCTGTCAATCTGCCACTCTGTCAGGGCCACCTATCGCTGGCCCCGCCCTGTACCCTCTGCGTCCATACTTGCTCACAGGTATCATGCTATTGGAAATGAGTGAGGTGGCTACTTTGACATGATTGACAATTTGGCTGGTCCTCGTGGAGGTTTGCCGAGGATTGCAGCTAATTTGTTAAAGTTTGGGTTGAGGTCAGTTAGCGTGCAGATCTCTGCTGGGTGAGCATGTTGTCCAAAATGGAATCAAGATTCCAAACTGGAGCAGTTGTCGATCAGTTGTGGCGGTATAAAGCAAAGCATTCAATAAAACAGGTTTTTCAAAAATTGTGAATCAGCACAATCATGAGAGTTCCTCTACAGTCTGAAATCTGCGCATAAAATACTGGGGCTGATGGGTCCATTAGTGTGTGAGATTAGCTGTGGACAATTTTAAAGAAGAGAACAATATTACATCCAAAACAAGAGCCAGGTTAGACCTGGTTTATGCCGGATCCTGAGGGTCAGGTAAATCAGGTAAAATGTGGAAACTGTGGGCAGTAAGAATTACGTAGTGCATAAGCAAATATTTATGTCTTCACCATAGACAAGTGCGTACTCTCAGAGAGACTTTTTTAGAAATCATAATCTCAGCGGGTCAGAAACTTCCGGCCAAATTGTGCCATGAGCCAGCCTGCTAGGACCACATGTTCATTTATGAACAAGCAATAGCCCATATCAATGCAGGGCCAAAACACATGTTACATTGTAGTATATTGTTTGCAATTTAGGCACAGGCCTACCATCTTGCAGGACTGTAGAGTTTTTCTACCGGTGGCTCTTTCATGACTGCTACCGCTCAAAAAGGTGCAGTTATCAAAATATTAAGCGGCGCAGTAACAAAATTTAGTGGCTTCAATAATTTCTGAGGTATTGCAGAGAATGCATATTTTCATCCCATGTGTGTTACAAATATATCATCCATGGTCATGAAAAATCATTGAACTTTATAAACATGAGTTGGGTGCTTTGTTGCACTGTAGTTAGCTTACTGTACACATGTTTCTGTTTCTAAAGCTAATAATCAAAGAGGCCCTTTTATTTAAAACGCAAATTTTTGCTGCAGCCATAACATATTAATCACTACAGTAATTATCCAATGGAAGACTCTCACCTATTTGCTTAGTTAAATTCAGGTGGTGACTTTTTTTTTTTTTTGGCCAGGCAGTGAATTTAAAAGACATGCCAGCAGCTGGATGGGGGGAGACATGAAAGAGATTCACACAAGGATTGTGACAGTTGCTTATGCGTCTAAATATAATGTTTTTTATTCATCTTTTTTTCTGGAAAGGGGCATTTCATATAAAAATTGGGGTTTCCCAGTATTTTGCTGTTTCCATGGAGTGAACCTTCAATAAAATTGATTGGTGATATAAGGAAGACTAATCACTTCCATTTCCCCCTAAGACGGAGACCTACACTGTCAGATGACCTGTAGATTCTCTGTTAAGCATTGATGTAGATGGAAAACTCACCATGGATTCCCATTTCTTTTACTGTGTTTGTACAGAAAAGACAACTACCGGCCACCTAAAATGGGTGCGGGTCCTTTAGATTTTTAGATAGAAAACAAGCAAATTCATTTTTCTTTTTTCTTTTTTTTCACAAAGAGTGGCTTGAAAGCCTAAACTATTCTGACTATGGGCTGCCGGACTTGCTGAGGTGTAATATTGCTGTGCACCACACACTGGCCTAGTTGCCAGCCAGTGTGTTATGTGAGCTATGTTCATCTAGAAGGATGATCGGCTGAGCCTCTCAGTTATCCACTACAGCAGCTGTGTTCGGAATGGCACATGAACTACATGCGGCACAATGCACCAGTGTATACTGGATGCTACATTCTTGTTCCCATAACAGTATAACATGTCTTAACTACAGTGTGATAAGAACTATGTACTACATAATCATATGATCACCAGGCT
Source organism: Gymnothorax javanicus (assembly GCA_029692085.1). Taxonomy (NCBI): domain Eukaryota; kingdom Metazoa; phylum Chordata; class Actinopteri; order Anguilliformes; family Muraenidae; genus Gymnothorax; species Gymnothorax javanicus. The sequence goes on from CM056204.1 coordinate 20,851,491, forward strand.
TGTAAGATCTCTTACATAATGGTGGCATGATACCTTAAGAGTGTGGAATTTTGGGATACTGTGTACACTGAAGATAGTTCTGGCTGTATACTGTGAAATTTGTCATTTATGGTATAGGATCTGGGCGGCTTTTCTGTATAGGCAATGTTTTGTTGATCACGTAGGGTGAAAGGGCTCAGTTCTGCACATGGAGCAAGGCATCTTAGGAGTGAGACAAGAGGGCATACAAAATCAACAAATAATACTGAATAATATCACCAATGCTCCAAACAGCCAAACAGACATTCACGGGGATAATTTATTGGCTATTCCAGTACTATGCAAATAAAATCATTGATAAAATCAGAATGCACAAGAAGCATTTGAAAACCTTAAGGACTACTTCCACTCACTTCATGATCCACCATAACATTATCCTTTTTGGTCAGTTTGTCATATTGAATATTATTGTAACGATCTAACTAGCTACCAAAAGCTCTGCAACTAAAATTCTGATATTGGAATTCCATTTTAGGGAGTTACCCAGCTTATTTTCCCCAGATCAGATGTTTAACCTTTTGCCCACTCACTTCACAATGTAGTGAATAAATCACAACCTAAGCACATTCTGTAAGCTCATTCTGTTACATTCAACTATTTATTCACTATTTATTCCACTTGCTTAATTGTCCCCCAACAATAAGCTTACCTGATCCTGTTCTGTCAGTTAGCTAGTTTAAATAGGCAACCATTTTAGTGAGCTACCAAGTTCTACAACTAGCATTTTTCCCAGATCTTGTGTTTAATTTTAAAATAGTTAAATAAAGTGTTGGTTCATTTTGCAGTATGCATTTTATTTATTTATTTATTTATTGGCGAGTTAGCCTTTTATGCAGAATGAATCATGACCATTCTTCCTGGACCAGGCAAGTTGCAAGCTACATGGATAATGCATGCAAACTCTGCCTTTATTCCCAAACTGACATGAAAAGACAGGCGATCCATCAACGATTTTAAAACAGAGCAGCGCTGGCAGAGATTTCAATTCTTCTGCCAAATAGCAGCCACTCCTGTGACAGATTTACAAATAAACTCCGACCACTTCAGATGTAGGCTTCAGTCTTGTACACTTACAGAGACTGGTCCAGGCATTTCTTATCAATTTAAGCAGAATGCCAGCGCTTAAACTTGGCACTGCCCCTTAGTGGTGGGCCCTGCCCCTTGTGGCATGCATGTGCTTTTTAACAAGGTTCCAGTCAGTCAGTCAGTCAGAAAGGGGCACAGACTCTTACAGCCCATAGCCTTTGGGTCTGAAAATGATACACTTAAAAGAAGCCATTTGCAGAGATCTGAGGAAGAATTTAGGGCTGGACAAGCTGTCTATTGCCTCAAATTATGTCTCCACCCAGGAAGGAGGGGAGACATATTGTTTTTGTACGGTTTCCCGTCTGCGTCTGCGTCAGTGTTCTCACTGTTTCCGGGCTGTAACTCGGAAACCGTTTAAGATATTTGCATTAAACCTTGCACACTCTTTCAGCATTGTTTGTAGATGTGCCTTTTACTGTCTTTGAACATCAATGAGGGGGGGTTGTGTTTGGGTGGGGGAGACATTTGTTTTGGTTTTTTTTTTTGCCTTATAAACAATCTCTAGTTTCTATTGATGTAACACTTTTCCACTTCATAATGTTCAATCATGCATTGTCAATTTACAGCAATGACTGTTGTCTCCTTGCAACACTGCATACAGGATGCATAAGAGGCTAACTGCTTCACTGTTATGTTGCTAAGGATGTGGGCCTTTTCCTCTAAATTGGAAATGAAATTTTAAGTCCACTAGAAAGCATTAGTTATCTGCTGTGGTGCATCATATGATGGAACAGTTGCAAACCCAGTGCGGTGTTGAGGTTGCCACGGCATTAACGTAGGCACTTAGTGTCTGCCTTCCCACTCATACACGATGGTGGTTAGGACAGATGTGGGTTTCAAAAGTTTCATTTTTAGTAATGAATTTAATGGAATCTGCCAGCTCAAAACTTCTGATGACGTATGGAACGGAAAGACTGCCAGAGTTTCCTATGTTTGTCTCCGTAATTAAAGTGAGTTTATTACTCAGATCTAAATAAAGTAAGGGTCTCCCCACTGGACCAAGCCACTGGCACTGGACTGCATATGCTACTGCTCAGCGCACTGCACACAGCAGATGGTGCCCAAGGACCTGAGTGCGAGTGTGTGTCTGTGCGTGTGTGTATGCGTGTGCGTGTGGGCATGTATGTGTGTGTGTGCGCATGTGCGCGTTGGCGTGTGTGTGTGTGCGTGTGTGCGTTGGCGTGTGTGTGTGTGTGTGTGTGTGTGAGCGCACGTTGGCGTGTGTGTGTGTGTGCGCGCGCGTGTGCACGTTGGCGTGTGTGTGTGTGTGCGCATTGGCGCGCGCGTGTGTGTGTGTGTGTGTGTGTGTGCGTGTGTGAGTGGAAGTTGGGGGGAGAGGAGGCCCTGCATATGGGCACTTGGTACGCTCACATTTTCACACCAGCAACCAAATCCACCTGAACCCGGAATTGATATGTAGCATCTTTCAGACTCAAACAGAGGCCATGTGCACAAGGAAAATGTTCATGACTGCAGGGTGTTGTAGCATCCTTCTGATTACTCACAGCCGGCCCTGTAACAGAACTGAAGAGAGAAGGTTTATGGTCTGTGATCCCCTGTCACTTGTTTCTCTGATGTGTATGGAGCAAATCGGTGGTTTCATTATTATATGTACTCCAGGAGGTAACGTTTTTACCAGCGTTCATTCATTCATTTGTTCATTTGTTTATCAGTTAATGGAATATCTCAAAAAATAATGATTGGATGTAAATGCAATTTCGTTTATGCGATATGGTGCCGAAGAAGAAGTGATGATCCAACTCATATTCTCGGTTCAGGAGCCGAAAGAATTTCTGTGCATGTTATGACAGCAGTAGAGACTCATTTAACACTCACGTTCAATGATAATTCCCCCTTCAACAAATCGCAACACAGACAAAGTGAAAGAATTTCTGTGAGTGTTAAGACAGCATTGTCCAGAGTTGTTTAATACTCAGGTTCAATGAGAGGTTAGTTAACTGGGATTAGGGAGCCAAGGAACAGTCTTAATGGGTGCATCTTAAACCTGCATTAGAAGATTGGCAGGTGGTAGCAGTTTAGAAAGGTCTAGTTGGGGTGAATAGGTAGATGTTCTTACAAAGACACAGAAGAGCAGCCGCTTTGGCTGGCCATCAGTGAGATAATATCAGCAGCCAAAGAAAGCAAATGAGGGGGGAGTCATATCAGTTGTGAATCAGCATGTAAACTTTGCACTGCCCCTTGTGGCAGGCATGTGCACTTCAACAAGGCAGATCAGCTAGTCCATCAGTCACTCACTTAGTAAGGGATGGAGACTTTCACAGCTCATACCTACTGGGTCCAGACACAATGCACATAACAGCAGCCATTGGTGGAGGTGTGGGGAAGAACTTAGGCTTTTAAAAGATGATTGCTGCCTCGAATTTCTATTGATTGAACACTTTTCCTCTCTATAATGCAGTTACTGAACTCTTTGTCCCCGGATTTTTTGTCCCCGAACTTTTCATCCCTGAATTTTTCATCCCTAAAGACTTTTTGTTCCCAGACTCTTCATCCCTGAAGCCTTTTTGTCCCTGAACTCATCATCCCCAGACTTTTCGTCCCCGGATTTTTTGTCCCCTAATGATAACAAAACGTGCCACCATTTTTGACAGACGAATGGACAGACAGGCGACGGACAGATCACCATCATATAAGGGTTGGGGGGGGGGGGGGTTGGGTTAGTGCCTCCTGGCTCAGTATCAGGGCACTTTGTACATTCACATGTCACACCAGCTGCCAAATCCACCAGTACCTGAAACTCAAATGTAGCTTCGTCCAGACTTGCATGGATACCATGTCAACAAAGAAAATGCTCCTCCGACTAGTTACGGCTGGCCCTGTTACAGAACTGCAAAGAGAAGGAGGTTTATGGTTTAATCCCTAAGAGATCCCCTTTCTCTTGTTTCTTTGATGGAGCAAATCTGTGATTTCATTATTATACTTTATTATTACTTTATACTTTTATACATTCATAACATGTTTTCACCAGCATACGTTTATTTATTCATTTGTCAGTTAACGGGCATCGCAAAAGGTAACGGATGGATGTCAATGAAATTTTGTATGTTGATAGATATGGTGCTAAGGAGGAAGTGATAAAATTTTGGAGATGATCCCACTCAGTTTCCTGATCTTCAAATTTCTTGAAGAATTTTAATGCACGTTGAGACCACACTGTCGAGACTCGTTTAAAATTCAATGCAATGATAATTCCTCTGTCAATGAGTTGCAACACAGCGGTGGCAATCCACTGTCCGAGTGCCTTCCAGTTCTTGTTTTAATTGTCAGCACCTTGCTCAAAAATCAAGGTTAGGATTAAACATTAAACTGATAGGTTGCTCAACATCTTACTCTATGACTCAATGAAGTGAGGAAAAGAGCAACATTTCAGAGTTAATTTCAACTTAACAAACTATCAAGTACTATTGGAAGCAAAATACCAAAAAAGCTAACAAAGTTTAGTTAGCCAGAGAATCTCGCAGCCCACATCATATGGGATCAGGAACATTACACGTCAAAGTAGCCAATGGAAGAAGTGTAGGGAACAATTTAGGCCGGAACAACATAAATTTCTATTGCTTTTACACTTTGCCTGTACATAATGCTTAAAGTAGACATGTATTGATTTGAAACTTTATAAAAAATTGTTGTATTTAGTATCATCCGAAAGGGCATGCAATACTCTCTCTAATTATCAACATTTTTCACCAGGAGGTAATAATAGAATAGAGTAATACTGGACGTGAAATGGGCTTTTAGCCACCCCCAATATCGGCCTTGAACAGCACTGTGAATCAGGCCACGAGCTGTGATGTCACTCGTGGGATCAATTGTGACACATAGGCTATCGTATGTGTATTTTACATTGTAAGCAAGACGTCAAAATCCAATAAAAATATCAGAATTTTTTTAACCCTGCTTGACTTGGACATATGCAAAGATACAAAAATCGAGTATACAAAGATATATATTTTTTTTTAAATTTGGCATCTCCAATCCCACCTGAATCTGGAATGCCCAATTGGTGAACTATGTACAACACTTGCTCGTATGCGACCCCTTGCTGCCAATTCAGGAGAGTGTAGACAGTTTGCGGCTCTCCTCCGAAGCACGCGCCTGTCAGCCACCGCTTCTTATACACTCATTGGTTAAATCTTCTCAAGTTCAGAACGAGGGCGGAGGATACCCGGACATGAGCAGGCTTAGAATCTTCCTGACGAGCGCCCGTCCGGCCAACAGGAGGCGCTTGAGCAACGAACAAGGCAACTGTTATTTTCCCCTCCCGGCAGTCCCTTCCCAATTTGCAACCCTGTAGTGCAATAGCCAATTGTGCGCTACTCTGAAAAAGCTGCCGACCATTGCCGGCTGGCACGAAGCGGGGATCGAACCCGCGATATTCACTTCTGCTTCGTAACGCGATGCTTTACCAAGTGAGCTATCCAGCAGCAAAAATATATACAAAAATATTTTGAGCAATTAGCAAGCCCAAATCCAGACACTTGTGATGCAAAATAGCTGCCCACCAGTTCCATCGTCCTTATTGGGATTTGAATAAAGTACTTTGGAAATCATCTAATGTACATAAAACTTCAGATATATGTGGATAATTATATGAATTACCACTTTATTATAGGTTTTAAGGACTCTTTAGTTTCTATGAGGGAAAGTAAGGCAGACTTTTACGACCCAGAACTTTGTCAAGGAAAGTTTCACACTTCTGCTCGCTGCACTGAAAAAAATTGAAAACAAGATATTACAAGGACGTATGCTCTGCGTCATCAACAAAAACATACTTTTTTTTTTTTTTTTTTGGCATCGCCAATCCCACCCGAATCTGGAATGCCCCCGGCTGGCCAACTGGAGGCGCTTGAGCAAAAAGCAATGCTATAATTTTATAATCCCAAATCGGCAGTTCCTCCCAATTCAATTCCCCGCTGGGCTAAACCAATTGTGCCCTGCTCTGAAAAGGCCGACGGTGGCGTGATCCAGGCTCAAACCCGGGCCATGGTGCTCACTACTGTGCCGCCGAGCGGCACCTTAACCGGGTGACCTAACCCAGTAACTCAACAATAACATATTTTTTAACAAGCATAAATCTAATTCTGTTATGATTCTGCCCTGCTTGACCATGTTCTGCCCATGATTCTGCTTTGTCTGACCATGTTTTGAATATGATTCTGATTCCACGCCATGTTTTGTTCTTGCTTTGTCTGTATGTATGCCATATTCCATTCCCTCAGTTAGATTCCGGTTCTTGTTTTGTTTCTTGCCATGCATTGCACTTTGTCTCCCCTGTCTGGTCTCATGTCATGTGACTGCTCATTGCCCCAGTATTATGTGCCACACTTTCGGGTGATTTCATGGTTTCTGGGATTTCAATTATTCCTTCTAATCTCATTTGCTTCCTTCGCCTTGCCGTTCTATCATTACTAACAGTACTAACAGTTTGTTATTTTAGTTAAAGATACTAACCAAGACTAACATTGTTTAAAGTACTAACTTACTAACGAGCACTAGGGATTGTATAGCTGCACTTTACTAATTGACTAACGAGCTCTCAGCATTCGCCCTATTCTAGTCTCCGCCCCTTGTCTTTACTCAATCTACTTTGCTGCGCTTCAGCGGATCCTCCGCACCTGTGAGACTCTGTTCTGCCTCTCATTATCTGTGCACGTTAGAACTCCCTAACCGGAGCCGTATGTTTGTCAATAGGCTGTCTGTGTGATTCCCGTCCGTGTCTTGGCTTTCGCCTATTTCCATGGTTAGGGTTTCTCTCATGTGATTCACCCATTGTAATTAGTCTGATCCAGCTCACCTGTTCCCTATCATAGCATGTGACTTCCCCTACGTGTATTTTAGCAGTCATTTCACAACCAGCCTCTGTCAGAACGTTTCCCTTGTGCTACGATCGTTTATGCCTTGTAATCTTTGTGATTCTTTTCTGACTGGGCTGTCCCCGTTTGTGATTTTGGCTCTGATTTGGATTTGTTTGCATCCGTGTACCGAACCCTTTTTGCCCAACCACAAGTTTTGTGTTTGCTGCCCTGTTTACAACTTGGATTACGTCCCTGGGATTCTGATTTTTGGATTGTGGACTTTGTACTGTTGCTTCCTGCTCTGCGGGGCTTCACCCACACTCCTAATAAAACACAAGTTTTTTGGATTGCTTGGTTCTCGCGTCTGGTTCCTGAGCGTAACCTCAAATTCACTAGAAATATAAAACGAGACCAAGAAATGAACAAATTACGACAGGCAGACGATGGTCAATGCACTCGACTTCCCTATCTTTTGTCCCTGTTTCCCATGACTTAACGTCATCAGAAAGGGGCTATTTTCATTCAGTCTTTTTCGGGATGTTCGCGAATTGAAAGGGTGTTCAAAATGCCTTGTGTTGGTATGTGTTGGGGGTGGAGTCAGGGCTAGAAATGTACACTATAAGGCCTTGCTTTGGCCCTTCCTGGCCCTGCATGTGGGCACTTGGTACGCTCACATAATGTCACACTAGCTGCCAAATCCACCAGCACTCGAAACTGAAATGTAGTCTTGTTCAGACTTGTATGGATGCCATCTGAGCAAAGACAATGTTTGTGTTTCAGGAGTGTTGTAGCATTCCTCTGATTAGTTACTGCTGGCCCCATTACAGAAGTCTAGAAAGAAGGAGGTTAAAGATTTATGAGTTCCTCTTTCACTTGATTCTCAATGTACTATTTGGTGCAAATCTGTGGTTTCATTATTCTGATTTTAACTGCTGGCACCTTGCTAAAAAGAGTCAAGATGGAGATTAAGAACTAAACTGATGGGTCGTAAAATGTCACGCTCCTTGACTTAATGCGGTGATGATAAGAGCAATAGTTCAGTAAAATTCAACAGAATCGACCATGAAGGACTGTTGGGAGCAAAATACCAAAACATCTCAGAAAGGTAAGCTAAGGAGTAGGGAAGCCAAGAGACAGCATTAATGGGTGGGTCTTCAGTTTGCATCAGAAGATTGGCAGGTGGTAGCTAAATGGTCTGGCTGGAGTGAAGATTTTCATGCGTTTTCGAAAATAAAGAAGAGCAGCCCTACTGGCTGGCCATCTGTGAGTTGACATTAGTAGTTAGAATGAGAAATTTGGAGGGTAGTCACATTAGTGGTGAGTCAGGTAAGCCGAGGCATTCTGGATGCTGTGTTGAGGCCAGATGCAAGCGTTCCGTTAAGGAAGAATGCAGGAAGCTCGGTGCAGTGGGAATTCCATTTATGCAGATGGAAAATGACCAACACATAGATTGGGTGCAGGGTTTAGTAAGAGCTCAAGATTCAAAACATGTTTTGCAGGAAGAATCTGCACACCCAACATTCCACCAGGTTGCTTTCAGGGATATTATTTATTGTTCTGTTCTACTTCAACATTCTTAGCCGAGGATTAGTGTAATGCTGTAGGGTGTATGAACGGTCAAGCCGGAGGACTTAGCTGGGCAGTACAGCACCTCAGTTATATCAAAGTTGAGCCTTGATTGTTGATTTTTTGCTCTCCAGTTTCAGTTGGCATGTGCCCAAGAAGAAGTGCAACATGGAAAGGAGAGAAAAAGTTGATTGCAACGAGAATATTTTTCAAAAAGTCTGTCTCATCAAGTATTTTTGTCTTGCAATCTTTATTTTTTCCCAGTCAGGTTCAATTGTCTAGTTTTATTAACGAATTTAGTCAAACTGTTTGTTCAATTGAAGAACCTAGTGTTAAAAGCACTTTTGTCACATTCTCACACATCGCAAGGTAAGGATGAGCAAACATCTTTTTTTATTACCGGAGTCGATTTTCTCACTTTTCTCAAACTAGACATATTGTGACTTAAGTACTTTTAGAATTGGGGTCTTCAATTTTTAATCTTGTTCAGCAAAAATATGAGAAAAAAATTGATAATTGATTCCATCAATCAATCCATTTCCTGCCTACTTTGTCCAAGTCAGGGTTGCTGAGGCAAGGTGCCTAAGTATGAGTCACCCCACAAATTTCTTTAGCTCATCTTTGGGAATTCCGGAGGCTATCCCAGTCCAGCTGGGAGATATAATCCACACATTATGTGGCAGGTCTGCAACTGGGTAACCTCCTCGGTGGATGTGCCAGGAAAAGTTCAAAAGTGAGGCGCCCAAGAAGTATGCTTATCAGGTCCCCAAATTGCCTCAACTGAGTCCTCTGAATGTGGAGGAGCAACTATTCTACTGTGTGGTCCCTCCTGGCGGCTGAGTTTCTCATCCTATCAAGGTCAGCAATCTCCACAAAAATGAAATTTTTAAGTCTAAGTGTATGATAGTGAGACGTGTATTTTTTAGATTTTGCTGTGTAGCAGTGGCAAAATAAGAGGCAATGGGGAAAGAACATTGGCCCCGGCATTATACCCTGTGGGACACCTGCATGAACTAACTCTAAATATTTTGGCCAGAAATTAATCGATGCACTTTGGTCCATACTTCAGATAGCAAATTTTGTCCTTATAATATTTTCTTCTATTTTGCAAAATCACTGTTCAGCACTGTTGCATTTTCCTTCATCAACACACCATGCCCCTTTTTTGAGGATGCAGCATACAGTGATGATTTAATAGTCGCAAAAACCTGCTGGCTTACAGTTCAGTGACTAATGTCCACCTTTTCAGCCATTACATGGGAATATTTCATAAAAAGAGTGTATTCAGTGGAGATTGGGAGGATCAAAGATTGATATCAGTGTGCAGGGAAGGGAGAGTCAGACATGTGTTTATTGAATGTTCTCAGTGGTAAATATTTGGAGCAGTTGTTTAAGGCAGATGAATACTTTCAGCTAAAGGTCAAGATGTCATATATGACAAGCTCTGGCATTACATTCTGGGCAAAGCTGAATTCTGATAAACACACTGAAAATTATCCTCTGGAATAATTTGGGGGCTAGTCCATGGAGCATGAAAATTAACCTCTATCCCCCTCTTAAGCCTGGGGATCCAAATATATTTCCATACTGACAGAGGACAAATTTTCTCAGTGATCTGTTTTTCTGTAATCAGGAATAGTTTAGAGGCTTTAAATCCAAGATTTATTTACCACAACCCTTAAAATGCATTTATTTGTTATTTTATTTATTTTTTCTGTATCTTCATGGTTGCATGATTTGTATAACCAATCAGGGTATATAGTTGTGAACGCCCCCCACAACCCCTAAAATAACAAAGGGAGCCAATGTATCTCGCTCCCCCCTCCCCCAATGTTTGAACTGAAGTTACATCCCTGATCACTATTATTATCTAATGAGGTTTCTGGTCTGGTTCAAGGTATCTTATCGAAATCCATATCATTATAGCAAAACCATGGGTCCCCAAATCCGGCTCTCAAATCCAAAAAATCCAGCCCTGGTTTTCTTCCCAAACTGGCAATTAAGTGAACAATTGCTTCTGATTAGCCAGAATGTTGACTCTTTGGTATTCTGGGTTGAGCTAATAGGGTGGTGTGGCAGTTAAAATGGACTTCACATGTGAGAGGAGCTTGCGTATTAATGATCAGTGAGGGTGGTTGTTTCACTGTATGGGGAGATTGGATGCTGGTTAACAGTATATGTGTGTTTGCTTGAGCATTCAAATCAGCAACTCAGCCACTGAAGTCCAGCTCCCCCTGGCAACAGCTGCCCAGTCAGACCAGCATAAACAAAGGCACCCATTAAAGATCGCCGAACAGCTCCTGCTCCCTGCCTGCTATGATATCCACTCCCCCCGCCCCCCGAACCCTGCCCCTCGGTAAATTACTCACGGGACAGTTGTTTTATTACCCCTGCTTGCGATTGCCATTAAGACCCCCCCACACCCACTCAACACCAGCCCTTTCTTGACTTTTCGCCAACCATCTGAATGTTAAGGTGAGTATTTCTATGGTTTTTTGGACCTACGCACCCTCTCTATCTGGTTGCATTCATCGGGATCCAAGGCAGTGGGCGTTCTACACATTTTTTGTCTCCAGACAACGAGTTTTAGAGAGAAGCCGCAGAGGATTCCTAACAGGGCTTTAATTGCCTGACATTTAGATTTGGCAAAAGCCTCATCGTGGTTTCTACTCTGGTCTTCTTTCTTTGTTGCATGAATGCGGCTCGTGCAGGTGCTGTGGCCAGCGTCCCGAGATACTGTGGTGCTGATTCCAGATCTCAAGGCTTCCTGCTCTTGGGCGAACGCATCATTAGACGCTGATCTCGAGCTCCCAGCCTGAATATCTCGCTTTGCGGCGAGGGACGTGTTTGCGTGCGGCGAGGCGGACTTCGGACTGCAGCGTTTGACCTCGGCGGCAGCATCGCAGTGGGAAAATGAGCGCCTGGAGATTGCCGTGCGCAGAACCAGAAGGAAAGAAAAACAATGAAGCTGCCCGGCCCGAGAGAGCACTGCCTGCGTCTGTCAGTCGCATGTCATGCCGAAGGGTTTCAAAGAATTAACGACTGCGGGACGACTCAAAATATAAACAGGCCATAACAAATGACAGCTGCAGCAACAACACACCCAATACAGCTCTCCGCCCCAAGAAATTCAACGCCCGGAGTAGGCGAGTTGTACGACAGTGAAAAATTGCTTGTGGGAGGATGTGGCCTTATTTCCAGAATGTTCAGCACATCCAAATACATACTACAAGGTGCTTGACTTCAAAACATACCAATAACATAATGAAACAAGGGAAGCATGAAGACAGATGTGCAAATAGCATGCCCTTGCGTTTCAACAAACCCTTTGAGTAAACATTGAACATGGTAGATGGACTAAAGAGACTTCTTTGATTAATAAATACTGTGTTTGCACGTTTGTGATGTATTGACCAGTGTTGAATGTGCTATCTGAGGGTCAGTTTTGTAGAGGCGTGGCTGAGGTAGAGGGAGAACCCCTATCGGCAAAGAGGCCACTGGTGACCCTGTCGATCCTTCCTAGAACCTTCCAGTAAGATGAAGGGAAAGGAAGCGTGTGCTACCTGAGAGGTCTGTGGGGTCTCCCTCCTGCATTTCCACCCCTACCAAAGGGAATTTTACCCAGGACAAGGGTCACCCCCAAAATCCCCAGAATCATCATGTGGGATTTCCAGGTTAGGGCAGCCTATTCTGTTCTAAATCTGGAATGAAAATTTGTGAACGTAGGGAACGGCATTTGTCATTCCCTGCAGAGCCTCATGCATTAGCTTCATCCTTAGATAAACACGCACACACCCGTACACAGCCACACACAGAGATACACCCTCACATACAAACACATGACATGTATGCACATATACAATGAGTATACATGCGCACACACACCCTTTCCCTATCAAGTATTCACACATGCACTCAGAGACATATATAAGGGAATGCACACGTGAACGTGCGCATATACGCGCACGCACACACGCACATGCATACACACACTCACACATACAGAGACACATACACTCACACATATAAAGATTCACACAGACACATATACGAATGAACATGCATATACAAACCTCAATTCCAATGAAGTTGGGACGTTGTGTAAAATGTGAATAAAAACAGAATACAATGATTTGCAAATCCTTTTCGACCTATATACAATTGAGTACACTACAAAGACAAGATAGATGATGTTCAAACTGATAAATGTTCAAACTGAAAAACTTAATTGTTATTTTTTTTTGGAAATATTCACTCAAATTGAATTTGATGCCTGTAACACGTTCCAAAAAAGCTGGGACACGAGCAATAAAAGACTGGGAAAGTTGAAGAATGCTCAAAAAACACCTGTTTGGAACATTCCACATGTGAACAGGTTATTTGGAAACAGGTGAGTGTCATGATTAGGTATAAAAGGAGCATCCCCGAAAGGCTCAGTCGTTCACAAGCAAGGATGGGGCGAGGTTCACCACTTTGTGAACAACGGCTTGAGCAAATAGTCCAACAGTTTAAGAACAACAAATCTCAACGTGCAATTGCAAGGATTTAGGGATTTCATCATCTACAGTCCATAATATCATCAAAAGATTCAGAGAATCCAGAGAAATCTTTACACAAAAGTGGCATGGCCTAAAACCAACATTGAATGCCCGTGACCATCGGTCCCTCAGGGAGCACTGCATTAAAAACCGACGTCATTCTGTAAAGGATATTACCATGTGGGCTCTGGAACACTTTAGAAAACCATTATCAGTTAACACAGTTAGTGCAAATTAAAACTCTACCATGCAAAGCGGAAGCCATATATCAACAACACCCAGAAATGCCGCTGGCTTCTCTGGGCCTGAGCTCATCTGAGGTGGACTGACGCAAAGTGTAAAAGAGTGCTGTGGTCTGACGAGTCCACGTTTCAAATTGTTTTTGGAAATCATGGACGTTGTGTCCTCCAGGCTAAAGAGGAAAAGGACCATCCAGACTGTTATCAGCGCAAAGTTCAAAAGCCAGTATCTGTGATGGTATAGGGATGTGTTGGTGCCTATGGCATGGTAACCTGCACATCTGTGAAGGCACCATTAATACTGAAAGGTACAGTTTTTGGAGCAACATATGCTGCCATCCAAGCGACGTCTTATTCAGGGACGTCCCTGCTTATTTCAGCAGGACAATGCCAAGCCACATTCTGCACGTGTTACGACAGCGTGGCTTTGTAGTAAAAGATTGTGGGTAATAGACTAGCCTGCCTGCAGTCCAGACCTGTCTCCCACTAAAAATATGTGGCGAATTACGAAGCACAAAATACGACAACGGAGACCCCGGACTGCTGAGCAACTGAAGTCGTACATCAAGCAGGAATAGGAAAGAATTCCATCTACAAAGCTTCTGCAATTAGTGTCCTCAGTTCCCAAACATTTATTGAGTGTTGTTATAAGGAAAGGTGATGTAACACAGAGGTAAACATGCCCCTGTCCCAACTTTTTTTGGAACGTGTTGCATGCATCAAATTCAAAATGAGAGAATATTTCCAAACAAAACAATAAAGAGTATCAGTTTGAACATTCAATATCCTGTCTTTGTAGTGTACTCAATTGAATATAGGTTGAAAAGGATTTGCAAATCATTGTATTCTGTTTTCATTCACATTTTACACGACATCCCAATTTCATTGGAATTGGGGTTTATATATAAACACACACCCACGCACTCACACACGCGCATTGAGCTGCTGTTGCCAGGGGTTGCACAGGATGTTTGCTGGGGTCACGCGTCAGGGCGCGCACAGGAAGTGCTCAGGGAGCAAGCAGAAACGTTAGCCAGCCGCTCACAGCTATGGAACCGCCCCTGCGCTGAGCATCAGGCCACGAGGCCTGCCAGAATGGTCTTTAGTCTCCTTCATCTTCCTATTTCTTATGTTCTCAGGCAGAGTCAGGCTTCCACTGCTCTGAACTTAATTCAGTGTTATTGTTCTCTCCTCTGCTTGGTCTCTTAATGCTGCCTTTGTGTTTGGGACTTATCAGACTCACACGTTTTGTCCCGAGTTCTGTGACTCCTCTTCAGTCTTTTGAAGGTGTGCGCCTTCTCGACATAGCACAGCCCCATGGAACACACAGTGACACATGCTCATAAATGCGCATACACGTCCACACATGTGAATTCTCAAAGCTTCCCTGTGATTTCTCAGTTGAAAAAGATCCCAATCTGAAAAGCAGTTTCCTCCCAATAAACACTGCTGACCACTGACCCAATAATCCCCCCCTCCCCACCCCACCCCCCAGTATGGTGTGATGTCAGGAGTCCTGAGGCTCTGGCCTTGCTTGGCTAACAATGCATCTGGGGACTTGGCTATGATCGACCTTGATGCATTTCTTGTACCATCAGTGTATTCCAATAGAGATTCAACACTTGATCTATTTTCAAAAATGTCTTTAACTCAAAATGTTTCCTCAACTGCAAGATTTCTGAGGAGAGGTGCTACGGCACCTGCGCTAAGACAGTCCACTTTCACATTCTGTCAGATGTTGAGTAGAAGAAGGGCCACAGTTCACTGTGTGTGTAAGGGGCTCCAGTACTACTGCTGCTTTAGCCTCGTTCTTCTGGTCAGATGTGCTTGTCTGCATCTGCTGCCGCTGCTGGCACCGGCTCAGTGCTGTTTACTCCACAGCGCTGCTAATTAAGGCTTGGCCTTGCTCACACACCCTGTCCTACGTCCAGCCTGAGCAGCCAAGATGAGCTGGTCACGAGTAGCATGTCACGCGGAGAGGGAGAGAGATTAAAGAGAGTAAGACCAATGTGAGGACATACTTAACCAAGGTGAAAGACGTAGAGAAATGAACAAACCTAGAAAGTGATTTAAAATGTCGATAGATTTTTTTTTTTTTTTTTTTCACTGTGGCATTGATTTGTGAAAGTACATTTCTTTTGCTGTTGACAAACTTGGCCCTCTGCAGTATGACATTATCCAAGATAGGGGAGACTGGGGTCCGATGAGCCATGGGGACCAATGAGCCATATCACTATTTTGCAATCAATCGATGCCAAAGATGTTTAAAAGAGGCAAAATAGTGATACAGCTCATTTATCCCCATGACTCATCAGTCAATGGTCAAATATTTTGCCTATTTTAAGCAGCTCTGTGATCGATTGATCGCAAAATAGTGATATGGCTCATTGGTCCCCATGGCTCATCAGACCCCAGTCTCCCTTACTTCGGTAATTGTTGATAATTCATGTTGCCGTTGCAAAGCCAATTTCCTATTGAAGAAGATAAAGTGCGGGTGGTTTTATTGTATTTGCAATTACACATGATGCGAATGAGACAACGGCTAGCGGTTTGACTGCGCAGTACCTGAGCCCAGCGAAGCACGGAGGCTATTTTTAAACCCTGCCAGCCTCAGCCCCAGGCCCTTTTGTGTGGTGTGGAACAGAGGTCAGGCTCACTCCTTTCCTGCTATTCACTGGCAGCTCGACAGTCACACTCAAGGCCAGGCCGCTGTCTGAGTACAATGTAGTGTGCTGACACGGGGGACAATGCAGCCCGAAACACGCCGCGCGTCTCTCAAATGTGTCCCTGATGAGACGGCGCAGCTATTAAAGCCACATTTAGCGCTGACCTCTCTCCCCTTCTATGCTGCGGTAATATCAGGGGAACTCCGGCTCTAAAATGGCCGCATTGTGTCTGATGTATAGTTTAGGCAGAAGGGGTGGAGGGGTATTAGTGAATGTGCAGAGTGAATTTCGTCCTTCCTCCCAGGAGACAGATTGCGCTGTGTGTTGAATGATAGCGTTGCTCTGGGTGTGTGTGAATGCTGAGGGGATGACAAGGCCAGGATATCAGCCCTGAGCTTACTTATAGTCCACTCAGATATACTTTTATCAATTATTTTTAGCTAATGGGTTGGTTGAGTTTGCTAATTAATTTTTCACTTAGGAGCAGTTGATGTTGGATAACTTTTTTTCCATTCAGAAAATGAGGAGATCATTTAAAGCTAACGTTTGTGTTTACCAAAGTTGCCTTTGTCTCATTTTCATTCTGAGTGAAAATGCGAAACAATTCATTGTGGCTAATATGCGGAAATGGAATAAACCAAGAAGGGGCAAATTTGTGAATTCTGTTTTCACAGTATTGTATACGCTAAATTCAGCCATTTACAAAACAGGGAGAATGTGGCATCACAGTGTAATGTTGTTTTTTTTTTTTTGTACATAAAATTGTATTTAAATACATGAGATCTCATACCTACACTGTATAACCAAAAGTGTACGGATGCTTCACTAAAGCCTCATTGACATGCACAGAAAACTAACATTTTTAAAATGATTAATATTTGACATTTTTAATTGAATTTAAAATTAACTGGCCAGTGTGGTCTAATGGGACAGGCATATTGACTGACAGCTTCCAGGGTATTGCAGTTCAAATCCATTTCACCACTAGGACTTAGGACTTTTTTGCACTTAGCTCTTTATAAACCGCTCACCCCCCTCCCTGGGCGGGAGACACATACAGAAAGAGCAACATTTTCCACATTGTGAGGCAAAATTGTTCAAAAACACCATCACATGGAAGCTGTAAGTCTGTCTTGTCAGCCCATACTTACCAGTTAATTCCAAATTCAGTTAAAACGTGAGACGTTGGCTCGAAAAAAATGCAGATGGTGGATGAAAATATTTCAGATAGCTATTTTACGCAGGGCTGACAGATATATCCCCATTCAATGGAGCAACAAACGTGGCAATTTGGAACAAAAAGGGAACAATTCCAGGGAAGAGGATGTGAATAAGCGGCAGATATCTCTTGAATCACTTTGTTGTACAGCCGTGC
The DNA here is from genome assembly GCA_029692085.1 of Gymnothorax javanicus. Classification (NCBI taxonomy): domain Eukaryota; kingdom Metazoa; phylum Chordata; class Actinopteri; order Anguilliformes; family Muraenidae; genus Gymnothorax; species Gymnothorax javanicus. The sequence goes on from CM056204.1 coordinate 20,868,816, forward strand.
TGAAAGAAATTTCTGTCTCTACTGGCCTAAGAACGGCGCATAGCCGGCCCCTTGTGCCGACATCAATATGCAGGCGCTCTCTCTCTCTCTCTCTCTCTCTCTCTCTCTGTGTGGTGTGTATCTCAGTCTTTCTTTTGTTGCCTCTCACTCACTGCCATTTCCTTCTTCTCGCTGTATAAACAACAAAAACAACAGTAACATCAGCCCTTGCACACCCTCGGAGGCCCTTGCGCGTGTTCAGTCTTTGTTAGTCTTTGTCCTCTGAGAGCTTATGAAAATTCCTGCCATTGAATTACTCAAAGCTGCCTATTTCTATCCTGGATGTAAACTGTTTGTGAGCTGTTCAGCAATGCAGGGCCTAAGGAAGGCTTTAATTACATGAAATTCTATGGGCACTACTCATGAGCTCCACGCCTGTGCATTCGGTATGTTAAAGGAGAGGTGCGCTCTGGTGCTGGAGAGATGTGGTGGTGTTTGTTTTCACCAACCAATTTCAAATGTTAAACCAAGTGAGGTAAGTTATCAATCTAATTGATTTAATTAAGCAAGAAAGTGCTATGTAACAACAAAAGCGTCAACCTGCCAATACTGTGGCTTTCTAGGGCGAGGGCTGGTCAACTATGTTATATTATCATCTTTTATATGTGAAAAGTGCTACCTTATTTCTTTGCTGCCAGGTGCTCTAAAATATCTCTAAAACTACGACCTGACAATAAAGAATCTTGGTGGTTAAACCACATTTACACCACTATCTCTGTCAGGTTCAACCCCTTAGTTGGGCTGGGCATCAGAGGAGTAAATCACGGGGAGTCTGGCACTATCTGTGGCTCTCACACGCATGGCTAAAATCTCACTTCCATACGCCAATATACTGTTGACCCACAGAGATGCCTTAAAGGTCCCTTATCATGTCACCGTGTGCACAGCTAATTAGCCACTTCAAGTGTCCTTTGTGACATCACAACAGGGAGGAATCACCCAGAATAATGAAGGAACTGATTAACTTGGTGGCTGAAGTTAATCAGACCCTCTTGCCACTTGGTAGTCACTTCACCATATGATGTCACAAACTGAAAGATTTTGAAATGGCTTGTAATGACTACTTGACTATACACTCGGAGACATGATGGGGAACTTTAAAGTAATTATGCACAAAAGTAACTCCAAACAAAAACAAAGCTTTCATTTTGGCATTATATATTGCCGAAATATAGAATACCAAAATGAAAACCTTATCTTTCTTTGAAGTTACTTTTGTGCTTTTTATTTATGCCAATACCCCTCTGAGGTGGGTTTAGGGCTGCTGTTCCTGAGCCTTTTCAATTGAGGGCTCCCTAAAACTACCCTGTGACTCAGAATCACATCAGGGAAACGGTTTTGTTTTGGCACTGATATTTTTCCATTTTCCCTCAGCACTTCCTCAGAACCTCGTCCATTAGCCTCTTGTGGTTATGCAACTGTCCGTAAACTGCACAGCTGTGCAAGGCACCTGCTTTGAGCAACTTCCCAGCGAGTAAATACAGATAAATTCATGTCCCACAATAACTCATAACCAGATGCAGCTCTTATACTCCTCTGTTATTTCCAGTGCCACAGGATATCACTGGTAAAGCCCAGAAAGGGTCTGCACATCACTGGCAATTTCACTGCTGTTCTTTAAATAAGAGAGCAGCCATTTGGACAAACTGTATACATTGATTTTATTTAATAAACATAAAACAGGGGATTCCATCCACAATTCCCCTTATGTGAACAGTGTCTATACAGTACTTATTTTGTACTAATTTAGGATTTCAGCTCATGGCAAATCCTGGCTAATGCACTTTAGAGCAATTGTCCCAACCCACCTTTAATCTGTGTGGTCTCGGCTAACCACATCAACACAGGGCTCGGCCAATCGGAATTTTGTTGTGGGCTGCCAGGAGCAGGGGATCATGGGAAAGAGAACTGTTTCAACTCATTACCCTCCCCCACTTTCTGGAATCCTGCCCTCCCCACCGTTACCCATCTTTAATTGATTTGTTCCCGGAACTTTGACACAATCCCTTCTCTGTAGAAGTAATGCTAATTGGCACGGTAACCAAGCAGCCAGCTCTGAATGGGCCAAAGCACAGGTCCTGCAGCTCTCAGGGTCTGGCTGCAGCTTCAATGAAGCATGGGGACTGGGCGGAAGCAGAGGAGTCCTGGGGCCCTCTCTTTACTCCAATGGAGTGTACTGACATTGATTACCTCCGTTAAAAAAAATATATTTAATGCACTTGCATTCTTTGGGAATGTATCTTCTGTAGACACGTATATGATATCGTAATTTAAAAAAGGGCATCTTTCGTTGTTATTCATTTTGCATCCTTGTTTCATTATTATTTTGTTACCAATACTATACACACGCACACACACACAGGTACGCATGCACGCGCGCACACACACACACACACACACACACACACACACATACACCCACCCACGCACACACACACACACACACACACACATGTGCACATACACACACACACACACACACACACACACACACACAGGCACCCACGCACACACGTGCAGACATACACACACATACACCCACACACACAGTCACACACACACACCCACCCACACAAATGTAACTTTGTATTACTTTACTTGCGAGGATGTAGTACATTCATTCTGTAGTCTTTTCCAAACCATAAACGTTACCCAAATTATACGTTACTCAATCTTAACCTAACCCTAACTGTAATCGAAACCCTAACTTTAACTCATTAGCCATAATCCTCTGTGTGGACCACCCAAAATGTTCTCACAAACCCCAAATATCCTCACAACATCAGTGGTTTCTTAAGAGTTGGTTCTGCATAAGTACAGGTACACAAGTCCACACACACACTCACATCCACCACAGACAAACACACTTCTGTGAGAGTTTAGGCCGAGCACAGCTGCTACTGTCACACAGGGTCTGTAGGGGTGTGTCTCCTCCTATTACAGTACAGGCACACATAACACAGATGTGCGGTGGACAGAGGGCAGTGCAGGACGAGCTGGGACAGGTGCCAGGAAGCTCGGAGCCGTGGGTACAACGGTCAGCTGACAGGGATTTCCAAAATTTAATATTACTGGGGATGTAAGAGCAAGAGCATCCATAGACACCACTCTTGAGCTTTCACTGCAGTGAGGGAAACAATCCTCAGGATTTCCTGGTGTTATGTGTGTGTGTGTGTGTGTGTGTGGGGGGGGGGGGGGGAGTATTGAGGGGTAGTGAAATGAAAAAGATGAGGGAGACAGAAGATGAGAGGAGTAAATTAGAGCAATACAGAGAATTGGGGGAAGGAGAGGTAGAGAAGTGTTAAGAAACAGAATGAGGTTCCGGAAACAGTCTCTATTCCACTCATGCACCAGACAGCTCAAAGGATTGAAGCCGTTGTGCCGTTTAGCGCTCGTGTGAAATTTCGCTTGCAGCTGCTTGAGGGGAAATGCAGCAGCAGCCCCTTGGCAGATAATTTAGCACCAGTCGCAGTCGGTTGCAGCAGCAAGGCAAACAAATGACCTGCAACACTTAAACCACAAATTAGCAGCAGCTACATAATTACTGCACAAACATGAACTTTATGCAGCGATGTGGTTCAGACTTTAGTTTGAACTCAGGTGCACTTAGGTATAGAGGAGCTTGGCCTTTTCTTGGCCTTTGAGTGTTTCCAGTATTCGCAGATCTCTCCTCATCTCTTCTGAGGGGTTACACTGACCCAAACATGCATGTTCAGAGAAGTACCAGGAGCTACAATGGGGAAGATGACTGAGTAATGATGGGGGTCTATTGTGTGGGCCCTGCTTCAGCTGTGACTGGAGAGGTTAACAGGTTCCAGACCACGAGTGTAAATTCTGTAGCAAATGCATTTTCAATTTCTGCTCCCTGCATGTCAATCGAGCTTAATACAGCTGTGAAATTGTGTCATTGAAATTGCATTCATCAAGGCTTCAGCAGTCTTCTCCTATGAAAGCTGAGGAACTCAGCTTTAGAGCAGGGGTCACCAACCCTGTTCCTGAAGGGCTACCATCCTGTAGGTCGGTGTTTCCCAACCCTGTTCCTGGAGTACCCCTGCCCTGCATATTTCAGATGTCACCTTGATTTAACACACCTGATTCAGCTGATCAGCTCATTAGTGGAGTACCTAATGACCTGATCTGGGTGTGTTAAATCAAGGAGACATCTGAAATATGCAGGGCAGGGGTACTCCAGGAACAGGGTTAAGAAACACTGCTCTAGAGCATCACAAAGTAAATTGCCAGCTTGTTGCATGAGGGACATCTGCCCCCTGCTGGATTGCACAATTAAGTGCAGTGGGAGGCATATGACTGATGGTTATTGACAAAGAGTTCTGGGGTTTAAGACACTCCACACTGCAATGTAAGTGAAGCTTATCGACTTATTTGGGATATGAGTGCTCATTCATGCAATATGTCTTGTAGGTAAAAGGATGAAAGACAACCATTAGCATGTTAAACTGTGCCAGGTTAGGATTCTGCCAACAACTTGGGTCCTGAAGGGAATTAAAATGATATTTTGAAGCTTGGGGAACATTTCTGAAAAAGCTACAGGATATCTAGATTTTTTGCTAATCTTTAAACTACTGATTGCAAGAACCTTGAATGAATTATGTCTGTATGCGGAAAAAGCAGCCAGGCCTGTCTTGTCTTTTGAAATACTGCCACCTGTGGACATGGAGCGGGAAGTGTTGTTTTGGTCAAGTGCAATGTCTTTACCTTCACCTGGAAGTAAGTAGGTCAGTGATCAAAGAAGAGGCCGTCTGACCGCAGAGAATGAGCTTTACTGGCCGGGCACTCAAGAAAGTTCATTCACAGACCGGTGCTGAGGGGAGAAGAACTTTAGAAACTAGCTGTTGCACTTATGTTCTGTAACACCAGGGTCACCAGGGCTGAAGAACAATCTTTGGTTTCATTGGATATGGTTCCAGTATATTCCCCATTGTTGATAGGATGGTTAACCCTGCTTTATTACTTAATGTGGGTTCCAACATCTGCTGTGCTTCATATAAGCGTTTTTTTTTTTTTCTTTTTTTTTTTTTCATTTTATGGCTTTTGAATCATATATCTGTTGGGGACAAATGTTTGCGAACTATCTCATTTTATATGAATAGTTTGCATTTTTCGTGTAACTATGTGAGTGGGTGTTTTTCATCTCAAGCTCACTGGATTTTGAAATCCATGTAATCTGCCATGTGTAAATAAATATAAATATACTTCAGACTGGAGATGACTGATAAGCTTTCTCTTTGTACTTAGAAAGTATGTGGCATAAATTAAGTGAATAAAGAGACAAAAATATATACCAACCTTCAAAAAACATTGAGGCAAGGAACAAATAAGAAGAAGCAAGCCATTTAATAGAAAAGGTATGATAGTTCCATTATAACCTGAAACACATTTTCCTGGCATGCCCTTAAAAAGCAAAGTTTTTGTTAAGTATTACCTTGTGGTGCTGAGTGAAGGCAAGGATTGTGATTTTTGCTTGGGATTGCATGACAGTGGATTGGATACATGCAACTTTTTGCATGTATCATCACTTTTTTGTTATTAGGAATGGGATTTGCTGTTATTATCCAGACCAGGAACCAAATGTAAAGTCGGAGTACAATCCAATAGTAGGGTTTATTGATAGTAATATGGTATTGAGAGAGGGACGGAGCCCAGAAAAGAATGACTCAGTTCA